>JAWLRI010000001.1:2514060-2530520 GCA_034781795.1 Crypturellus tataupa | reverse complement strand
CCGCCCGGCCCTGCCGCCCCCAGGGCTTCCGTCGTGCCTCTCTACTTGCAGCCCGAGGTCACCTCCTCGTTTCAGGCTTTGCACCAATTGCCTCGGTCCTGAACGGAAAGCAGAGCTTGAAAGATGCCCGCAGGCGCCCGGGGAGCCCCGCTGGAAGCGGCGGCGCCCGCTACTACCCGGCGGAGCAGAGACAAAGTTGCTCTGAGGAACGGGAAGCGACTGGAAGGGAGCGGCTGACTAGTTGTGCCCGCAGCTTCCCCCCCCCAAACCCCCTCCTTCCTCCACCTCCCGCCCCAGCCGTACCCCCACTGCTTAGTGAGGAGTTTCCATCGGGATCCAGGCCAGGGCAGGCGGGATAGAGCTTGACTCTTCCTAGAGGAAGGAGCTCGCTCAAGTTTGGGGGGCACAACTCTCTGGTGGATGTTGAACGAGCCCGTTGGGTGCCCCGCGATGCCCAGGAGCAGCCAGAGAGACTCATCAGGACTTATCTTCAGCGCACGGTAAGGAGCTGGACACCAGCAGCATCCTGCACCCCCCTCTCTGCATCCCGCATCCCACATCCCATGCGCCTGCAGCACGAGTCTCTGCATCCTGGGTCCTTGCATCCTGAGCCTCTGCATCCCAGGCTCCTCATCCCAGCTCTCTGCATCCCACTCTCACCTCTCAGTCCTTGCATCCCCATCCCTGCATCCTGCTCACCACCTCCCTGTGCCCACATCCTGCATCCTGCCGGACAAGAGCCTGCCACTGCCCGAGGGGCTGCAGGCTGCGTAGCCAGTGAAAAAGTTTCGGGAGGCGGTTTGCAAAGCGGGGAGCTGGCAGGAGATGCGATTGCTGAGCTAGGAACTGGGGGAAGCTGGTGGAGGAGGGCAAGGGTGCTCACCCCCTCAGAGGTCACACAGGTGCAGGGGGACCTCGCTGCTCCGCAGCTGGGGGTGGGCGGTGGTGCAAGGGGCTGACTTGCCCAGGGCAAAGCTGCTGCATCCAGATGTTGCCCAAAGGTTCCAGCTCCTGCAGGAGCAGGCTGTGGGGTGAGGAGCGATGTGCAGCATGCTGTCCACTACCCTTCCTTACGCCAGGGTGCAAAGTGCTAAGGGTGTAGCTGGGAGAGCAGTGCTGGATGCACAGCTCCTCTGCCTGGATCTGCAGCTGGGAGAAAGAGGGAAAAGGGGGAAAACCTTAGACACCCTGCAAGGGCTTTGCTTCTCCCGAGGAATCCCCCCCACGGCACCTATCTAATCCTAGGATCCTAAAATTGGACAGGAGCTTCAAAACGAAAGGAAAAACTACCAGGGATGATAAAGTTCATACAAATTCTCCTTCACATGTGCCCATGTATCTATTTATCCATGTGAGTATGCATCCAGCCACGGGCGTACGCTTCTGGAGTTGTGTGTGCCTGTGCATGTGTCTGGCATACGTTCCTACCTCATTCTATATGTGTGCATGTGTGTGTATAGCAGTGCCCGTGTGTGCTTGGGTGCCTGTATGTACAGATATATAGGTGTGTGCATTGATTCCTGGATGGTGTTTATCTAACTCTCTGTGCACACTCAGAGCTGTGTGGGTACATATCTTTAATCTCCATGTATGTCAGGCACAAATATCTACCGAGAAACACATGTGGGTGTGAGAAAGTGCATCTTTATGCATGTGTGTAGGTAGTGTATAGCGGGGGGATAGATCTGGGGGAATTTTTCCCCTAAGTTATCATACTGCTTCAGTGCCTCATTTTGTGCACACATCCACCCCTACAGTTCAGCAGTCTTGGTAAAAAGCAAGCAATTCTTGACATTTGGCATCTCGTTGACACTGCATTGAACTGAGCTAAGGATTTGCTGCTAGCTTCTGAGTTCTTTGTTTTTTCTCAGTTCATGCCACCTGCTGAAGGTGATTTTAGAGCTTTTTTTTTAAAATAATTAATTCAAGTTAAAAAAATCTCCATCAGAAGACTGTGAAACAGCACAGCCTGGGACACAAATTGGTACCTATTTCAGCTTGCATAAGTATACATCTCAGATTGATTAAATATGCATGAAAACAATTTGAAAAGTGAATAGCACACCTGATTTAATGCATATTTTAGAAAAATTCCTATGCTTATTTATCTGCATTTTCTTCAAATACACTTAAATTGTTACAGCTTATTCTGCTGTTGTTTATGTTGATGGTTGCAATTGTTGCATGGAAAACATTACTTTAGGAAAAATTACACATTAATATATTTTATTCACTGTTAGGGTACTAGGAAACTGTCCTCTTGTAATGTTTCTACAAATGCTTTAAAACAATCCATGCAAATTCTTCTTCTCCCATTGATTACTGTGAAGGACAATGGGAACTAATTTGTCTTCTGCTAAAAAAAAATCACACTTTAATTTTTGTGGATATTTTGTTTGTTGATTTAAAATAAAAAAGAATGCACTGCTGCCTTCAGTATTGTCAGATCCCTGCAGCAGATATCAAAGAATTTAAAAAAAAAACAGTCTATAATAGATAATCCACCAATTGCTTTATAATTTCAAAACAAGCAAAATACCATTAGCATAAAGTATCTTATAGAAAGAATTTTGTCCCAGAGCTGAGATGCTTTTTAAGTATTGTGGTTCTTTGTCTGGGTTACTTGTGCTGATGACCTACTTATTAGCTTCTGCAAGTAAAGTTTTTAAGGCAAAGGTTAACACCTTGTCTAGGGGTAAAATTCTAATCTTTTAATTAAAAGAGGGAATCTAAAGCAAGAAGTAGGGCTAAAGTATGTTTCTAGATTCACTTATGTTTTTAAATCTAATTAAAGCCTAGCGAAGCAAATTAGTAAATCAGACTGGAAAACCAAAAGAAAAGAAATATGGAAGAAAGAGTGGTATTGTTCAGTTCAGTGGTCAGTATTACATAAATAGAGCTTAATTTAGAAGCAAAGAAGGTTTAAGGAGATATGCTAGCATTTAAAGAAAGAGCTATACAGATGTTTTGTGCAAATACAATGCTCTACTGGATGTGTCCTGTGGAGTGTGAATTATTGTGAAACTCGCAGTATCCCATACAGAAAGCTATAAGACCTAAGTGACCTCATTCTCATGTCACCTATACTGGGGTCAGCTTGGAATTTTTTCCTTCAAACCCAGTGGGCTAAATTCCTTATTGATCTAAGTGAACCCAGGAGGGTCACACGGAGTGTTATGGGACACAGGATCCTGCCTAAGAGTTTGTGGACTCTGCCAAGGGAATCCTGTGAGAGAGACTTCCCTGTCTGTTCGTTTTTTGAAAGCTGTTTCTGAAGTCCTACAAAATGTTTATCAGGTTTTCTCTGCTTCTTTGTTTTTTCAAACTTGTCATATAATAGTTATCAATCAATTAATATGATTAATAAAATGCTAGGCCTGCCATCACTCTCAGGATGACACTCGACAATAGAGTCATGTTTGGCATACTCCGTGACCAGACAGTACAATTTCTTGTGTGAGAAAACATATAAGTATGGCAAGGTATACATGCTTGTGTGAAAAGGTCTTGTAATATTGACTAGCTTTTCTTTCAGCTCACTGATATAAAATTAATGGCTGTCTTCAACAAGATACTTCTTCCTAAGCGATCCAAGCTTAGTCTGTGTCAGAGAGGTAAAGACAAGATTGTTTTCTTACTCAGCACACCAGCACTGCTAAATACAGAGCACATGTGGTTTAACCCCCATGTGGATTGCATGGGCAGTGGAGGGGTCTCCACAGAAGGCTGGTCATCCAGCCGGCCCCCGCACGTAGCATTGGATGGTCACAGTGGTGTGAGAAGGATGCCCGACATCTATCATGACAAGGAAGGGCTGTAGCCTTCGACTGGTACAGTCTTCCTAAATCTCAGTGCTTGTTCCTAGCTATGAACTAAAAAGGATAACTTTATCTCTGATAGTCTACCCCTAAACTGGCAGAAAAATCTAGGACACATTTCATCTTATGGAAATTTAGATGGGCTTGAAAACCATGAGTTTATTTTAATAGTAGACGTAAAATGACAAAAAAAAATAAAAGGAATTTCTCATGGGCACAATGATGTCTGGGAACAGCGTCAGTGCAATTGTCAGAGTTATTTCCACTGGGACCAAAACACAGTATGTTGTTAGAAGTGCTTTAACTGTTGCAGATCAAGGCTATTGGTTCCTTTTCAGGTAAGCCCAAAATGCAGTGGGTGACTGAATGAATTTGGTGGCTTAACTATTGCCTTACAGAATTTGCCAGCATTTTTATTTCAGGGATGTTCAATATTTCAAAAGTACTGCAAGAGATATGGTATCACATTTCTAGACGTCTTCCTAAAACAATGCAGCAAATTTTTATCTGGCGTACAGTGCTATGAACCTATTCAAGTCAAAAGAAGATAATTTACTAGAACTAGACCAAATTACACCAAAAGAAGCTGTAGAACTATATATCTTTTATTTGCATATTGGCCCTATCAAATATTAAATGATGTAGTCAGAACTATTATTAGGCTGTCATTCACAGCTCTGCACATTCTATAAGAGCATTCCTGTAGTTCACAATTGTATTGCTCATACAGAAAATTATGAGCTCCTGTTTTAAATTTATCGATTGAATCAAATATCTGTGTAGCTGCTTTTCCAAGACCGCTAAGATCTGATTTATTCACCTGCTAACGCATGGTCTTAAACTCAGCTGCCAAGGAGCCTTTCTTCAGAGTGCCTTAAGGTTTGTCATGTAGCTTGACCTTGACGGCACTCACGACCTTGACCATGAAAGTCACTTTTTCAGTATGTTCAAAACACTATATAGTCCGTGTAAACTATAGAGAATATGCATCACACAAGGAGTGTAAAGAAGGAAAGTGTTATGAACATTTAATGGTTGAAACAGAGACTTGGGCAGATTTGGACAGATGTTGTGAGGCCCTGAAATGCTCCATTAGAAAAGTGAATAGATAAAAAAAATTGACTCATGAAGACAAAAAAACAGTTTGAGGGAAATAGAAAGAGCTGCAGGAGACAAACTGGGGAAAACAAAGGGAAGGAAAAACATCTTGTTACAAAAGGTGTGTAAATGCAATAATGGGACTCAGATGAGTGTTAAAGTTGGGGGAAAAGTGAACAGCTTGTTAAGATACTTGTGGGTGGAAGGGACTGGAAAGCAGGTGCAGATAATGGGAAGAAACTCACATCAATAAGATTAGAAATTACCAGGTGATCTAACAAGCAGGGCAATAATATTATACATGTTACAGAACTCATAATTGCAAGGCAGAGGATTGCCTTCAAGTGTATTGACTGACAATGGAAAAAATATTAGAAATGGTGGGGAGGGCAAACTAGTAGTGAAAATGTAATGAGTCTGATTTTTCCAAAGTAATTTGAAGTGTTAGAAGATGAAGAAGCTGGGTAAAGAAGAGGAAGGTAAGGGAATTTGAAAGTCTATGGTGCAAAGAATCAAGTGCACCTTCATTCAAGTAATATAATAAGATTCATATTTTAGTTTCCATTCCGGTGGAAAGCTCCACAAATCACTCCACACACAAATCTTTATGTTGTGTCACTAAAGTGCCACATTTGTGGAGGTCAATGTCCCAGCAGCTGATCCATGAAATACCTAATCTAGGTCTCTGCCAAGCCTTGGCCTCCAGGTGTTTGTGGTGACTGGTGCTCAGAGTCTTGCATTGTGAAGATGAGTGAGACATTCTCTTGCAGTCAGCAAAGGAGAATCCTGTAGGCAATTCACTGAGTCTGAGATTTGGCAATGCTAGGACTCTCCCCTGGAATTAACCCTCAGGAAGCCTGGCTGAGATATGTGACTGATGAAGGGCTGCCTGACTGTATCGTGTGACTCCTTAAACCTCTTTCAGCCACCGTGGCAAATGCCACATTCCTGATCTGTAATAATCATTGGATTCTGTATGTTCAAACCAATGGCCGTTGCACTGGTCTGTGACGAATAAGATAGAGCATCATTTCAAAAGGACTTGAAAATCTTACAACTCCCATTTTAACATAAATTTCTTAGTTTGCAAAAGGAATGGATTGATAGAGACTGTTTTGCAATAGTCTGATATTCAATCTCTGGGCACTATGATCTTTTCATCTCTGCTCCTAAATGTGTACATTCACAGGAAGTCTTTGGCTGAACTGTTCTTCATCTCGTGCTTTCTGTTAGGCAATTTCTATATTATTTTATAAATATCATAGATCTTTATTGTGATTATTTAGTGCATTCAAATGATTGTATCATCCAGTGATGAAATCCTTAGGCAAGCAGGAAAGCATATTGCTACAATAATGTTATGTATCCATGGGTGGGAGATAAACACATAGTGATGATTAGCTGATATTGGCTATCCTACTGTCTAGAATCTTACACACAAAGACATCTGTTAAAAATAATCATGCAGACTTCTGGGATGTATCCAGAACTCAGATTAAGAGGCGAAATTATTTTTTTTTCTACCACTGTATTTTCATAAGAAGATAGATAAAGAAATAATAAAAGAATGAAGGCAGAGAAAAAAAAAGATATTGTATAGTAAAGTATATAGGTTCAGTTCTGGAATTCTTACTTTTCCATTTTACTATTCCAATTGCATCAGCTCACATGGCTTAAGAATGTCAAAAGTGATCTTAATCTACACAGATTTTTTAAAAACATGATATACTATGTCAATTTTATAGCTTCATATAAAGCTATAACAACGTTGACTTTACTAAAAAGAGGCAGTTTGCAAAATGCCTCAAAGTGTTTATTGAGATTATGTATTTTTTTTGTGTAGAGTTTCAGCAGCTGAGAATATAAATATAGACTTTCTGGCTTTTGTCATTGATTTTGAATGGCATTTTTACATTAGTATATTCAGTCAAAAGAAGATCTTTTCTGTCAACTGACACCAGATTTACTTCCATTTTAAAAGATTCCAGATTTGTCAGCATATAAAAGATGAAAGGTCTTGGTTTTATCTGCTATCAGATACATATAGTCAATATTCTAGATCTTTCTTTTGTAAAAGAGGGGGGAAATCATGATATCAGTGGTAATGTTAGACTAAAATTTAGAAAAATGATGTGAAAAGCAGATTTCACACCGTTTATCTGTAGAACACATTATTTGTATAGATATTAATAAGGTTCATTTTTTCCTCATTTTGATAAATTTGTCCACAGAATACCACTGGAGAATGACATATTACTAGGAAATTTGGAAAGCTTATAGGGATCTTCATAGTATTTTCTTTCCAAATACTATTAAAACACACTAAAGTACTCTTGTGACATCTACCCTTAAACTGTTTTTGATGTAATCCCCTGGGCTCTCTTAATTGTGTTTGCTCACTTCCTTCCTTGCAGTCATCAGGGCTTTTGACGTGCTTTGACAATAACAGACAATGAGATCAACAGACGATGTGTTTTCTTATAGAGAGATGTGTGCCCATCCTACATGGGACTGATGCCTAGATTGACTTATCTCTTTGCTTTCAAAAGTTGAGAAAAAGATAACAAACATTTACGTAGGAGTCGTACATCAGCAATGAAGTCTGTTTCAGCCAAATCCTCCAAAGCAGCCACTACACATTTATTCATTCTGCAGTTATTATAGGATACATTTACTTTGAAGATGAGTGTTTTCTTTGGAGACAGCAAATAAGCTGTCTGTCTCAGGGTCTTTATAGCAGAACAAAACAATTTCTGTTCTAGCAAAACCAACGTGCAGTCCATGTCCTTTTTCATCCATTTCCTTGTCGATGCTGCTGTCAATAAAACTATATTTGCATATAGCTAATCCTACATTTGATTCATTAAGATGATTTTATGATTGGAAAGGGAAGATGATCTAATGGGTCAATTCCAAGAATACAAATAAAGGGAGACAACTTTCAGAGAATAATAATTTTGCTTTCTGAAGCAAACTTTAAATCTGTAAGAAGAGAATAGCTCTGCTTAAAGCAACCTTTTTTTCTTCATTCAGAAGTGATTTCAGATTAATTGTGCAGTTTAGCTGAACTTTGCTTTTCTTGGTATCCTAGGAGAAAAGCTTTGACAGGCTGGAAATTTTAACTCATTTGTAATGTAAACTCAGTATACTGGTGGTGTTATTAACACTCCAGGAGCTGGTGAGGAGAAAAAGAAATAAACAGAAAAGCTTTGATCCTCTAAGAAAACAAAAAACAGGAAAAGAAGGTTAAGAGAACCGCCATCTGTAAAATACAGAGAAGGAAAATATGAAAAAATATATCTTTATTTTAACAGTTTCAGATACTATTTGGAAGACTATTTAAAATATTGAACACTTCAACAGCATTAAAAACCTTGAAGAACAGGGAAAGATTGATTTCCTTTTCTGTTTTATTGTCATTTTCAATATTTTTACAGACTACAAATTTCTCATTCACACCAGTCAATTTCAAGATTTGTCCCAGAAGCAGGTATCTGGAACAAAGCTTAGAGGTGAAGGTCAACATTAATGCCTTCTGGTCAGATGAACACTTTCCCAGTGGTATTATTCAGGATGAAGAAGGGAAGCAGAATCCAGTCTGGAAGTAACTGCAGGTCTTTGGATCCGTAAGGTGACTAGAAGCGCAGGTGTCCTGAGCAATGAATGAAATGTAAATCACATTTGTAACAACAAATGTAACTGCAGCAAGTGGTCTCACCCTGCATTGCTTTGTTCCCTAATTATCCCTGAGAGATATCGCAATACCCTAAAATTTCACTGACCTTGACACTTTGGTCAGCAGGTAAGAAGGTGGAATCAAGACTCTGCTTACTCCTTTCAACCTGTCTGTCTAGACACTCACCAGTCTTAAAGAATAAAACAGGTAAATAGCTCTGTTTAGACTTAGATACTTTAAATATGTGTCTAGAGAGCAGTTTCAAAGAATAATAGAGTTTCTTAGTGCCTACAAATATCTGACAAGGACACAAAGTCCCAATTAGAGTCTACCCTGAAATGGTGTAACATTCATTAGGATAGAAACAGTTAGAAAGATGCCTTCTTGATGCAAATTTTTCATTTTCAAAGACTGTACATATACACGCCATTTTCCTGAACACCGCATTTATAGCTCCATAGATAATTACATTGGTAAAGACCTCATATAATCCAACTTCCCATCCAAAGATAACATAAAATATCTTTAAGCCTTTCCTATTATTTGTTGATCCTTTCCTTTAAAATCTCCAACAATCGATTCCGCAGTCTCTTAAAACAGTACATGTCACTGCTGCACTGTTCTAGCAGATAGCAGGTCTCCTAAAATCTAACTAAATCCCATTCTGTGCAATTGAGCCTATTATTCTTGTTATCTCTGCCATAGAATTTAGGAGCAATTTAGTACTTTCCTTTTCACTCTAGCCTTTTACATAGCAAAGTTGTTGGGCTTTGGCTTTTTAACATTAACTTATATAATGTCCCCCTCAATCTTCTCTTCTATTGACTTGATAAAATGACTATTCTTCTTTTAGCTATGCACTTTTTTTAGAATCTCGCTATTCTTGTTTTTTCCTTTGGACCTTTTCCAGTTGCCCATTTGAACCTGTACCCTATAGATGAGTATAACTGATGAATGACTTGACTTCACTTATCTTAAATGCAACACTCCCCGAAGAAATCTTTTGTGCCATTTCTTTGTTGTATACTCCGAGCTTCACTTCAGCCTGCCTTTTGCCCAAAGAGCTCTCTAAGTCTCTCAGGACTATACTAATGTGCCTGCTCCATCACCTTCCATCTTGCTACCTTTTTTTTCTTGACTGCTGCTGATCATTTATTTGTAGTTCACAAATACATATGGCTTCAAACAAACAAGCCAGCTCTCATAAGCACATTCACATGTCAAAAGAAAACTACTCAAGTGGTTCAATCCAACTTTTGCATTATTTTTGCCACAGAGATTTATTAGGGCTCCTCCTAGCTCAATCACTGATAAACAAAGGGATGCTTAACTGCTGAATTGTCTATCATGGATGGGAAGCGGCTACATCATCACTAACTTTAGCCAACAACTAACTTCAGCAGTTGTCCATAAAATCAAAGAGAAGCTCCCTGGGTCCCTGAAACCTCTTCTCATGAATACAGAAAGGGCATCATTTGGGTATTCCAGCCATGGGCCTGTGAAAAGGCAGAAGCTACTCATGCTTTCAGTATCATAGGTGACAGAGGCCGCAGACGAGAAGTTTGACTTTGCTCCTGGCAAATGCACACAGAGTTCATCTACATTAAGCCTGATGAGCATGGCATTAGGCAAGAATCCAGAACCTCCTGCCCCCTAGGCACACTTCCTGCCTCTCCTGTTTAATTTATCTTCTGTCATTAAGACAAACTTTTGCCTGGCCAGCCTATCCCGAGCTGGCTAGAACCAAATAACCCAACAGAGTAACCACAGGTACTTGCCCCAAAGGCTCCTTGAAGAACATTTTGCAGCTAGTAGGCTCATACATATTAGCAATTAGCACACACACAGCAAAATAATAAAAGGAAATAAAAATAAAAAAATATTCATTGAATTCTCTGCAACATTTCATGGAACACCTTAACAAAAAGGTCCCCTCTAGCTTTTATATTTAATTGACATGACGTTTTTATATATCTCAGTAAATTAAAACATATTCAGTCCATCTCGTTAGTTCCTGACTGTTAATTTCCAAGCCTTAAATTCCTATTGAACAAGTAAGCAGCTGCTTTGAAGATTTAACCGGACAGAGTCTATACTACAGTACGAGCTACCACTTTGGATGAGAGTAGCCCCTTTCCTCCACACTGCAGCTAACCTGCTCAGACTGGGGCTTACAAAATAAGCATTAATTGGATGAACTGGGTTAAAAAGGTTGGTTTCCATGAGAAGACTTTCTACAGTCTGACATACATGGATTAAAAGGGACAAACTCAGGCAATGAGTGGGATGCAGCTTGTTGCTCCTTCCCTCTGCTGGTAATATATGGATTCCAAGTCTGGCAGTCCTGAATACTTTCCTGGATTGTTAAATTGTCTCTTAGACTTAGATTATGCTAATTAAGTCAGGCACTTAAAATACACTGTCTGATCATAGTCAAGACCATCTCTGTAACACCATTGATTGGATGGTGAACAGTTTGTTCTCAAAGGCTTAAAAAACAGCTTCCATGTAAAGAGCCACCTCTAACCAGCAGTAGTCACCTCAGTCTTATTTTAGAGAGCTGCAACATTTTGCAACTCTTTTTTTCCCCTAAAGTACCAGGTAATACATTTTTAATGTTTGCAGGCTTTGTCCATTCCCATTTATAGGACAGTTCTTATGCCAATGATTAGAGTGCAATACTAATACAAGTAGTTTCAAAAACAAAAGCAGATTTGGAATCATCTATGTTTATCTTTGGAGAATAAGAATCACAGAAACGAATGGATTGAGCGGGATTAAATATTAGACTAATTGTTCATTAGGCAACCTAAGACCGATTACATGCATTAATCCATTTATTTTTTTCTTCTATTTGTTTCCATTATTGCATCTGCCAAATAAATTTTCCATGTATTAAGTCACCTATGTTTATTTATTAATAAATTCATTTTAAATACAGGTCATGAATCCTATAGTCCTTCTCAAACAAAACACCCATGACAGCATTAGCAGGACTTCAAGATGTGATTCTTTTCCCAAGACCAAATTTAAAAAAAGAAATCTTCTTCAGTAAGATTAATGTGAATGCATTCTCCATCTTTACTGATTCCAAATACTTTCCATATTTAATTAAGTTAGAATCTACTGCAGAATTATGCACAATTCCACATATTGTTCTATGCAAGTGCTGTTCATTATACCTGACCCGAAGGAATTGTTCTAAAATTGATTGTTGATTACTATGCCTTATTTTTATATTATTTTGACATGTAATTGGCTATCTGTTTGCCAGCCAAATAGACAAGAGATCGGGAATGTAACGGTTATACTTTAGGAAGGAAAATTTTCTTAACAGTGAGGGTGACAGAGCACTGGAACAGGCTGCCCAGAGAGGTTGTGGAGTCTCCTTCTCTGGAGATCTTCAAGACCCGCTTGGATGCAGCCCTGTGCCATGTGCTCTAGGAGACCCTGCGTGTGCAGGGGGGTTGGACTGGATGACCTCTAGGAGTGCCTTCCAATCTTAGGCATTCCGTGATTCTGTGACTACCAGATTCTGATTCCCAAGAAAATCTGTGGAAAAAAATAAGTTCATTATTAATTATTAACATAGTGTCAAAAATATGATAGGATGAGCAAGAGACCACATAACAGTTTGCAGAAATGGATTTAAGGCTACAGAAGCAGAGCATGGCTCAGTAGCATTTTTCACGTTGCTGTGAAAAAGATAAATTTCCTATTGGGTAAGTAAACATGGATATTGTCTACAAGATACGATGCGTAGACATTAGCAGCTACTCAGTACTGGTAGGATCATATTTGGAATATGCTGTTCAATTCCAGCAAAAAATATATAAAGCACTGAGCGTTCAGAGAACAGAAACAAGACAAAATAGAAGCATGGCAAAATGTTCTTAAGCTTTGTCATGGGAGGTAATAAACCTCAATTGTTGTACTGAATGCTAGAATATAGAAAAAAAAATGTAGTGGTAGGGAAACTGAGCCAATAGAATAAATATTTGGGAAGTCTAGGAAGATTTTATCACCAAAGGTGTTTAAAACAAAGCAGGAGTCAGATAAGATATAACAAAAGTTGATCTTGCTCTGGGTAACAGCAAAGATCCGGAAGATCTTCCAGGACCCCTTCCAACCCTTTGTCTTTCTAGATTATCTCAGCAAAGTCCAATATTCCTGCCCCAGGAAGGAATCTTACAATATATCTCTCTGCATTGCTAACATTTACTTCCCTGAGAGACAGCTTGGCATCTACTAGTAAAGCAGAGCTTCCACTGCTCGGTTTGGGTGGTAGAGAAGAGGTGGCAAAAACAGAGTGCCAGGCTTCTCTTTGTGAAGCAGGAAAAAGATGGACAAGGACACATTTGAGGAGCAAAGAAGGTTGTTCTGTGGGCAAGGGATGCATTCATGAATAAGGAGGCAGGGCATGCGTCCATGTGTGAAGAGAGGCAACAGGATAAATTTCTGTTTAATTCATTATTAGGCTCATTACAAAAACCTGTTCAGTCCCTGTTCTGCTCTAGGGCCAACAACATGCTACACTCTCGTCAGTGTACACCCCAGTCTAGCCTGACGTATTAAGATGATTAGCAGTCTCCCCTCTTATTATAAGAGATCTGCAGAAGTGTATGTGCCTACAGAATCCAATGTTAAATAAGCCCTGGTATTAGGACAACAGAGGAAGGGACAGCAAGACCTACACTGTTAAATTTTATCTCTACTGTGCATTTTCATAGGCTTTCTTACCCTCTTGTGTAGGCAACATTCTATATAAGGTTCTAAAGTAAAGTATGTTTTTGGAATATTTGCATAAGGAAATGAATGCAGTAAATCTATTGATGTCGTCAATGCAGAACTACTGTAAGTCTAATGCTTTCTGCACTGCAGTGATGATTATGAAACTAGTAGGTATTTTACATTATTAACTCAAGGTGTCATTTGTAATAAATACACATAAAATACATTGGCAAAACCAGAAACTACAGAAATATAAGTAAGGAATTTATGATGTTTTCTATCATGGGGAAATTGTTCACTCTGTTACTCCGTAATTATTTAATCAAAAGTATACTTAAACAAAATCTGCAATTTCTGAGAGATTTCTTTTGTTAGAAATAAGAGCCCTATCTTCATATTAATTACTGAAGCAGTGTTAGAGTATATTTTAATAAAAGTGTGAGATGGTGTTGAAATTCAAATAACTCCTTGGAGGCTTTATGGCTCATACAAAATGCAAAGAAAATCAGAAAGAGAAGATTTTTTGAAATTAATAACTCTTTCTTAAAGAGAGATAAAGAATTGTATGTCATCTTCTAAAAGGACATTAGGTTTTGCTGTCAGTTTGTGAAAATATATAATTCATGTCAAAGATAGAGATATTTAGGTAAATTACACTCTTTCTTTCCTACCCTGGATTTTTTCTTCCATTCACAAAATGCATCTTTGATTATTTAAGGCCCATATATATTGACCCTATAAAATACCAAAATATTCCTTTTATGCATTCCAAATCTGATGAACAATAAAAAAAAAAGTTTTGATTTGTTATGCAATATAAGTAGTTCATATAAATATAAAAATTTAATTCAGGATTCAGTAGGCAAATCCTAGACCGTTATAAATTAGCAACAATGTCAGTCAACTTCCTCCACATTACATCAACTGGCAATGCACTTTGTTAGGTGTACTGCCTGTTCAATCATTTAATAGTTTCAAGAGATCAATAAGATCTGTAGTTTCAGATTTTCAAATATTAGTCTACTTACTTTCCAAACACTTACTCAAGTAGTAAAGAGGATGGTGCAGCAAATCCTTGCAGTGCAATAAAATATTTCCATCAGAGTGTGTACACAAGCTTGTTTAATTGAGGCTAGATACCCTGAGTGCTAAGTTATCACCACAGAGAAATGGATGAAGACCTGATGACATGTGAAGACAAGTCATGTACATGTTATCCCACTCCCCCCGGGGCAAATTCGTGTAGCCCCACTGAGGTCCAAAGGCAGAGAGAACATGCAAATATGAGTTACATGGAGTTTTTGCTGCATAAATATGACTGGAAGAGACAAGGAGTCATTCAATCTATCTTCTACCCCAAGGCATAGTCATTATTCTTTGTCATTTCTGATAAAAGTTCGATTAATCTTCTCTTGAAGACTTCTGATGGTGGAGACCCATGCTCTCTTTCTCAGAGAGCCTGTCCCAAAGCTACCTTACCTTTATAATTAGAAAGTTTTCCCTACTATCTAGTTTAAGTGTTTCTTTTTTTTTCAATTTAAATTTGTTGCTTCTTTAGCTAGTGACTGCAGCAAAAGTTCCTGCTTTCCAAGTACTTTTTCACCTTCTGAACTTGATGAAGCTTTCCTCACAATCTGGCCTAGCTGTGCATGATGGGGTTTGAGGTTGGTGATGTGATTTGGAAAACTGTGAGTTTCAGGTTCACGTGGCTATTATTTCCCTAGTCTTCTAAAAATGCCTATATCTCAGTCTAGTGAACTGCCCATCAAGACACAAAATATTCCTTGTCACTGTTACTAGAAAGACTCAAAGAAACACTTGCGAAGAAAAAAGGGCCCTAAGGTTTTGTTTGTTTGTCTTGAGTCAGGGATAGTCGCTTTGTCTTTTAGTATAATAACTAGAAATTATAGAGACCAAGACATAGTTCAGGTAGCTTGTGCAATTAGACATTTGTGTTAAAAGAAATAGAATTATTCCAAAAGAAAGTAGTGTTTTCTGAGTTTTGGTGCAGTTTAATCAGCAGAGTAGTCCTTCCTCTCTTGAGTTGTAGCACCAAGAAACCTCTATGCGCCTTGGTCTGATGAGAAATTGCAGCCCATGCATTAAGGTTTGTTCTGTTTTGTTTTAAGACTCATCTTGTTGCATAATGATTCCAGCTAATTATTAACATGTTTTATTGGTATCTCTCATGTCCATTAAAGAAAGTATTTAGATTCTATTAAAGGACTCAATGTTTAGTGAAAGAAATAATATTGATTTGAAAAAGAAAGATATCCTAATGGTAAAAAGGAATTGATCAAAAAGATCTCAAGGATGACAGAAAAAGTTTTTTTTTTTTTTATTCCAATAAACTTTTCTCCCTGGGTGAAATATTCTCCTATTGTCAGTAGCAGAAGAAGAAAGACAAAAAAATAAGAAAGGAAAAATCCCACCAAACTGGCTGATATGGTCATTCTCGATGGTTCCTATTCATTGTGACTCCTATGTTGATTGCTGAACAGAAAACAATCAAAGAAGCTCTATACTATTCCTGAGTACACAGTTACCAGTCAAACTTCAACACTTCATTCTTCTTATATAATGATCTTGACTTGGATAAACCTGAGGCTGATGATAGCTATTTTCCTGGCTTATGCTCAGCCTCTCCTTGGTGACAAGGCATTTTACTTCCCTTCTGCTGGAAGTTCACTGACAGGACCTCTGCACTGTTCGGTGGCCAGAAACATGTGCAGACTTCTCCATGGTTCTTGCTCCTGGCTTTCTGCCATGCTCTAAGGCCTGAAGCTCTTGCTCTGTTCAGCTAATCCTCTTACTTCACTGCAGAATGCAGGCAAAGAGCTTAATGAAATCTTTTAGATGCTTCCAAACTACTTTTCCCCCTGAAAATTTCTAGCAGCCTCCAGATTATATACAGATCAACTACCAAGTATCTTTCAGCCTCCTGCTTCTTCAGGAGATGATGGTCCTTTCTAGTCCCTAACACTTATGCTGACTGAGTGGCAGCAAAGAAAAATATGTGAAATCACATACACACACACACAAAAAAAAAGGGAGAGACAGAGACGGAAGGAAGGAAGGAAGGAAGGAAGGAAGGAAGGAAGGAAGGAAGGAAGGAAGGAAGGAAGGAAGGAAGGAAG
>JAWLRI010000001.1:2502039-2513960 GCA_034781795.1 Crypturellus tataupa | reverse complement strand
GGGAGCCCAGAACTGCCCCCAATACTCCAGGTGCGGCCTCACCAGAGCTGAGCAGAGGGGCAGGATCCCCTCCCTGGCCCTGCTGGCAACGCTCCTCCTGGTGCAGCCAGGAGCCCATTGGCCTTCTTGGCCATGAGGGCACATTGCTGCCTCCTGGGTAACTTGTCAACCAGGACTCCCAAATCCCTCTCCATGGAGCTGCTTTCCAGCAAGTCAACTCCTAATCTCTACTGGTGCCTGGGATTTTTCCTCCTCAGTTGCAGGACACTGCACCTTAGGTTGAACCTCTTGAGGTTCCTCTCTGCCCATCTTTTCAACCTGTCTAGGTCCCTCTGAATGGCAGCACAATCTCTTGGCACTGTTCCTACATATGCAATCTGTAGATCTCTCAAATTCAACATCTTTCTGGACAAAACAGTCTTATAAATTGTTTGTGTTGTGGCCATGGTGGTTTGATTTACACGAGACAACATCTCTAAAGAGAAATGGTAATGAAATCAACTAATATTTCTAGTAAGAAACTTTGGATAATGAACACTTGAAGAAAGAGAACTCCAAAATACACCTACTTTTTCCTGGCATATCACTCTAAGGAGAGATACCACTGTACCCTCCAGCCCTGTCACACTTCAGAAATTGTCTCTACCAAAGGCACCACCTCATTGCCTCTAGTTTCTTGGTCTCTTCATCATTCTTAGTATTCTCTAATGAGATCTAACCAAAGTTAGATCTTGAGATTGGGAACTAAGTGATTTCTTGCTACTTCTCTCATTGACTCACAGTCCTACTTTGGAGGAATCATTTAATCTCATCTGTACCTCAGCTTTTCACTGGTAAAAGACAAGGGGCAATATTTATCCCCAGTTGTAGAGAGATTTCTCTGTGGTGGAGAAATAGAACAAAATGTTCTTATTACTGAAGGTAGTAGAGAGAGGAGAGCTTGACACAACACATCAAAAATTTATGAATGGAGAGACCGTTCAAAGCAGAGGTAGCCAAGAGAAATTGGGGTGTGCTGCAGGTTTACTTCCCTGTTACCTTCCTGATCCATCCTGCAAACTAACAGTCTTTGACTGAACATCGTGGCATAATTTTAGACTCACCATATGCCCAGTTAACGCTCTATTATAATTGTTTGCTGAAAGATGAAAGCAGCCAGTAAGCCTACATGCATGCACATATATAGATGCTCTTTACTACTCTTAGACTGACAGAAAACTTATAAATTACTCACCCTCTCTGGAACTGTATTGCTTCCCACCAAATATCAGTGCATTGATTTGAGCAGCTGATCTAGGAGTTGAAAATGGGTTCTCTGAAACAGCAGGCTTAGCAGATGAAAGCATCAATGCTCCAAGACTCCATGCTGGCCAACTGATGAGTTTTTAATTTCTTCTCTGCCTCCTAAAGTGAAAAAATGAAACAAGAAAAAAAATCTGAAGTTTTTTCCTGTTGTCTTTTAATGGAGAAAGTTTGCACCTTCTGTCAGAAATGGAAATAATCAATGGACCTCTAACCTAGTCACTGCATCCATGTACTATTCTGTAGATCTTTTCCTTTGCTCCCCATACTAAGAATAAGCACCTACCCATATCTGCAGCTGTAACTTAGGGGCATCAACATGCATCAGTCAAATGTAATTAGTTTGCTTGTATGTGTGTCAGATAAATTGTTATCCAAGCAGTGAATGCAGGGAATGCAATATATCTGAGGCAGGATCCAGCTTTTCAATGTCTGCATGTGCCTATTCAGCTCTCTGCTTTCTCAGTGCTTTAATTCTTGAAGTACAACTTTCTTATTATATCCAAAATCAATATGCCTTGTACTACCTAGACAAAGGAAGGAGGAATTTATTTTTTCCATTTGACAAATTATGCATCTTTGCAGTTTGTCTCTGTGTCTTCTTGCATTACACTCTAATTTAAGATCTGAAGTGGTACTAAATATGAATGTAAGATTCAGCTTAAGTAAAAAAACATTTCTTGATTCTTGATTCATGATTCTGAATAGCCAGAACAAGAAAGCATGAAAATTTTAACGCTAATAATGGACCAGATCCATCAACAAGATAACTATAATGACACAAAATGAATCTCTTTCACTGGTGCTCGGTTTGGTCAAGACACTGCACCAGTTTGATTTTGATTTCTAACTGAGAAGAGTGTTGCTACAAGATAAATCAAAGTTCAAGTCTATCCTGCTTCTGACTCAGTGAACCATTGAAGTCAATCCAAGGTCTCGTTTTGACTCCACTGAATGTAACTGATGCAAATTCTTGAATTCAGATTGAAAAACTTAGTTTTCTTCTGAAATAAGAGACCCCTTATGTGGTGTCTGTTGCTAAATTTGTTAAATTTCCCATCATGAGACTCTCTCTTAAGCAGTAATAATTCTTTCAGACTGTAATTATCTGAGTGGATATATGGAGTATGGTCTGCTTGAGGCTTAGCTTGGACTGACCCAAGAATGGGCTGAAGGTAAGAAAATTTCAATGAGAAATTGTATAACAGATATAGAGGTGGAAAGAGTGCTGTTGGACGACACACACAAAAAAATTTTGCAATCCTTTCTTTGAGAAGCAATTGCATTTCTTCTGCTTTGAAACAGGTCACTGAGAGTCAGCACCAGAATCATTTTGGCCAAGACTTTTACTAAACTCTAAAGTCAGGCTGTTAGGAGTGCTGCAAAATAATCACCACTTACACATACTCCGGAAAGGCTTTTTAACAGCACGGTAGCTAAAGTCTCTGAAGAGGTTATCCTCAGTGAAAACACTTGAGCCGCTCAGCTACTCTAGTGCCACCCAGAAAAATCCCACATAGGAGAGAAAGTGGCTGCATTGCTTCACGACGTCTGCTTGGGATCAGCTTATCCATGCACAGCATGATAGCAGCATAGAAGGCAAACCAGAATTTCACTGTAATTGCTCTTCTTCTCAGCTGTGCCAGCTGTGGTGGAGCTGATGACAAGAAGAGCCTGTCCTCCATCACCAGTTTGCTCGGGAAGAGTGAAAGAAAAAGCTATGCCACGGAAATGCTTAGGGCATCTAAAGTCTCTTGCAATGGATAAATAGCTTGGGATAAAGAGCTTGGTAATATGAGGTGTGAGAGAACTTGAGGGAGAAGTCTAGGAATAAGAATATAATAACACTAGGACATGGAGCAGGGCAGGGAAGATGCTGAGAATCAATGAGGAGAAAAAAAGGGGGGCAGGGATTGATGAAGGAAGGAGCTGCCCAACTGAATTAATGAAACTTTTAGCATTTGTAATCCTGTTGTAAAAAGGAAACATCCTATATTCAGCATACTAACTACAGAGTACCAGGTTCATAGTGGACTAACTGAGGCATGCTATAAAAATAATAAGAGCATTTATCTATCATGAATATATGCTTATAGATTGATAGATCATTTGATCTGTGTGGCTGTACTATGGATTTACCATTAGCTTTTATCTTTAGCCATGCTGTCAGAATCAAAAAAACATATTTATTACAGTTGGCTGGTTTTATTTGACTTTGCATTTTCCTGTGAGAAAATGCAGATAATCTGACTGACAGATTATCTTCCAGTTTATTCATATTTTTTTCCAAAAATAAGCTCCCAAAACATATCACAGATACGCCTTATATAAGATTTGAAGAAGAATAAGCTAGCATTAGCCACAGAAGAGAGAGAAATATGCTGTGCAAAAGGATATCCTTTGATGAAGAAAGCAACTCAAATCCATCAAATCAGTGATTCTGGAGTGAAACTAAGAAACTATCCTCAGAGAGAATACATTTTCAATAATGAGTTCTTACTATTTTATATTGCATTGTTTCTACTCACAGAGAGGTTGGATCTTTAGTATTGAGGTATGCAAGAGTCATATGAATAATGTGACAGAAGGACATTATCAGAATGATGAAAGTCCACAGAGGGGAATCCATCTCATCTAGATGTCTTTGTTATAGATATCTGCACGTGAACTAGCAGTCTTGACTTTATGTGGATTTTATCAATTTAGTCCGTCACATGTAAGGTGTGATTCAGCCTAAAAAAGACATCTTGATTTGGTCAAACAAATTTCACATTGAGCTATTTCAGCTGTGATCAGTCACCACAAAGGAGACTAAAGTGTTCATTTGAGGTAGAGAGCTCCACTGTCCATCCTCGCATGGTCCTCTTGGCGATCAGTGGGGAGAAATAGATACGGTTGGGTGAAATTTATTTTACCTCAATATAATGTCTAAAACACATTTGCTGAATCACATCCTATAGCTGATTTCAGGAGTAAAATGATGCTATTGGCTTACATAACAATAGACTAGACTTAAACATTAGATACAGGGACATTGAAAGGACAGAGCAGCTCTTATAGCATGAACTGGACTTTGTAGCCTGTTTTCCTAAGGAAATGTGGCTTATGCAATAACAGTAATTGTCAATTCCAGTTAGACTTGCCAGTTTCAGCATAACTGTAGAAGATGCAGATCTCAAAGGCATTGTTTTTTTCAGTTTTCCTCCTGAAAGATATTTTAGCAAAAGAATGAGAACAAGATTAGAACTTTACTAGAAAAAAAAATAAAAACAAAGGTGAAGAGCAAACTCATCCACAAAACAGATACCTGAAACCCTTCCCTGGAGAAAGCCACAGCAAGCTAGACTTTTCGTGAGAAGTCTTACTAGGAGAATCACTCATCTGGCAGGACATCTCACTGTTGTGGCCCGTCTTACATAGCTCCAAATTGCCAGACAACATATTCATCATGGGGAAAAAAAATGCCCTGTTCTTATATAGTGTCATAAAGAAAACACTTAAGATAACACACTGTTATCTGGGGATAGGCTGGGCATGAAAGAAATCAGTGAAAAGCTTTTTATTCAGTAAGCCCTGATTTCAGCCTTGAAATGCAGACCTGTAATCTAGAGAGGAAAGCTCACAAGTAGGATGTATTCAAAGCATCCAGTCTCCTATCCAAACCAGAGGGAAATCCTTAAGTCAGGATAACTGACCAGTTTAAGACACATATTGATTCAGCACACGATATTGCAGATATCACATTGCAGATAAAGGTGTCTGTTCTGCAACCTGTAGGACGTACCTGGCAGTACAGCAAAGATAAGTCGTTACTTATGCCCATTTCATCATAACTAGAGGACCTACCCTTTGAATAATTAGGCCTGTTTTTAGGATTTCTCAGTCTTGCATGCAAGTTCTTCATTCCTTTGTGTAACAGCAAAAGACAGAGGATTTTGGTCACACTGATTTTGCTTTCCTGAGAGAAGGTGTACCCTCACCTTTCATGGCTATACAGTTGGGCCTGAGCCCTGAAGGGAGGGATTTCTCTGGGTCTTGAAAAACTGAGTAGCTAAAAACATGCAAGTTCATTTAGTTTAAGGCTCTATGAAGTGCATTTCTTGTTCCCTACAGACCATTAGGTACTTAAAGGTCTAGGATCTTATCAAAGACCTTTTTCTGCCCCATAAAATTAAATTTCAACATTTCCTCTAAATTTCTTCATATTTACTTGATTATTATGCCCTACAATTTCCTTCTGCCACTGTCAGTGGACATGCAGAATTCCAGAATTTGTCCTTTGACTCTTTTTTTTTTTTAAGGCGCAGCAATTCTTGGCTACGAACATGTAGCTGGAGCAGAACGGAGGCAAGACTAACTGCCAGGGCTCCCACCTGCTTCTTGATTGTTCTTCTTGCTCCACAGAAGAGAGACCTGCCAATTCCTGTGGCACAGGACCTGTGTAATACACCTACAGCAATACACCTGTAGCACATCTCCTCTTTTAGCTATGGGGCTGGCGTACGTGTAGCATCACAGCCCCAGCCTCCTTCAGTCCTTTCTTTTCTCACACATCTGTGCAAGAGGAAGAACAGATGATCTGCAGAGGTAACTCTCCTCTATCATGTGTTTGCCCCAGGAAACAAGCCGTGGTTTTAGAAGAATATGCCCTTGAGGGGAATGCAGCCTGGATCACAATCTGCCATGTATGATTCCTAACCTACTTTCTTTGCATGCACCTGGTCTTGTGGTTTTCTGCACACATTTTCCAATCATTGGTCAACAGAGGAATCTGGGGCAATTTCCAAAGAACAACATTCTTTGCACTCCTGCTGCAGAGGGGACAGTTGTGCTGACATTTCTGTGCTCATTAGAAGTCTTGGCAGACGCAGAACTTCTCCCTAATCAAAGCTAGGAAGTACAAGCAAAGAAATGAAATCCATGCCGCAGGTTCAGTTTTGTTAACAAATACAGCTAGTAATTCTTGGCTGGTTCCTGAATTCTTTGAGGGAATTATGATCCATTCATGCCCACTTCAGTGAAATTTGGGATACAAGTATTAACCTTAAATTGCAATCAGTATTTTAATAACAAGAGAACATGTTATTTCAAGACGCTTAGGCCACACACAGAATATGCAACCCTGGACCTCCCCAAATAAATGAGATCTAACTCCTCCTGGAGTGTGTGAGGAGTAGGTTCCTAATGCGGATTATATGTTCCAAGAAATAAAAAACTCCTACAAAACCTCATACAAAAGGGTTTTAACTCTTCCTTGACCAAACCTCCCTGGCTTCAGTGATGGATGAGAAGAATACAGCTAGCAGCTGAATCTAGATTCATCCTATCTACATTTAGGCTTTGATTGAAGGAATGAAGTTAGGATTGTTCACACAATAAATTCCTGCTTTTAAACAATAAATACAACTCTACAGAGCGTATTTAATATCACCAGGACATGAATTGCCATTTAGAGATATCTGTCTCTTTTCACTGATTATAAAGACAAATTTAGCAAGTTCAGTTTAAAATTATGAAATATGTGAAGTACGAAAATTTCTCTCTCTTTAGTTGACAACTACTATTCTGTTTAGAAAAATTCTGTTTAGAAACAGTGAGCTTAAATACACAAGGAGAAAAAAAATCCCAACTTCTGAAGTTGTATTATCTCTCTTGATGATCATCCAGGCATTTATCTTTCCAATATATGAACAAGAGACCATCAGACATATCTGGAATGTGGTAGGACCAAACAAGGAGGTAACTTTTCCCAAGAAAATAAAGAGACATTTCTCTCTATCTAAACTCTAGATCCACTTTTCAAAGCTGTGAATGTCATTTGTGAATATTAAAGTTTCATGGAGGCAAAAGAAAAAATATAAGTTTGTAGAAATATATTGATGGCTCCAAAATTCAGAGGAATCACATCCAGCTTAGGAAGTGCCTGAAGTGTAAATTCCTGTAGAATGAGAGGTTATTCTAATGAAACAGCACAATATATTCATTCATTTTTTTCATCTTTCCATGGGCTCCCTTTTAATCTCTGTCAGAGGCAGGATATAGGGACGATGGACAAAGTACAGTTGCTGAGTCTTTTTACAAGTGAAGATCCAAAATCTCTCTGCTAGTGCACTTGTGTCTTACCAATGAGATCAATTAGGATACAACAATTTGCACAAGCTGTGGAGTTTCTTAATTCATAAAAGGCTCATAGCTTTGTGCTTTATAAACAACGACTATGAGGTATAGAGGGCTCAAATGACAGGCCTACATTATGCAGCAATCCATAAGAAGCCTGGGAATAGAGCCAGGAGATCTACAATCAATATCTGTTCCAGTTGCTACGTCTAAGGAGACCAGGGCACTGTACCTTGGGGGTAACAACATGGTGCTCTGAGGCACTGGTCCCCTCTGCTTTATGCAGCACTGGCTAGTGCAGGAATGATTTGTAACATAACAAAAATCATACCTGGTACAAAAGAAAAGATCCATCCAGCTAAGCACCCTTTATCCAACAGTAGCTGTTAGTGTTTTAGGGAAGACCCTGCAAGGTTAGAGCAAATCCTCAATGTAGATCGTACCTAGAAAAAGCTCACAGCCCTCCATTTCTGTTCCGGGACTGCCTGAGGAAGATAGGTTGTCCTCTTGCTAGTTTACTTACTAGCCTGGCATGGATTTCTCCTCTGTTAACTTTTCCAATGACCCTGAGATTATGCAGATGTTTAGCATCCACATGAGCCAGTAGCAAATAGCTATTGGCTCAACTATATCATGTTTGGAAATGCATCTGCCCTCATGAGCTGTAAACATGCAATCTACTGCCTTCCTGTGATGTTCTCTCATTCTTGTGGTGAATGTAACAATGAGCACTCATCACCTACAGACCCTCCCCATGTCCATTGTGATATTAGATTTTCAACAAAACAGGTTTTGTTGCAAGAGTGATTCACATCTGCACATCTGCCTTCCTTTCATTTTAGCTTTTATCCAAGAAGAGCAGGTCACCTCTCTCAGCTTCTTGTAAAGGTGTGTTTACTCTATTCCTTCCCAGGCTGCATCCTCCTGCACTGTTAGTAGTGCTCAAAATATGTATAACATCCACTTTCCTGAGAGTACTCCTGGGATACTCATCTGTAGATCTTTTTTCTCTTTCTCTTTTTCGCTATTCCAGGCTATTTCAGTCATTTTGGTATTCTTGTGCACTAAATACAGTCTTGTGCATTGGATACAGAATCCTTTGAGAAAGGATTTCCCAAGAATTCTTCATGAAGAAGGAGCTCAGTGGTCAAAATGTATCTCTCAACAGTATTTACCAAGGTTGTTGTTGTGTGCTGCTTCCACAAAGCAAAGAATGAACAGGAATACTTGCATTTGACTGTGGTAAGGAAAGAAGTCAAAGTTTACCTAGATGCAGGGAAAAAAAGGAAAAAAATATATAAAAAATAGAATTACCAGCTAGCTATCTCCAAAATTTTCTATGAATTCTTCTAATTATTATGGTCCGATGTTCCTGTACTCCACCCTGAGTATAAATCCAACATCAGAGACTTGGCTGCACGGAGAAGCCCTCCACAAGAAGTATCACAGTTGTGGTCTGCTTTGCCTTGCAGCTCGGTCGGCCCTTCATCTGCCGCCAGGCACGGTGATTCAGGACGCTAATGCTATTCAAGAAATGCTAAATAGGGCCTGTGTCTTTCCTCGCCTTCATTAGCAAGGAACTCTCTGCTCACTCTATCAGGCAGGATTCTGGCAGAGGTCTTGAGAACCGGCCTGTGAAGCCTGCGGCTGAGAACCAGCCTGTGAATTCAACTCTGGGGCTGATCAGATGGCTGAAATGCCATTTACTGCCCATACCAAGCAGAATAAATACAAAGCCAGTGTCAGAGAAGGCTGTTTCCTGCCCTGCTCTGCACTGGAGGTGCCAGACTGCAGGTGGTGCGGTCCCCTGCGCAACCCCAAGCAATCAGCCACCGTGGCCATGGCAGGCCATCAAAGAGCGGCTCTAAACGGAACGCAGTCGTAGCTCTTCTTTTATGATTTGTACTAAGTGCCTCTCTAAATTTCGAGTTAAGCAGCTGTTGCCATGGTGATGGCCATTTGCAGCGAGCGAAGGCAGCGAGCGTGTTGGGGATGCGGCTCCTCCGGCTCCTCACATGGGAACACGGATTCATGCGTGCTGTGCTGGGGAGCCGCGTGAAAGGAGCCGAGGAAATAGCTTAAATCCCGCTGAAGGGGTGGACAGGGAATGTGAAAAAGGAGCAACCCGTTGCACTCCTGAGGGTTTTCTCCCAGATTGCACCTTTACCTGCAAAGAGATCAGAAAAAAAGGATTACTGAGCAGACTAACTTTAATTTGGTTTCATACCAGTAAAAATCACTTTCTCAGCAAGTATAAGGCATGTTTCGTCTTTGCAGAAACCAGATTAATTGGTTTTCTTTTTTTCCTTTTTATTTAAATACTGCTAGTCCTTTAGTGGGAAATGGTTTTCCACAAACTATTCCTAGTATTTATACAAAGCTATTTGCCACACACTGCCTTTAGTGACTTCATAGTAACTAAATTATGAAGATAATACGTTACATCACTTTAACATCTCTTCTAAGATGTTTCTGCGCTCTCTGCTAGCGTTTGTGGTGGTTACAGCAAAACAGAGTCAGAGCTCCTGGGTTTTATTTCTCACTTTTAGCCACCTCACTGTGCAGTGAGAAAATTGTTTAGAAACTCTGAGCTTAAATATACAAGGAGAAACATTTCAGGAAAGATGAAACCACATGTTTGAGCATGTTCCTCTGGGTCCTTTGCCAGAGTTCAGTCTCTCTCAGACTACATCTGGCTAAAAAATGGAGTTAGGTGTCACTCTGCCCTGACCATATGCTATATCTAAAGCTGGACACCTTAAAATGTCTTAGCTTGAAAAATATTTTAGGTCCCGAAGCAGTAAGTGATTCAGGAGCCCAGGCAGTTTGCAACACTGGCTGTGACCTTCAGGTTGTCAAAGACCCAAATTAGGTTGATTGTGAATGGTTGGTTTTATGTCCATAAATTCATACCAAAGCATCCATGTTTTAAAAATTCAGCCATAAACCTACTGTGTCATAACCTCTCCATCCACTAATCAAAACGGAGTCATGCATTAGAATGAAACATTACTGGTTTCCTGTAAGAGTACGTAATTTAAGGTTTGAAAATAATTTTGCAAAAAAAAAGAGAGATAAATAAGAGCTTGCGATATTTTAAAGTATAGCACTGTACCATTGTTTGTTTCTCAGTAAATAGAAACTGGCAGCTCCTATTCCCTAGCAGTGACATTACCTGTTTCTAAGGGCAAGTCCAGTGAGTGGCAGGTCTAAGACTGAGGCTATTGTTTTCATCAAGCTCCCAGTGGTACTTTCTGCAGAGGCAAGACAGTCTCACACCTTTCTCTGATGACTGGAAAAGAAAAAGACAATGAGGAACTCTAAACTAGCAAACCCCATAGTTTTCAGTAGTTTATTGTGATTTACATCAGCTGCGAATCAAGCTCCCTAAAATTTTTCAAACAATCCAGTTCTCCTAGATAGCTCAGGGCAGCTTTTGTTTCCAGTAAACTTCTGTGACATTAGTGATTAAAACTATGAAAGCAGTAAGCACAATTCACAATCAATTATGTTTTATTAATGTTTTTTTAATACACGCCACAGCCCAGTAATCATGAAGCTGTTCAACAGCGTTGTTCTAAAATCAGCTAATAGCAGGATGTAATTTGCAGCAGTCTCTGCTCACTTACAAAACACTTGCTCTGTTAATTGTGATTTCACACTCCACTGGATGCTATAGCCTGGAGGTAGCATTCGTGTGATGAAATAGTTACCAGTTTGGGTGCTGGTGTCTGCACGTGTTATTGTTCTGAGAGAGGCTACTCTTGTTAAATGAATATCCTTTGATCCTGACAAAGAAAAAACAAAACAGCAGGAAAATGTCAAAATCCACTACTAAATGCTTGAATTCTTTCCTTTCCTGGCAAAGCAGAGCAGAGTCTTTCTGTGTTTTGATCCATTTCAATTTCTGTTATTATCAAGCATGTTGCCTGACATTTTGCCAGCATGTGAGACCCTCTCATGAGCTGGACACCTACCTTAATCTTGAGCTACAGATGCTTGGTGAACTTGTCTGCCTAAAACAAGTACCAGAGTTTTGGTAGAAAGACCAAAAAAGTATTTTTACTGGTGTGGCAAGCTGGGAACTGCGGATAAGATCTTCAGGCACTCAGACCAGATAGGGATGGGAATACTGACATGAGAAGATGTTTGTTTGATCTGTGAATCTGTCATGTTGGGGTGGGAAGTAGCTGTGCAGAAGGTTTTGTCTACAGCTTGCTGCAACTTGTTGCTCTTCCAGGAGAACAGCTATAGTTTCTTCTACCCTCATTACTGCATGTGGAGGGTACTCAGAAAGGTTGATATGCAACTACTCAGGGCTCCAAGTCAAGGTTATGTCCCCATTATAGCAAATTAGGTGGCTGCAAAAGTTACCCCATGTGGAGACGACCAAGGAAGTGGCTCACACTTAGCTTTATTTGAGGACTGGCTATATAGCACTGGCTCTGCTAGCAGTCAAATTGAATCTCAACAGAAGCAATAGTGGAGTGGTACTCTGCCCT
>JAWLRI010000001.1:2480795-2501939 GCA_034781795.1 Crypturellus tataupa | reverse complement strand
CTGGCTATATAGCACTGGCTCTGCTAGCAGTCAAATTGAATCTCAACAGAAGCAATAGTGGAGTGGTACTCTGCCCTCTGCATATGCGGAGGCTTGGCCATATTTTGGACCTATTGCTGCAGTACAAGGGAAATGTCTTGGCAGAGCAGTGGTGAGAGTAAAATCTGGCAGTGCATACTGATTTCATCCAGATGGAGCCAAGAATGCACATGCACATCTTAGCTGGAGCATAGACAGAAGCTCCCAAAGAGAACTAGCATCAAGAAAAAGCCTGCAGATGTTCCAGAGAGCTGCAAAGTGATTATAAGCACAAGACAGAAGTGAAGTCTATGAGAGGAGAAAAAATAATATTTCAGAATCAAGTAAAAGGGAAAGGCTAAACATTTCTCCAAAGATAAAATTCATATTTCCTTGAGGACAGTAGTTAGGCAGATACTAACCTCACTGCATAAATCTTCACTATTAAGCGCAGGTGTTAAATCCATTGACACTCCCCTCCTAGCTAAAAGCTGCATCACAGGACGTGGTGCTGAAAATATCAGCACCAGTTCATGCAGGACAACTCTACCTTTATGCCAGTAACTCTCTCACCCACCTTTTGACATTGTTGACCTTAGCATGGCAATGACATTCTGGCACCAGCTAGCAGGAGTAATTGGTGTGACCTCTACAGGTCACAGAAGACAGCTGCTCTTTTGTCCCCAAAGTCTTTATATTCCCACCTTACCTATTTTGTGTCTTTGTGGGACCACACAAGGAGACGGAGACTAAAGTCAACCAGCATGCAATCAATAAGAGACAGCACTTGCCCATTCATTGCTATCCCTGCTGGTGTGCTTTCAGCTGTCACCAATGCCTAGAAGAAATAAGCAGATGGATAAAAAGCAGTAGGATTAAGCTCAATCCAAAAGAATACAGACGGGAAGATGGTGGGACTTGCAAAGGTCTAACCCTGCATTACATCAAGATCATTACACCACAAATTGTCCAGATGGTGCAAAGCCGCAGGCTCATGGCTGCGCTTCTCAATACACTTGAACGTACTTATTGTCAAAGCACTGAGGATTCTCTGATGAGCCAGGAGACCGCACAGCTGCCTGACCCAGAGCTCCAGCTCTGGACGTCTGCTCATTGCAGTTGCCTCTGCTGAGACCAAACTCATTACAGAAGGGCTCAGCCAGTGCCAAATGAATTAATATAATTTAACCATCGGCAGAGTCCGGTATTTCCACATCACTTTATTGTCCTGTAATCCTCAGAGGTCCCTTATTTTTCATTGGGCTAAATTAATAGCTCTCTTTCTAATTTACAGATCTTTCTAGATATCAGAAACTTTGTGAGTATCACATCAGAAACTTTTGTTTTCCTATGTGCTGAATATTTTAAATTCTATTTCTGAAACAGGATGAATATATCATAGATCTTTGAGGCAAGAGCTGGGCATCTGTTGTATATTGACATTGAAGAAAACATAAAACTTATCACAAACAGTAATCCGGTGTTCTGAATTTTTTTCTAACTCTAAAACAGCAGAACGCAAGCCTGTATTTCAAGAAGTAAACTCTCCTTCTACTTTGACATTTTATCTCTTCCTTTATATGTTATTTCTTGTTTTGAGATTTTTAAAAATTTGTGGGACTTTCAAACAGATCTGCAGATCTTCTACAACATGCCTGGCATAGGATGAACTTGTGTCACTGGAACTGACACTTCCAACTTATAAATTTGAGGAAAAAACATCAATAATTAGAAGACGAATTATGCTGTAAGGGGGAGCTGTGGCTTCTGATCAACCTTGAAGGTTATTTCCATTTCTCTGGCAGCTTACCAATCTGCAAAAAAAACTTGCAATTTGAGGAGGAAAAAAGCAAGTTATAAGAGTCTGACACCCTTATTTGGAATAAACCAGCTATCTTTTAAGTCTAATAATGAAAATATTCAATATAGCTCTTCAACTGGTCTTTCTTCCATTAATTAGCTGTTAAGAACAAAACCAGCAAAATATAAAAACAGCTACTCTTCTGCTATTGCCAGTGAAAACTGTATTAATTAATGTTTTTCATATATAGGTCTCCAAGGTGAAATGAAAGGCATGAAGTCATCTATCTATAAAGCTATTTTTCTCATTTTTCCCAAGAGAAAAAAAATAAGGTAACAGCTAGCAAATTTTCAGCAAAATAATGTGTCAGCACTTGGTTAACATTTCATGATGACAATGTCTCCATTTTCATGAGAGAAATTTACTGTTTTTCTCTAGCTCCCCATATTTTCTGCAGCTTTTTTTTCTTCTCTTTAGTTGCCAATTTGAGCTATGAAATTTTAACCAGACAGAATCAGTATGTGATCAATATGAGTATGTGGCACATATCTGTCATTCTAAGATGTGGGTTTCTGTAAAAACAATTTCTCTTCAGATATGACTGTTTTGCTGATTATAATTGGTAAGGAGACTCAAGCTTGTCCATCACTCTCTTCCAATGTGGTGTGACATCTGCTCTTTCAGTACAGTTCTCATCAGGCATCAAGGTCAAGTTTTGGCAGATTTAAACACGCCACATCTGTTGGACAAGCAATGCTGCTGCCATGATCTCTGACAGAAACACATCATGGCATTTAGTTGCACTAGTTCTTGTGTCAAGAGCAACAAATAGGAATTATTTTAGAAAAATGCTTCCATAGCACAAGTCTTACAGGGTCCAACAAGAACTCAATGAAAGATACATCTGTGATGAGATGTCCATGTAGACAATATATTGATGGGACTATTAACTTCAAGCATGCCACAAGAACAAATGCATGGGCAACTTCTGCTGTGCCCTTCTGTTGAGCACAGTCCTCTTCTAGAAAGTTTATTGAGGGTGGTAGGAGATACCAATTTGACATATGGCTTCAAGTACCACAGTATCACATTGTAGTCCTGAATAATGCAATAAAAATCTATGATTGCCAAGAAGAAGCCACCCACAACAAAGCTAAACATAATCTTCTCCAGCACCCACGTCAGCCCTCATTGCATCCTTTTACAGGAAGCTGAGTAAACAGATAAGCCCTGTAAAATACTGCAAGGGTGAACAAAATTGGGGGAATTTAGGACTATACAGTGTTGGAATGAGGGAGGAAACTTCCAGAGTTTTTGCCCAGCCATGGAGATTGTCCTGTTTTTTTTTATTCATCGTGTGGAAGGCTACATAGGAGATCCAAGTTGTCTCCACAAGTTTTAATGTTCAAAACTTAGTCTTTTAGGTGGAAAATTAGAAGACCTACTTTTGTATAGGTTGCCATTGTTGTATAGGCTGCCATTGTCAAGTATTGGTGTTCTTATGGTGGAAGGTATTGATAAATTTATCATTGGCCTTTGAACTACTGCACAGGCTAAATGAAAATGCCTTTTCACTCCTTTTTAGAGAAAAATAGGAAAATACATGGAAAAATAGACACCAGTGCCCAAGGCACAAGAATTTATTCCCAAACTGGTAGGACAGGTGGAGTTACCAACTTGATGCAGAAAGTCTCAGACCAGACCTGTCATGTGAGTACAGTACTAGAATAAAGTCTCTCTCCCCAAAAAAGAGACATTCAGTTTTGCGATAGCATCATCAAGATATCAAAATGGAAAACCAGAAATCTACATCTTGTTCACTCTTGTGTTCATGGAAGCAAGACTTTATGCATATCCTTAGTAAATAAGCAAACTTGCACCAAGAAGCATTGGATTAATGTAAACTGTTTCCTACAAGCATAAAAATAACCTGTCAAAACTCTGAATTTTCAGACCAAGAGTCAAGGGCATAGTGAACCAAAACCACACAGCTGCAATCTTAACACAAGTGAGTTGCTTTTTCTGAGGGAAGTGCTGGCAATGTTTTCCAATAGTAGAGTCTGCTCTTGCAGACCTTTGCCAATGGGCAGAAAAGGGCCTCTGACTGTAGAATTTCAAAGGACTATTTCAAAAGCTGAGTGTGGCTGGCTGAAGTTCATGTAAGTAAGTGCTAGCAGAAGCCTTTTGATCCAACATGGAAATATGTTTGATTTTATCTGTTTCTGTTTATTTTTCATTTTGATATTTGGATCATTTCTATTCCTTCTATTAAATCTCTCTCCATCAGGAATCCAAAGTCCATAGAACAGGACTTATTGTTTTTGTTTAATATTAGCACAAGCACAATGCTTGAACAATTTAACCTTTCCATAGTTGGAAGTAAAATTTTAAATAATAAATTTACAGCAGAACTATTAAAGAAAACAACAAAATAATTGCAATTTGATCAACGGACATTCCTTTTTGAACATTCTAGTTCAGAAATTTGCCTTTAGGAGAGGATACTTTAAAGCTAACTTGACTTGGTCACTGTGGTGAACTCATTTCCACTAGGAAATGTCCAAACTCAGCTCTGGGGTGCTACCTTCACCGCAGTGAAGGATACGGGCTGTATTAGTTTGGAATAGGTATAATGTGTTCAGATATATAATACGGAGTTATATAAGCTATGGAGAAAGCATGTGGGAGGCACATGCCAGAGAGAACAGGAGAGAAACTGAGATCCTAGCCCAGCTTTGCTAACTGCTTTTAAATATTCTCCCTTCAAACCTCGAAGCTCTCTGTTCAGGCATCACCATAGTGATGCTGCTCTCCCGGACACCTGAATCTGCCTCTTACAGCTCCTTTGACAAGTCACACAGCCAGCTGATAAATAGTTGCTTCTGGGAGGATCATTCCTTAACAGTGCTAAGCGGGCACTTTTTCCGAAGACCCGACCTTTATTGACCCACCTTGCATAACACACATTTTCACTTCCAGGACACTGCAGCACAAGCAGCCCTTGCAGAGCTACCAAGACTGCAGTGAGAAGCAACTGCAACTGCACTCTTGGTAACTGTCTCCCATTTATAAACAAAGCTGGACAAGACAGGATGATCATGTTTTCCTGGAAACTACAAGCCTATGTGTCTGGTACTGTGCCTAAGTGTATTTTTTCAAAATTCATTATTTTACCTTTGATTTTAGAAACTCTTTCAGAGAGAAATAAAAATGAAAGTCCACAGATGACTAGCTGAGCCATCTCTTTGTCTTATTTCCATCAAGAGCTCAGAAGTCCATGGGTATTGGTACAACTTGCCAAGCAGTGTGTCTCCATACAGAGAGAGCTGTGGGGCTTAGTGATTTCTCTTCTGCTTGGATGGGGTTGCCACCACCTCCTCCCTTCACAGTGCTCCTGAAAGTCCCCGACCCCTTTGCTCCTCAATGGGTAGTGGCAAGGAAGAAAAAGAGAGCAACAGTGGTGCCAGCTCTCACCTCCTCTGATGACGCCTTGGCATCTGCTGGGACTGATGCTCTACTGTCCCATGACTGATTCCCTCTGGTGTCCCTTTAACAGAGCCACAGAAAAAAGCTTAAGTGATGAAAGGTAGGAATCATTTTCAGGATCTTTTTTTTTTTTCAGGGAAAATCAATTATCTCTATGGAATTTACATTCCTTTTTAGCACCCCATTTTTGTGTACAACATAGAAAACATTCATAGCTCCTTTCTGGCATTTACTACAGATTTCTCAGACACAGATGAGATGCAAGGTGGAAAGTGATACCATCTGCAGCACCTGTGAAGGAGGTGGGTGGTTGAGCAGAGCCTCCTTACTCTTCATGGTAAATCCATCTTAGTTCTAGACATTTCTCCTGTAAGTCCTAGAATAAAGACTTCCTTCTGACTAGCCTTCTCTGAGCCAAGGTTAGTTGCTTTTAGTAGTGCTGAAGGACTGTGAAAACAGGCCGGTTTTAATATCTTTAAAAAAAAAAAAAAGAAAAGCATAAGGAGCAATGGGAAGTTGCTTGCTTATCTTTAAGTATTGGAGAAGCCCCAAAAAAGATCAAAGTTTGATTCATGTCTGTGTTAATGACCTTAGGTAAATCATTTAGGAACTTACTTGGCAGAGATCAGCTTGCTTAATAAGATTTTCAGAATCAGGGCTTCAGCAAGAACCAGTGGATGCAGGGCACTGCTGAAATGCCTAAGGGGAGGCAGAGCTCTTCTCAAATTCTGATGTTGACTGACAGTGCTGAGCAAATGGAAATCTAGACCCAAACCCTTTGAAGAATCTCATTTTATCTTTTTGTGCCTCTTTTTCTCCAAGTATAAAACAGGGAAAATAAATATTATACTAATGTTGTAATGATGAATATATGATTATTTCTGAAGGTACAGTGGTGGCAGAAGCTACAGATATAAACAGAATATATCCTGCATAAAAAAAAAAGCCTCAAGTCTTGTTTTTATCCAGAGAGTGGATTAATGGTGCGAGCTATAGGAATAGGTCTGGTTGAATGATTAAAAAAAAAATGAAATAAATGGCACCCTTTTGTCTAACAAATATTTGAAATTGTATATGCATTATTTTATCTGTCCTTTTATGTGCTTGAATAATATTTGGAAAAATACACCACTAACTTTGGCACAGAAATTACTGTTGAATGCAATTATTTCATTAGTCCTCCTACCATTACCCAGAAAAAATCTTTTCTCAAACTACACAATAAAGTGCATGTGATCAGAAAAGTAGATTACTTATAGATTAGAGGTATGAGGAAGTTTGTTTTCCATTGTCATAACACCAATTTTTGAATGGCAGGTCTACCAAGACAGACAGCAGTTCAGACTATACATATATTTGTACATTTGCAGAGAAAGACCTTTAACTTTGCATATGACACATTATTGATTTATGAGAGAACAATACTGGAGTAAATATGAATAATATACTAACTTTTCACACATTTTGGTATAGCAACATTGAAATTACATGAGGATAAACAACTGTCTTGGAAAAAGCATGCTCATCCATCATTCAGTGTTAAATTTTAATTGTTGTTTATTTCAATATCTTAGTGTTAAGTATTTCTAAATTATAAATAACCCTGCAGTATAGTCATTATATATGCTGTGTTAAGGAAAAGGTAAGTACAAAAATAAATTATTCAAGCGATCTATTTAAATATTACCATGCTTGATTTATCTAAGGAGCTGGAGGTCAAGGCTGCCACTTTGTCATATCTGAAGAGACATTGACAACGAGTTTACAGACAAATGATGCATCTATATTGCATAAGTAGACTTTGCATGTATGAATTGAGTCACAAAATTGTTTGCAATATTATCTTAACTCTAAAGTTTGCTTTTTCTCTTTCTAAAGTCATTATCAAAATGTTTTGACTATAGTAAGAGTAAAACAAGTACATACATCACTGTTCTGCTCTTCCCTTGATCCAAGCAGCAAAGCATGAGTAACATTAAAACAAGCAAGTCCAACCATAGACATTTTCTTGCCCTAAGAAAGTATCAAGTACAAGATTCTCCCTTATCATGTCTCTTTTTTTTTTTTTTTTTTTTTTTACTCAGTTTGCTTGCAAGAGAAACTTTTGTGCCTGAAGGAGGGTTGATTTTGTGATTAAGACCTATGACAGAGATCCAGGTTCAATTTACATTCTTATCAAAGCACCATGACCACATCTAAACTGCTTATTGGGAATGGTCTCTGTCCCTTGCTTGTCTGTGAGCCATGCTTAGGCACTGTCTAGTTGGCCTGGCTCAATGCCAGAGTTACAATCAGGTTAACAATTAGAACTGTAACATGGTCTTGTTTACTCTTCTGTTTTAGTCCTAGCCTCTGTTCCCACCTGGTAACACAGGGTTTCTCCTTCGTCTCCTGAGGTCTATGGTCTTTAAATATGGATGTCATTGTGGAAACTTACACTCTAATGACTCTATGAGAGTGTAAGACAAAGGCATTTCTTATGATCTATGCCATTTAACAACATTTCAGCACTACTTTCAAACGTTTTTTGATAAAAATGTTCTAACAACTCACATCTCATTTTACCTTTTTACTTCTTTTCATCTCTCCTTTAGAGACCCGGTCTTGTTGGCTTCTTCTTCAGTTGCTTGTGGGACAGTACTTTAAATCGTCAATGGATCAGAAGGACTGAAGAGCATTTTGCTCCCACCACCAATGTTTCTTAGAGCTGCTAAAACAGGACCAATGAAGATGTTTACCAGACTCCAAGTCCTGGCCCTAGCTCTGTTTTCCAAAGGGGTCTTCCTTTCCCTAAGTGACCACAGTTTTGTGAGAAAAGAGATTAAGATAGAAGGAGACCTGGTCTTAGGTGGTTTATTTCCAATCAACGAAAAAGGCACCGGGATAGAAGAATGTGGGAGAATCAATGAGGACCGAGGCATCCAGCGCTTGGAGGCTATGTTGTTTGCCATTGATGAAATTAACAGAGACAACTACTTGCTGCCAGGAATTAAGCTTGGAGTTCACATTTTGGACACGTGTTCCCGGGATACATATGCTTTAGAACAGTCTCTGGAGTTTGTCAGGGCCTCTTTGACTAAAGTGGATGAAACAGAGTATATGTGCCCTGATGGCTCCTACGCCATTCAAGAGAATTTACCGTTACTCATTGCAGGCGTCATAGGTGGTTCCTATAGCAGCGTCTCCATACAGGTAAGTCGCTTCAATAGTTATGCCTTCAGGTGAGAATCATTCATCTGTATTTCCCATGAGAGAAACTCCAGTTACAGAGGATGGACAAATTCAATGAGTTTACTCCAGGGGTTAAATCTAGCATGAGATTTATTTTTGCTGATTTTATTTTATTTTGATTGATTAATTAATTGTTCCTTCCTTGTGACATATTCTAATATTCTGCATATTCTGCAGTTTTTGGTTTTACAATATTTTTCTTTAAAAATAAAGATCTCAGCAACGTGATTGGGAGTGTTTAATGGACTGTGATGGTGTAAAGTTGCAGAAGGGTTAAATGCTCAATGTATCCTTCAAACTATGCATCTTTTGCATATTTGTTCTCAGTTTCATGGGGCTAAACATAACGTTGATTCCTTCTAGTCTTAATTTCCCATGTTTTTAAACTCACAATAAATCTTTGGTTCCTTGACTTTTTTTTCCCATTAAATGAACACAAAGAACACACATGCCCTCTTTTTTTTTCTTCAGAAATTCTGAATTTCTCCTCTCCACTCTAGATATTTCTATGTCAGAGCATATTCTAAAGAACCTGACTGCTGCCTAGTACGGCCAAATGGTTTTGACCTACAATATGTGGCCTGTGGTGGACCATGCAGGACGTATTCTTTACTGTGGCTTTATACGGGGTGTGTGGCTCTGATTACACAGAGCACAAAGATCAAGTTAGTTTCAAAGCTGGAAAAGAGACATCTGAAGCAAATAAATGAAAAATACAAAATCTTGAGCGGTATGAAGAGAGCATTAGGGAAATCATTCACCGTCTCTTCCAAGCTAACAACAGGCACAGCAAATGGAAGCAGCAATGACAGGCTTAAATCAAATAAATGAAGATGGTTATTCGTACTGTATGCTAAACTGTGGGATCACTTCACAGAATGCTGTGGATGTTAAATATTTTATGGGTTCAAAAAAGACTAAGAAAAGAACAGAAATTTCTGTAGAGAAACCACCTGTGTCTCAGGAATCCCTAGAGCTGCAGATAATTCAAGACTAGGACATTTTTGTTTTAAGAAAGAAATATAACATTTTTTGTTTGATCCTTTGTACTCAATCTATTTCTCAGCCCACCCAAAATGCCAGTGTGTGCAAAGAACATAAAGTAGCCTAAAAGGAATATCCATAAAGTAATTAGCACTAAAGACCTATCCCTTCCTCCAAAAGAATTCACAGGGTAGTCCACATCACACTCCTAGAATGTCCTGGGGGCTCTTATACAATATCCATTAATCTACCTATTTGATCGTAGTCTCTGGTGGTAATTGAGGAAAGATTTAATCCATGTTTGAGGTGTGAGACTGGATGTAGTTCAATGATAATCTATAACATTGTCTCAAATTCCAAAAGCTTGGATTTCCAAAAGCAGTTCGCATTTGAAAAATGGAAGTCCTGCTAGAAGGCTTTTGTTCTTAATCAGGAGAAATAACAAGTGCCAATATAGCTAAATACATATTTGTATATCAGCTGATTTTCACAGCTCACTAGGGATGTTGAAACAACAGTAATGTCCGTTATTGTTCAGCATAACTACCCTGTGGTTGACAATAGTTGCTCAAACATCATGTCTTTCTTATACTGTTCCTTGAAACAGTACAGAAATAGATTTATAAATTACTCCATGTGTCATCCAGTGTATTTCCAGTTAAAAAAGAACTATTCCGTTGATGATTTATCCTTGACATAGATTGGTCTAGCCCTTATCCAGTCTCTCTTCTCTAGCTTTCCTCTAGATTTTAAACTAGCTAGAAGAGATTTAATAAAGCCATTCTTTCTTTCCACGCATCTTGTTAAGATAGCCAGACATAATCCATGATTTAAGAAAAAATCCCCGGTGAGAATAATATGAATTACAGAATCACACATGAAGAGGTTTGGATTTCAAAGCACTAAAGTCACAAACTTAAGCATAGGAACAAAAAATAGATACTCAAAATTCAGAGGTAGTCAGTATGCAGATACTCCCGTAATTAGATTTGCGCCACCCCTGAACACCAAAGCACTTTAATGTGTGTGTATGAAGTGGACTGTTCCCTTTTCTCAGTGTTTTCAAATAGTACTAAGGGAGCTGGGTATGTTCCAGCCCTCACAAGTACTTCTGCCTGAGAGCTGTAAAAATCATAAAGTCCACAACACAGTTTCTCAGCCTTAAAATAAACCATGCTGAGCTCTTTAGACAAGAAATTATTTCTGACTTTTTTTTTCCTCCTGTGAATTTGCTGTTGTACTTCAATATCTCCTCTTCCCCTCCTTTCACCCTCCCTCCCCAGATTTCCTTCTGGACAGCTGTCTGCCAAATCACTTCATGATGTTCCTGCTGTCAGATTTCTGCTTCTTTCATTATCCTTCCACCAAGGAAAAAAAAAATTTGCTGGTAAATCAGCAACAAACACCTTCCCCACTGAGTCAGTATGCGCAATAGGCAATTTTTGCGGAGAGTAAAAACAACAAGAGAATGTAGAATGTTTAATTATTTTCCGGTCAGACTAGGCTATTATTGTTAATGAAGATCCGGATAATTAGTTTTTAGATGCTGTGTTTAAATTAGCAGTCAGTCCAATCTGCACAATGCTAGATCTCTCAAAACCTAAGCCAGGCTTCTCAGTCAATGGAAAGACTCATGTTAAAAAGAATTTTTCATGGTAGAAAATTTTGACCTGAGCTGTATCTGGGATCAGAGGTGATTTTTCCAAAGTTCAGAGAACTTTTGTTTTATTATTCTTTCTTTTTCAGTCGAGCAATATTATTCGGTGTCATCTAGTTTACAACACAATTTTCAAACATATTTTCCATGTAGGTGTTCATAGAAATTGTAATAAGGATTAAAAAAAAAAAAGGATTGATTATTTCACATAGGAGCACCTGCATAGTTAATGTAAATACCATGTATAAAATACTCATCAGCTCTGTCAGGAATAAGTAAGGATATGACTATTCAAGTGTTGAATATTTCACCCATAATCCTGTCTCTCTCTGAAAACTGGACCTGTTCTTGCAGTCAGTCTCTCTTTCACAGAAAAAAAAAAAACTTAGACACTCTCTGAGGTCAAGAGGGCTTTGCATTTTCGTATGCACTATATTGATGATAGTGCAGGACTTGAGCCCAGTGCAAAGTTTCTTTTGTGTTGTAGATCCACGGATCACAGTCATGAAGGTTATTCTGAATTTAGACAGAACTTCATTGGTTAAAAAAAAAGTCAGAATAGAAATCACTGCCCATCCCTCTTCTGTTGAATTCCTTACTGGGTCTGAAACGACCAGAGAACACTCAGAGGTGCGAGGGTGCATTACTGTTACCAGAACAGCTAAGGTCTCTCACCTATGTGAATGGCCATCTGGCATGAAGCTCAGAAAACGTGCTCTTTTACTAAAAATCTTTTTCTGGCTGTTGGTTCTTTTCAGACACAAAAATCTGCCAAAGGTTCATTGAGCCTGAAAGCTAATCACTATTTTCTTCCTCCAAAAGTAAACCATATCCCAAACACAGGACATTAGCAACAGCCTGTGACTTCCCAAATTATTCCAAATAGTGCAAAATCCTTCGAAGAACTACATGCATTAAAGTCCCCTGTGGATGTCTCTGCCCCAGTGCGCACACACACCAGGGCTATGGGCAGGAAATACATATAGGATGATGGAGTACCAAGGGTCCCCAGGTGACCACAGAGCATGTGAGCCTTTTGTGCCAAGCTTGTAGAGCAGCTTTTGCATTCATCTGTGTAACAACAGCCTCGGGTGATTTCATGCTTGTAGAACTAAACCAGGTCCTTATTAGAAGATCTGTTTTGCAAGATGGGCCGCCTGCTACTAGCATTTAAGCTACACATATACATACTGTCTTCCCTGATGTCTCCTTCAAATTCAGCTTTCCTTTCCATTCTTTATTTCTTTCTTCTGCTCCTCCAGCCAGGTCCTTGTTGTTTGCTCCTCTACTTGTTTTTGTTCCACTTTCAAAAACTAAATATCCATTAGGCTGAGATTACAAAGTGGCCTAGCAGCATCAGATGTTCGATTCCTAGAGATTTCAAGGAAATGTAGGTACCTCCTTCTGGCTGACTTGTCTGGAAATCCCAAGCAGTTTCCTGATTGTTTTGCAGTGTTTTAGTGGGTTGGTTAGTTGGTTTTCTTATATGAGCATTTGCTCCTATTTCCAAAGGGAAACGGTATGGTTGTACAGGTCTGGGGAAGTAACTTGCAAGGTTACAGGCAAGAATGATGGAACCTTTCTGCTGTCCTATAAGTGATAAAGAATGTGACTACATGACAAAATTGCCCGGCATATGAACTAGTCTGTATCTTGGCATAACCCACACTCATTCTGCCTTTCTGACTAGAGCTTAGGTAGCAGTTAACATGCATTTTAAACAACCATGTTTAACAACAATGTTGTTAACATCCAGTATGTCCAATGTTTTACATCCAGTGGTAGAGTCCTATTCTTTTAGAACCATCAATCCCTGTTTTAGTCCCGTTTCTCAAGACATATGTCATCATGTGCAAGTGTGACATGAGTCACCTATCATCAAACTTTCTGTTCTCAGAGAATTGTCACACTCCTCCCATGTAGAGCAAGATTTTCTGTACAGCTCTCTTATCAATGTGCTGGTTTAGTTTATTTCCCCTCAATAGTTAATGCTGTATAAATGCAGAGTACGTATATAAGAACTCACTGTGCCTTCCCAAGCAGAAAAAAAACAAACGAACAAACAAACAAAAAATCCTTTATATTACAGTACATTTCTCTGCACATCCTTCTTGGTTTAGGTTTGATTACACACAACACATATAAAAACAAGTTCCTGGGTCCTCCACAGAAATCCCAGCTGTTATTCTGACAGTATTCCCAATTGATGACACTCATTTACTAGATGAAATTATTTCATTGTTCAAGCACTGCTTCTCTAGATGTGACAGCTATTGAGTCCACTGTGAATATTCAGCTATATTTTTCCAGCTTCATTGCCAAAATTCTCAGTAGAAGGAGAAGACTGAAAACACTGCTATATTGCTCCCTCCCACCCAAACAATAACAAGAACAAAGGTTGGGTATTTTTATTTGTTCGTGTATCATTTTTCCTGAGTTATTTCCCTTCTGGAAGGAATGCTGCTAGAGAACCACACCCACAAATACTTACTAACAGCTCTTTCAGTCCTAAAGGGAGAGAAAGATGGTGACAACCACTGCTTTCTTCCTTAAGCTAGTCTGAGTCTGCTTAATAACTTCAAATCTTCTGGCTTGGTTCCTTACTACTAACCTTTAACGATTAAATGGCTTGGAATATCACCAAGTCTGATGTATTCTTGGGGACAGAACTTGAAGTCCAGTTGAATCTCTATTGGTCTCTTCTGCCACAGGTGATAGCATAGCCTCTCTCATGTAGGGACTGTTTTCCATAGTGCTTATCCTGGACAGTATTAATGCCCTCACTCAGAGGTGGGGAATGGAGATAAGAAGATCCAGATTGTTAAAGGCATTTGACATTCCTAGTTTTCCACTGAAAATAAGTCAGATCTGGCATGAAGTACTGATTCTGAGTTTAGTACGTGCATGCATATCACTGAGTTTTCTTCTCCTTCCAAACACTCCCAAGCTATGTGGGTACCTAGTGTCAATTACAACTGGCCAAGCTGAACTATAAGATTGTGGATTCAATCCGTGTAGGAGAAGCTGAGCTGCTATCCCAAAGGCTCTAGTCACCATTTCCACCCTCCATATAACATTGAAAGTCTGATCATCAAGAGGTAACTCCAATGGTTTTAGAAGTAGAGATCCCCCATTATGGATATAATACACTCCTTGGTTCAGCGCATTGTGATGCCACATTGGTTTCTACCATCTGCATAGCCCACACCTACCACAAGAAGGAAGTAAGATTCTGAAGATTTTAGAAAGGGCTGCAAAGTTGTGATGGGAATGGGCCATACCATCCTCAAGTGAGAGCAAACTCCTCTGCCTACCTAGTCCAACTGGGCAGAGAAGGTGGCGCCCATCTCTTCAGCATCATTCATATTTAGTGCCAACAGTGCAAGCTGGCAGCAATGAGGGCTCATAGCATGCTGGACTGCATCTACAGAAGAACAGTCAGTAGACAGAAGTCATTATTCCCTGTTACTGTATTCTTGTTAAGAGTACATCTGGAATACTGTGTCCACCTTTGATTCCTGCAGTAAAAGAAAAGTGTTGAGAAATGCTATAGTGATGAATATGAGAAGGTGCTGAAGCCCATGCTCTGCAAAAGAAGAGTGAGGGAGCTGGGTTTGTTTAGATCGGAATAGAGACAGTTTTTGGGGAAACTAACAGTGACTGTTCAGAAAGCTCAAGAAGGTCTAGTCCTCAGTGAGATTAGATGAGACAACATTTGAAGCTTTTCTAGTGCCCTCATGGAGAATGAATTGAAACTTTCAGTCCAGAACACGAACTGCTGCACAGCGATGTCTTGCTCTTCTTCTGACATCCAGGTCAAACCACAAACAATGAGAGTCTCCCTTATACGGAATCAATAGTAAAAACTTCAAGAAGAAAAATAGTGTTTTCCTTAGGGACAACAGCTCCATCACATTTTAATTCCCTAAAGGTGCAGTCTCATGGAGACCGTTGGTCTGGGAAGACAAAGGAACACGGTGGGGTTACAGGTCAATGGAGGCAGCTGACTAAATTTTTTTTTTCATTAGGTTTTTGCCAACCACTAATCACTTATCCCTGCCCAGCCTGTCCAGTGCCAATGTTTTTCTCCCACCTTTCTAAATTTATATTTTCTACACTCATTTTGGTAAAATGTTTTGGATTTAACAAAAAAAAATGAAATAGACAAACTAGCAGGAAAAGGATGTATATAAATATAGTTGGTGCAATCGTTTTTAGCTGGAATTTCATCTCCAGCTGCCCAAAAAGAAAAGGCATCAGGGATAGAGAGCTCAGTTCACAGGTTTCAGCAATGATACAGGCCTTTGTACATGCCTTTGCCGCTGTGCTGTTGCGGGAGCCTGGACACATACTCTCTCAGGAGAGATATACATACTCTCTCAGGAATACAAAGACTTTTCAGGAGACCAAAGGCAGCTACTGATATTCTGCCTTCAGTCTGTTAGGATATATTGCAAAGCGGTGAGATAGGGATTCCTCTTATTTCTCCATAGAGGCAAAGTACCATTGCTTCAATCACATTCTGCTCAGCAGCCTAATTTACTGTCTGTTCAAAACAACCATATCAGTACTTGCCTGTCTCAAAGAAGTTCTGTGAAATTTGACTCATCAAGCTGCGTTAAGTGACATGAGATTCTCCATGGAAAAAAAGCTTTAGAAGTGCAGAGCGCTGTGATCTTACACAGGGACTCCTCTGTCCGAGGAATGTGCAATACTCATGTGCGTTGACTTGCAGAGGCCTTATCTTGATTTTTTTCTTGGTCTGGTTTTATGTGCTCTCCGGACCTATGCTCTTCAAACAAGCTGGGTAACAGTCTGTGGGCTGTTAAGAAAAAGAGAAAATGTAACCAAAACATTGAAATAAATCCTATTTCCAGCAAAGAAGTGCTACATAGGATTGTCAAAATACTTAACGGGATTCAACAAATTTGTTTCAACATATTCAAAGATGAAGCAAGGTTTCTGAGACGTGTTATCTACCTGAACCTCTCTATCATCAGGATTCAGTGTATATAAATACCTCAATGGAGGGAATGAGGAGGATGGGGCCAGCCTCTTTTCAGTGGTGGCCACTGACAGGACTAGAGGAAATGGCTGCAGACTGAAGCACCAAAATTTCCACAGGAACTTAAGAAAAAATATCTTAAAAGTGAGAATGGCAGAGCATTGGAACAGGCTGCCCAGAGAGCCTGTGGACTCTCTGGAGATCTCCCAAACCCACCTGGATTCCACCCTGTGCCACATGTTCTAGATGACTCTGCATGTGCAGGGGGTTGAACTAGATGATCTCTAAAGGTTCCTTCCAACCTTAAGGATCCTATGATTCTATGATTATGGAATGACCAGGAATACACTAAGATTTGCATGGCTGATATCTGTACCTAATTCACTGCTCCTTAAAGGCACTTATTATTAAGCCATCTTTAATGTTTTAAACTAGATTGGTAATTTCCCACAAGTATGAGTGCTGTCCCTCATGTAGAGAAAACTAATCGTAACATAATGGAGAAGTACAAATGAAGATTTAAAAAATGGCATTGCTAGTCTATTGGAAATGTGGCTCAACACCAGTGTTCTCCTCTGGTGCTACTCTGGCTACTTCTTTTACAGTTTTCTGTCTCTTCCTGGCAACGTTTTACCAGGGAGGTCCTTACAAACCCTCCACCATCGTAGGTGAGGATGAACTTAGTGGGGTTTGGTCAGGGAGCAGACACTTTAGCACAGGACAACGTGCACACCAATGAAACCAGCAGTATGAGAGCTGATAAAGGTTTCCTCTGCACTACATCCCAACTATATCAGATCTGACTGTGTCTGCATGCTTCGTTCACAACAAGCTGCATAGAGCCATTGCTGGAGGATTAGAGCAGAACATTTAGTCTTCTTTTCAAAGGGGCTAAGCATCTGCAGAACCTACTGGTTTCAGTATCAAGGAAACCAGACTACTATTGCTACTTAAGTGTCAACATATGGATTTCAGGCTCTAACTGCATGCACCGTGGTTTGATTAAATTTCTGCCTGGAGCTTTGCCAGAACAGATTATTTCATATAACAAAAGCTAGATTTGCACTGAAGTTCTGAAGCTGTACTACACATCCCAAAGCAGCATGGAACAACAGTGCAGATATTCCTCACATGGTTCAAGCTGAGACCAAGTACCTCTAGCCTGCATTACACCACCCCATTGACACTGAGACACTGCAGGATAAACAGAGCTTTAAATATCTTTGAAAAGTTATTATCTGTTCCTTTTTCTTGTTGCTGGTGATCTACAGTTTTATCAGGATCAGATTTCCAAAGCAGATGTTCAGATCAGTGTGGAAGTGAGTGGCTGGAAACATGTGGACCATTCTGAAACTGGTGGCACCAGAATTCTTTTAAGAACTAGCCCCTAAAATCAAGACTCTATAATATCTGTTCCCCACCCTGCCTCTCCTCCCTCCTACCCCCCCAGAAAAAAGTCCCCAACTTTAGGATTTTGAGAGGAAATTCCTGCATTGAAATAATCACAGATATCACTTTACTGAGCTCCGCCATTAGATACAGCTCTCAGTGATAATTGGGTCACTATCCTCTATGATTAATCAATTAATCAAACTTTTTTTTGGCTATGAAAAAAAAAAAAAAACTTCAATCATCTGGGTAGTATTGCAGTGAAGAGCCTTTAAGAAAACAGCATTGCAACAGGAAACCTTTCTTCTCCCCGTAGCACAGGAAGCAGAATAACAAGCATTGTTTGCATTGGCCTGAGAAATATATTGACCTCTGAGGCACAGGGCTAGCTTACCAGTGAGGGAGTGGCTTTGTCTTCCTGTCTAAGGATGTTTTTTTTATTCTTCATAGAATAAAAGAAATAAAAAACAATACAAAAGCTGCTATATTTCTTAGGACTATCTTTCTGCAAGCTGAAGCATTGACTGCTCACTGAATAACATTCTTTATCTAGAAAATTATCTTTTTTTAGATAATAAGGGGGGGAACTGCAGAATGATATGTATGTATATGCTTATTATGATTTAGCTCAAATAAAATAATTCCCGTTAGAATAAACTGAGACTAGAATAGCAGTTCCAACCTACACACTTCTGCAAAAAATGTGCTCCAATAGGTACACTGAGGATGTTCTTATGACAAAATCGAAGTGCTCTTTTTGAGTGAGCACATAAGACCAATGTTAATATAAGGGCATGTGGACAGAAGTGATAGGGGTCACCAAAGGCCTAACAGTGCTCATCCACTGAACCTTCGTAACCCCTGAGTTATACTTCCCACCACTACCCAGTCATGACACTCAGTCATACTTCCCAGTGAGGTCTCATTACCTTAGACAAAACCATAGGACATGATAGTCGTTCCAGTCAGTATGGACAAGACTTTATTTTGGTTTGAAATGCTCCTAGCCTAAGTCAATTCCCTACATATGGACATCTAGAGATTTGTGAAGCCAAAGTATCATCCTGGGCTTCACTGTTGGTCCAGAAGAATATCCCGTAGGTCCTTTCTCATACCTACCAACCACGTGTTTCAGATGTCCCAGGGTGCTGCAAATGGCACCACATACCCATGGTAAGGAAATGGACCCTGGCACAAACTATCTGTACAGGACTGGTTCTAGCTTGATAAAATCATTAACTCAGGGAATTTCTAGCATCTGTGTGATGTGTTGGTGAGAGAAGTGTTGGTGTCACAAATTTACGTGTGGGAGACTGAGCCACAGAAGAAGGTTGACTGATCGTGTGCCTGTGCCTGCATTAAATAAAAGGCAGAACCTAAATCTATAAAATCCCAAGAGATGCTATCAACAGAAAGTCATAAAATGCTTTTGGCTATTTATACCAGCTTGCCACTGACGTCTGGGCCTTTTTAATTTGCCCTGTTCCATGTACATTTTTCAACAAACATCATTTGTTTTTGAATTCTCACGGATGTATTCTGTGGTGACAGAAAAAAATTGGGGAAAATGTGAAAAAAATAATTGATTATGTAATTTTTAATAAGGTTCTCTTGGGAATCTCAAGTATATTATTACTTTTGAAATGGTTTTGACAGTCTGTATTCTAAGACTGACTTTAAATTTGGCTTACTGGAGACAACTTCCATTCACTAAGAGATGTCCTCTAAAGTTTCCTTTTTGTTATGAAAGAAAAAAAGAAAGAAACCCTTCATTTTTTCTACCAGATATAGTCAGAAGCTACACTACCTTATAACAAAGAGCATAAGCATATCAGAGAAAATCTGAGTATATTTAAGCAAGGAATATGGCAACATATAATAAAAAACAGGACTTGGACAGTATAAATCACACTAGAAGGGCAATGAGAAATTATTAAAATTGTTTATTATTTGTGAAAAGTTGTAGGACAACACAGTGCAACAGTGCTAGACGCATACTAACATGCAACACGTTTGTCACCTCAGGAAGACTGCAGTCAGAACAGCTCAGACAATAGCGAAAGGAGCAAAAAGCAAAAAAAGATGGGGATTCAGTATTTGAACAAGTGGAATCAGAATTTTCTGTGAAAAAGGAAGTCTATACATTATACTTAGGATATTTGCATAATAGAGATATTTGTGTGTGTGTGTGTGTGTATATGAATTTGTATATGAAAGGTGTTGAGTCTTGGAAAATAAAAATCTCATTATGAACAGGAAAGGCGTGGAAGTCCTCCAACCTTAATAAGGAACACAGGCTACAAGTGAAGTATATTGGGTACCTGGGTCAAATTCTCGGTTGATTTAAAGAGAGTCTTTAAATTTCATTGAAATAAAGGTCCATTACAGTTCCAGAAGGACTTTGAAAATTAACTGGGCAGTAGAAAAGCTATTCTGCACATTCAGAATACACTGCCCTCACTAGAGTGCATTATCTATATCATCTATCAATGCCCTTAATCTGTGACTGTCAAAACATCCTGTATTAAAAACCATTATTTGTGCCTTTCTTTGGAGTTTTCTATTCAGTTCTATATATACTATTGTTTTAAAAGTCTGTGTTGTCCCTCTTCCTTCTAGGTGGCAAATTTACTCAGACTCTTCCAGATCCCCCAGATAAGTTATGCTTCCACTAGTGCGAAGCTGAGTGACAAATCCCGCTATGACTATTTTGCAAGGACAGTGCCCCCTGACTTCTACCAGGCAAAAGCCATGGCTGAAATCTTACGGTTCTTCAACTGGACTTATGTATCAACAGTTGCTTCAGAAGGAGACTACGGGGAGACTGGGATCGAAGCCTTTGAGCAGGAGGCTCGACTCCGGAACATCTGCATTGCCACCTCCGAGAAAGTGGGGAGGTCCAATATCAGGAAGTCCTATGATGGTGTGATCAGAGAGCTGCTCCAGAAACCCAATGCCAGAGTGGTGGTGCTCTTCATGCGCAGTGATGACTCTCGGGAGCTCATTGCAGCTGCCAACCGCTTCAACGTTTCCTTTACCTGGATTGCCAGTGATGGATGGGGAGCTCAAGAGAGCATTGTCAAAGGCAATGAGCATATAGCCTCTGGGGCAATAACCTTGGAACTTGCTTCCCATCCAGTTAAGGAGTTTGACAGGTATTTCCAAAGCCTCAGCCCTTACAATAACAGACGCAACCCTTGGTTCAAGGACTTTTGGGAACAAAAATTCCAGTGTAATCTCCAGAACAGAAAGCCACACAGAAAAACTTGTGACAAGCACTTCACTATCAACAGTTCCAACTATGAGCAAGAATCCAAGATTATGTTTGTTGTGAATGCTGTGTATGCAATGGCCCATGCCTTGCATAAAATGCAGCGGACTCTGTGTCCAAACACTACCAAACTTTGCGATGCCATGAAGCATATGGATGGCAGAAAGCTGTACAAAGATTACCTTCTGAAAGTAAACTTTACAGGTAATAACTTACCTCTCTCTTTTCAGAGTGTTGCTGTAGTTAATGTGCTGTAATTCAGTGCTCATAGTATTGAGCACTGTTGAATTCCCAGTAGTCTC
>JAWLRI010000001.1:2386077-2467259 GCA_034781795.1 Crypturellus tataupa | reverse complement strand
CTTCTCTGGAGATCTTCCAAACCCGCCTGGATGCCACCCTGTGCCCCGTGCTCTGGGTGTCCCTGCTGGAGCAGGGACTTGGACTGGATGATCTCTGGAGGTCCCTTCCAACCTCAACCAGTCTGTGATTCTGTGATTCTGTGAAATGGTGCAAAGTTTATAAATGACCATTTGGCTGTGAAAATTGATATTTTAAGCCCATTCATTATTTATTAATTGTAGAGAAGTACAATCTAACGAAACTCCAGTCTGAGCATTCCTTATATCAAATTTCAAGTCCCTAAATTTCAATGACCCTCATGTCACTCAGGGGTGAAAACAGATGCTTTATACTGAGATAGAAATAAGGGTGAGTGAATCAGGGCTCCATCATTTACTCTGAATGTGCAGACAAGCATAAATAAGTCACTTTGACCTCAGCAAACTGTATCTACCTAAAAATAAAATAAAATGAAAATATACATGATTTCCTTTTATTATACTTTTCAAGATAAGACATCATACACACAGATGAGCCCCTTGGAACAACACACCATATCCTGTTGTTATATTATTAACATGGTTCTCCCTTACACTGCTTTAACAAGGCATTGCCTGGAATATGTAACAGGAAGAAATAGGGAGCATTAGAAAAAAATAACTATATTTTTCCATTGCATAAACAAACGTTTTGTTTTTCATTCCTAAATCAGAAGTTCAGAGTTTTTGCAGCACCATCTAGTGAGACTATAAAGGTTTTACTCAACTTCGCAAAAACTCCAGTCCGTTCCCTCTTCACACTTGCATTGCTTTATAATTCACATGATATCCTTACAATCTACCGGCTGAAAGTCTTTGGGGCCAGCAAGCTGTTGACGAAGATGCCCTCGGTGCACGCAATATCCCTTCTACATTTCTTTCTGAGCCATACAAAATCCTACAGCTATGGAAAAACTACAGTGCTCTCATCAAGCTTTGTTATTAATGAATTGCCGCCTAGCTAGTGAGTTATGGCTCTGATCTCCACCTTGTTTTGAAAGGACACAATCTGCAAACACAGAGCAGATGTGTGCTTCATTTGATATGAATTCCATTTGCAAATGTAGGCATATCTGTCAGTATTCCTACCCGGAAGCATTACAGATGTTATTTTCTATAAGACATCATTTATATATTCAGTTCTCTGCCAGACACATGTGAGGGTCTGTATGGAAAATATCATTCCTGTCCCAAAGACATTGTTTTGGGAAAAAAAAAAAAAAATCTGATTCCAGGCCACTTAGGATAGGGGTCATCTGCTTTTCCTAGCCTGCCCTGCCTCTTAAGTTTCCCCAAGCCTAGTTCTTTCATTACGTGGTAGAGATGGGCTGCCTTCACGATGGCTTTATAGGTTTTTACCTTGTGCATTTTGAGCACTCAAGTGTTTCTCCTGTTCTTATAAAAATCGCTAGTCTCCATTGCTAAAGCAAGCTCAAGCACAATGCATGTCTGGTTTATCTTTTTATCACTTTTGATTATCCTTTCCTCTCCGAGACAACTTCTTTTACACCATTTCTTGTGGATAACCGCTTTACATAAGGATAATCCAATTCATGAAGTGCCAGGCGAGGAGTGGATTCAGACACTGCTCAGAGGAGACAAAAGTTTGTCTTGTTATTTCGATAGCCTCTTAGCTAACAACACAGATATAACCAGAAAGACCTGTCTCTTACCTCCCAAGGGACAAATTCAAAAGAGCTTAGCTGGAACTCAGAAGAGAATCCACCAGAAACAGCTGTGTTAAAGATTTTAGTTTTATGCACTAAACTGAAATTAAAGTATGAAAAGCTTCTAACTCAGTGATTTATAACTTGGACTGACATTTCATCTCTGGAAAAATGATCTTCCATTATGCAAAATTATTCTTTTCACTCTGGGAAATAAAGTCTCATTTTCTTATGATTTTGCATTATTGCGTTTAGGTATCTTGTTATTACTAGATCTTCCTTTCTGAAAACACTACTTTCTGGAAGCAGTGCAACATGATCTGGAATACATTGATAAATACCAGTTAAAATACCTTAGTGGTTTTATATGTAACAGTAGATATATTAATTGCTGCCACCCAGTGGGTTTATTTGTATTCTTTGGCTCACCGTACTATAATTTCATACATCATTGTTTGGTTAAATGATTTCATCCTTCCCATTCAAAGAAGTGTGATTTATTTTCCTCTATCAGTAACTACTAAAATGAGTATTTCCAGCTGTTGTACAGTCTATACAAACCGTGTCTGGCTTAAAATAAGCTGTCCTGCAAAAATCTTTTCTTCGCATGGGTAACGTGGAACAGCCTCATAGAAGGTAACATACTCACAAGCTTCGAGCTAAATATACAGAATTATCTCCTTTGCCTTCCGGATCTACCTGTGAAGTCCAAGGCAAACATTTTTTTCCTGTTTAACTGGTAAGAGCTAAGAAATCACTGTCCAACTTGTGTGGGAAATTCAGCCTGCAAAGTGCCGCTATTTCTGACTCTTACATATCAAGAACCTGAACAGGTCTCACCTGCAGCGTACAAGCAGTGCAGGGCAATCCCGTGCTTGAAGCTACACGTGTGGCAGCAGATTAAGCCATGCCAACAGTTTGCAGTTTGTCTTGTGTCTCTGTAGCTCCACTGGTCCCAGAAGAAGTCACAGGTTCTCAGCACACCCCAGGACGTGGCCTGTATAACACTGAAGTGAATAAATTGGCTCTTAAAATGTAGCTGCTGTGTTAACAGCTTCTACAATCTATATAAGTGTTATGAATTATGAAATAAGATGCTGGCAATGACAACACATTATTGAAGAGTTGTTAAGTGCTGCATTATGATTTCATTTTTATGCTGCTTCTGGCTGAGAGAGTTTGCATACCTGTTTGCTAGAAGGAGACAGGAGAGAGATTTCTTGTCGACCTATATTTTGAATTTATCTACTTGCTTAATTTCAAGTGCATTATTGCCAAGAGGATTGACCATTTAGGGGAATGTGTTACCTTTAGTTTTTGTGCATTGGTCTTTTGGGGCAAGACTGAGGGCAAGACTTGCTGAACTAGACAGCAGTAATGAAGAAGGAGAGAAAAATAATCTCTTTGCGCATTCCTAGATTACCCACACCTTGTTCATAATCCCAGAAACCAGGGCTGTCTACCACCGTATTAGATACAGATGGGAGGTGGTGGGGGATGAGGGAGGGAAGTTAAGTACAGCAAAGGGCAGAGATAAAAAGAGGCAGAATCTTGGCTTAAAAACAGCTGGTAAGCAGAAAAGTATCTTCTTACCTTGCTCTAAGAAGAAAACAGAAGAATAAATGCACCTCCAAGTCCAGCTCTTGAGGAGCTGCAGGATATACATCACCCTTTCAATCAGTGTTTCTGTGCCAAAAATCACCGCTCCTTTTACTGACATTAGTGGGAGTACTGCAAATTAAGGTAACACCCTAGAGAAGTAAAGGTGAGAGAATTTGGCCTCAGTGCTTTGTTGATGTTAAATAAATCTGCTGTAAGAAACCCAAAGAATCTGGAGGTTGAAGAGAGGGAAGATATTACATCTTCATAATGCACTGCTGATGCTAAAGCTAATGGGTACAGGTGTGGGAGAAAAGAAATTGGAATCACTTCTTTAACCAAAGACAGAGGGATCAGATTCACCTTTATTGCTCATCAGTGGCAAAAAAAACCCACCTTTGCTTCTTGCCTACAAAACTTCACCTTTGATGCTAGAGCAAATGGCCAATAAATCACATGGTAAAAGCAGTTTTCTCCTACATTTTTAATAATTCTTCACTCCCTGCATGAACTTCAGCTAGAGGGAAAACATAAACTGTCCAGAGCTTAAGAGCTGAAAGTGTTACAATATTTATTTCTCATAGAAGGTCACAGATCCAGACTGTGTTTTTCCCCCAAATAAGACATAGGACCAAAGCAGCACATGATGGGAAGCTGAAACAAGACAAGAAATGTCACAACTGATAAGACGGATAAAAATTGAAGTAAAGTAGAAGGTACACTTAACTTTTTAGAACATTATAAGAAGTTAAAAAGACATAGTCGGAAATTGTTAAGGAATTCACAGTTACTTCTCCACCATGCTCTGAATAAATCCTCTTTTTGGCTTCATTCCAGACTGTCAGCCTCACCCTCCTGCTTATGGTGGATCTGACCAATTAAAATTCCTTATACTCTGATGAATTTCACCAAACAACACTGACTCTCATTTATAACCAGACCTTTTCCTTTCAAGACAAAATGTGACAGGTTGTGATCGTACATACAGGGGGAGATGATGGGAGAATTCATATGAACACTGGGTAAAAATAAGGTAAGATGTACTCTAACATAACCTTCCACACTTCCCAATGCGTCTCATGAAATGAAGCGGATTTCTGTTATCTAAATTCTTTTCTTCTTCCAAGCGCCAACACAACGAAACCTTTCAAAAATTATGGAGTTAGTTTCAGACCTCTCATCTTACCTGTTGGTCCCTGTCAAAAGTGAAGAAGAAGCTGTCAAAGAGCTGTGCTTGCTAAAGAAAAAAAAAAAACACATCTGCAGTTTTGATAATAATGTTCTGTTTCTGTTTTCCACAGCTCCATTCAATCCTCCCAACGCTGCAGACAGCATGGTCAAATTTGACGCCTATGGAGATGGGATAGGCCGATACAATGTGTTCAACTTCCAGTACACTGGAGGCAGGTACTCCTACGTGAAGGTTGGTCAGTGGGCAGAGACCTTGTCACTGGAAGTAGACTCTATCCATTGGTCCAGGAGCTCTGTCCCTGTTTCCCAATGCAGTGACCCCTGTGCTCCAAATGAAATGAAGAATATGCAACCAGGAGATGTCTGCTGTTGGATCTGTATTCCTTGTGAAACTTATGAGTATCTGGCTGATGAATTTACCTGTGCAGACTGTGGACCTGGAAAATGGCCCACGGCTGACCTGACCGGCTGTTACGACCTACCAGAAGATTACATCAAGTGGGAAGATGCATGGGCAATAGGTCCTGTTACCATTGCATGCCTGGGCTTTATTTGTACTTTTATGGTCATTGGAGTGTTTATTAAGCACAACAACACCCCCCTGGTGAAAGCCTCAGGCCGTGAACTGTGTTACATACTGCTCTTTGGGGTCTTCCTTTCTTACAGCATGACCTTCTTCTTCATCGCCAAGCCCTCGCCAGCTATCTGCACCCTGCGCCGCCTAGGGCTAGGAAGTTCCTTTGCTGTCTGCTACTCTGCCCTCCTGACCAAAACAAACTGCATAGCCAGAATATTCGATGGTGTAAAGAACGGCGCTCAAAGGCCTAAGTTCATCAGCCCCAGCTCTCAGGTCTTCATCTGCCTGAGCCTCATTTTGGTGCAGATTGTGGTGGTGTCCGTGTGGCTCATCTTGGAGTCCCCTGGCACCAGGCGGTACACTCTTCCCGAGAAGAGAGAGACTGTCATATTGAAATGCAATGTCAAAGATTCCAGTATGTTAATCTCTTTAACATATGATGTAATCCTGGTAGTCTTATGCACTGTATATGCCTTCAAGACAAGGAAATGCCCAGAGAACTTCAACGAAGCCAAGTTTATCGGTTTCACAATGTACACAACGTGCATCATTTGGCTGGCCTTTCTCCCTATATTTTATGTGACATCCAGTGACTACAGAGTAAGTGTTTGGATCTGTGTTTCCATAAATTGTACACATCACTGCAGAGAAGACTGTCGTCATTTGCTAAAAGCTTCTTTTGTTTCTTAGTCCCCTGTATCCTTTGCAAACAAACTGTTTCAATGCTAACATTCATCTAAGCACATTGCCAAAATTTCACTTAACTCCTAAAAGGGTCTCGCTTTGACCTGTGCACGTACAGTTAGAGGTGGAGGGATACAGTAAGTTTTATTATGAGAGAGGCAGAGCACATGGATGAAATATTCATACCAGAACATCAGTATGTGAAGTCCTAATTTTAACAGAAAAAGCTAGTAGATCATGAGTTATGAGTCATTATGAGTTATTTGGTAGAGACAGGCCTTAAATCAAAAGCTGAACCAACTAGTCCCTTTCAGTAAAAGAATCTGCCATTCAAACAGCTTTTTATTCTAAATTAAGCAAATAATAGGGAAATATTTTCAAAATTTCCTCTAAAAGTTCTTTAATAAAAAAAAGAATTCCCAACAAATGCTGTGCTTTAATATACATCTCTTACTCCTTCTCCAGTTTGTTTGAGATAAAATACATCTGTAACTGAGCAAAAAAAAAAAATGAGCCTTCAGCAACATGATTCAAACAAAACCAGTTAGATTGCTTAAGTTCTAAAACACTGTTGCAAAGCTTCAAGTTCAATAAAATTGTATTCCTGAATAGAAAAGATAGAAAAGAATAAAAATAGCAGGAAAAAAAAAAAGAATAAAAGTAGCAGTTCAGCTGAGGGTCGGTATTATAGTATTTGCACAAAAACAGCATGTAAAATTCAGGAGCTGATAATGTGCATTAAATGTATTTTTGATGTGACCACCCTGGAATACTACTTTTAGCACTATTTTTCTCAGCCTAGGAAAGGTTCAACCTCAGGAAAGCAGGGATGGATAACGAATGACACAGTAAGACACAGAGAGTGACAGTAAAAGAGCTAAATATATTTAGTCTAGACAAGAGTAAACCCAGAGAGACATGATCACAGACTATAAATAATTTCAAGGCAACAAAAAAAAAGAGAGAGAGAAAGGAATTATTCAGTCTCAGGAGAAGTTAGGATGACGAGTAATGGCTTGAAGCTAATGAAGGAAAAGTTTAAGGTAGGCACAGAGGAAAAGTTTCTGGTACTCAAGGCAATCGTGAAGACAGACGCAGGAAGAGGCCTGCACCAATAATACTGGTGTGGACCATCACATGAGCTGGCCACGAGGGCCAAGAGGTGTATGACGTGATCATTCTAGCAGATTTTTTACAGTTATCTTGTGTGAAATTTACAGAAGTTCCTATAATTGAATTTAAATGCAAGCTTCCTAAGTGCATAAAGTAGCAACTCAAATCATATTGAGTTGACAGAAAATGAGTTTAATCCCTTTTCATACATTCTTATGAGTCGTTCTGTGTTCAGAAGCTTTCTGAAAATCCTGTCCTAGATGTCTATATTTCCCTAGATTTCTACATTTCTGGGATTCCTTTGAAAAGCCCAGATTTAATGGACTTTAATTCAGTATCACAGTTGACTATGAATCCACCTATAGCCATGCTAATGTAGGTCAATGCCATTGGCATCAACAGGAAAAAAATCTCATTAACATAACACTGTCAGCGGGAAAAAAAAAAAAAAAAGGAAAAGAAAGTAAATGTTCCCTGGCTCAAGATTTTATCATTAAAATGATAAAAAGTGATTAAAAATATAATAGGTTAAAGGTCCCCATGTGGAGCAGGGTGTGTGAACATGAGGTTTCTTCCAATTATTTGAAAAGGTCACATCTACTTCTAAATCAGGTGGTCTGTTGCAGACACCCACTGCTCTATTTGTCCATGGATCTGTGAGCATCAGCTGGCTCATCAACCTCTCCAAGGCAGAGCCCCATGCCTTCCTGCTGCTCTCAGGTACAGGGTGACTCCTCTTCGCCATTCTGGTCAGTTCATCCCAAGGATCCTGTATCCATCCATGGCAGCACTACAGTCATGAGCGGTGTCACCTCACATTTGTAATCCAGATGAGATCACAGCCCTGTAACTGCACACAGACCTCAAACTCCTCCTGTTTGTTCCCTGTGCTGTGCACATTAGCACGCAGGTTTGTCAGGGAGGTGTGCAGTCATACTGATTTCCCAGGAAAGGTTTGAAAACTCCCCCATAAAGCCGTTCTGTAGACACTTACTCGTTTGCGTGCATCTGCAGCTCTATTTTGTTGATTTAAATGTCTCTCTTGCCCACGTCACCCTGTGCACACTAGTCTATCATTCCCTCACTTGACTGTGGGGCCATCATCATCTGTTCTCAAGGGGGCTTTTGGCTCACCTAGTCATGTGAGACCTATCTCTTCCTGGTAATCCTATTCCTCAAACAGGGTTCTGTGATCATAAAAGATAAATCCCTCCAGCCAACACCAGCTGTGCCACCTCTAGTTGAACACATATCTTGTTGAATGGATACATCCATTCGTCCTCAAGCCTCTCCCTCTCACCAGTAATTTGGGGAAAGAAATGTCTTGACCCCCATGCCCTAGACCATCACCCTCAAGGCCATGTAGTCACACTTGGTCTTCCCTGGCTGTATGACTGATGCCCACATGGAAGATCAGCAGGGAGTATCAGTCCAAGGCTGCACTAGCCACAGCAGCCTCTCCAAACCATCCTGGATACAAGCCCCTGGGAAGCAGGAAACCTCCCTACAGAGCAGGTGAGGTTAGAAGATGGGGCAATCATCTCCTCTTGCACTTATGAGAGACTCTCAGCATCCCTGCAGCCCCAAAGCTCCATCCTCTTTCAGGAGCTCATCAGACTGTGTCAAGTCCTCCACTGCACCATGGATAGATGCAATGGGGACTGTGTGGCATCCCCACCATTGCTAAGCACACAAACATTGTCCCCAGCAGAGCTTCTTGTGCCCTTCTGCACAAGCTGCTGTGCAAGCTGGAGAACCTCTTGGCTTAGTAAATAGCAATGCACTTACATTGGCCTCCCTCTGGCACCTGCTGCCAAGGAGCCTCACCTTCCCTGATGGGGGAACTGTCTCTAGAACAAAAGCTCAAAGCAGCCCTTGATGAAGAGAGATCTTCTTAGAAGCTTCTAGAGACTTTTAGAAGTCACAGCCTGTGGTGGCTGTTGTTTCCTGGCAGCAGCAGGCACCCTGACATTCCTAAATGAGCTTCCAGGGATCTTCTGGCAACCCTAGAAGCAGTTTCCAGAAAATTACAATCTAGAAATGAACCCATAGGCTGCTGTGCAAGTTGCTGTGTTTGTCAGCTGCCTCAGCTGGCTGAGCTGTCAAAAATTTTAAGGAAGGCTGTTGGATAGAATGGATTTCTCTGATGCCACTGTTGTTCCACACCGATTTCACCAAGGGGCTCTCCCTTGGAATCAAAGATAGGCTGAACCCCAGTATGGTTAAAATAAACACAGTCTGACACCAGCTCTCACACCTAGCACATTTAGCAGATTTTCTCACCTGCACACCTTAGACACAAGCGTAAGAAAAGTGCAGATAACACAGAAAGGGAAACACCTGGTTACACTGATTCTAATAAAAGCAGATGCTAAAAGTTCATACTGTTTAGCAAGTTTATCTCTACTTTTTCTTCAAATATAATTCTGGCTTAAGGAGCTCACTCTTTTGCCCATCAATTCTGCTCTGCCAAGCAGAACTGTCCCCAGTTCTGCCAATACTGGTATCCATGCGGCCAGGACAGACACCAGCCATCCAACTGCTCTGGGTTAAAAGTAATTCTTTTAACTACTTTTAACCTAATTGATTTTATTGATGGAGCATGTAACTGTGTCAGCACAACTGAGCTGTTCCTGGAGGCACGAGCCATAGCACAGCAGGCAGGGAGCACTCTAAGTGAAGAAAACGTAAATAGAAACTACTCTCTCAACCTGGCTTTATGAGAATATTCCTGGTTCTATTTTACCTGTGACCTGGTCTGGTCTGAGACCCATGCAAAGCTGAATGCAAAGGCTTTTGTATCAAATGCAGACGTGGGAAGAAGAAAGTGCAATTGCGAATACAAAAAGTGTCCCTTTCTCACATTGCCTTTGTACGGTTTCCTGTGATCCCTCACCCTTATGAGAGAAAAGCACCTTTTCGTGGGGCTTGCTACACCCTCCTTTGGTAAAGAGTGATTATTAATTATATGAGCACTTTAATTATACTCACTGCTGACAAAGCACTTGGTGCTCTGTGTAGATAGAAAGCAACAAAATCCATTCCCTGCTCTAATTTTCATCTTGCAACAATTATTTCTGACAGGGAGATGTGAGAAGCTTTCCCATGGAAGAAGGCTAATCTCCAAGGACTGCAGGAGTATAACTAAGGGAAAATGAGCCATGGATGTTTAATCACTCAGATTGAGCAGTAGAATTTAAGGTAGTTTAATTCAACATCTTCATTAAGGAATTGGCTAGGAAGAAAAGAATATAAACCGAAAATGAAGCAGTAAACTAGCACCTAGTTATATGAGTGAAAAAAAAAAAGGAAGATAGATAAGACAGTGGCAGTGAAATTGCACTAACAAATGTCCCAATAGCAGCTCCTCCAGAATGCTGTAGCCTTGCCAGCAATTTGCTTCTCAGCCTAAGGAGCTCTGTGTCAAAGTCGCTGCATTTTTGAGACCATCTGGCAAATGTCACCTGCAGAAATAAGCTCTTCTGATTACTCAGAATCACACGTCTCTGCAAGGGATTGTTCAGGTTCTCTGAATGTGAATGAGGCCAGAGAGTAAGCTGGTTTTCAAACAGCACTTTGCATAAGGCACGTAACATAAACCTTCATAAAGCATAGTACCTGCAACCGGTTTCCACTGCAGCCAGGTTTGCCTGGCTGATGCATGACCAGCTGTGCAGAGGACTTCCTGGTGTGTTTAGGAGTTAAGGAGGACAGGAGGGGGAGAGTAGAGCTCTCCTTCCCATGATGTTTTAGAGCTTTTCATACCGAAATACAGCACTTTGCATCCACTCTCTCCTCTCCTAGGTGCAGACTACCACCATGTGCATCTCTGTAAGTCTGAGTGGCTTCGTCGTGCTGGGCTGCTTGTTCGCACCCAAAGTGCACATCATCCTCTTCCAGCCCCAGAAGAACGTGGTCACTCACAGGCTCCATCTCAACAGGTTCAGTGTCAGTGGGACCGGGACCACTTACTCTCAATGTAAGTAACAAAACTGCCACCTTTCTGTAAAATCATGGAGTTGCTGTTTTTTTGCCAGTAACACAAAGCTTTTTGTAAGCTGGGTTATGGACCCAGTGGAAGCATCACTTCATTTGTGTCTGGATACAAAAACTTTTTTCTCTCACATGGGATTCAGCTCAGCGCCCAATTTGAAGCTCATTGAATTCAACAGAAAGCTTCCCGCAGGCTCTGACTCACACCCGTTCTGCACAAAACCTGTCTCCCACTGTCACCATCGCTGCAGCAAAAGGAGTAGATTGCCCTGGAGTATTACTGTCAAAATGAGATGCTGTCAGGACCCAGGACACCACATTGCGCTTTCTCAGTGCATCTTATTGCCTGGGTTATAAGCAAGGGCTCTAAGTCTGGGGCAAATGCATACGAGGGATGCCATAAACTGTTTCTATGCACTTAGCATGACCTTTTTCAAGCACCTAGAGAAGTGATCAGTGTGAGCCAGCTCATCTCTCCTGCCCCCCTCCTTTCTCTCATCTTCTATTTCTTCATCCCAAGCAGATTCACATCTGTGATTTTGTTTTGGGGCTGTCACTCTTTTTTTTCACATAGTTCATAAACATAGTTCATTTACATAGTTTTTTTGCAAGTTCATATATTTTAGGGGATTAAAAAAAAATAGGTCACGTATTTTTTTTTCTCTTGTCACACTTAGCTTGTCAAGCATGGGAGCACACAGCACCTCGTTCAGAGCTCTGCAGATGGCATGTCTAACCTGGAAGGATAATTGAAAAGCACACTGCAACTAGAGAGAGGCAAAGAGCGAGAAACAGACAAAAGGAGGGAGGCAGAGCAAAGTTTGCTAGGAAGATCCTAGCCTCAGGCAGTAAATTGTGACCTAAATTTCAAAATTGACTAAAACTGTTTAGCATCTCAGGTTTCAGGGGGAACTGTGGAAGGACTCTGCCATGCCCTCAAATTGGAAGGGATTAGGAGGAAGAGGGACATAGAATTTCATTTTTCTCCCACCCCAAAAGCCAAACTGTGGCATGGATGCTCAGGGGCCCCTGAGAAGGGATCAGCTGTATGGCATTACTTGTCCCCCTATCTCATTCAGTTTGAGAATTTCATCCTGTCTTGACATCAGAAATCAAAATCACTTTGCTATTTTGGCGATCTTAAATCAAGGCAGGTGAGAGCCCAGAGGCAGAATTACACAGCACTCCCAAAAGTGGATTTGCAAGAACCATGAATTCCCAATAATCCTTTAGACAAAATGATAATGTGATTTTTTGTATCCTCTGTGTGAATCCTGCATGAAGTGGTCTTTCCAATTTTGTCCCATATACTAGACACTAAGCTAAATCAGAAACCCTTTTGATTTGTGGATACTTCTATATAGGATTGCATTTTGAAATTAGACATTTTTATTATTATAATCACTGCATAATATGTATGTGAGTGTGTGGGTATGCACAATCTCAGTACATAGTTTAAACTGAAAATTTAATTTGAGGTTTGTGAAAAGCTTTAAGACATTAAGGAAAGCCTAAAAATCCAGCTTTATAACATCTTGCTAATTCATTATTTTGATCTGTCACTTATTTTCCATGCTTACAACTAACAAAGGTGCTCATCTCTGTTGGTCTTTTCAGACTTTGCAAAGAAGCTAGAAAGACCTGAAAGGGAGACTAAAAGGTCTGTTGCATACAATGAGAGAAGCCCAACTGCTCCCTTATTATTTTAGTAAAAATTATTTTAGCAAAATAACACCAAGAATCCACTTTGATAGCACCATGTTTTTATAGAAGACAAGCTTTTTCTAACTCCCTTCCATTTACCTGTAAATGATTTTGAATACATTTTCTTTTAATGTTATTTCAACTCTTCAGTCATTCATAAACTTCCAAAAGGGTTGTCATCCAAATTGTTTTTAATCCATATCATGGCCTTTTCCATGCCTGCTATAATCCCCTTTCATGTGCACCCTGCTCATCACTAGGAATATTCCCTCAGTGACAGCATGAGGACAGTGAGAGAACATCAATCACCACATTGCATATTAAAAAAAAAAAAAAAATTACTCAGTCCTGGGACTAAGAGCTTGTTTTTCTTTTGGCTTCAATGATGTTTTCATCAGTCACAAGCTGCTTAATGGAGACTGATCCACTTTACCTGCAGGTTATTCTAGTAGCAGAGGCACCTGAAAAGCCAGGTTTTTGTTCATTATCATAAGCACAGGAGTTTTCCTTCAGAAGATCAATTTCTCAGCTCAGTGTATTCCCACCTCCATGTAACATCCACATGGACATCTGCACACAAATGTAAGCTCCTCCATAAGTGCCCCATAGGGGTCAGAAAAAGAATTAATCCCACTATTTATAGGCAAGCAGGCATATATTCCCTCTCAGTAGTTTATTTGCCCAATCCTAGCTCTAAACCAGCGTAGCTATGTAGCTTTCATACACAATTAACTCACAGCTATCCAGCTGTGAGCATGGGTAGAGGAAGCAGCACTCCGTATAGCCAAGTTGGAGCCTGCCTATTCCCCACTGTGCTGCAAGGTGCCCACAGCAGCACTGGGCTCTTGCACTTAACTCTGGTTCTGTGCCCAGGGTTTTCTCAGAAAAATGAGAAGACTGTTGGGGAAGAGGAGAGCAAAGCATGAATTGCAGCCAAATCAAAATTGCTGCTCATGTCACACATTTTTCTTTGGCATAAACACAAGGGCAAAATGGAGGTGAGGTGTCTCTAATAGCTCCACAATCCTTCATCTGGCTGCTGCTCTAAGGCATGATGTGAAACTCACAGCTGGTGTTTAACATCGCTGAGGAGGACGAAATGTAAGATCTTTTGTTCAGCCAAGAAACAGAGCTCGATACTGTGTGTGAGCATTTTCCTGCACTCGGCAGAGTTAATTTCTACCTCCCGGAATTAGAAGAGAGGTATCTGCCATGAAGGTAAGCCTGGAAACACAAAAAGCAAGGGAGCTTTTTCTTGATTATCATATTCTCTGTCTGGCTTTGGTGTCCTCCTGACCCACTTACTGCACTATTCTGAGCTATTCATAGTCTTCAGAGTGCTGAACTTCACAGAACCCCTGAAGCTAAAAAAAGTTCTGGGTGGGTGACAGATGTACACAGAAACTAAATGGTTTTGCCCTTAGTCACACTGTAGTAGGATAGGGATTTGAATCGGGTCTCCTAAGCAGTACTGATTTTTCATTTCGACAAAAAAAGTAATAGTAGTTAGCAATGGTAGCAGTAGTAAGGATAAAACTACTAGGTTATGCGTTTGTCAGACTGTAGTCAGTTTAAAACTGAATATAAAACCTGAGAGTTAATTTTCACAAAATCTTAGATTTGATGTTACCTACAAATAACTAATTTCAGCATATCCAGGCTGAGCAATATCAAGTCCTCCTTACATAATTAAGAGCAGGGGCTCATTCCTGGCCCTCCTGTTTATCAGAGATTTGCCCTTTCCTCTGAGTAACTTTATAGTCTGAATTTGCCTCTACATTTCTCTTGTTAAAGTAGTTCTGCTTTCCATGAAATTTTTATTTACTCAAATAAAGAATTAGAATTAGTAGCTGATTTGAAGAAAGAGGACTCCGTCTTTCAAATAATAGTGAGTGCCTTTACAGAACTAGTCTTCGAGTGAAAGACTGGCCAGCACCGGTTTAGGAAGACTGACCATGCCCTTGGCAGCCATATAAGCTACTTTTTACACTGCATGCTTGAGTTTACTAAGTCATTGCTTGCTGCGTGTTTTCTTTGATGAAGACATCACATTTTTTCTGGGTCACTGTTATCATTAACCTAATGTATCTTTTAGAAAACAGCTTTATGGTGCTGTGAACAGAGATGTCACGGAGCATCTGAAAGCACATTCATGATGCCCAATAGATAATTTTAACAAAGATGGACAGATCGGATTGATTTTAAATTTAAATCCACAAGACTTTAGCACAATAATAATATATTCTGCAATCAATGTACAAATACATTAAGAAACAGAGTGTGATACTCAGCGTCACATTGTCATGTCACTGAAGCAATGAAAATACTGTGAATAAATTATTAGGCAATGTAGATAAGGGTAAGGGTATCAGAATCTAACCCTCACTTCTGGGGTCATATTTAATCCTGATTAAGAGGTCCTAGAGGTAAAGGGGAATACTCTGGGATTAGGTAAAAAAATGTTGTTTGCAAATTCATAATTATTCATAACTTTCTTAATTCACATGAACTTTTTTTTGATTAAAAAGTAGGCGATCACACAGTTCTAATGTGCAAAAGTGGATTCTCTCCTGGATTAAAAAATACATGCATTTTATTTTAGCATTTCATGAAAAATCCAAAGATTCAATTTTTATTTATTTTACTAAGGCATCTTACCTCTAGCTAAATTATTTCACACTACCGTACAAAACTGCGTAAAGTGAGATCCTTTGCCCACCACAAACTATATTCATTTTATTTAGATATTCTTGGAGAAACTTCATCACTTCATCACTTAACCTCACTCAATAGTCCACAAAGAGAAATGAGCTTCCTCCTGGGGATGTTTCAGACTATCTAAGATCTGACTTAAATTGCAGAGGTGCAAGTAGTACTTCTATCAGCTCAACTGCTGACACAGTCAACCTCAGTGAATCTTTACTAGGCATCTTAATGAGGCTACATGAGATGATCCAGGTAACAAGAATTTGAATCCACCCCTAAAGTTGACTGATTTTCCCTTTTTTTTCTGTTTCAGCATCTGCTAGTATGTATGTTCCCACTGTCTGCAATGGAAGGGAAGTTCTGGACTCCACCACCTCATCCCTGTGATTGTGACTTGCGGTTCAGTTCTTGAGTTTTTAGACTGTTAGGCAAAATTTTGCACATGTTGTGCACTCTGAAAAACACAAGAGAAAAAATCACAAGAAAAGAAAACAAAATAGTTCTTTTTTTAGAAACAGTATAATAAATTATTTTTGAGGATTGTACAGTATATAGTGATGTTCTGGAACTTTTTAGACTGATTTTAGCCCTTCTGTTGTTAACGGTTGTAAGGGACATGTAAATAACCATGGTTCACAATGTGCATAGTCTTGCATTAAGGGAGTGATTTGTTGCAAGCACAGTTGCAATGATGTTAGGTGACTTCTTTCCTACAAACTTTTTTTGTAGCTCCTTGTTGTAATTAACTTAGACTGCATTTCTATGTTGTATATTAGTTACCTTACTTGTAACGGATTGGTTTTCTGAGCACAAAAACAGCAGTATTAATGTAAAGGCACCAGTAATAAAACGGTAAAAGTTTTTCAGCATGGTTTTATTTCTGTTTCTTCTTCCCTCAACATTATTATATTTATGAGAGGATTTCCCTAGAGTAGGTAAAGAGGATAAAGAGGCTCTAGTATATGTGTGTATGTACATATGTAAAAATGTGTGCCAATTTTACAGAATCTACATTGTATAAAATGCACAGCCTCACTCTGCTGCTTATGATAAATGCTTCATCAGGGCTAAGTATAAACTCCCTCTCTTTTAGCAAAAAACAAACAAACAAACAAAACCCCACATTGTTAAATCATCTCAAGTGATCTTTTTATTATTAAGAAACAGGGTTATTTCCAAAAGTGAAAGTCTTTTTGAAAGTATCTTCATATTTCTGTTTTTATGACCCACCTAATTACATCTCAATGAGATATTACCAAAAACTGTCATTTTTTGATCATTGCTTCACTCATTTGCCATGATTTAATGCTGTTGTGCACACCAATAGACTGTTAGAATACACAAATAAGGAGATTTTAGATTCTTCTGGCAAAGACATGGAAGAAAATTTGCCAGAACATTAGCTAAGATTGTTTATACCTCCAGCAATTACACAGCTGGTTCAGTTTGTCTGTATCACCAGGGCTATGAAACGCAATTGGAGCTCCACAGAGACGCAAGGACCAAAAAAAGTCACAAAAGAGAAATCCAGCAGAAATTTACACACCTCCAAGGTAACCTTTACATTCAAACCAAACAATCTGGGATGCACACATACAGGCTACGTAGACAATTGCAAATTAACTCTGAAATCTGACTTTAAAACTGCATACTGAAGGCCTCTCTCCTTCTGTTGAAACAACCTGAAATCCTCTCTTCTGCTAGGTCCAATAAGTCATTAAGGAAACAAACATTGCTTTGATTAATGTGCCTGGGCATATTTACCCAAGGGCTCATTCTCATTGATCTCACTCCAAGTAAGCAACAGCAAATTTCTCATTGACTTCAAAGAGAGCATCACTGAGGCTTGAAAGGCAGAGAGTGAAGGTACACACTGCTGGAGGTGCAGATTTGCGGGAGCCCAGCTCTACACGCAGACTTCACATTTCTGAAAAGCTTTAACTTGGCAAAGGAAACAGCTGTAATTTTGAATGCCAGAATAAAAGATGTGCATTACAATTGCTTACAATTGCTACTCACAGCTAGTTGTCTAATTTTTCTGTACATCTATGTGTCTACCAAGGAAGATCTCTCTGTGTCTACACTTTTACTACTGGCTACACATGTACCCATTTAAGGCTCAGTAGCATGGAGCTGTCTAGTACTGAAATTTATGTGCCATTCCCTCAAATTCATATTTCTTCACCCTCATTCTGAGAAGAGCCCATCATTGACCTTCTTTCTCAGCATTTGGGGAGGATGGGAATCTTGCTTTCTAAATCAGGACCCCTTAAAGCACCTCTCAACATGGTTTCCTTCACATTCAATGGATTTATGGGACTCTTAAAAATATCCAAGGCAAGAAAAATTTATTTTCAATTTTAATCGAGAACAAAAATCAGGGTTGGATGCATCTCATTTAACATTTACTGTCCACTATAGATGGCTACATATTAGACAGTCAACCTATTTCCATTAAGTATGAAGGGAAAATAGATGAATCATTGGAAACACAACTAACTCAGATTACATAGTTTACACCAATAAATAAATAAAGGCATTGTGTTAGTTGAATCCCGCTCCTAGAATCTAAATTAGCACCACTGAAGCTAATCTATATCAGATGAGGTTCTTACTACCCCACGGTTTTCATTCAATGTGATATCTCTAATGAGTCAATAACCCCATGTCTGTGTCTGAACGCTGGTTCTGAATGTTTATATGGTTTCAAAGCCACTGCTTTTGCACATGCGCATAAAAACATGCTTAATTCTGGAATTCCAGACCTCTGGAACTCACATATTAATCCTGGTATTCCTGTATTTCCCTTGGGTTTGTCTTGAAAGTTTTTCAAGGGAAAGTCTTTCCCTTGAGTTTCAAGGGATGCAGATTATCGGATACTTCCTGATGCTTGAAGTAATCCAGTGCCAAATGCAGAAAAATGAAACAGAAAATTTCAAAGTCTAGCTGTAGCTTTGCCCACATCACAATGACATGAAAATCCCTGGAGCAGGACTCACTCTTTGAAAGGGACTGTTAATATGAGCATGATGCTCGAGCGCTATGCTGACTTTTAATATTGGGAAAATCCTCTTTCTGCCTTGGGAAAATGACCTTCCTTTTATGTGGCATGATGAGGGAGGAAAGCGTGCTATTTTGCCTTAGAGTAAATTTTCACACTTCGTCAGATCCAGTGCTCGAGTGATAAGGAGAAAGGTAGGTAAGCCTTGGGTGGGTGTGAGAATGCAGAGGCCAAAACTTTGTTTTTCGTCATCCTCCCTTCTCCAATGGGCAGGTTACTAAATCTGAGCAAGCACACACAGAGTACTAGTGGAGTACTTCAAGGGGAGAGAAGTCTCATACCCTGTTATGGCAGGTACTGCTCATTCCCTTTCTCTTAGTCAACGTGGTTAAACTTCATCGAACCAACCTCACTGTTCAAAAAGAAGAAATAAGCAGTCATACAGAAGATTTTTCCAAAATTCTGTATGAGATATGTTACAATGCCAACAAGGGCAAGAAGGAAATACCCATGGGCTTGTTTTTTATTGTTTTTACTGCTACCTCATATCATCATTTGCAATTCTCTGTTTTAAATGGTTTATAGTTTTATTTTCCACCAGAAAAAAACCTGATCTTAGGGTATAAAACCCTTCTAATGGGTTCCCTCATAAGCAGAGATTTGCCTAGAGCAATTCACCATGGTGCATGGGAGTTCCTAGCAGGTCTATCCCAAAGGGTTAAAGCACTCTGAACACTACACACATCAGATGGGCAGAAACATCAAGTACAAGAGTGAATCCTACTCCAGCTTCAATGACACTCCATTGAAGGCTGCAGAAAGGTTTGGTTGTTCATTCAGGAGCAGTAATCTTAGAGCACTTTAATTCCATAGAACAAACCAAGAGCACAGGAAGGTTTGTGAATAACTCGTGTTTTTGTACTTATTGGCTGAACAGTCTACCTGAAAGAAGAAAGTCGTTGTTGTTTTGGTAGGGAGGTACGTGTTTTTAAAGTCTTGACTGAATTTTGAAGGCTAGAAAATCCCCTGTTCTTGCAATAGGAAGGGGATGAGTAGAAAGTGAAGACATGGAGGAGGCATGGAAGGTCAATGTTATTGACTATCTTGCCCCTAAGGAAATGGCAGTCAGGATGGGTCTCTTCTCTCCCCAGAAGTGTCACTTCCCTGCTTACACCAAATCTTCCATTGTCAGCAACAATAAGAAGACAGATACTGGCATTAGACTGTGTAGAATGAGCTGAAAAATGATTACCCTGAAAAAAACATTGCCCTAATGTGACTTTCTGGTACACTGCCATTTTAAGTCAATTTTCTGCAAAGCCCATTGCCTTCCCACAAACACAGTCCTTAAAGCCTAGCAAAGCTTTTCGAAGCTATTATTATTAAAGCATCACAAATGCCTCTAAATGTATACAATCCTGGAGGAGCAACAAAAATGGAAGCACAGAGCAACGGATTTCACCTGCAGTGGAAGAAATGTCCAGCTCCCAAAGATTGCCATTGCGTCCAACAAACCTATGTCAGACCAATGAAAGAGCAACTATTAAATCAACAGAAATAGATAAAGGTCAACCGGAACAGCAGCAACATAATTAACATGAGTAATGTGAGTGCAAAATTATTAAAGTGCCTCAAGGTTTAACATCAAGACAAAATCTAGGTGTGACTCAGTCTGAACTCTCTAGGGAGACTCTAGCATGGTGAATGGTGTAAGGAGGGAGGCAGGGATAGAAATGGGCCGTGCCTAAAATGAAAGCTCTCAGAAGTCACTCCTGCATGTCCTTTTATTCAAACACACAGGGAAAACATCCACACAACATCCCCGCGGCTTGTAGGTGCTGTTAGAGCCCAGCCTCAGAGCACGTGGGGCCTGGTATACAGCTGGGGCAATAACCAAAACAGCTTCTAGCAGCTTCTAATCCTCTCTCCTCTCACATCTCCCTCATCCCTGCCACCTTATTCAATGTGAAGGATTCCCAACAGGATGCTGGGGGGGTCACTTTCTGCTGCGATACCCCTGACATATTTCAGAATGAGCTTGAGCTGTTCCTCTGCTCCTTACTTCATATTTACTCATCAAAGAACCGTGATTCTAATGTGCTGAAAAGCAGAAAGAAGTAGAAACTGGGAGCTTCCGTGATTCTTTGAAATAAGTCCATGCAGGAAAAGAATTAAGAGAGAAGAATGCCAAAGACAGCAGAAATTTCCAGGATTTCTTAGAGGTTATCAACCACTTACATTACCTAGAATAAAAATTTAAGTCTTCTGCGTTCCAGGATATGGACACTAGTCCGCAGTATTCTTAGCTTAGGAAGAAATTTCATCTTCATTGGAATGCTGGTATCTATCGTAGCTGCTTTTACTTTTGTGATGAAGCTGTTTTATTTCTATGTTGTGCTGGCCACTCCTAGAGATGAGTCAAGCACTGGCTTCTAGGTGACAACATCTGCTGTTGCCTTTTCTGATCTAACAGCTAAATCTATTTAACAGGTACTACGGACTCTGACAAACCAGGGAAAATAAATACTGCAAACTTACCGATTCATATATGGAGAGTCCCAGAATGCCTTTTCTTTTCTTTTTTTTTAAAAAAGGGCAATCCTCTTTTTGAACAGAGGTGATAACTGCTTGAAAATACCCAATGACTTTTCATTGTTGCTTTAAAAAACTTAATTTCCACTCCCCCCAAACAGACTCCACATCAATCTTATTATATGCCACAAACACCAACCAGCATAATCAGAACTAAGATAGAATACACTCTGCACAATTCCCCCCTAGCAAGCACCGGCAAAGCTGAGACATTCTGCTTAATTTGCCAATAATTTATACAGAGACACCACTAAAATGTGCTTAATCTTCAAAGAGATTCGATTGCTCGACTCCGGATTTCAAAGAAAAGCATGCAAATGCAGCAATAAAACGCATTCCATTTAATCAACTGAACACATAACAGACTGATTCACATTGTTTTTATGGCATCAAATAACAATTTCTGGTGTGATTCCATGAGGGAGAAAAGGGGAAGGCTGCTGTAAGCATATTTTGGCAGAGTGCTAGAAGAGGTCACAGACAGCAGATTTCTTAATGAAGTGTAAAAGGCTTCCAAAATGTGCCTCATGGGAAAAATGGAAATAACCTCCCCTTCATACTGTGTCATTAGCAGAAAGAAAATAATAGCAAAAGTCAGCTAAAATATGGCAGTTTTAACTTTCTTAATTGCTGGAAAATGCCTTTTTCTTATTTGAAAGTAAATAAAGTCTACAATATTGGTTGGTATCCTACTATGTTAATATTGCACCAAATACACTATTCAATTGCCAGGAAGAATTTCTTCAAAATTCTTTTTTTTGAATAACAAAATATTTGAAACTTGACCTGAGAAGGTTTGTACAATAAAGCTGTACAGACAACTGACGAGAAATGGCCATTTTCTACCTGATTGGCAAACTTAAGGGGAAGGGTAAGAACAAAACAGACCATTTGTGTTATTAACTGAAGTGAAATACAGTTCATAAAAATTAAGGCATTTTGAAATTGCAGAAACATGAATCCAAAGATTAAAGGAGAAAAGATGTTTTGGAGAATGAATTACAATTATGGCTTGGAAAAATGTATAAAGAGAGAAGTTAAAAAAAAATAAAAACAGATGAACACAGATGCAATTTGATGGCAGTAAGAAGTTCTACAATCCTAGCCACAAGTGCAGAGTAACCATTTGCAGAAAGACTGCAGTCCTTCCCAAACATCTCAAGTCCAAAATTTCAAATATATTTTCACTTTATTTTATGAATGCCCATCAGATATATATATCTTTGATGCTACAGCACACTAGTTGAATAAAAATCAACAACATAAAAACCCTCTTCATAAAAGATCTAAGAATTGAAATCCCAAAGCCATTATCATTTACTCCATGAGCATATAATCTTTGACAACCATTTATAAATGACATCATGACAACAAATACAATGTACAATAATAAGAGTGCAATGGTACAAAATATACAAAAAGGAATGTGTATTTAATATACATTCAACAATACCTCATAAAAATCTTTTTTGGGAAAGTGAAGTGCCTTTTCAAGAGAAAAAAAAAAAAAACGTACACTACTTCTATTAAGATGCCTGAAGTATTTCCCATCAAAAGAGCAAAGCCTGTGTTCTGTGACTGGAGATATAAAGCAACTGATTTGAATTTTCCCTAATGAAAAAAATCTAAACCTCACAATTTTTTGTCCACATGTATATTATAACAAAATATTTAGAATGCAGAAAAAAAAATTATATTTTACTTGAGTGGACCCTGTTTTATTAATAGATGTAGCTCAGTCATATAAAACCAAAAATCTATTTTTTTATACAGTAAAAACACCATCTTTGCCCATCTGACTTTTCTGAAGTTTTTGATGCATTCCACACTCCACATAATTTTAATATAATGGAAATATGAGACTGACTAGAGGTCAAGACAAGATTTGTTCCTCATTTTCTCTTAAGTCTGTAGAATTCCTGCACAATATTACCCTTCTTTTTTTTTGCCTAAGTTTTAGATTCCTTTGAGTTCAACCTCAATGGGAATTTCAGGAAATGATTACAGAGGGTATTACGAAAATCACATGCTTATAAGGTGACCGATTTTATGAACAATTCCACTCAGCCTCCACTTTTCAAGGCACGGATTCGTGCCCCCATTTAAATGCAGTTACTTGCGTTGGCAGCAGAAAACATTTGGATGCTAAGCTGCACGAGGGTGTAACCTCCACTAAGCTGTGTCAGGCATCTGTCCTCATTCCTCACCTCAGCCCAGGAATAGAGACATTTGAGTATCTCTAAGCCCTTCAAGTGGTGAAGCTCATTCTGAGGCTCCAGAAGCAGAGATCTGCGCTTCACCTCCACAGACTTACACTCCAGGAGAGGGTGATGTAGTGGTGGCCCAAGAGCGGTTACCAAAATTGCCTTCAACCTCTCTCCAAGGACACGTTTCCACAGAGAAGCAGGGGTGCGGTCTGCACTACAGGTATCACTTTCCTGCCCTTTATGGAATTTGAGCCTGCCACTACCTATGAACTCAGGGATCCAGTCCTACAATTCACACAGCTGTGGTAAACACATTTCAATTCAATAGCAGCAGCTTGTACCTCTGCCCTGATTTTTGTGATTTAGGCATCAGAACAGATTCAACTTGCAGATACAAAGCCATGACTCTTGCATTAAACCCAACACACACCATCCAGTCCTTCAGAGCATAAACATTCTCCAAAGCTTAAAACTCACCTGAGACTCATTCAAGTACCGTTTATTATTTTGATTTTAAGAGAGACTCACAGTTATGCTACTAAAGGACAATGCACAACCTTTGCAGGAGGTTTCAGGCTTCTCTGAAACTCATTGCTTATGAATATGCGTAGAAGGAGTGATAGAAAATTAAAGGTACCTATAAATCATGTGGCATGTCTGAGCAATGCCTCGGTGAATGCAAAAAATCATGTTATTTGAAGTATGTATATCTCTTCCTGAGTTGAATTTCATTCCCAGTATGGAATCCAAGCATCTGCTTTCTTTTTTTCTTTTTTTTTTTTCTTTTTTGGCAAGTTACTCAATCACATGATAAGGCAATCCAATTTTCTGGTTTGCTTCCTGTCTTCTTTCCTCCCAAATGGCTTAGCGTTTCTCACTGAGACCACCATTACAATGTGTGCCAGAATATGTTTAAAATATGGTCCTGTAAAAATAGAAATCAGGTTTGTTTCTTTGAAGGCAGCATTAATTCTTCATATATTCTGGGATCTTGAAGATTTCAGCTGAACAGATTCAAAGTGATCTTCTTTTTCCTGCAACGGAAAAGATAAGTTCCCATCAGCCAGGATTTCTTAAATTCACTCCAACAGTTGCTAGAAATGGTTCTTCTCCTAAAAGCTCCAGTAGAGCTCCAGCCAAAGACTTCATTTTGATTGTACCCCAGTAACTAAAAGCAGATTTTGACTCTTTATTTTTAATAACACTAGTCATTCTGTAGAAAAAAATGCAGAATCATCAAAATTCCACCAAGAAACAAAAAAGAATACAGTTTTTTCAAGGTATTTTAGAGGGTATACAAACCATTTTGATTCAATATTCATGACGCAGGCCAGATAGCCAGAGCAGGGGACTTGCAAGGCAATCATATGTATGATTATTGTTAGTTGTCAGTTTGCTTGTTACATTAAAGAAATATGTGAAGCAAAACCCGCGAGTGTGAGCATCACAACCTCGATTCCCATCCCAGCTCCTCTTTTGGAAACTCCATAGGACAGAAGGACTATAAGAGACCACAGAGCCCCGGATATCTTAAATATCAGGATTGGATGATTATTTATTTTTCTCATTCTACTTTCTGAGTCACAGAAGAGGCAATCTGGCCAATGGTTGTTAGGGTTTGAAGTGTGGACAGGCAAATCATGGTGTGTATGGACAACCCAACAGCCTACACAAGAGAAGGAAAAAAAAGAGTAAAAGTACTCATTAGACTGTGTGAGTTCTTGTTTTGTGTGCCTACCTTTTATACTTGCTGACGTTGAGAAACATTTTTGAAATGCTATTAAACTAAACTTATGGTCTGATCTTTGAAGTAATCTCAGCTGGGGTTCAGGACAGAGGTGAGAAAGAGTAGGGAAAAAATTGTCCTACACTTGCCTACAGCAGAGTATATATTTCTTCCTCCAAAGAGTCTTTAATTTCTATATCCTCGTTAAAAATAACATTTTATATGTATATCTATATATATGTATATTACAGCTCTGTTCCTGAATTCTTTGGGTACTCAAAGCTGCTGAGAGATAGCTTTGAGATGCTTTGCCTTCTAGAAATATCACTGCTTGGAGGTTGAATATATAGTTAAGATATTTCAGATTTTTCTTTATTTCTCAGTTTACACTTCCTCTTATTCTCCCCCTTTTTCCCCTATATACTTTTTTTTCCTGTATCTTACATGCAAATGCAGCAGAGGATGAATATCCTCATCCTTTGCATTGACAAAAATGATGTCTATAACATTCGTTTTGGAGAAATATATACTAAATTCCAGTTATCTGCAGGGATGCAGGACACAGATTTCAGTAAGCTAATGAGGTACTGGAAGCCAAGTTTGCTTGCTATGATCATCTATCAGGAAAAAAAGGGGAATCAGCTTAGAAAAATCTGACAGGCTTGTTTAAAAAGGAAAGAATACTGAGGAAGCTTGCTAAAATGGATATAGGAACTTAAAGAAAGTCTCTTTGAGTCCAAATAGGCATTCAAGTGGGCTGAATGCTGAAGTACTAAAGCTTACTTAAAAGCTTTAGAGGAAGAAAGAAGAAAAAGAGAAGAAGAGGAAAAAAAAAAAAAAAACACTTCTCCCTCATCTTTTCTTCTAATCAGAAAGGAGCCAGTGGCTGGTGCTGCAAATGCAGTCGGCAAAGCTGTTACAGTTAACAGATGGAGAGCAAAACATCACCTTGCACTGGTCATTAAGCTAAATCACAGACAGCTGAGCCATTGAACACACAGAACAAAATCATCTGTATTTCAAAGTCACTCCCTTTTAAAAAGGTTTTAAAATGGAATCAACTTTCATTTTTGGAACACTGCCACAAAATTTGATATGATTTGATTTTATTTACATTTTCAATATTCTTAGCATTGCATTTCTGCCCCTGTCTGCAAGAAACAATATTGATTTTACAGGGCAAATATTCAAGCTGTGGTCAGGGTGAAGTTCTGCATATTAGTTGTCTAATTGCAGCATTTCCTAGGAGGGAGATTTGGAGAACAAGTAGTGTGAATAAAAGAAAATATTCTAATAAACAAGTAAAAGAACTAAAAGGAGAGATAAAATAAGGGAAAAAGAACGGAGTCACACAGGGATTCATTATATTGTATTCAACTGCAGAAGGAAAAGTATGGAACACAAGAACAAATTTTAAGAATCAAAATTCTGAAATATTTTTGGGACAAGAAACAAGAAAGTGATTTTTTAAAGATTTTTATTACATTTTTAGGAAACCTTCCTTCTTGTTTCAAAACAAAATGCTTCAGTATAACTGGGAAGAGAAATGTCATCCTGCTTTAACCTGAATCAGAACAGATATCCCCTGTATACTGTCTTAGAGACAGCACTACTCGCCTATTGACTTCAGGGGAATCACAGTAAAGACTAAGGCACGTGTAGAATCTATCAGGATGGTCTTCTCTTCCTCTTGGAAACACTGAAAGGATGCCAAAGACTTTCTCACTATGAGTTCATATGCACAACAATTTCACCTCATATTTGCTATGAGAAGCGGCACAATCCACAGTGCATGGGCAACACGGGATAACCTGGCATTGCATCTGTTTTGCACTGCCTGGACTCCTTAACCCAAGTCTCTAGACAGCACTGTTCCTTCCTTGTTATAATGAGGCTTGGACTAATTTAGCACCCACATCTGTGTAAACCACTGGAAAAGTGCTTAGGGATATTGCTGTCCACAGAAACAGAGGAAGTTGCCTAAGGACTCCAATGGTTAAGAGGCTCTGGTAGAAGTCTCCTCTTCAGCTGAAACCCACAGTACTGAAATTTATGGTTCTCAAGACATCCACAAAGCTCTTCCAGATGGACTTCAAACTATATCCTTTATGTTAATTTTCCATTTCTGCAATAGCGGTGTTTGCCTCAGCAATGGAGATACCTGGTAGGAATATGAGGATAGAGGTTTCCTCTCACTCTTTTTTTGGCTATCACCCGCATAATAAAGAACGTTACTGAAATCTCTGTGGAAGAGAGAGCTCTTCCTCAATGCCTACAACATTTCTTCCCATTCGCCATACTGCAGAATTCAGTAGAATGACTATGGACTGGTTGATGTGTGGCCAGGAGTGTACACAAAGCACTGTGCAAATTACCACCATAGCCTGTTCATGTACCTTTATAAATAAATAATGGTAATAATTACTCCTTAGAATTAATTGTAATAATTGCTACTCACTTTTGTTGCCAAGGACTTGAGTTTCCCCAGTAGCGACTGTTTATTTGAATATACTATTTCTTCTTCATTATCTTCTCCTTCCATTATAGCGCAACTGTCAGCAGCTGGTAGCTCGCACTCTTTTGAATTTGCTGTCATGACTAATTTGGAATATTTATATTCAAGCCTGAAGATATAAACACAGACAGATTTTTTTTTTACACATGTCCCACATTCACAAATTAGATTACCTGAAGTCCTTCACATATACGTGAAGTTTAATGAGAATAGTATAAGTAATACATCCAGTTCTTACTCTCCAAGTTAGTGGTGAATCCTTCAAAGTCTTAAATAAAGGTCCAAAAGGCCAGAAGTAGGTACTTCAGAGTTCCCAAACTTTTGAACATGTGTGAGGATTTCCTGAATGAGGAAGAGCTACCTGTGTGCTGGCTGGGGAAAACAGATCTGTCTAAAGAGTCTGTGGTTCAGAGGAGGGACACACAACCAGGCAATGTAGGAGGGGAGCATGAAGCTAGAGTCTGAATTTGGATGATCTGGATGTACCATGAGGGAATGAAATCCCATGAGAGTGGAATAATGGTTTGAAGATTTATGGCAGGAGGTTTGGGAGGCGGAGGACAACAGGGATGGGGAATAGTCAGTATGTCCAGTCTGAGTAATATCTATCTTTTTGGTACATACCAAACAAATACTGCCAAAATAAAACTTAAGCAGAATACAATCAGTGTTTTAACACAATTAAAAAGTATGACTTAGATTCAAAGGATATTATTTTGACTGAAGGTCTTCAGTCCTTGATGAAGCCATTTTGCTTTAGGACTTAAGGTCAATCTCAAATTCTCAGGAGTTAAAGAGACGATTCCTATTGGGAGGTTATCTGATAACAAATTACTGTAGACTTTCTATATTTTACTTGCTAGCATTTTTGATAACCATTGCTGGCAGAAGAAACCTCAGCTAGGTGGGTTAATGGACAGATCTAACACTATTTCTCATCTACTTTTTTACAAGTACTGATATTTGAAATGCCGTTCTACTATCAGATGATGACCACATTGAGCTTTTACCTTACTTTTATGTAAAACACAGTTCATAGTACTCACTTCTGGTTCTTCTTCCAAAAATAGCAGGTCAAGGCTATGAGCAGAACTGCTGTGAAAGCACCAACACCAGCTCCAACTTTTAGCCAAAAATCTACTGTTTCACAAGTGTTCGTCCTTTTCTCTGGCAAAGGAACCCCTTTAATGCACTGCTTTGGCTCATTCCACACATACAAGGTTTCCTTTCAAATGGAAAATAGAGAAGACTGAAAAGTGAGACCATTAGTAGGAAAATGGAGAACTATTGTGATATAAAAACAACAAGAGGTTTTGAGATGGACAGGTTAGATAACTTTTCACTAAGAAGTAAATCAAAATTTCAGGTTTTCAGGCTCCAGATTAGATTCTCTGGATAGTGACTACAGGTTCTGATAAGCCAGGAAGTGTTTCCTATTCTGTACCTTTCTGACAGAGTTTGGGTTGGACAAGATTATGAATAGGTTGTGAATAGGTCTCCTGCCTACCTAGGAGATACTGATCACCAGAATGTTTCAGAACCAGTGAAAGGACATCATCACATTTCACTAGAGAAGCCAGCAGTTCCTCAGGGACTGTACTGGGACTGCCGTGGGAACAAAAAACCTAAGTCTTAACACAGCAGCTTGCCAAGAGGACTGTCATCCAGCCAGCATAGACTGTGGGCCAAGATTCCTTAGCTCCACCTGCACTTGCAAGTCAGCTTGCGTGCAAAATTTCAACAACATCCAAGTAATATTGAAATGAACCCACCCAACTTTGAGCTACTGGTTGCATACCTGAAATCCTTTCTTGCAGGCTCCCTCTATCTCATGGTAGTCTTGCTCTGTGCAGAGGGGGCAAGCTTCTGCGCTTTCCCACACAAAGTTGAAAGTGCATCCGTCACAGGTGCCAGCAGGGCAGGAGCTGGGAGAAGAGCAAGTCTGAGTTATCTGTCACTTACAAAATGATCTGGGATCACACACTGCTGTTGAAGATTGCTTGTGATAATTAGAAAAAAAAATGGGCAAAGTCCATTTTTGGACTTTGAGTCAGCAGGTGGAAAAATCTGAGGGAAGATTTTTTCCAGGTTGTACAATTCTTTCTCAAATGAAAGCATGTGTTGGGTGTCAAAGGACTAAAACAGCCATGCAGTTCCTGGTGGTGAGCACTACCTATGAACCTACAGCGAAAAGAACAGAAAGAACCAAGCCTGGGACACCTGCAGGTCCCATGTTTCACCAGCATGTGCAAGGCCAGCGAATGCCTCTGTGTCTCTTTCCTACACCATCTGACTGTTCCATGTGAATGCTACTGTCTGATTTCTGCTGCTGCAACGACGTCTGGGTGATTCTACCCATATGGGGTGGACTTGAGCTGTCATCGCTAATTACTAGAAGGATGTTCAACAGTTAATGACTAGATAACAGCTTCTCTTAGGCCAAGAAAGACTAATGGCCCTATTTTGTATTCAGTGGATAGAGCAAAATTGTTCTGGCAATGCCAGGACATTCACTCAGTGTTCGTTACTGACAGATAGATCAATTCTAACGGCAGCAGTAACCAAAAGTCCACAGAACCATCAATAAAATTTGAGCTATGTAAATCGGAAAAATATCCATATAGAAAAAATAATGCAAAAGGACATTTCAACATCATCTGGAAATCTGTTTTCCTGAGTTGAATGGTCAAAAAGTCCACAGAGCTAAAAACCTATTCTGGTTTTCCTTGATTTGAAAAACCGGGAACTCTTCTCCCTGGATTAAGGAATATTTTTTTCTCTGTATGTGACAGGGGCTAAGTGACAGCCTCTTTCATCTTACGCTGCAACTTCACATGACACTAAACACTATGCCTGGAGGATCAAGGAGTTATGTGTGCTATTATTTGACATGTATCAGATACCTCCTTGTTTGAAAATAGCTACCTGACTGCTGAGCTAATCAAAGGGAGCTAGTAATTGAGAAATCAACAGGAAATGCGATAAGGGATGTCATGTCAGCTCTGTGCAGTTTCTGCCCACATTCCTAATTTTGAAAAAGGACATTACACCTCTCTTACTAAAGGTGGGTTATCCCCAGTGCACGTTGGATTCAACATACCACACTAAAAGGCAAGGACTCACATGCAGGGGGTTACATGGTGGCGTGCTGCTCAGTACAAGTTGTTGGTGTATCCCTAAGAACCTAGGGTGCACATCTTCAGAAGCCTTCAAATAGCAACTACTTGGCCATCACCTGAGAAGCAGATGGCATCGACAGCCAAAATGAAGGCAAGCAGGACTGAGGGGAACTTCTGAAAGATCACGGGGTGTTGCTAAAGGGTAATGTTAATCCTTTACTATTTTTTCTCTGGAAGTTTTTAGAAGGAGAAAAAGGGCTTAGGAAGGAAGAAGTTTTTTGGAGTCACTTGAATCAGAGTAAGGGGAAAAATCGGGTCAGGCAAATGAAGCAGCTGGTGAAAGGGGCTGCAAATACAACCTCCAGTGACCAGATGTGGTTCAGCTCAAGGACGGAGAAGAGAGGGAGGCTTTTCTTGGTGCTGCACATTCAAGAGGGTTGCAAGGACTGAAAGAGCTGCTTAGCCTGGCTCCATAGCACTGTGCTCAGACTGTCAGCAGAGCATAGGACTCCTCTGTCAACACACAATGCTTTAACGCAGTGCCTGAGAACATCTCTACTGTCAATTAATTCAAAAGCATTATCTAACATAATGACACCTGGGTGGAAGATGTATACCCGTCTCATTTCACAAGTATGAACCTGAGGCACATAAGGACTGAGTGACAGGCTTAGGATCACACAGGCTGTTCCTGGCACTGAATTGAACCAAAATCTCTCACATCTCAGGTAGCGAATTCCTTTAGCATATCTCCATCTTACCATCATTGCTATCAACTTTTCTTTCTAAATCACTGAATATGGATCCAAATCACTGGATATGCATCCAAAATACATAAGAAACTTGGTCTTGGCAGAAACAGAGTCAGAGTCAAATAAGCATTGAAATAAACAGATTTCATAGGTCCTGAAACAGCCTGTTCTTTTCCTAAAAAATTATTTTGTGCACAAGCACTGCTGTAGCTCAAGAAATTAAAACTGACTTTCAAAGTACAGCTTTAATCAGGAAGTCAAAGACCCAGATAAGGATTTGAAATGAATGAGAACTGCAGAAAACAAAATATTGTCATAAGGCACTTTTGAATTTAAGTTTGTACAGCTTTCCTGAGCTCTGGCCCTTCTCACTGCATAGGTTAAATGCAGAGTACCTAGTCCATGGGAGGTGACAGACACACAACCAAGCAAGGTCTTCACCTAGGAGAAATGAATGAACTCTCTGGGGGGCTGATGAGGGAGGGGGCACTTCTCACTATCTCATTGCATTTAAGTATAAATGAGTTTTGTAAAGGATACTTGAGGGAAAATGGTTTGTAGGCACTATTGGGATAAAAATAATTGGATACCTGGGGACAGAAAGTTCTCCTTGACCAGGTTTGTTGGGATTGCATCGCATCGTCACTACAGTCGCACGGCCGTTTTCGCAGGAGGTTGTCACTGTTGAAGACCTAACACGAAACAAGAGGGAAAATGTGTGGTCAGTAAACACGACCACTGCAATATGTACATGTTGCTGCTTCATAGGTCTATGACCATGTTCCTGTAATACTAAAAAATACCCCCTACCTCAAAAATACCTCTGCCTCTACCCTTTTGCCATTGATAGTTGGAAGAAAATAAAAATAAAGGAGTCATGGAAGCAAGGTAGGATTCATAGCATCATTTAAATCTCCAGGGGCTCTAAGATGCCAACTGATGAACTGTTCTGTTTTCTGGTTACCTTGAATTCTGCTGAGCCAAGGAATAACCTGCCCATAGAACAGAATTATTAAATAAAACAAGTTAAAGACATTAGGATTATTGTGTTACTCTCTCTGTCAGAGAGTTTGATAGCTCTCTCCTCACCCAGGAATCTGAGTGCCAGATTTTCCTCAAATAACAGGAGGTGAGGAGGATTCAAAAAAAAAAATGGACCTTATTCCAGCATGATTAGCATTGTAAGCCAAGTCCTTTGAGTATATTATGTACGGTGTGGGATTAAGTCTGAAGGTTCAGAAACATACTTGCAAAGTGTTGGTATTCAAAATGTTATAGCTCATTAAGATCTAAGAATAAAGTCAACACAGCCTAGATAGCAAATCAGTAAGCTCCAAGTTTAGAAAGTGAGTTCACGTGTAGACTCCTATATGAGGACATCTTAATTGAGCTGATTCATACCGAGTCTTTATAGATGAAAATGAAGAATAAGGAAAGCACATTAGTAACTGTGCAGGTTGGAACATTCTTTTTTATTAACCTTGGTCAATTCCGTTTTTTTTTTTTTTTTTTTTTATGTCAAAGCAAATACAAATGAATGTGAAATAAAACACACAATGTGAGGTGGGCATTGTGGAAAGGAATGTGACATTGGAAATGACACATGGATGAGTCGAAGCTCTATATCACTCTCTACAAATCAAGTATAATTTAGACTCGAGTGAACAACTGTGTGTACTGATTATATGGCATACTCTTCAGGATGCCAATCCGTATCAGCCAGATACTGATTAAAGTGATAAAGATTAAAGGTGGCTTAAAGAAAGATCTTTCCTCACAAATTTAGTTTCCTTTGGACAAATGGAGAGTTGATATACCAATAAAACAGTGTGTTTTACCTACTTGTAAAAGAAATGCACATCGGGTATTTTGCTTGGAGAGGGAGGAAATATATCTGTCTTGATGCTGATATTTTCCAGCATCGTTTCAACAGTAGCTCCTAGAACATGAGCAAAAAGACAAAAAGAATAGGAACAAGCTAAGACTTTCTCAGTCTCTGAGGGATTTGTATCTCATACTTTTTCAGACAACAAAGAATGACTCTCAGTTAATAACATTTAATATGCTAGCCATTAACTAGACAACATCCTTTAACCTAAGTGAACTCTGCAGATTCATGTTTTATCATACAGTCTGATTTCAGCATTCACATAACAAAATAAAAAAGGTAGCAAAATTTATTTACAGAACTGTTATTTTTGTTCTTTTATATGTATTCAGAGCAATCAGCAGACATCACAGAATTGTAGAATAATTAGTTTGAGGAGGTCTCTGGATCCAGTCTGCTGCTTAAAGTATATACCTTGCATATGATGTTCATATGCATAACTCTAAGATATCATAACCCTAACCATCCTAAGCAATTTATAGTATTCCTGGAAGGAAAAAAAAAAAAACCTGAAAGATGCGATGGAAAGATTTGGAAGAGCTACAGAGTCCCAGGCAAGCTTTCATTATACATTTTGAAACAACTGGCAGACTCATTTGGAGAACACAGTTTGCACAAGACTTCATGCATTTTGAGGAGAGCTGAAAAAGAGAAAAATTCAGAGGAAAACAGGAAATTCTCAGAGCTCCTTCCCAGCCCATAAACAAAAAAAGAGAGGATACTGGTGCTGCACTGCAGCAGTTCCAAAGAAGAGAAAGCTGCACAAATGGGATAAGCTGCATTCTTTGTGAGGTGAAAAATAGCCAGAGTGGTAAGAAGGGCAATGCAATAGCAGACAGCAACAGGTGGGAAGATGGGAATAACTGAAGAAAAGACATTTTCCGCTTGTTCTTGCAACAGTTCAGAGAGTCTAACTGCATTCTCTTGAGTCTGATATAACTATCATTACATCTGTGAGAATGATTCACATGGCTGGAAAACTCAAGTCTGGTTATAACTCTTTTAAGGGAAGATAGAGTAGGTAGAAAGACGATGACATGACAGTTTGAACCAGACACAATTACTCGGTTTACGACTATTTATAACTGAGATCCTGGGATCTTGAAAGGACACGGATCGATGTGCTAACAGTGTCCAGGAGGATATATGGGTGAGGGACTGCTGCAGAGCATTAAATCAGCACAGAAAACCAAACAAGCTGTACCACAAGCAGCCATCAAGGACTCTCAGTTTGCTTTCCAAAAGAAAAACTGAACACCTCTTATTCCTTCAGGGGCAATAGAGGATGTTAACATCTCCTTGGGATGCACACTTAGAGACTAGCAAGGCCAAGTGACCTGGACCTAAGAGTAAGCTGGCCACAGAGGTCTCTTGCCTACTGTTGTTTCTCCTTATTAGAGCTTGTGAGGACAGGAAAATTTCAGAAGACTGATGGAGAGTAAAAGGATGGTGCAGAAATTCAAAAGGACAAGACTAAAACAGATTATGCTGCGGTTAACCTAATGAGGCAAAATAACAAAAATGGGAGATGGGTTTCAGTTAATGGATAGATACATAATGAGTGCCAATTGACATGAATTTATGGAAAACACTCCTGCAGAAAGAATTTAATTTCACTCTTTGAGTGCTGATGAATTTGGTTGCTAAAGTAAATTATGTAAATTTATCAAGTATTTCACTAATTACTACATGAGAGTCTAATTAAAAAGTTAGCAGTGTTATTTCAATAAAGTGCATGCTCTGGATTAAAAAAATATTTAACTAACCAATTATAAAAAATAGCTGCCTATGGAAAATTGTCATCAAATGAGGTATGTCTCCAGGCTTTTCTAAGCATTGATAATGCAGTCTGCAAATTTTTCACCAGTGATCTGCAAGCACACAAGAACTGTTGGTAAAGCAAGTAGATGAGACAAAGATTAAGAGAAGGACCAGGAACATAACACAGAGAAACTTCATTCACTCAGTAAGCTGTTCCCATACAAACTAAACATACTTTAGTGTAGCCAAGTGCTCCAAGGGTTGAAGGCCCTTCCTGTCCTTCCTTCCTAAAGGATAGAGGTTGACCCTTGGAAAACAGCAAGATGTTTTTCTATTGCCATTGTTTGTGATGGTATTCCAGTTTTGTGTCCACTGTTTAAGAAAAAGTATTTACAAGGTACAGAGGAAACAAAAAAGACCTCAGAAGTATTCAGGAGCTTAAGAAAAATTATCAGTAGCAAGAGACTTAGAACTTGTCCTGTTTACTTTCTCAGAAGGGCAGATTGGGTAGGATGTGATGAGGAGGTGCAATGATCTCAGTATACAAAATATTTGTAGGGAGAAAAATATTTGTATTGATGATTTGTAGGAAAAATATTTGTAAGAATTTTCAGGGAGGAAAAAGTGTGTGTGAAATGGAGAAACACTGAAGCAGGAGCTGAAAATCGACACCAGGCAATTTCATATGGAAAATAAGGCTGCTTTAAAACAAAATATAGAAATGGTAATTGGCTAGTGGAAACAAAAAAATGAGTTTTCATTTCCATTTCATGAAAACTTCAGAATTTTCATTTATGGAACTCTTAAAAGTTCAGATTGAATGCTTTTCTAAAGATGTGATTTCGCCAAACACTGTTTTCTAGGTTTAAAGACGGATGAAAAAAGTAAAAACACTCAATGCCTGTAACAGATAGGTGAACAGACTACATGACTTCATTGTCTCTGCTGACCTTAAATTCTGGGAACGTGTGAACAGGAGCAATGCAAGACTTACTTAAAAATGTGCATGGCCCCACATCATCCTGACCCTCCTCCTTCCTCACCTAATCATAGCCCAACACTATGTTCCTCTTCTGACTTTGCTAGAGTGGAGACTCTGGGGAGAAATACTTGGATTAACATGACTATTATAGCCTTGGCCTACAAGTTCAGGAAACATGAAATTAAAAATAGTTCTTTTTGATTAAATTCCCCAGATTTCTGTGTTTAAATTCTCTGTGTTACAAAGCCCACAAGAAAAAGCACAGGGGAGCATGACTATTGTAGAGACAGCATGGAAGATAAAGGTTGGGAGATGCCCTTACTCTTCTCCTCCTGCCATCAGAACTACTGAAACAAAAGTCAGGATCTGCTCGGCAACTCAAGAATAAAGTGGGATTCGGGGCCTGAAACCAGGCGTGTGTCCTTACTCTACTCCCAGGGTGATGCAGCACTCCTGAACTAAGCAGTAGCTCTGGTGCAGCCTTAAGAACTTCATCAAGAACATCCATGAGAGCAGCTGTCTTCTCTAAAACAGTTCCATCACATCCTTGGCCTGGTACCTTCAAACATCAGTGCATGACTGATCTGAATAGCCTTGCTTTGTTTTGCCACAACACTTGTATTGCCAAACATTGTTTTCTACAGGTCTTAAATGCAAGCATATTCCATGCTGGGTACGCTTCAAACTCCAAAAGATGGAAGTGAGTAATATATATGATAATTTTCTTATGCAGTCTGGAAGAGCCAAAATACCATAACAAGCAACAAACTTCCCACATTATTATTACTATTATTATTATAAGCTCATCAGCCTTCACTCTCAGCAATCTGTAAAGAAAAAGTCACGCACCTAAGAACCTGTCGGCAAGGCTGTTGGACTGCAGTGCCAAGGCTGTTCGGAAGCCCTTGCTGTCCGACGGGATGATGGTCGACTGACAGACAAAAGCTCCCACAAAGTTGGAAAAATCTTCTGATTCTGAAACCATGTCCTTCACAGTAACATCTGTGATATTGTCAGTGCAAATAGCCATCTTTTTCCCCTGTGGATAATCAAGGAAAATGGGGAAGCTATTGGTTTGTTAGTGGGCTGTGAAAAGGTTTGGAAAAGAAGGGATTGCAAACTTGGTGCATCTAAGTGCATTTTAAGATATTATCTCCTGCATCTGTCTTACTAGAAACCCATGCTAAAAGGTACTTTTCTCTGTTTATCTTGAGGGCACAGTCTTTACTTGCAGTGCATAATGAAATGGCTTGCAAAGGGAAATTGTATTTCTCTTACCTATAAATTATATACTGTAGAATATCTCTTTACTTGGTATTTAATCCAGATAAAATGTTCTCAAAGCACAAATACATGAAATCCATAAACAGATATTTATTAGATCATAGCCTTCAAGGCTGCATTAATGTCACATTTCAAGATCTACACTAGAATTTCAGAACAGCAATGAAAAAGATCAACAAACTCAGTGTAGGCCTGACCCTAAAATTGCCAAGCACTCCAGAAATGGTTTTATGGTTAGCAGCACCTTCGAAAATGGAGACCAGATCCACACAGGAGTGTAGATCTCTGACCTTTGTGGATCTAGCTGTTGGTAGCTCTAATCAAAACAGATACTTCAAAACACATTTACGCCTGAAAATAAACAACTATAAAGAAATGTCATTGATCACCTGCCTCAACTTTTAGAAGTATTTGAGCCTTTTGGTAGATAAGAAAGAAGCTTCAGAGCTGTAGAAAACTCAGCATCATGTAACCTGTGTGAACTGGCTTTCGTGTGACAATTCACATCATTGGTAGTACTCTAAAATTGCAAATGACATATGTGACAGTGTAATTCATATGTACCAGGACCATATGGAAAGAAACTGGTCATGAAAGACTCAGGCTCCTGGCTTGAGTTGCCTTGGTAGGAGCACAAAAATTTCAGGCTGGATGGACTTGGAGGCATGAGAATGAAGAAAGGACAGAAATGTGACAGGACTTTGTCTCCTGATGGTTACTTCTACCTAAAGAACTGTCATATCAGATCTGGAAAACAACTTGATTGCTTAAAATCAGCTCATTGGGTAGATCCAGAGGAAAGAGTTTGCTGTATGATGGAGAGAGCTCAGCTGTAGGGGAGCCCCCAGTCTGTCTCATTAGTATGACACCAGGGATCATAAACAAGGGCAACAGTTTGATTAATCCCCCAGATGCTCAAAACCCACCAAGCTCACCTCATTCCCACACAGACTGATGTTAAAGAAGTGGAAGAACTTGGTCCCTCGGGAGGTGAAGCTGGGCCCGCTCATTAATGAGCCCACCTGGCTGAGGTTGCGGAAATCGTAATTCAGGCTCTGGTTATCCTTCATGTACGACACCAAGCAGTCACTGAAGCAGGCAGAGTGGTCCTTCAGATAAGAAGAGGCATATGTTAAAGAGCAATTGAGAGCAAGCAGCAAACTACCACCTAAGAGTAAAGCAAGGAGGTACGGACAGGATGCTATCTCTGTTACGATGGAGGAGATCTTGGTCCTCTGCTCATGATTTGTCTTTCCCCTGCCTCAGGGATGTCTGGGAAGAATGTTTATTCCTGTTTCAGTCCCTTGCAATCACACGTCAGATACATTTTAGCGTTCCCCAAGCCTGTCCTGTCTCCTGTCCCCTGCACTACCCAAAAGAACACACAATATTGTTCTCTGTTTCATTGTGCTTGCTTTTAGGATCCCAAAGTCCCAGGTACAGTCCCTGCAGGTAGACCAGAACAACGGCTCAGTTGCGTTTGTATTTTGCAAAGGAAACACATGAAACAGAGTTCAAGAAATAGAAGCATGAAATGAAATCAATTAGAGACAGGTAGAAAATGAACAAAATGGAGTGGTCCTCACACCCCTACACAACTACTTGCCAAGGATGATACACATGCTAAAAATTTACTTGAGCTTAAGGGCAAGTTCATACATAAAACAATTGCTACAGGTTGCTAAAACCACAGAAACATCATCCTGTGCAGAAAGTCTCTAAGCTTAAAAGGGCAGGAGGCCAGTAGAGTTTTAGGTGGAAGCAATGTATATCTTTTCTTGCCCTGACTTATACTGCTCCCCACACAGCATCTTGAAACATAGTTAAATGGACCTTTTGTTTGAGCCAGCATGGTCATCTTTGTGTTGTTATCACGCATCTACAAACAGAAATTGGACTAGGGATATCTTTGAAAGAATGGGATGTTTGGTAGTAATTATACTCCAATGTTAACAAGTCACATATTTGTAGGAAAGAAATAAAACTGGCATTTGGGGAGTTATATTCCAACTTATCCTGCCTGGCCATAGCTCAGAGTCTCTCTTAGCTCTGGTACCTTGGTGCTCTTACTGCCAGGCCCACAGGGGACACAGGCCTCTCTGCCGTAGACCTGGTGGATGGACAGGAAGGTGTTGGGTGGACACTCCTTGCACTGGCTGGTCTCCTTCTCGATGTAGTGTCCTGCCGGGCAGGGCACACAGGACGAGCCAGACTGCTCGGAGCCCAGTGCACAAGCCCGGCAAGAAGAGGCAACTCCATCCACTGCGTTGGTCACTGTTATGGAGTAGATCTTGGCCACGTCATTGATGAACTGCCTGCTCTGGAACAAGAGTGGAAGAAATGACGTGGGTGCTGCTTGCACCAGGGCATGCAGACTCGAACAACAGTACCATGTATCAGGGCATCAGTTTGTGCATGGGCTTATGAGTAGCTGCCCCCACAGTGGTGCTACACAGCAAAGCCACTTGGCCCTTTTACAAGTGGTCTGTGATCTTCACCAGAGGCCAAGACTTCCAGTGGTGAGCATCAAAGACAAGCTGTGCTGAAAACACTGTACCTAAAGAAATACTTACATCTTGGCCCTCATTTATTCTCTGAAAGGCCCAGGTGAATGTGAAGGAGGCATTTTTGGAGATGATGTGAGTGTAGGATTGCTTCTCTTTACTTCTCTCCCATGATTCCACTACATTGGTATTTTTTCGATTAATGTCCTTTAAAATGTGCATAATAAAAACAATGTGAAAAGTACGGTCATGCTATCTTGATATGTTATAATAATATGGTTTAACACACATAAAGAACTTCAAAATTATATTTAACTTTTAATAAAGAAGAGGATATTCTCCATCACTGGCGTTTTTTTCAACTGAGAATGGATATCTATTATAAAGATGATCTTGTTCATACAACAGTAAAGTTCAAAGCTCTACAGTAGGTTATGAATGTTTTCCAGACAGTACATCACAGTCTTTGAAATTTCAAATTCTAGAAAACATGTAGTGCCATGGCACAAAGAAGGGAAGTAAAAGATTGAACATAAAAACTGTAGGTTCCATCATCTTTGGATCCTCAGTTTATTGGTGTCTCAAGTGAAATAGAACTGAAGCCAATAAAGTTGCCAAAAGTTTCCATGAGAAAAAAAATTGAGGTCAAAGGCTGTTTTTCTTATTCTCTATTGGCTTTAAATGACCATGTGAGTGCTCTAGCTCTGTTCCAGTGCAAGATACAGCAGTTTCCTTTAAAATACTATTAAATATGGAAAAGCATCTGCTCACCAATCTAAAGGAGGTTTTAAGGAAAGAAAATAAAAAGTTATTAATCCTATGGAGACAAACTTGACTACACGAAAGACAGTGAGATTTTTATCAATGGCCTTAACAAGAGCAGATTTGTCTCTTTGGTGTCAGATTCCTTCTTTTAAAACAAACAGATAACCAAGAAGAGCAGGTTCACAATTGGAGTGATGAAGGAACTTTCCTAGGTCATTAATTAAAACCTTCCTGCAAGGGCACCACAGATATTAAGCTAATGTCATGCTTAATCTTAGTCATAATAAGCCAAGTGCAACTAATCACACCTATGTAGAGATATTAAAGTGACATGTAGAATACCAGGCTAAATCATCAGTCATGGAGAGAGAGGTCTCACTTACCGCCATAAAGTACAGCACACAATCTGCTGAACAGATGGTCTCAAAAATAAAAGTAATCCGTCCTAGTTCTGACCCAGTTGCTCCTGTCATTGATGTCGGAGGTCTGTTTAACAGAGAAGGAATGAAACATTTGCAAGGTGCTCTCCAGATACACAGCAGTCAATCCCTCTGATTGCTTTTGATAGAACAAGGAAACTAGAAATTGTCACATAAAACTTGTCCTTGCAGAACTATGGAGGCCAGGTTACTCAACGTACTGGGCTGCAGACACGGTAAGATCATTTTTTAAGTGCATGGCTTCTTTACAGCATAGTTTCTTCACTGTAATCATCACTCAGATGCAATTGTGTTGATAGGGAATGTTGATATTTAATTCTGTTTCACAGTAGTAGCTCTAAGTGTAAAGTGACTTACACTGATTGCATTGCATCTACCCTCTTCTTGGTAGGAGCTGTAAACCATAAAAATGTGGGGGTGCTCCCCAATAAACACTTAAAAGCACCCTCATTGCTATGGACTTCTTTACTGTGCTATCAGAGCAACACACAGGGACATGCCAAGCTTTTCCGCACATTTCTTGCTTCTCTCTGATTTTCAGTTTTCTGATAAACTAACTAACTAACTAAATAAATAAATCACTATTTGCTAGCATACTATAACAAGTTGCAACCTCCCTCAGCTGAAGGATACAGCAAAGAATAGGCACAAGCCACTCCAGCAGCAGATTCAGGGTGTAGAAGACATGGAATGTGCAGTTCTCTTGACATCTCCCTACCAACTCTAGGGCACAGATTGGGCTTGCTGACTGGAGTCAGCTGCAATGCAAAGTAAAAATGGTTTGGGTAAACTCCTTTCAGCAAGTGTATTTTAAACTGGTTACTTTAGTGAAACTTATAATCAGAGGACCAGGAACACCTTTACTCCATTTCTGGACTACTAACCAGCTGGTACCTCAAAATTAAGTAAATGCTACTGAAACACCAAGGTCTTACAGAAGTCAGTTTGCTGCAGTGCAGTTAGTGATGACACAGGAATAAAATGCAAGTTTCCTTTTGTTTCTCATTTTTTGAATCATGACATTATTACAGTTCAAAAAGGAAAACTCTTCACACCAGGAGTGATGAGAGATAGGTGCAAGAGGAAGACATAAATGAGAAACTGATGGAAAAATATATCTATTCCTTACTTGAATCCTGGAATGTGCAGGTTCAAGATGAGATAGTCATTGTCAGAGCCTCCTGCCCCACTTTGGATATGGTCACCAGCCACCTCCCATCCTTCGAAAGACAAAATACAGATTTTTTTTTCAAGAAATGACAGGTTTCTGGGTCACATTACACAAAGATTCCTATGTTGCTATACTTTTTTAACAATTCAATGCATTAGCACATTTTCAAGATGCCTGTTCTGTAGAGCAGTATAATAATGCTTGTAAAAGTAAAAAATAATAGTAATTGAATTAACTGCTGATTTTAGAGGTAAATGTCACCTTGAAATCAGCAAAAGCAATTGAAATTCCCAGACCTGCGCTGTGCAGCTCAGACAAGATGATCCACCTGATCCCCTCCAGTCTTAAAACTGATGAATCAGTGAATCTCTGTGTTAAATTTTAAGCATATACTTAAGTGTGTCTCTGTTCAACACAGTTCAGTGTTTGAGTAACATCAGTCTAACAAGATAGATCAGAGAGGGCTGGAGATGGGGAAAGGCCTGAACGGAACCATTTTCATAAGTGAGTTGTGACTGCTCTCTGCTGCAATCTTAGTACATGTGCAGAAAGAAAGTTCTGAATGCTAAATGAACAAAGATCACAAATTTAAGCCAGTTTTCTGAAAGAACTCTGTCCTTGAAAGACATGACTATCACAAAACATAAAAGGAGATAAATTAGAGAAAAGTCAAGGTTTTAATAGAGATATTCAGATGCATAAAAACGTAACACAGGACAGCTGAGGGGAACTGGTGTAGATTGCAGCTCCTGCCCTCTTCCAGTATAGAAGAGATGTTTTATTTCCTTTTTGTGCTATTCAGTGACACTACTTCCTACAAGAATTATCAAGCTTGGTACAAGTAAAGAAAAGGAAGAAACTCTGCATTATGACTCACTCAGCAAACAGTATATTCATTTTGATGGGCACTCCATTACAATGGTGATCCACAAAGAAGAAAGACAGGCACATAACAATACAGTGAGTTTGGCTCACCATTCATCCCATCACACTTTGAATTGCCGACATTAAAACACGAGGTCTTCATGTTGCCGGGCAGGATGTTCCACCACTTATACTCAAACCCAAGAGCCGGTTCTGTCCCAGCAGGGCAGGCTTTGCACTCTACAGGGAGAAAGGGCAGGAGAAGGAAATCACACAACCAAAGTGCATCTTAAACTTCAAAGAGCACAGACATTAGTATTTTGCTCTTCAGGAGAAATACTGAGCTAAGAGAATAATTCATTTCTTTATAGTTATACAGCCAGTAACTTATCAGGACCATGGCATTAAAGAAACAGGCTAATGATTTAACATTGAAGACCATAATCATGGCAACTGACCTGCAACCAGTCCTTGAAACCACGCTCCTTTCAGTGGCTTTGGTTAAAAGGTTTATGATATTCCTGAACAATAGTTCCCACAAACTTCTGTATGTATCTACAGTACCAACCAGAACCAACAAACTAAAATTTAGGCTAGACAAAGCTGACAGGGTTCTGAACTGACGGTACTTAAAATGAGATCTGCACAGGGAAGAACTTGGCATGGACAGAAGAAAGGACAGAAAGGAGTTACTGACCAAAAATTCTGATTCACTTCTCCGAAAGTCTTAAAATAACCATTAGGATGTTTATAACAGCCAAGGAACACATCCAGAATGCAACAGGTCAACTCAGAGCAGCAAACCATGATAGGAAAGGACTTTTGAGGAAAACCAGACATCCTATCCCTCTCCACAAAGCCATTAAAAAAGTATTTTATGGAAAGGAACTCTGCTTACAGTGATGCATCTTTAAAGTAATCCACATACAAACAGATAACTGTCTTTAGCAACACAAGTGATATCTGTAGGTGACTGACTGCAGACAAATTCTGAATGTCTTCAAAGGGAAAGGCTTCCTACCCTGTGTCCCATCTGAAAATGTGCCCTGTGGACAAGGAGTGCAGGAAGATGAGGCATTGTTGTAAAAGCCAGGATTGCAGGGTGGACAATCCTTTCTCTCTCCAGAAGGTGGTAGGGTCAATCCATCAGGAAGATCCTCTCTGCAGATCTTGGGCTCTATCCATTTGTACATGATCTGAGTCTGAAATGAGGAAACACTGGAGCTGTTTAAGAAGCATTAGCCACCTTCAAAACTGTTTGAACAACAGCTGGAAGAAGACCCAGTACAGGCTCAATCCCCTGCTCCTGGGCACTGAGTTGAAGCGGAGCTTCTCACCACTGGTCCATGCTTAGCTCACTTGCAGCCAGACCACGCGCCCCTCTGATCGAGATCCCAACAGTGACCAACTGGCCTGACTTCCCAGCATGACCTTGGACCCACCTTACCACTATGGACTCGCCTAGCGATCATTAGGCTGTTGCTGACCCAGCTTACTGTCTCTGGACCTGACACTTGCAGACCTGTAGACTTAACAACAGTCCTGCTTCACCACTACAGATATGCCCAGCAATCTGGACTCTTGGCCGACTATGACTCCTGACACTGTCTCTGTTCTATTCAGCAGTACAGCATTAAAAATAAAAACGTATCAGGAGCTGGAAAATCACCCATGTGATTTCACAGAGTCCAGACACACTGTACACACTGAAGTACGTCCATGGAGACTGAGCTAGGGAAGAAAGGGTCAGAGAGCGCGTACAGTCATTCAAGGGAGGGTTGATAAGTCCCAGGCTGAAGTGGTGATCCAGGGATTTTTAAAGCAGTAATTGAACGAAAATCCATGGGAGTCAAGAATCTAAAGGCCTGTCAGAGGGAGGGCCTCCCAGGGCCCTTTGAAGATCAGTCTAGTGACATAATCATCCTTATACACATGTAGTGGGGTCAACAGAAGGGAGAAGACAATCTAACATCCCATGTAAAACTTGTCTGTAAAACAAGAGGTCTGAAGGCTGGTGCTTTAGAGCCATTGCTCATCTGAAGATGGTTTGCAGCTATAGCTCATGTAGACATGGCCAGGCAGTACTGCATACCCTGACTAGTTTCCAGAGATGCAGAGCACTGAGTGGTAAAAGTAGTTCTGAAAACCCAACCAGCACTTGCACGTATATGACACATTCTCATTGCAAAGAGAGAATTCTCTCATAGAAAGTGGAAGAGTGTCTGCAGAAAGATGCCCATCATGAAGGGGAAGGTCACTGAGGGAACAAGAAGAGGGAGCTGAGTGTCACCTACTCAAACCCAATGAGCCTTGAATTGCACAGATCCCTTACAGGATAATCTTCAGGAGACCACAATTAAAGCAGTACCTGAGGGTGTAGGAGTAAATGTTATTGCTAATTCCTAGCGTGAGTAAAGCAAGTTAGCAGAGCAATAATCAGCGAATCAAGAGTGGGTTATGCTGAGCGCATTGGTTATAGAGCCTGCCAGTTCTGGAAATAAGTGCTTGAAGTTTTCTTTAATAAAGCACATGAACACTAGTTAGCATTTTCAAACTGGTTGACCAGTAGACTGCAAAGTACTCCATCCTGGCGGCAAATATCAGGCAAGCAACAACAGGATCTATGGACTTTGATTCATTGCCACCTTGTCTGGGTCTAAGGGAGATAGGAAAAGCAAAAAAAAAAAAAAAAAAAAAAAAAAACAGGCCTAATCATGTGCTATACGTGACCTTCATATCCCAGTAAAAGGAAGTTCCTTCTCCAAAACCCAAAGAGTTCCCATGTGACTGTGGTAATCCATATCACCCATGAGCTGTGGTTCTGAGGCCAGAACCTCTCCAAGGTACAATGTACAGACCCCCTGCTTTGTTTTCAGGTCAAGAGATCACAGGAAGCCCCAAAATAACATGAAGCTTTCCACTTACTTTTCCTTCCTTATCACACGGAGTATGGATCTGGAAAAAGTCTTTACTTGTGCATGGAGGACGCTCTATACACTCACTGGATCCCTCCTCTGAGAAAAAAAGGGTGAGGAACAGAATGTTAAACTGTCAAATGATCCCTGTGAACAACTTCAATGAGTTTAAAGTCTGGAGTGTAAAGTGAACCAGCAGAAAAATACAAATTGCAGCAAAAATTAAGCTTTTATATTGGGTCTAAATGAACTTTACCCTGATCTGCAGAAGAAAAACGGGAAAGTATTAGCTATGCTTCTCCTGTCACTCTGAAATTCATTAATTCAGTATAGAGGGGAGTCACTCAAATTCTCACCCCAATCCCTCATTGTTAAGCACTAATTTGCGTAGTTTGTCCAAGCATGGAAATAATTTCTCACTTGGATAAAGCACGAAAACACTGTAATCCATTAGAAAAATTTTACAACACTGGCTCAACTTTTCTTGTCACCACGTGTACTTACAAATACCCCGTTCACAACTCTCCAAGCATTTGTCATAGCCTGTGATAGCATGTGTTTTAGTCAATAATTTATTATTTTAAAATTTCCTTTTAAAATAATATACAAGAGAACTGAAGACATTTTGATCAGCACATACAGCCTGGATTTTGCCCACGTTGCTTCATGACTGCTAGCTACATGGGCATGCGGAAGAATTTTGGTACTACAGTTTGCACTAGATTACCAAACCTTCCAACCACCGGAGAGGCTGGATGGACCAGGAGAGCATTTGGAAAAGACATCCCTACAAACACCACAAATCTGAAGGCAGTGATGAAGCAAATTCAGGAACTACCAATCAATAACAAAAATTACCACAAGAGGGCACAACACGACTGTTATTATCACTCAAACAAAGTGTACACTTTGAAGTCACAAAAGATCTGGACATTAGTTTAATACAAATCCATTTAATACAAATCAAGGATCTTGACCTTAGCCAAGATCCAGTGCTCTCTGCAGCTCTTGGGAAGCACCATCTTCATTTCCACTTCACTGTGCTCATCAACTGGAGACTAAACTTTGTTGTTGGATCGAGCAGCTCTTGCATTTGCACACAAAAATATGGTGAACTTCTTACAACCTGACTCTCCTGGTTTTGCTTATCTTATAGGATTTATATACCTGCATAATGTGTTTCTTCATTACACTTGGTGCACTCTTTAGCTCCTTTCTCAGAATAAGTATTTCTTGGACACACTTGGCAACTGGATGAACCGGATTTGTCACTGAAAGTACCAGGCTTGCATGGGAAGCATTCAGATGTATATGCAACTCCTGTAAGGTAAATACAGGTAACGCACTGAAAAGCAGAGTAGGTAACTACAGCCTGCCTGCTTATCTGGAAAAGCAGACAAGCTGGCTAACCCGCTGGATTAAAAATCACATACTTTCACTGCTCAGTTTTGACCCTTCAGCCTTAAGATTTATCTCTTCAATCTTTGCTCCTCAGCGCAAGGCTGATCTAATTTAAGAACATCATATAGCACTCCAGGCTTGGTTACACTTAGAAATGGACTAAAATAGCTATTCCAGACTAATTAAATAATTTAAATGGTGATTTAAATGTCATTGGCCCAAAATAGTTATGTGATCCAGTTTGTTACTGGACAGGCTCACTGGGAAACACCATCTTCCTGCACTACACTGAAGAAAATCAATCACAAGGGGAGATTCCCTCTTTTTTTTTCTCTATTTACTAAACCAATCTTCCCCAGCAGATGGCATCATTTACCAACTAAATTAGTTTACCAGTCTTAACGACAGCATGAAGGTTTACTGTTCAGTTTCTACACCTTAGAGGGCAAAACAGGGGATCCAAAAAAAATGACTTTACTGAGAAGACACAAGAGTAGCAATGGCACATACCCAATGCTAAGACAAAACAGCAAGCTCAAGAGCTAAAAGGTTAACCACCACTTACCTTCAATGGTGATGTTTTTCACCAGAACTGGTTTTACTACTTTAGACCCCATGAGAATCCCTGTCGTTCTCCAATATAATATATTACTACCTGATTTCAAAGTCACCTGCAAGGATACATATGGTAGTTAGCAGGCAAGACAGTGTGATAAGCTGCATATTCAGATATAGACATGTAGTTTGTTTTTAAAGCCTAGAAATCCACTTTATATATATATATATATATACACACATATACTTTTGAATCAAAAAGGATTCAAAAGTCCAGGGTCTGAATGGGGTTCTCTTTAGAAGCAAGGCTTTAAATCAAGGTTTGCTTGCATCTAACCCCATAACCTCATGATCAGCAAGCTAGCATGAGCAAGGAACATCCCCAGCAGTAGTCCCATCCATCCTGCTTATTCCTGATCCAGAGCAGTGAAAGAGATGGACAAAAATAATCCAGGTTGCAAATGCTTAGACCTACAAGTCTTCACAGTGAGGTCAGCAAAGGTCTGTGCAAATCCCTGTGCTGGTAGTAAGTATTAGGGCAAGAGTGTGGAGGAGGAGGAAGGTAGGACCACTTCTTTCAGCAGTCAGTACCTACTAACTTACATCTACCTATATAACTGGTCCCACAAGGGGCATCAGGTCTACCAAGACTCTGCTAAATCCGCACATTTGTATCATATCTACCATACCATATCAATGTTGTACTAGTTCAGTGCAAAATTCTTGCTGCTGCCACCGCAGCAACACTGGCCACAATGTGCTTTATCCTAGTTTAGCTATCCCAGACAAGAACAGGAATAACCCTACCTCTGTAAAGGGGTTCTGCCAGGACTGTGGGGTTGATCCAGGAGAAAGAACCCAAAAGGGGCGACCAAGTGGATTTCTCAGCCCATTTCTCCTGGCCCAGCCTCCTGCTCTGACTCGCTCACACCTGAGCTACCAGGCACTGCCAGTCACAGTTGGCTCGGGAATATGTGCTATCCTCCAAGAAGCAATGGAAAGCAGAGAGCAGGCTGCTGTCCATGCCCATGGAAAGTCTTTTCTTTCTGGCATTATGTCACCTACACTGGACCTTTGCTGGCACAGCTCTGTGAAATAGGATACGCTGATATAGCAGAAGGCTGGCCTCAGCAGGAGCTGGTGAGGAAGACCTAGTCTACACATTGCCATTGCAGTGACCAAATATCTTGGCTGGGCCATAGGACAGGGAAAGCTGCTGTTTCCAACATAGACACACTCGCACCAGCGCCGTGGGAGCCACGCCAGTACTGCCAGCTCGCTTTTTAACTGGGAAGGGTACCACGGAGCACAGACTGGGCACAGTCCGCTCTGAGTCACACACTTAAAAATAGAAAGCCAGTTCTGTCTGCGTGCACATAAAGATGCCATTCCCATTGACTAGAGCCTTCTGAGCACCAGGGAATAATCTCTTGCTCTCACAAGCAAACAACTGTTTTAGAAGATTTCAATTACAGTTGTGCAGAGGGACTTTGGTGTGCAGATTTGCAATTTGAATGGAACTGTTTAGCCTCATAAAGCTCTTGAGTCCAGGGAAATCAAGCAAAAGACCGACATCTGTATCACTTGCTTTGGGATCAGACCCTCAGAGATCTCAGTGGCTTGGTATAGCAGGCAAGATGTGATTCTTCAAGCAAATTCACAGGTTCTAGTCTTTATTTGATCTCTAGTCAGAGGAAATAACAGACATTTATAAAAATAGGAGGGGGAAGAAAGTATCATTTTGGATATTTTTATACTTACAGAATGAGAGCCCCATTCCCCATTGTCCGTTAGCTTCACCCACTTGTCTGCTGTGGACTCCATCTCTTTGCACTGGTCATTTTGTATCTGTAAATCAAAAACATGAGATCAGTCTCTCTCAATATAGCAGTTACTGGTGGGGAATTATAAGATCCAGCTTTGTTCCTACTGTCTATGTATTCAGGACAGCAGCTACTTTATTTATGGCAAAAAACAATTTCAAAACCTTCTCTCAGTTTAGCAGATGACAGCACTTCTGCTGCATCTGCAAGAAAAGAAAAAGAGCACAAAGAGCACACCCTGGCCTTCTCCTCTCATTACCTGGTCATATTTTGGTGCTGAGTTCCTTGCCTTGGAGGCCTTCTCCTTCTCCTAAGCCCACCAGGATCTAATCCTCAAACTCTGGATGTGACCATGAACCTCTAAACTGAGGCAGATTTAGGAGTGGTCAGGCCAACGCTAGAAAACAATCTGCTTCTCTGACAAACACGACAAACTCAGAGTCAACATATATTAACTTGTTGGCTCTCTGACACCTCACCTCCAGAGATGACAGTGATGTTATTAAGGGAGAAGGAAAGCGCCACAGAACCTGCACTGGGAAAGCTGCAGGATTTATTTCCCCTTGCCCAGTCCAGCATGGCCTTGCAGCTCTCTTCTTATGGAAGTGTTTGCTGCATGGTCTCAGAGTCTCCTATTTTCTGCTTTTTTTTCGCTTCTAATACATGTCTTTTCTAAAGAAAAAGCATTAACTCCCTTTGAGGTATCAGTGCAACTACTCAGCCTTTATACCAACAGGGAGAAATGATAATTTAAGACTTCAAATTTAAATTCATAAGACCTGGTTATTCCATGTTATGCCTGAAATAAGCACATAACTCTCTAAAATATCTACGTACTTCATTGCCACCTAACATATAGCTAAGGAAAAGAAGGCAGAAGCAGCACCTAAATATCATGTAGACCCCTAATTATTTTGAGTAATCTGAGCCCCAGCATCTGAGTCTCATAGAAAATGGAGAAGAGGAAAATGGACATAGTCTCTTCTCAAAAGGTGCAAACGGCTTAAATATGGAAGGGAGTCAAGGAAGGGTAAGCAGAAGCAGTAGCAGGCATCTAACATGAAGTGTCCCAACTTGGTTCCTACATTTGAGAATCACATCTCATTGCTAACCTTCAGATTTGCCCAAGACCAATAATGCAGCCACCTGCCTCTGCCTAGTCCAATAAGCTTACCATTCTCTGGCAACTTCCAAGGCCCTGCCAGTGCAATAACATCACCCAGAGCCAAACTGCAATTGTAAAATATATTTAACCACAAACTGGAGGAAGAGAGGAACTTTTAGAAGAGAATTATATAGTTTCCATGAAATCCTGAGGACCCCTAAGAACTATGGGCATGATAATTTCTGCAAAGGACTGTGCCACTCACTGGTTTGTGAAAAGGCAATGACAAAATTAAGGAGGTGAATCTGTGAGACATGGATACAAGTAATAATCAAAAAGCCCTTTACAGAGATAGCACTCAAAAAACATTTTATTTGCTCCTTTGCAGGAGCAAAGTTAGTCAGTCAAGCAACTGGAGCTAGGATTCATAGTACTGTTACATTCATATGACAGTAAAAAGCGTATTTGCTTGTGGAAAAGAGTATTTCTCCTGATGGAGCAGGAAGGAAAGTCTAATATAAATCTGAAATGGCTGAATAATATAGTCCACACTGTCTATTACCAAAGCGCAATAGATTGCAGTGGTGCAGCAGCAAGAAGGTGCCTCAAGCAGGCTATTTTGGTCTCCCATTTTCATCTTTACTACAGAATAAGGACACTTTGCACTTTTGTCTCAGCTTCACAAAACACCAATTAAGGCTGTGCACTCCTGAGAGCCAGCATGACCATCTCTGCACAGATCACCACCGGAGCCCAGCAGACAGGCAGGGAGGTGGTAGCAGAGCGCATGGATAATTCCCAGTCCTCTCCTGCTCCCGGCTGCCTCCCATTCTGTCTTCGCCTACTCTGAGCAGCAGATACAGCCCTGAGAGACAAAGCAAGGCAATTCTGAGAGGGTTGGCAGTGAGGTCCCAGGTGACCCATTCCCCATCCACTCATCTCTGGCAGGCTCATCCGTAGGGATCATTTTAGCATCATGGGTCAATCATAAAGCAATAAAGTAACAATTCTCCATCCTTTTGTCTCTTCTGTTTTTTCTGCTCATCTTAAAGGCTACGATCCAAACTGACAAAAATCTAAAGTTTCCATATATTGCTTCTGCCTTGGAGTTTATCAGATTCTGGGTGTCTAACTTCAAAGAAGTCTCTTTAAACTTGAAGCCACTTCAAAGTCATGTCAAGTCAAACACTCCCAAATTGAAGCCTCTACCCCCAACAGCCGCAGCCCCGGTGTAACAATCCCAACACATGGTAAAACAGGTCGGGTTAGTCAAAGTTTTGAAGCTCAAATACATGCTAAAGTCAAAATAAGTGGCAGAAAGATTTTTCTAGAGCTTGTTCAGTAATAACAAGCTGTGAACATAAGAGTAATACAAAGAAAGGGAGAAGTCAGTTCTGAGGATCTTTAAAAGTCTGAGTTCTTTTAAAATATGTGTATATTTGTTATAGAAAAGGTCTTACAAAAAACTCAAAGAAGATGTTATTGTCGATATACTGGTATTCAAAGAAGACTGAACCGGATTTCTTCAGGTGCACTGCATAGATGAGAGAAACTGTACAGTCGTCCCTGTTCGACTCTATGTAATTCCCTCGAGGAGTCCACGAAGAGCTGATGAACATAAACAAAACAAGCCTCATTTGAGATTACAGACACTGTGGAGACTTTTCTTAAATTACTACAGAAAAATTACCTAAAATTTGATCTAGAGTGCCACAATAGTTAAATTCACTTCTTAATCTCTTATTACTGGTTTCACATTTGTTTTCATATAAAAATCTTGCCCATAATTAAAACTGTGCACTAGAAAAGAACATGGTACATACTAGAAAGGATTATTATCACAGGAAAGATTTATTATTTGCATGTCCAACATGCTTTGAGTCAGACTCAGGAACAGCCTTCTGCAACCTCCACAGATCTCTGCCTAGGCTGTGAAAGAACCTTTTAACCAAATTCACCATGCCACAATCCTCTAGCTTCTCAGTGACAGATAAGAGCAGCTCCAGGCAGTTTTTAAACTTGGTAGCTGCAGATGAGACCTAGTAGGTCATGATGACAGTAAAGAAATGACCAAGAATTTTGCTTCTCATCTGCTGATGTTTGCCATGACTCTCTGGAGAGCTAAGATAACCAGCAAAGCTGACAGTGCCGTGTCAGCAGCGCTCCCTCTTCTTTATCCTCTCAGCTCTGTACTATGCGCTTTTATATGGATTTTCACTTCTAATTGTATAACGCTTCCCTCTGTGTTTACAGAGCAGTGCTTGACTAATGGCCTCATTTTAATCGAACTCAGGCTCCAGGGACACCAAAGACCAAGATGGTTCCTTGCAAAGGCCACATCACAGCACTGTTGGATCAACTGCTTCTTACAGTATAAAGGACAATTAAAGCTGAGCAAAATCAATGTTCTCAATGTTGGACTCTAAACACACTTAACACACAGTCCTGTACTACAGGACATGAGCTGTATGCATTCAGAAATCAGGACAGGCCTCAATGTACCAATACACAGACATCATCTCAAGAAGGACTGAAGCCTCCATGTTGGGGATATGGCCCCCTCACCCTATATTCCTTAGCATAAAGTGGATAATCTGGATAAAAAGCAAAAGAAGGCTTTTGCCGAGCAAAATCCAGCAACACGTAGATCTTAAAGCTCTGTACTTCTATGTTGCTTCAGACCATGTTACCACATAATATGGATGTAAACAGTTTCTTACTTGTTGCAACTGTCTGCTTTATTCTCAGAAGAGCCAATGGCTGTGTCCATGAATGTCGCCACATTGGAGAATCCTGCTGGCAGCTCATCCCACTCATCAAACTTGATCCCGCTGCCTAGGGAATAGGTCCCCTCTGCACATTTGCTGCACACCTGGTTCTTCATCTCCAGGTACTCACCAGAGGCACAGGAGAACGCTGAGGAGACAAATAATTTCCAACACATTAATTGGGAAGCTAAACCCAATTAATTCCCATTAATTTTCTGCTGCTTAATTAATTAACAGTGAACTGTCACTACAGGGAAGCCAACAGGAACGCTTCAGCAACAGGAACACCATAGCTGATCTCCCAGAACTGACTGCAAAATTCAGATGTTCATCAATGCCTGTTTTTTTCACAGAGATGGATCAAATCTAGATAATAGCTCCTGAGTTGTAGCTTGTCTCCACTGGCACAACAACACATTAAAAAAAAAAAAAAAAAAGAAAAAGGCAACTCTACCACTTTACCTACAACAAACAGTTGTGCAAATAAGGGCTTGTGATAGTTCTTCTTTCTCATTCTCATTCACCTGTTTGTTATATTTTGTACAAAGTCAACTGTAAAACAAGACTACAAACGTTGAGGAAAAGCTGCAGATATCATCCAAGGTGCTCTCCCAATTTTTCATGTAGGCCGCCTTCAGCCCTTGAACATCTTGCCTGATAGACTAGGTCGTCACAGGAAAGATGGTGTCTACACCATCTACAACAAGATGGTGTCTACCAAACGAGGCCCTGACCTTTGACTGGGATGCTACTAAAATGTCACCGGTAAAACAAAAAGTATTTAACATATGAAACTAGGAAAAGCATATTTTAGAAAGTACGGTCGCAAATTGTTTTTTCTGCTAATGTCTCTAAAATGACTTACCTCAAGTAATTATAGGCCCCTTGTCAATGTGATGACTTCTCTATCTATTAAGGAAAGACTATTTCTACTATGCAGAGGAAACCCAAACAGGAGAATGCCTGTACACCCCAAGGAGACCCATATCTGTGCTGGGAACTGTAACTCATGTCCAGCCAAAGCAGGACTTAGACATACAACTTATACCTGAAGGAAAAATAGGATTTTTTGCTGAATGATTCACACATGCTACACTGTGCATGTGCATGCTACATTGTGCAGTGATGGTTATTTCATAAGTTCAGTTTGAAAGATACATCCCGAGCTCACAGTCCAAAAACCTGACTGCTATCCCAAAAGGTGCAACTAGCCCAAAACAACTGACTCCAATTGGAATTCCAGCTTGTAAGGTTTTATAGATGTACTGATGTTTATCTAACAGCAGAAAAACTCGTTTGACTGCAGATACTGTGATAAAGAGGTGCCTGCATAACAACAAATTCAGTCTGAATCCAATCTTTGGTTCAGGCTCTCACTCACTGCACCAGCTCCCACCAGATTTCTTTGTGTAATTGTCCTTGACAGCAGCACTGGAACGTAGATAAAAGGTCCATTTTGATGGAAAGAGCTGCCAAAGGGTCATTTTCTCCTTTTGGTTATAGTAAAGTACTCTGAATGTGTTCCCATGCTTTGCAAGCCAGCAAATCTGTTATTCTAACTGACGAGTGACGCACCAAGGTGGGACGTGGGCAGGAAGGTATTTAGCCTGGACCTGGCAGGGACAGGTGCTATGGGGACATACGTGTGGGAATCCTGCTGCACCGGATTTCAGTGAGAGCCCAGCAGATAAAAATCTAAGTGATTAGCAAATGACCATTTGTAGCACAGATACCTGAGAGCAGTATGGCCAACATCCCACCTAGCTCCCTTTTAAACCTTAGCTCAAGCTTTAAGATCTACCAGAATCAAAGCAGGAAGCACCACTACCTTCAGAACAGTTCAGTATCAAGCATTTCCTTAAATGCCTGAGTATATTACATAACCCTTCACCTTAAATGTGTAAAGGCGCCCTGATCTACTGGTTGGGAAATGCTTTAGCATCATTAATAATAAATCCTGCTCTCCTTCTTTTTGAAAGGTGCTGAGAGAAAGCTCTCTATTATAACATAATCAAATCCTTTAGCAGTCCCAACATTTTTAAGCAAGTTAAATAGCAAGGAATTGAGAGCACTGCTTTACCACATATTCCAAATCTGGCTTTCAAATAAGGATCCAGGATCAGAGAGAATTTTATTGTCATTATGAGGACACAGCCGGTAGCAGAACCTCCTCTTCAGTTGGGAGTCAGGTTGGGCATAGATTATTTCTCTAACTGAGCTAATATCTTTTAACTCTTTGTGGTCTGATCATTTCAGATAAAGACAGAAAAAAAAAGAGTATAAAGGCTCAGGCAGGCTGCAAATGAGGACACAAAAGAAAACATTGTTCACCTTTCACAGCAGAGATGAATCTCACTTTTATTTAGGTGTGAAAAGACTTTCTTTCTCTTTTCTAAGAATTTTATATTCCAAAGGCAGCAGCACTTCCCGTCAAAACACATACGTCTGCAAGCAAACTAGCTCTGAGCATGCCAGCTGCTTGCCAGGTTCAATTTGGGGCCGAACGTGGCTAATGGCAACATGAACTGATTTCGACATGGGAACAGATGCATCATTTGATTTTGTTCCAGGCAGCTGAAAGCGGCTGGAGGGGGATGGGGAGGAAAAGTGTCACATGAGAAGAATGGAAACTCTCTTGTCCGTGCTCTTTTAGCAAGGGGGGAGCCCTAAAGTCAGGCAAATCCCTCTTAAACACAAGCAACGTTGCTGCCAGATCCAGGCATCCTTCCCAGGGCTTTGGCAGAGCCAGGTGTGCTGGGGACAGGCCGGTTCTTGCAGCTCCTGGGAGATCCTGTAGAGCAGATGTTCCCCGCAATGGTCCAGGAGGCACCAGCTGACAACCAAGCGCTGGCTCCTCTCCTTTCTTCTTGTCACTGAATGCCCTAAGCACGTAGCTAAGCAGGGATTTGCAGCTTGCCATAATCACAGTAGCATTTCATTGGAGGGGATGGAGCTGGCAAGTCACTGGGAGCAGGAAGGACAGCATCACCTCATGGAAGGTTATAACTAAAGGTAAAGACTCCTAAGTCGAAATCGTATATGTTAGATATCTGCTCAGATTTGCCCTTTACTAAAGTCTCTTTCCTGCTTCGAGCTCCAGAGGGAATATTAATCTCCCTGCTTCAAGGTAGCTTTTGCAAACACCACCTGCCCCCTACCTCCCGAGCCCACCTCATCTTAATACTTAATTATTTAATACTTAATTTTCAGAGAAAACATATTTTTAAAAAAAGCTCCCTAGTTACCTGTGCTGTTTTGGAAAACAGAGCTGAGGCTGACAAATCGTTTAGGTTCTGCTGAAAATCTTTCCTAGAGTTGACACTATCGATCTTGTTTGGACATTACAGTTCTAAAACATTCATGGGTAAATTTCTGGATTAAGTTCCATTGACAGCAAACTTTCACACTGTATCTTTCATACAGGTCTGGGCTGCGACACATCAGCTTATGTGGAATAACACACATTACAGGGACAAAACTTGATCTGTAGACTGTGAAAAAAAATTCAAGACATCCCACAAGGTTTTGGTGACTTGCCCCATTGTGGACCTTTTGAAAACAGAGAAAGTATTTCCAAAGGAAGTTAGGAACCACACAACATCCTATGATGTTAGCTATACTGTGGCATCTTCACGAGCTCCAGTGAAGCCAGGGGAATTCCTAGTAATTTTGCATCTGTGGCTTTCTTAAAAGCAATAGGGAAAACACATACATTGTCACAGTTGCTCAGGCCATCACTCTTGGCCACATAAGATGCTGTTAAGCACTGTTAGAAATATATTGCCACCTGCAGCCACACACATTCATACTTACATAAAAGAAAACTGGCACAGGATTCCCTCCATGAAAATTAAAGACACCTAACACTCACTGTTACACTTGTATAAGTCCTGTCAAATCGACCTCATTTCATTCTTCAAAAGGTTTATAAGGTTACTGAGTGAAAGACTCAGTAAGAGACTTGGCTTTCCAAGACAGTCAGCTTAGTCTGGCACGCCATTCAGTTTTAAAGAAGTAGTACCACACCATACTAGTAATACACCTATTAAATGATTAAGAGCTGCCTGAGCAACAGAGCACAAAATAGAGTTGTCAGTGGGAAATCATCACTGAACTGGGTATCAGGGGGCACTTCTGACTGGTGTGATACCAAGATTGATGACCTGTCCCAATTTTTTCAGATGCATAGGATGAAATATGCATGTTACAGGCAAGATGATCTAACACCGTATATAGTTTTGATTCTATATTTTTAAGAGGTCAGTGCAAACAGAAAGGACTGTATGTACTTCTAAGTTAAGAATAATATATGGCAGTGAAAGATTTAAAGCAGTTGGTCTTTATCAGTAGAAGCCTGAGAGGCAACTTGATTAACGTATACATATCTCCAGGGGCAGAAAACACTGTATCCTCCTTATCCTCCTGGACTTATTAATCAAGCAGCAGACAAGTAATGCACACATATTTAAAAGGAAGGATGACTGATCAGTTAAGCAATGTCATGGGATGGGACAGATCCTCTGTCTTTTAAATGCTTCATAACATAACTGGACACCATACAGCGAGAAAAGCTCATATCAGATTAATAGCTGCAATGTTCACCTAACTTGATGCATGCTAAGGTCTTAGGAGGTCAAACTAACAAATCTAAACCCTTTTAAATACTGTAAATCACCAACATTTGTTGCCATCCTGGTCCATGCCATGAACATGGGGCATTTTCACGAGCGCTGCCTGTTGTGTGACTGCCTACAAGAAGCGGATGCAGTACACTCCTTTCCAGATCTTTATAATCACTTTGTGCATATGGAAATATCCCCTAAAAGGGAAAACGGACCCCAGGCAAGCTTGCCTCTGTTAACCTTTCATTGCAAGACTGCAGGGTCAAGTTCCGCCTCTTCAGCTGTGACTTACACAAAGATTTCTGTGGACTAGGATCAAACTTACTTGGCACACACCTGTTCTAGCAACTTACATCCTCATGTTGCCTATTTTTCTGATCAAAAACTGCCTTAATATCCTGCATCCTCCAACATTAAACTCAGTGTCCCTGTCAATTTCCTCCCTTACACAGCTCTGGTCACTCAGCTTCATATCTTCCCATCTCTTCTGCTCTCAGCTCATTTCACATCTCGTACCCACAAATTCTACCTCTTTTGGTCTTCTCAATAGATATTCTTCTCCAGACATTTCTCAGTTTTGTGATACCTAAAACTGTTCCAGCACTTTTATCCATTCTGTTTACATAGAGTGTTTCTGTGTACATGTATATTTGTCTTTTCATGCTCCCCTAGCTTTCACATTGTATTTTAAGAGGAGTTACAGACTGGATTTTGTCAGATTATAACAATATTAGGAGGGGTTACATGGAACAATTCTACCTAAATATGTGAAAATATACTGGAGGGGTGATCTCATACACCAGCTTCTCAACTTCCTCTCTTCATTCCTGTTTTCATTTTGAAGCCCCACTTTCTAGGCTTCAGGTGAGGTGCTGACATCTCCTGCAAGCTACATCTGGGCTGAGCTATTTTGGCCTCAAGTGGGCAGGTGCAAAAGTTGTGGCTCAGAGAAGAAATATGAGTTTGGCAGCATCATGTAGTTGTCACTCACCTCCAAACATCTGCTGGGTTCATCAGAGATGTCACAAACTGAGAGGGGAAGATATGACCAAGGACAACAGCTCATTTAGAGCCACCTGTTCAGTAACACTCTGGGACATCTGGGTCCAGGCAAGGGATGCAAGATGGGATGAAGAACCAATAAAAATAAGGGGTGAGGAGAAAGAAAACAAAGTCCAAAGAAGACAAAAAACTTATTGCTTTATTATTAATGTTTCCTATAATCTCAGCCTGCTTAAGAATGTCTTACATAAATAATTCATGCAAGGCTTCTCCAAAAGTCTGTGAATAATTAATGTTCGTTTTCCTCAGTCATTATATCACAATGTGTTATCAGGAACCAAGCTGAATCTTAATAATAATAAAAAAAGGTCCAAAAGGCTATTTGGGATTGAAACATGTTTGAAACATTAGGAAGAGTAACTCCTGTAGCAGACACTCCTTTTCTTAAGAGTATATCGTCTTTCCTATATAGACCTAAAGTCTTTCCTATATAAACCTATATAGGCCAATACTCCTTCCAAATCCCTTCTTTGACAGGAAAAATAGCATTTTCCCTATCTATCTGGCCTGGTACTTTCTTCATCACTTGGGCACTTACAGCTGTGATTCTGGCGTGGGAATATTCAGTGGACTCATGAGAGAAAGTGAACACAGAGTGGAGGAAGAAAAAAATACTGATCGCCAAGAGATTCCCAAGCATGTTTGTTGCACAATCTGCAAGAGTTATCCCAATAACAGGGTGCTGGAAATATCAGGGAACAGCTCAGCTGTCAGCCACTTCAGGTGTATGATCAGCTCTGCAAGCTCCAGCAACTTCACTGGGCTCATTTTGATTGCTCACTTATAGGCAACTGCAGCTTACGTGAAAAACTCTTCATTGGGATTATACCTTCTCTCACGTCCACACACACATGCACTATGCATCTCTCTCATCCCTCTAACAAGCCAGAGAAAATCCAAAGCCTTGCCAGCTGCTTTCCTGTTGAAAGAGAAAGCAGTGACTCAGAGGAATCTGTGTTTAACTTACTTATTTAATTACAGTGCATACACAGATAGGGTGCAGACATCATCAGAAGGCACAAAGGCCAATCTTTCTCCTGGAAGCCTCAAAACACGCACCAACACACAATTCTGTGGATTCACTGCAAGATCTTCTCTTTTTTACTATTTACCTAAATAAATCTATATTTCAAAAAAAACAACAGTGTGATTCTCTCTGTGTATTACTCATACACAGAGAGAAAAAAAAAAGAGTGAACGACTACTTGCAACACCAGGTCATCTCTCGGGTAACAATATGCATTAGGAAAACACTGAGGTGGAAATGTCACAGTAAAATGTACCTTGAGTCTGAGGCCACGTGAGACCACAATGCATGAAATCGATAGGACTTAGTTACCTGATTTGAATTAGGACCATGCATTAGTGATGTTCTAATGGGAAGGGAAGTAAACATCTGCCAAAGTGCTAAATACCAACTGCTAAATCACATTTTCTGCTAAATCACAGCCTGTGAGCTGGGGTTTGCAAATAAGCAAATCCCTGTAAGCTGGGGTTTGCTCAGCTTCACAGTGGTCCACACCACTACACACTTGTCATGCCCCCACATAGGAAAACAGAAAAAATAATCTTCCAGGGTTACAAGAGGGAGAGAAAAAAAAAAAGAGCTGCCCAGTCCTGCCAGCCAAACTCACAAGAATCACCCTGTACAGGTCAATTTGAAATCTTCTCACACTTCTACTCACCTCATGCCAGAGGTGACTGCAGAGCCAGAGTGATATACTCGGTCACCAATAATTGGGAGGTGAAGTAGAACAGGTCAGGGGCCAACATGCAGGATGTCAAGAAATGCTCAGGTTCCCTGGATTTCATTCCCACTAAGAGACCATTCCTTGGACAGTCAGGTTTGAGAGAGCAACCTTCCATGTGATGGGACATATATTTATAAGCTGACAGGCAGCGATCTTCATAGGAACCATAGGACAGATCAACAGAAAGGGAGCAGGGGGAATGTGCTAGTCAAAGTGAAGAAGGAGATCAGAACTTACCATTATAGAGAGTAATCTCAGGCATGGAGGGATGAAAGGGTAGATGTTTTAAATGCAATTTTCAAAGAGTTATTTAGTTGGAAAATGGTACTTTCCTACAGCTCAGGATACCCAAAAGCATCTGTCATTGTACATAAGTATATCTATGTGCATATGTCAGATCTAGATGGCATGGATAGACACTAGCAACAATTAATAGCTTAACCTTGATGTTGTATTCAATGTGAATACCCAAATAAGCATTGTCCTAGTGATATCCAAAATGAAAAATATTAGAACATCAAGGCTGACAAAGATCTATTGCTTTCACGCCTTGAGATAAATAAAAGTGGAAAATGCCTAACCCTCAGAGTTAAGCTGATGTCACTATATTTGTTCTTTTCATAGTGAAAAAAAAGAAAACCCTATTATTTGAATGTCCATTAATGAGTCCAGAAAGTAATCCTCAACCAATGTCAGATAAAAAAGGCAAAAGAATTTTGTTGTGATTCATATTTGTTTCAGGAAGTGATAGCTATGGACATCTGCATGCCTTATGAGAAGCAGCTCTTATATGTGTTGTTATAGGACAATATCTCTGTGATGATAATTTTTTTGATTACATAAAAAAAACCCTTAAGATAACACTTATTATTAAGATAATATATTCCATGTTTTAATAAATAGCATTTTTCTCATGGAAGTATGCATATGTACATTCATATCCACAAGAATGAAACTAAAGTTTCTAGTTGTCATTTTCAAGGTTTCTTCAGGCAAATTTCAAAATTCTAACTAAAATACACTAAAAGGTCTATGAAGAACTTGCCCAAATACAAAAACTTATTGACCATAGAACTAAAGTATAACTATGCTGTATGTTGGCAGGCAACAACCAAACATACAGGTACCACTGGATGCTTTACTTTTATGTTATATTATCTATTTACACAAATATGTACGTGAATACACAGTAATTTATAAAATTTGCAGATGCCCACTGACTTTAAGGCTACTAGGATTGGATACATTTCCTACCTGTTGAGAACACCGAATCTTTCAGTGATTAAGAAAATATAAATGTCAAAACCTTCTACTTGCATTTCACTTGCAAATGCAGAAAGTTTTTTTTAAAAAAAAAGAAAAAAAATCTCCTTCAGATACTTACATTGTTTTAAAGCATTATAAAACATACAAGCCTTAAAAAGTTAATTTGTCCTCAGTGTGTTTAAAGTGCACTGTAATTAGGAAGATCATATTTTCCCCTGTGTTTTCTAGGAGCCGACTGTGCAAGTTAGAATAAACTCTAGAAAAACAGTTCAATAGGCATAAATCAGGCCAAATTTTGCACTCAAGCCTAAGTCGTTGTAATTAAGGATAACCTCTTTCCTGAACTCATTGGAGCTTTTCACGTGTTTATCATTTGGCACACACTCACACATCTTGCCTCAAAATTAAAGCAGACTTCAGCAAAGTTACTCCAGCTTCACTGGTGCTAGGTAAAGGTGGAATTTGCTAAACAGAACCATTAATAATTACAAGCCATTGTTCTTGTTCAAATTCTCCCATATCAACTCCCTAACCTAAGGATATCAATTAAATGAATTACATTTTTGTGCCTCTTAAGAAATCTTGCTAATTATAAATGGTATTTGGATGCTGACCACATAGTAACTCTACCAGCATTTTCCCCCTTGAACACAGCAAATTCTACTGCTTTGACATTGTTCTGTTTATCAGTTTTGCCACAGTTCTTTATTATGCATACAGTGTCACTAAAATTAACAGATATTATGAGATAAGGTGCAACTTATTCCCATTTAGGCTGGCAGAAAATGCCTCATATCATTCTGTGAAATGAGAGTTAATATTAAACGGGATTTCAGGTCACAATGTGAAGCCTCTCCTCTCTCTCTGTTCACAGACACTGCTCAGAGGAGAGTATCAGTTCACCCACAGACAGTAAGAACCCGCTCTCTGCAGCGGACATCTGGTCATACTGTAGTGTAAGGAGACAAAGAAAAAAGGAAGAAAATGAGACAAGGAGGAAAGGATAACTCTGAATTCAGACATTTTAGTTTAGCATAAAATGCACAGTATATGGTCAGTCTGGCTATCCTCATGTGCAGATATCTTCCAGTTACTGCCATAAGTATTTTTTATTGAGAAATCCAAGTACGCTGCCTTAGCTGTGATCCTTTCTGCTACCAGATTCATGAGAAGATCTGAGTGAGACCTCTTGTAACTAAAACCAAAAGAGATCAAACTGGTTAAGCACATTCCTTACTGCTAAGAAGTAATGGAGCAATTCGGCCAGTTTGGATTTCACCAAAGCAGGTTCTTTGCCCGTGTCCTCCTCACAGCACCCTCCCTTTCTCCGTGTATGTCCTACAACTTCAGAGCAGTTGTGGGAGGCTGCGGCCAGGTACCTGAAGAGGATGTCTCAGCTTTGGAACTAAAGTACTCGTTAGTACTATTCAATGATCTTCAGTACTTTAGCTTTAGAAGTAACAAACATTTCCTTTTGCCTAGCCAAGATCCTTGCTGCGCATTTGATGTGTTTCTTTCTAGCATAACTTGTGGCACACTGTGATGTGCCAGTGTCAAAAATGACTCATCACTGAACAAACTCAAGCACGAAGGAAGGAAATGGGCAAACCAGCACTTTTTTGCAGATAGACTCTGACCCAGACGTGTAATGGCTAATAGGGACGGAACCCTTTTCTTTGGGGTGAGACTTGAGCCTTGTCTGTACAACATGCAGAACAGCTTGCCCACTCGGCAAAGAGGTAAGAAAAGAAGGGTGGATTTTCTTCCAGAAAAGGATGAAACCTATAAATAAAAGGGTATGTTTTCCCAGGGTATTGCAAGCAAACTGCCATCTTCGGGAGCTTCTTCTGCCACCTTCCTGCCCACACTGAGGATTGCTTCGCAGCACCACATCCCCCAGCACCACAGCAGAGCAGTGCAATGTGCAGCACACCATGCAACACCGAAAGCATCCACCACGCAAGGTTCCACTTCCCATTGGATGGGAAAGATGTGGAGGGAAAGGGAGCAGGAGAGAAAGAGGTTCCATTGGTTTGTATCTACGTTGTTCTCTGTTCATGGCAAAAACGAGGCAAAAAAAAAAAAGATAGCTAATATGCAAATCATAAAGCAGCAAAAATATGATAGTCTTTTCTCTGTTGAACCATATGAGCAGCTCTTAGAGGGGCCTGTATTCTCAGCAGGTAAGTTTTGCCTGAAATGGTTTAGGAGACCCAAAAAAGATCTGAATCCTGACAAACATTTCCGATGCTCCAGACGTGTCAGGAAGTGCCAGCAGTCGCTCTCAGTGGGTGAGTCAGCTGGGCTCTGCGGGGAGGCAGCACTTCAGACTGCAGCACAGCACTGAGATACTCAACCTACTTTTAAATGGGTTCATTTGGAAAATAAATAAATAAATAAATAAATAAAAAGCAGTAAAACACAATATCCTGAAAATCAGCACGTCTCAAGACACCGACTGAGTTCTGGTGCCACAATTAGATTGCTCTAGATACGTGAAGCTCTGGATCTAATGCATTTTTAGCAATCCCTAGTGTTTCTGCACTCTCTGGAGACCACGGTCTAGACTTACTTACAGAGATATTTTGAGACATTTAACATATTGTTATAACATGTTTTGAATTCCTAGTTCAGGCACACTGCTGAGCATTTGGAAGTGTGAGAGCTTCACACAGTATTCTCAGGATCCAAAATTAATGACAGCCTGCGACTATTTTCAGGAGCAATAAAGACCAATATCGGATATTCTCAAGTGGCAGGAACTTTTGAACAGATGAAAACAATTGCAAACACTACACTATGAAGTCAGCTGTGGTGGAAAATTATTTAAAAAAAAAAAAAAAAAAAAAAAAAAAAAACTCAAACTCTGAATCTCATAATCTCATCTCATCCGGATTCCCCTATATCCACTCTGTTCTAATTGCCACTGAGGACCACTGAGGCTTGTGCCAACCTTAGGAATTAAAAAAAAAAAAAAAAAAAAAAAACCTAATAATGCTGTTTTGCAATTTCAGCCCTTTTTAAGGTAGAGACACAGCTGTCTAATAGCTGTTTATCTCTCAGGACTACTAGATCTCATCCATAACTTCTAAAGACAACATATCTCTGAGGATGGATTTCGTGCTACATGTGGTGATTGTCCTGTGGTCCCCAGCTCTTCAGGTTGACGCACTAGAAGAGGTGCCTGAGGGAATCCAAGGCTACACTAAACACCCGGAGTGAGCCCAAATGCAGGTATGCTCTGGCCACAGAATAGGATCTAAAAGATGCAGCACAGTCTGAATAAATTTGTAGAATGATCACAAAGACTCGTTTCAAATGTTATTCCATGTTTGTAGTACTTCTTGATAAGCCTTGGGATAAAAAAAGCACTAAGCTTATGAGAAAACTAGAAGAATACATCTCTAAAAACCATTAATTTCGTTGTAAGATGTCCATACAACCACTAGCAAAGTCTGGACTGTAAATCTTGCTCTGCACGCAACCCACTGAGAACATGCGCTGTAACAGCTGCAAATACAGAACCCTTTGCTTTTCCCTCCAGCTATATAATTTTACTTTTAGCTTAGGATGCCCTTGGTCCGGTGGCTGATGAGCTTTTGCCAGATGAGACAAAAGCCACCCCGCAGGGAACATGATGAATCAGGAAGGAGCTGTCCTCTTTATGATTCCTCGCTGACAACAGGTCCCCGAAGGCAAAGTCTAAAGAGTTGGAGTGCAAACGTGTTCAAAAGCTGCCTTCTCCCAGTATCTCCCACCCACTGATGAACCGGCTGTCAGAAGCACTGTGCTCTCATTCAGATATTTTGCAGTAAAAAACAGCACGTTATCCCATCTGGGTAGGATGGGGGTTCCCTACACACTCCTAGAGTGATCGGCTGTTGCTCACGTTTACATGTTTACAACCAGTCATGTTTACAACCTGAGAGGAAGGACCAGCACCTCCTAAAACAAAAGACTGAAAGATGCTAAAATGAAAGGTTTTGGCCATCAGAATATAGTCAAACATCTTCTGAAGCCAGACTATCTAGTACAGGAAGAAAAATAAATAAATAAATAAAAGTATATTAACTCTTTGCTGCACTCCCAAGAGCCTAGAGAACGTCTGAAGGGCTCAGAAGACAGAACTGACCATCCAATCGCTTCTTGAACAAGCTGAGCTGCCATTGGACTTGTAGAAATACTACAAGAAGGAGAGGCATCTATTGAGATGAGTGTATTTAGCAGGAGCCTCTAGTTTGGTATATAACATCCCAGCCAACCTCTTGAGCAGTTTCCCCTTTCCCTAATGGGTGGCCAGAAGAAAAGAAGCAGAGACTCATCTGTTGTTACTAAACAGCTGAATTTTCACTGCAATTCGCTTCTTGAATTTGGCAGAAATGATGGATGCAATGCTGCTAGACCTTAAACATCAGGAGGTTAAAGAAGAAATTGTCTATATTAGAAAAAAAGTATTTGGGGATATGTACTTTGGGGTCCCTGAAAAGCAGTTGTGTAGCAGAAGAGAGTAACACTATCTGCTCCTTTATAGTGAAGACAGAAAAAAAGTATTAAGCTTCAAGTACAACAGCAGAGACTCAAAAGCAGAAAAAAAAGGAACTTGTAATAGGAGGAATAATGAATAGAAATGAACAGATGAGAAAATATCTGGAGCAGCTGTGGATTTTCATCACTGGATGTGATAAAAGTGAGAAGTGAACTCAGCCAAGGGTCAGCAGAGAATGACAATGTTAGAGTTATTACAGCTATTTTGCTGGAGGGTAAACTAAGGGATCACTTGAGGTGATTCCCAGTTGTCCAAATCTGTGATTGAATAATGAATCCAAATAGTAAACAGAGATCCCACATGTACAATCTCTAAACATAAGTACAGGAATGATAGAGGTAGCTTTTTGCAAGCACTCAGAAATCTTCCAAGGAACATCAGTGTTAAGGAAAACATTTGTGGGTTCTAGGTTGGAATACATGCAGCAATGAAATGAACAATAAACTCTTATAGGAGGAGAGTCAGAAGTGAATAAAAACTCACCTCTCCTACAGTAGAAATGAAAGGACATTGCCATCATTTATCCAGTTTGGCAGATTTATAGCTCATGGTACAAATTGCTGACAAAGTAAAGCATGTAAGGATCTGTCTCAAAGAGAATTGCTAGAGCAAAGAAGTGTGATAGGAAATAGCATCCAGCTTGGGAAGCTACAAAACAGTGGGGAAAGAGTTCAAACATGTTTGCAGAGCAGCTGTCTATTTATGCCTCAGATGCAAACAAACAAACAAACAAACAAACAAGAAAAACAAAAAGCACAGACCAAGTGACATGAGAACATTTCAAGTTGTTAAAAAAATAACCTTCTAAAAGCTCAAAATGAAGAAAGCTCCTTCATGGTAATAATTCAGGCAAATAAGGCACTTACTTATCATTACTTATGCATTCAGTTGATTATTAGCCAAGTAACGCTGGCAGCAAGCGGGTGGACACTGTGCCAGTGTGATGGTAGCTATTTTGGCCATCACAGCCAGAATTAAACTTACAGCACGGCAGCTCAAGACAAGCAACCAGAGCTCTTCAGGGGTTATTGCAGTGGATATGGCTTGTCTATGAATTAGCATACAAGGGTCTCTAACAGATATTAGTGAGTTATACAACTACCCCACACAGACAGTCTCCAATCCACAAGTCCAAGACAAAAGGAAAGTTTGGAGGAGGGGGAAAAAAAAGACTCAAGAGCAAAGGACTAAATCAAGGACATTTAGGATGTTACCGAGAGAGCTAGGAGGATCCATGTCATCACAACACACTAGTCCTTCCAAAAGGCTTTCTTGGTGTTGGTGTGTGAGGATGAATAACATGAACAGCTAGAAATGGTCTGTAAAATGAAAAGTGCCAACATACTGCATTCCTTCCCTCTCACGGGGTCAGGCAATCCAGAGCATTCCACTGACGGATTCGGGACAGCCACCCTCCATCTGGAGCCACTGCTGTCGCACTCTGTGTACTCGAAGTGGTAATCTGTCTGCAAACAATCACAAAGAGTTTCAGTTTCATCATAACATTTGCATATTAAGCTCATTAATCAAGACTGGGATTAGCAAGATCAGTTATAATTAAACCAAAAAAGGGAGCATTTGGCATGGGGCGTACCGTACGGCGCTCTCACTGCTTTGATGATCACCCTGCAGCGAGGCAGAGCAAGCACAATGCGTGCCGGGCGCCACGCAGCACTAATGCTGAGGTGGAGGGTGGGATTTTCACAAGCTCCTGAGAGGGAGGCACAAAATCTAATAGTATTTTTCTCCCTAGCCTCTTCAGCCAGATTGAACCACGAACCATTCAGGTTCATTCAGCTATTGATTTTATTAATAACATGGACTCAGTTCCTAGATACAGATCTAGACCTGCACCTAGTCACTTTTCTGTGTTTGGCTTTGTATCTTTGTTTCCACAGTCACAACCCCTCAAATTCATTTAATCTCTGATTTGTCAGAACAAACCTGAGGAAATTCTCGTCTTTGGAACTGGTCAGGTATCAAGCGAGACTTAGGGGGAAGCTGGCACTGCTGGTGTATGCCTTTCTTCAGAGGAAACAGACCTACATTAAAATGATATATCCTGGCAATTCCCATAAAGTTTCTCCACGTGGGCTAGCCACCTTGATCCTAATACACTTCCAGGCACATTAGTATTATTTTGTGGACAAACTTTTGCTCCTCTTTCTAAGACCCCTTGCTGTGCTGACATCCCACATGGTGGAGCAGAAGGGGGCATGACGTAGATAAGGGCAGATCCATGACAGGTTTCATACAGATCAGATCAGCCCCAGCTGATTCACAAGAAAAAGATTTGTAATTGTCTTCTTATTTACTTATAGAAAAACAAATTATATGAAAATTAGTATTTCTTTTACTGTTAAAAGAGCTTTCCAGAGATCTTTGTCTATTAAGTTCTGCCTGAACATCATTAAAACCCTTGATATTTTATATCAACTGCAAATCATATTCTGATTGGTCTAGAGTTAATACCCTTATGGTTTCATAAATATCTTTGTGGCTAAACTGAAAGTTTAAAAATACAACTAACAGCATATTGGAAAGGATATTTTGTTTGTTTCAAAAATAAAGCAAAGCATAAAAGATACTATCAAATGCAGAACTACAAGTGAAATGTGCTGTAGCACACTCTCAAGACTATGAATTTACTCAATTAACATTTGAATTTTCCCCTTTTCATCTTTTATGTAATCCTCAAGGAACTGCAAAAACAGTCCTTAATCATGTGTTTATTGATATCTGCCTATAATGCAACCAGAATACAGAATAACATATCTGTAATAGCTCCATCTCATAGTTCATATCACATAAAAAAACCTATTAAGTTATATATCCAAGACAGGAGTAAAACAAATAAAAGCCTATTGAAAACCTCTGAATCTTACTCATGTTTAGCTATTCTTTTTTCACCTTTTTCTGATTTCATCATTATGGACAACTGCTTGCTGTCAACCACCCCAGTCACACTGATGCTAACCCTCACAAACACAAGGGCTCAAGGGTGGGGATATCTCAGAAATGATACAGACGGGACTGAAGCTGGACCACAGAGCTCTGGGCAGTGAAGAAAGACCCCAAGTAAAATTGTCTCATTATCAGTTTATCACTGGAAGCTTAAAATTCAGGCGAGTAACAAAAATGCTTAAGACAAATGTTTTTCTGCTTTCCTTCCAAATTCAGGTAGCAAAGTTAGGGCTATATCTCCCCTTGTCCTTCCCTCCAGGGAAACCCTTAGCTGGCCAGATGAGGTTTCCAGGGCAGATAGAGCCAATTCCTTCCCTCTGGCCACACCGTGCTCTGTGACTAGCCATATCCATGAAGGAGCCTGAAAAGCCACAAAGGGTGGTTACACTGTGCTCAGTTCCCTCCTGAAGAAATAGACTTTTTTTTTATCATCTATCAGGCTTTCAACCAAACTGGAATTCCAAAAAAATTACTTAAAGGATTATGTTTTTCTGGTAATTTACTGTCACCAGCACTACAAATAAAACATTTGGTCACACATGCATAGCTCAAAACTCTCAGCTTGCCACCACCACCACTACGCTTTCTTCTGTGCTCTAGCTTCACCAACAAATGACCGTTAAGGGAATGGTTGTATCTGTTTTTCAGATCAAGATATATCTCCTCTGCAGTTAAAGGCATGACAGCAGCTCACAACCCCAGCTGGACCATCAGCTATCTTTAAAGGAAGCAGCTTGGCTACTTTTAGCTGGTCAGCTGTAACGGCACGGGGCTCAGGATCACCCAAATGATCCAGCGTCCTGATCAGGTTTTGCAGCCATGGTGACACTGTCCTCAGGACCCAGACAAACTGAGATACAATGCTCAGGGTGGATGTGTGCCTAGCCTGCAGCACAGGCATACCCACAAGCCAACATGACATATGCGAGGGCTGGAAATCACCCATTAACCCTGGCTTACCAGGCTCAGAGTCTCTAATCTGTCTCAGCAATCTGAGCTTCCAAATATAGCAGGTTGATAGAGGAGCCTTCGTCATCTCATGGGACTCCTACAACTCTTCTGCATCTCACTGAAAAAATGGAGTCACAATGTTTTGTGATTTTGTCTTCTCCTTGATTAATCTGCCTAAGAAATTCCTTCATCCAACGTTTTTCTGAAATGAATTTCATGGCAAATCTTGCTACATATCACTTGTTGCCAGCTAGTTTTTCTCTAAACATTTTTCCTCTGCATATCATCCAGGCATATAGTGTCTTTAATTTTGACTATAGAACTTTATCTGTAAGTCTGTCTCTCTTTCATTATTTTTCTGGAATTGACCTTTTTCCAAAATGTCTCTTCCCCAATTCAGCTGCCATTTCTCAATAGTATTTTTCTACTGCTCCCAACTCCTAGGTTTCAGAAAGACTGGTTTGCATTACAGACACAAAGGGTAGATTTCCATAAAAATATGTCTCCCAAAACCAACCAACAACACCCTATGTATCATTAGCCAAAAAAAAAAATCAATTTTCTAAGTGGAAAATTGATGCCATTCCAAGAAGCTGAATCAATGTATAGATGTATAGTATTCAGTGTTAAATTTAAAGTGAGCAGTTAACAGTAATCCGGAGAACATGAACAGGCAAATGTGTTTGTTTTGCTGAATTTTGCCTTATTCTTCTAGGAGAATTACTTCAATCCCAGCTGTGCTGCTGAGTAAAGCTGCTACGAGGAACTCTCTGATGTTGACACGTTGTCTTCAGAGGACACTGTGCACCAGCACAAACAGCATCTTTCATTCACTCGTGCGACGTCAGCACTGCTCACCCTTGGGAAAGCAGAGATACAGTGTGCTGGGCCCAGGGAAGGGGGGGAGAAAACAGCAGGATCTGTGCACTGAGCTGGTGCTGGAAAGCACAGAGATTGGCTGGGAGAGGAGGGTTGTCCATCTCCCACGTGTAGACCTTGTTCATTACCACTCTTTACCCATGGGAGCTGTCTCTGCCCCTTCCCACTTCATCAGAATTGATGGGGAAAGGGCGCAAGCTCTTACGGCCAACTCCTGGTGCATCAAAAACCTGATCCTAGAAGAGACCAGTAGTGACAAACATTTCCTACCTCTCTTAAGAAATTTAATGTAATAAAACAACATATAATATAATAGCAAGAGTCTCTTGCAATCTAACAGCTTGCTCTGCTCACATTGCCCTCCAAGACATTGCAGAGACAAAAAAAAAAAAAAAGAAAAAAAAACCCTACCACCTTATCTCCATAATATTACTAAACAGCAGTTCCTGGGAGGATTGTCATTTATTCCTTCTCTGAATTTGCACTGTTTGTTCCAGTGATACTTTTGCTATCTTAACTGGATTAACTGCACACAATGCTATTAAAAGATATTGTTTGCCAAAAGGGGCATCCATAATCTGTAGAGACCGGTGTGCTATCTATATTTGTATGTGCAACAGGGATTAGCTGTGCACTATCCAAAAAAAAAAAAAAAAAAAAAAAAAAAAAAAAAAAAAGACACAAAGAAAAAGCCTCTTTAAGGAAAGAATGGAGTCAGGAGGAGCTAAGAAGGGAGTTCGGCCCCTTTGAGCACTCACACTAAAACTGAGGAAACGCTTTCACTTTCCTGGTGTGATATCCCGAAGGACTGGACGTCAGAGACCCAAGTCTCTGGAGCAGAGCAGCTCCTGCAGCCGTGTTTCCTATGTCTGGTCTCCTTAGCACTGGGGTCAGAGCTTTCAACATGATGGGTTTGAACTGCCCCTCTGCTTTTGAGAGTCGTTTGCCACTCACTTTTAATGCCTGGGCAGTGAAAGAGAAGATGTGAGCTCCCATTTCTCATTAGTTTCAGGCTTCTTCCTTTATTGCACTCATTATTTCTCATTATATCCTCTGGCATCTGTAAATGCTGTTCCTATCATCCAGAGCCCAGGAGTGAGCTGCACCAATTTGCAGCCCTGCCACACCATCCATCCAAGCTTGCTGCCCAGTTGTAAGCTTCCCCTGAGCACGAGCACATTCCCCTTCAATACCCTTTGAAATTACTTATAGTAGTGCCTGTCAGCTGTAAAATTGAGCTGAGCTTATTTCCAGCTTTATTCCCAAGTCCAAAAACTGTTTAAGTTTTTTTTGCATATTCTTTCACATTTCTCTTTCCTGACTCCCAATGTCTTTATGCCATTTTGGCTGTGAGAAACCAAACCTAATTGCATTGCTTAGAGCCCTACAGGGCAGATGCAGCTATCTAGACCTGAAAAACAGATATTTGCATATTGAGCCTCATTCAAGAACCAGGTTTCACAACCACCAGAAGCTTACATTGCAACACAGCCAGAGCCATTTGCAAATTAAAGATGAACCAAAGAGATTTACTGAATAAAAGGCGTAATTCAGCAAAAATATTAATATTTGTGAGAAATCAAGATAAATGATATTTCAGGTAAATTTTCTTTATATAACCATCTCAAGTTTAGCTTCGAGGATTCCAACCCAAATGTGTTAAAGTGAATGGCTAATCCTAGGCCAGTGAAAAGTGTGTTCTGTGGTGGGGACCTCTCTGCTGAATGAGTGTAAGTTGAGAGCCATAAAATGCTAAGCAGTGGGAGGACAAAGGCCATCCTTACCAGTGTTTAGAAACAAAGAGCTGTTAGAAAAAGCATCTGGATGAATATTGTGTCCCTACTGAAATGAGAAAACTACTGAGTTCTCACACCTACCAGGTCAAAGGACTTCCCTCAACCATGATCAGTGTGTTGCAATATACACATCTGCATAGGCACCGAATTCCACTTGATTTGCCTCTTTCATGACATTCACAAATCACAGCAGTCTGGACCCTAGGAGGAAAATGACAGGGTCTGCACTCACCTGACCACAGGTGGGCTTCATCCTGCTAAGTGCATGCAAGGTTGGACCACAAGAATGATGGTTGGCAGAGGGAGAGATCCTGTCCTGCTCAGCTCGGACACCTAGAACTGCACTCATTTCTCTCCCCACTGCTGGAAGAGCTAGAGGTGGCTGACTTCAATGCATCTATGTTCATGCAAACATCTCCAGGTAGGTGTGACAACCCCTCTTCACCCAGGGTTCTCTTCACCACCCGTGACACGCTGGGCTGCCATTTCAATTTTGAATGTGTTGGTGCCATGTCTAAACAACTCCCAACAATCCCATCTTATCTGAGCTTTCTAGGAAGGTTTTCTACAGAAATAATGTGTTACTACTGTCACAGACTTTTAAAGCAAGAGATCACAGGGCTGGAAGGTTATGTAAGGAGCTGTCTAGTCCGTCTTCTTGTTCCCCATACCTAAAACACTCCTGGCAGAAGTTTTCCTAACCTCTTATGAAACCTCCCATGATGGATGTTACACAGCTTCCTAGGGTAACGCTCATAGTTACTCCACAGATAAAATGATGTTAATGTGCATGGACAACTCATCAGGCAGTTAATGAAGCAGTTATCGTCATCAAGGAAGCTGAGCACAAGAGCTAGGAGCAAAATGTGTGGGCGAGGGCTTTACTTGTTGAAAAACGCACCCTGACAGGAGGGCATTACTGTTTGGACACCCCAGCAGATCCTGGTACCGCAGTTGTCACTGGACGATGGTCACATCCCTCCAAGACACTGCATTTCCTATCCCCTGGACATGGTTTGCTAAGGACGAATCCTTCCCATATAGCACCCCACTACAAGCGTGCAACTTTGGGGCTGTACTCTGAGCAACGTCTTCTTTTGGCCTTCAGCCATCCTAGCTCTTGCTGAAACAAGTGAAGTGAGTTTTCATTGGCCTCACTGGGCAACAGATGGGGTCAGATTCAATAATCTTTCCACGGAAATGATGCTCTTTAACTGTGACATTTCTCCAGCCTTTGCCAAATACTTTTCAGCAGCAGTCTAGTAATGACTAGGAGACTTTTTACTGTCAGTATCTTATTTTTCTTTTCAGTGACCATTTTCATCCTGAAAAGGTCAGGTCAGCCTGCAATCCTTTCACGGTGATAAATATATTTTCCTTATAAACAAAACTTCAAAAACAACCTATGTGCAGCACTAACCCAGTCAGCTTTGAAATTGTCTGGAATTATTTATTTTCACAAGCTAGACAGACAAGTGGTGTTTAGTCAAGCAGTGGCTCTTTCATCTGGCTTCATCTGTTGTCCAGTTAAATCAATAAAAGACATCCATTGACTCCAAAGGACCACGAGATGAACCACAGTCGATCCATTCATGTTCTCATCACCCTACATACTAGATAACAGAGGATGGCATTGTCATCCTTGCAAATAAATCACTAGAGAAAATGAAACACTTCCAAATATTTTAAGATTATCCTGTTAAATTTAATGGATGGTCATATCCACCGTAGAAGAATTCTACAGACTGGTGCAAAACAGTGTGGAAAATGTTATTATTTTCATATTTTCAGCCAGAAAAAAAAAATCTGTGCATAAGTTTCTTCAATAATAGTTTAATTAGTTAATAAGATTTAGAAGGTAGTTTGCCTCCCCCAACCCACATGTTTCTCCTCCACTTCTGTGCCTGATTACACTTGTGTTTTGAAGAACTGAATGCATCAGAAAGACCCTTTTCTCTCTCTCCTTTTTTCTTCTTTTCCAAATTTTCAGTCAGGACAGTTTCTGGGAACAGTACTGACTTAGTGGCTGTGCAGTCAGACTGTGCCTTTTGATATTGATATCACCTCCACCAACAAGTTTAACACTTGTTTGGTTAAACAATGATCCTATTTGCTAATATCAAGATTTTTTTTTTTTTTTTTTTTTTAAACAAGAAGAAAAAAATTAAGAAATAAGGTAACGGAGAGAGAAACTTGATGAACAACCCATAAGGTAGTTCAGCATTATTTCAGACCTTGGCAGCAAGAGGCTGAGGAATTGCAACTACTATCTGAAAGATTCACAAATTGCTACTGCAGAGACAATACTCATCTAGAGGCTTATCCTGCATAGTGTAAAGCACTAAAACAGGTGAGTGGAGAATGTGCTGATTTAAAAAAAAACACAGCTTGAATGAGGTGGGTACCCTAGATGAGGTGGGTAAAGACAGATTCATCCTTTTTTATATGGAAAGAAATGGAAATCACAATTTTGGATTGTGAGCATTATAAGAATATGCAAGAGAAGGGAAAAAGCTAAAGAAGAAACATCTCACACATGCAATAGAGCGTCATCTGTGACTCCTTTATTCTTCCCAGTTTTCTAAACTTATTTGTTTCACATGGCTGCCTTCTGTTCCTAAACATGCCTGAGGCTCACATCTCTCAAGCAGCAAAATACCAGGAAACAGAAGAAAAATTACTAGTCCAGGAACTAGTCCAGGAACCAAAATGCTCAAACTTTAGGGCTAACGAGGCTCCTGGTTTTGGTCTCTCTTCAACACTATAGAACAGCTTAATGAACATGGAAGTTAAGACAGTCTCTAGGGATACACACCTCCAAAGGCAGTCAACAGAATTTCCAAATGCATATTTTGGTTCATAGCAACAAAATCTTACATCTTCATGGAAGAGACACTTTTTTAAAGTCAAACAGATCATAAAAATAGAGATTTAAATAACGAGCTTGTATTTTTGACTGCATCTTTGATAAAACACTGAATCCTATCTTATTATTCTCCTTCCTGCTTCATACAAAGCAACACTCAGGAAACTCATCAGCAAATTATTAACGGAAGACTATGCATGCTTTTCGATATCCTAAGGCCCAAAATACTTTCTTTACCTAAGAAGAATGTAGGAGTTAAACTCTCCCACTCTGCTTCTTTGCCTACCCATAGCTTGACTAGGATAGTTTTGGAGCTGAGATGATGAGGCTTGTAGACACATCTCAGTCAAAGCACATGAGCTGGGAGTTAGTAAATGGTACCTTGTAAGAACGGTAGGTCCTCCCTTTGCAAACAGGAGAACTTGGTCTCTTTCGTAATCCATGTACGAGTTAATTTTGACCAGCGTCATGAATCACCTGGCTTGCTGTAGAGTCCCAAGGAAGAGCCTTCCTCCACCTAGCCCACAAGAATATCCCCATTTTACACACTGGAGATAACACGTTAATTTTAGAGAGCCAAACCATATTTTTGACTGCCTTAACTAAAGTCAAATTATGAGAAAAGAAAGGAATAGAATCCTGGAACTGAGTTCTGGCTCTCCATCCTGCATCTTAAAGAGATAATATTTCTCACTCTATAGGTAGGGAACAAAAATAGAACAGTTCTAAAACAAATAATAATAATATAGTATTTCACCTATTGTCTGCATAGCTTCAGAAAGGTGAAAGGCTCGGAATATTTATTTTCTCTAAATTTCTAGGAGCCTCCAACACGAGACCTTCTGTCGGGCAAGAGCTTGTAAAAACAACAGCTTTTCTTCCCATATCATTGTGACTCTGACATGTGATTCCATGCTTAAGAAAAGCCTGAGAGCTACCAGAAAGTGGGCATAACCTGTGAAACAGTATAGCATAGAAAGCAGCAAAAGTTTTCCCCATCAACATGTCTTTATCATCTTTCATACAACAAGACATCTCTCAAGACCAAAGAGCTATGCCCTGCATCCCGCTCACTTTTGGTCCTCACCACCCAGGGCTCTGAAGGATGGTGCCGGGTAGCATCATTGGGATAATTTAGTTATACAACGGGATGCCAATCAAGCAGGAGCAGATCAAGGAGCAGGAGAACCAGCTCAATAACACAGCTTTCGGTTGGCAATTGCTGACATGTTTGGATTTGGAGAGTTCTACTGTCTTATCAGAAAACTTCTTTTAATGTCTATCCCCAAATCCTCTAAAATTTCTCCAAACTATTTAGCTAAAAGTTAACTGTCTGAATGATGACACAACTTTCTCAGGTCACGAAAAAATTTAAATGGCAATATGAAAACATGTGGCAAATTTCCAACAACACAGATAGAACTGAAAAGAGAGACACATTCAATACTCAAAGCTTCCGCTGGGAGAAAAATCTGCTAGACAGTCAATTAATTCACTGTAATAAAGATCACTGTAACCTGCTATCGACTATTTTTGTCCTATGCATTGTATAGGATGCATTTCTAATAGATACATGTGTCGGGGGACTGGAGGTATTACTCAGACAGTCTTTTAATTGGCTTTTTTAATTACAAATCACCTGATTACTTTGTTAATAAATAAGGGATCTGATGACATTTAATTTATGATTGTTGGAGTTGTATTTAGTTCAACGTGAGCTAAACACAAGAGTCACCTTTAACTAATGCTGGGTGCTTACATGCCTGTGGGTTCACATGTGCACACAAGGGTAACTTTTGCTGTCATTCAGCTTAGAGGCTCCATCTCTCCTTAGCTGATAAAATTTGCTAGAGCTCCACAGTCTTCAGTAGAGCTGCACTGATTTATGACAGTGGGGCTCAAGCTTCTTGCTTGTCTTTTAATAGAAAGACAAAAGATCGTTAAAGCTAACAACTAGCGCTCAGATGAAATACGTATACCACGCTGCTGCGCTGCCGGATTTCCAAAGTGTGCAGCCAGAGTCGCAATGATTTGTCTCCACTTGCAAAGCCTTCCAGCAACACCCGTTAATTAGGTGCTGCAGAATTAACTTTCATCTCCCACCTGTATGTTGGTGACTAATTGCACTCACAGAGCCAGCCAGAAAGCAATTTTAAGCAAGGCAGCAAATCCCAGCATGAGGAGGCTCCGTAAGGAGTTTATCAGGGCAGGATCCCAATGGGCCTTTCTCCCACCTGCGTGTCCCACCAGGACACGAACAGCAAAGGAAGCAGAGCACGGCCTTGATGGCTCTCTCTCTCTTGCAATAAAAAGCCACTCTGAGGCTGAAGGCACTCTCCTCCCCGGTGCATCCCTTCTCTCCGCAGATGCTTTTATGCTGTTATACATCACTGAGAAGCTGATGCTCTGGGAGGAATAATAGCATTAAATATAAACATGGGCATTACAACAAAAGCCATCTGTTTCTTTCTGTGAATTACGGATCATTTTTCCACTGCCTGGGGTAACCTTGCCTCATGCTTCCTTTTAGATGCTGCAGCCCGCACCCCGACAAATATACACGTATTTTACACACAGAGACACTAACTGGACTTCAGTTTCCTCCACCATGGCATTGAATGTCAGACAATACTCACAAAGGATTGCCCTGGCCCCGAAGATCTACAGAGCTTTATGCAGAGCATCGCGATGGATGTCAAGGGGGAAACACCTCACGGCAGTGTCGTAACAACCATTCTTAACAGCCCAAGAGATCAAGTGTGTGCTTAACCTGAGCACATATAGACAGACTTTAACACTGATAAGATAAAAAAGCATTTTTAAGTTAAGCGCGTGCTGATGGTCACTAGCAGAATGACAGCTTAACCCACCCTGGGACAAGAGCACATTTTTGGAGAGCTGAGGGGGATGCAGCCCCCCAGAATACAGGAAGGCAGGATTATAACTCAGGACAAGGCAGAAGGCCATTTATACTCCCATGGTAAACTGGGAATGAAGGAAGCAAAAATCAACAGGAGGCACTTCCTCCCACTTTGAAGGCTGCAACCTAAAGCTCCAGATAAAACAGTTGCAATAACCCCTGCAAACCCCTCATAATCACTTTTTCCCCTTTCACTATTTCTATTTTTTATTTATATGCAAAACTCCCATTGGAAAAGATTACAGTGGTTTGTCAGCCAGCAGAAGAGGTGTATCAAACCAAGAAAACAATTTACATCTCTTGGGGTGGTGGCAACTTGCTCCCCTCCCTATCGATAAATAAGCATATTCCAGTCTTATGTCCTTGCAAAGGTAGATCAGCCTCGTGTCCCCAGAGGAAAGCAGGTGCATCCTGTGCTTGTCCCCCTTGCCACCCCTGAGGATTGTCACTAACACACACATGGGCTGGCTCTCATCTGAACCCGGCAGTAACAATTGGTGTTTACTCCCAGTGCCTCCTTCACACAGGAACAGAGCTAAAAAACTGCCCTTGCCAAACAAAAGTTTGATCCACCAAGGCTCTAAACAGGAACAAGGCCACAGTGACTGTCACAGTAGAGCACAGGAAGAGTTGCATAGGCTTGACTAAAACAAGTGTTACATTTGTTCCAACTATTGAAAAATTTGCATAAAATTTCCCAAAAATTTTTCAGGTGCTTTCCCTGTGTAACAGCATCAGAACAGGTATTTATTTATTCTGAATCAATGCCAGAATAAGTTCCTTGTTTTACAATGATTTACAAAGCGTCAGGCTCAGTTCTGTTTTGCTGCTTCACAGTAACCAGCGATAGTTAGACCAGATGATCTCCCTGCGCCCCGAGCTATCAAAGGTGGATGGGGAAGGAGGTGCAGCACTTGTGGGGTTAACACCCCAACACATACAGGAATCAATCAAAAAAAAAAAAGCATCACATGCAAAATTCAATGGAGAACAGCAATTACAAGAAAAGTCTCAAACTACCTGCATCCCCACATTCGGAGCACCATCTGCACTGAGGTGCAGATACAATGAAAGACAGAAGTATGTACTTAAATGAACCTTCATCAAGCACAGGACTTCTCAGAGTGTCTTAGCTCTTGACCAGCTCACTACACACTGACGTACAACTAACTTGCTGCAAGTTCATTTCCTAAACAGGATCTTTCTGCAGTGATTTGTTTTCCTGCTCTTCTTGGAAAATATGATTTTTTGAAGGAATAGCTGTGCCATGACCCAATATTTGAAAAGAATGAGAACAGCTCTGATGTCAATATCTGTTCTGAACTGTTCTTATCTTCTAGTTCTACAATTTTACACAGCAGTTCGTAAAAAAAAAATAATAATCTTCTAATTCAGTGTTTAGTTTATATCAGCTTCCCTACAGTACTTGCAGAGTACCAAAGCACACCTCAGGGTATTTACCCACCATAAGTTGAGCAGTTTTTCAGCTGGATCCAACCGAGGTCCCACTGGATAGGGTGCAAGGGGCACTTTGAAGAAACACAGGCTGCCGCTGGGCCTCTGGATGGGAAATCCTCTCCCGATCACAGCTGGTCACCTTGTGTGGTCCCCCAGCATCTCACCTGCATCACTGATGGCCATGACACACCAGTCTGTGTCCACACTGGGTCCTGCACTGCGATACTCAATGGGGGGCCAACTCCAATCTTATCTCCAAGCAGATCCTCAGGGAAGCTCCCACTGTGGCAATCACAGACAGCACCTTAGCAGAGCCCCAGGAAGAAGCAAAATAGGAGCATTTGGCCCCATTCCTGCAGTTTTGCACAGCTGGCCTGGTAATCCATCTCTTTTCTCACAAAGAAAAGCTCATCACAAAGCAGGGCCAGCTCCAGCCAGTTAGGCAGCTAGTTGCTAAACACGGTTTCACCGTGCAAATGCGCTGCCTCCCTTCAAGGCCAACAGATGCTGTTCAAAGGCATTGGCATGCAGGCGCTTACACCAGCCTCTCCAACACCGACATCATCTATCAGCATCATCTATCTTATGTCAGCCGGCGTGATGAAGCCAGCACAAGGTCAATGTAGTCTAGATGCAAAATGCAAAAATAAAAAAAAAAAAAAAAAAAAAAAGGTAAAAAAAATATAAAATGAAAGCCACATTGCAAATAAA
>JAWLRI010000001.1:2355165-2386067 GCA_034781795.1 Crypturellus tataupa | reverse complement strand
ATCACCATCATCTATCTTCTCTCACCCGGCGTTATCAACCCACAACAACCTCAATTTACTCTACAATCAAAATCAAAAAAAAAAAAAAAAAAAAAAAAAAAAAAAGGTAAAAATAATATACACTGAAAGGCACAGTGCATATAAAGGAGCTGATTTCCAAATCCTGTTAACTCTGCATGTCTTAGACTAATGTTAGCATCACTTTCCACAGCATCTTTGCTCCACAGATCACAGTGCTCTTTGCAAGTATTAAGTGAGCCTCAGTATTCAAGGAAGGACACATGAGAAGGAAGTTGTTATATGGGCATCCTACATTTGTACCTTGGTTTGGGAGTGCCGTGCTCAACTGAATGCAATCCTAATAGCTCTGAAAATCAGAACTAACACAGATTTTACAAAGAAAAATTGAAATATGACTATATGAAGTGTATCTAATTTAACATCATCAAATTTGCCCCAAGTTAGGAGACCAAAAGTTAGTTGTTTTACATGAATCACCTGTTACAGTCCCCTTTGCAGTCCTTGGAGAAAGATAGGACATCCTGAGGCCATTTCACCTTAGATAGGTGTCTGCTATCTGATGCTATTTAGGATGAATCCACCAGGACATTAAATTCTTTGCTTGCAAAGACTAAAAAGAGAGGAGAAAAGAGGACTGTTTAGGCTTTTTTTTTTCCTGCAAAAGATTCCAAAAGGTATTTTATACTGAGGTATCAGTTCAACAGGTGATATCAGGATCTCCAGCTAAAGTATGCTTGGAAAAACACACTAGAAATAAACAATCCTTTCACTGTAGAAAATTTTCAAGTTCCATCAACACATTTCTTTCTAAGAAAAATTAATGCTGGATATTTTTCTCTGAATCATTGTCAGAACTCAAAATGGTTATCACTATCAAATGCAGTTATCACTGCACAACCTGCGCCTTCCACCAATGTGCTAGTTTGGGAGGTAATAGCTTGGCTTTAGCATGTCAGATAAGGATACCATCACAGCCCATCATATCACACAGTATAAAGATAACCCCTATCACTGTGATTTAAAGGCAGCATTCAGGAAGACTCCGTAAATGGAGCAAGCAGAGCTGTGGCCCTGGTTAAAGCACCCAATGCCTTTCCAGCTTGCTGCCTTCCCCATGTACTTCTTTGTGCAACATCCTGCTCTGCTTATTAGCTACTTATTATTGTCAAACATCAGACACTGTCCGTCTAATTATGCTCTGCCATAGTTCAGTGTTCGTAATGAATTGTCATAATTAGGCACTCATCTCTACTACCGTGAATCAATAGGCCACTATGCACCACTAGGCACACAAATATAAAAATAACTATGAGTCCTCCAGCACTGGCCGAGTGCTTTGCACGCATATACATACACAAAGACAGAACCTAATGCAGCAAACAGAAATTATAGTCTTTCTATCATCCTGATACCTCAAATGCAACATGAGTCAAAGTCAGCTCATCTCCCGGGTGGTTCCTCCTGGAAACCAGGTTTATATCCATGGAATTGACAGACAGAAAGAATAAAGTGCTAAACCAAATCTTCCCCTCGCAGCCCTGACTATGCTGCTTCATGATTCACCTTATTTTTTAGGGGCCAGCGTGGAAGCTATCTGTGATCTGCTTCAAAGCCATTTCGCTTTTATAGGTTGTTCCTCCAGCCTATATAAAAGTTTTGTAACACCACAGTTTAAATGCGGTGATATTTTTTTTTAATGCCAAAACACGAGGAAAGAGAAAAAGTTAGGTGCTGGCACTCTATCTCGAAGGCAGGGTAGTTTATTAGCTTTTCTGAATAGCGGTTTCTCTCTACCTGCATGAAAAATGCTTGAGAGAAGCAAACTGCTACCGTCAAGCCTCGCATCCTAGGAAAACTAGCGTCTCTAATGGAAAATCCTGACTAGCAGCAAACTAGAGACGCTCTGTCAGCAGCCATCACGGTGGAGGATTATGAGCACCAGCCATCTGCCCGAGCTCAGGCCCTGGGCTTTTCTTGTCTTTCTGAGTGCGCGATACTGCAGCGAATCATGACCCCAGAGAGCCCAAACCCCTCCTGGGCTGAGCTGCCCTGGCAGAACTGCTGTCACCGCCCTGCAGAACAAGGAGACTGGCACACAAAAAAGTGCAAACTGTCCTTGTGATTTACGGATGATGATTCAGTGGAAAAAAAGCACGTGGCCGGTGTGTTCTGGTTAAAAAAATAATGTAAATAGCATCAAACAGAAAGGAGCACTTCATCAACAGCCTTGATTTTGGCAGCATTAATCCTAAAAGCCTTGCAAAGACGTTACAGCGATTCACAGGAGCAGCCTCAAAGAAACAAGCGCCTCCGTGTTACTACGCAGCATAATGCTGGGTGCTCTGTAACTGTCCTGAGAGGACAGATGGCATCAGTGATTTATTTGGCCCTTACAGATAGAAAGCTCAGTCACAGAGAGACATAGCCAGGGCCAGCTGCAGCGAGGCATGAGCCTTGGGGTGTGCAGAGAGCCAGTGATGGTGCTGCCATGGGTCCTGCCACATCCTTCTGGAGGAGACCCACTGGGAGAGAAGGAGCGGGGCTATTGAAGGTCACCGTGCATCATGATACTGCAATGGGAGTTTGCACCTCACAGCTAGAGGAGAGGGTGTAATCCCAGGATTATGGATGGGTTTAACACAGGGAATCCTCTAGCAGGACATATCTGACAAGAAGCTAAACCTAAGTTGATGGTGCTAGGGCAGCATTTAAGCGAATAAAATCTCCACTCTCATGAGCAGAGGAAGGTGTCACACAGTCTTAGCAAGACTGGGAGATGCCCTTGCAGCTGCTGTTGGATGAGGCCCATAAAATGAAGACTTTGTTTGACAAGGGTGGAGATGAAGACAACCTCAATGGTAATGATGACCAGCTCAGCCACCTCAGACAGGAATAGCACCAGACTTGCCGGCATGACTCTGGGCACAGTTTTACTGGCATAAGAAAACTTTCCTAAAAGTCAGAAAATGGGCAAAAGTTCTTAATCCCAGAAGCTCAGGCTGGTGGGTAGCTGTAGGAAGCAAAGGCAGCAGGTAACGGTGACCAACTCTGTGCTCCCCATTTTAGAGACAGAATCATATTTCTCCAGTGAAATGAGATATGGGCATAAATTAAGGTTATGACATATAAGGAAATGTTAAAGACAGCAGTATTGGTGGTGTCTTCTATAGCTGAATAAAGTACACTGCAGCTAGGAGCCAAATCAACACTTTGGACGAAACCACAGATAACTGTTTTCTCCAATGAAGTGAAAGCTTCTATACATTTCTGATAATCCAGACCAAAAGGACTGTGATTGTTTCATTTTTAGACCTTTCATTTTTTCAACATATTTTCAATAAAAAGGCATGTTGAAATATTTTATTTAAAAATTAAATATCTATTTATCCCCAGGATAAACTGAACATTTTAAAATTAAGAAATAAAGTCCCACTTTTTCATCTAATTAAAAATACTTTAAAATTCAGTTTCAGATATAATTTTGAGGTTTTCTGGCTGTCAATTTTCAATGGGCTTACACTCTGTTAAAGACATTTTGCCCAGTCCTTTCCCCAGCAGAAGGCTATGACAGATAATTTGTAAAGAAAATTATTCTGAATTTAGGCCATGCTTTCATTTATACCCACACAAGTGAGAGAGACTTTTCTTACAAAGGATTAACTCCTCAGGCCAAACAAGCTTTAACACATGACTAAGGATTCTCTGAGGTTTATGCAGCTAAGAAAGGGGGGGTGGAAAAAGCAACCTTGGCTTTTGCAGGCCAATAGTCACTATGGCTGCATTAGGCCTGCCTAACGCTTAGTTAAGATCTGTAGCCTCGGGCAAACATTTCCCATTAAATAGATTATATTCAGCACAAACACAATACATTTGTAAGGTTAATGCTATGAGACTACACATGAAAAGACAAAAATAGATTATTCATAGGATCAGGGAGGAAGCTAAAGTAAAAAACAACTGTTTTTAAGCTCAGGAGAGAAGACTTCTAATATCCATCAGAGGTAACCCAGCATCACAGTACTCAGAGGGACTTGTCTGCCCTCCCGGGTCCTCAAGAGCTCCATGATTTCCCTGAAGTATTTTGTAGGTAACATCCAATTTTTTGTAAACTTCTCAAGGTGAAACATTTTCAAAAATTGATATTGTCTACCAGTCCTAGTTAGTGATTTTATAAACAGACTACCTACTTTTTCATTCATGTGGTCCAGAATACTTTAAACTCCAAGTAGACCAATTCTTGGATACTTTTGATACTTGTCAACAGATGCTTTTCACCTTTTTGTTCAAAAAAAAAAAAAAAGGGAAGCTCAGTTTCCATAATGAAGTGGGCTCTTTCTTTGGAGGTCCTAGTGTGTCTGCTGAGACAGGAAAGAGTTGGTGCTACAGAGGTTAAGCTTTTAACTGCCTTAGAAAATCCCCTAAATCCCCTAGTTATCCTTCAATTAATTTCATGCCAGCCAAACAAAAATATCACCCAGGAGCAAACCATGTAGCACACCTCTCTCTCCTGACTTCCCTGGTGTAAGAAAGCTCCGTGCTTTAGCGGTTGTAGCTCTGAAAGGGCATCCAGGATCAGATCGGCAGTTCTCCCTGCAAAAGGGGATTTGGTGCTCCTATAAATGTGCATTAAAAAATAAAAAGATCTCTCCACAGGGGAGCAATATTTTGTAAAATCTATATTATCTATATATCAAGTGACTGGATGAGTATTGTGGTTTGCTGGAGAGGCAGCCCATACTTCACCTCTCCTTTTCAGCGTTTTTTGTGTTTGCTCCTTTAGTATTTTGGGAGCGTTAAGTAAAAGTGAACACAGCAAATCTGACAGCAGTATCCCAGTTCTGTGAATGTATAAATATAACACAAACACCTCTGCAGTGAAATTAAATGGGAGAAGGAAAGATCATTTTAAAAGGAGAGTTCTCTGCACAGTAATAAATATTTTACAAGCAGAGCAGGACAAGGCACCTAGCCCAAATTTCAGCTAGGCTCTTGACAGACCCACAGCCACAATTAGAAACAGAGAAGACTGTGTTGAAAATTAGCAGTCCTAGTCTGCAGACAGAAAAATGGGTAATTATGAGCGTTGTATATCTGTGATTTGAGTCGCTGTGTATCCCAGCAACCCGGGATAGAGACAAAGGTTACGGCATCCCCACAGCACAGGTCCACGCTAGCGCTTACCGTCCCCGCACACAAGACAACGATGTTGTTCCTTACGAGTCTCCCAGCCTGAATATATAACTACTAACGTCAACACGAGTTTATGTGACCAGAAGGTAGGCACAAGGATCACCAGTGATCACTACGGGGGAGTCCAAACAACAGAGCAGGAGTAGATGCTCCTCAGCAGGAGCATCTTTCTGCCACCCAAAGGAACTGGCTTCAAATGCAAAAGGAAAGGGCCGATCGTCCACAGTCTTGTCACAGACCCAAACATCCCTTCATCCTCCCTCACACATGGGGTCTCTCTCCACTTTTGAAGGGCACAGGAACACAGTGTTTTTGAAGAAGGGCTGGGGACTGCAGCGAGTTGGCTGGAACCGCAAAGATGACCATTAGCTTCGCAGACACTCAACATCCTGTGAGATGCCAAGAGCGTCCTTCATCAGCCAAAATGTTCACTGATATCCATCAGCATTGCATTTAAACCAGTAAAGAGAGGAATCAATGGTAGGACGACATAAATCCAAATCAACTTGACTGTTGTTACTGCTGATGTACAAAACTACCCTTCCCTTGCACTTGGCCATGTGATATACCATGGTGTATATAGCCTTCTACAATAACCTTCTTCCCAGTGAAACACAGAGCAGACACTTTGGGCAAATGGTATTAGTAGGGAATGAGGTAGAATATGGGCCCCAAGAGATGATGATTATTGTGCCCATTTATAGTTCCTGAAATGTCCTCATGGAAAATCTTACTAGCAACATTATCCTTGATAATTTTTTGGTACTTCTATACTATCACAATTGTGAAAGATTTTAGTTCTATATTCATTTTTAGTCTTACAGCATCTTATGACACTGCTGCAAAGCTAACTGTAAAAAAAGAAACTCTTATTTTATTGTGAAATGAGAGGAGAACATGGACCACTTTTAGAACTACCTAAAAATCAGTGGAAAAAACCTCTTGCTGTCCACAGCACATGTTGAACCCATCTCTCCTTGAGTACAAGCTGTAGGGGGTAGGTTTGTATTTTAGAGGGGGGTTTTGCCTATTTAAAAAAATAAATTAAGTATGTTTACTTAAAAGTTTGAAAATAAAATAAAGTATTTTGCCTATTTAAAAAAATAAATTAAGTATGTTTACTTAAAAGTTTGAAAATAAAATAAAGTAAATATTTTTGTTTCGAAGCTTGAAAATGGAAGCCTGGAGTTCAAATGGGGAGAAAAAAAATCTTTCTTATTTACTATCTACTTCAAGGATAATTAAACACTCTTCAGGATTATCACACTGCAATTTAATTTGCAAATATCTATGAATTTCCAGATTCCTAGTCCAACTTGGCTTGACTTGTTGTTTCTTATCAGTTTCCTGTTTGTAGTAAGAGTTTCCTTCCTTGGATTTCCCTAATGCGATTTTTTAAAAATACCAAAGTATGATTCACTATGCAAATAGTAGTTCTGATCTTTTATTAAGGATCTTCAGCTTGACTTTATTTACACTTGTAAAAATTAAGAGATAATAATATAAATTCAATACCCTTCCCATCTTGCAGCATGTCATACTTGAGACCTTATTTAGGTTGGGGAAAGTGTTCTCTGAAGAGAGCTGGAATCAAGGGTATCTATATATAGCACACATTAAAACTGCCAAGTTCTGAGAAAGAAAATGAGAGCTTCTGTTGCACTTCATAGTTTGTGTATGAAGGCAAGAGTCTCACCACAAATTCAGGAACAAGTTTTCATTTAAATCTGTTTATCATTATTACAGAAGAGAAATTCTTTGCCAGCATTTGTCTTTCCCTTTGCTGTCTGTTTTCTTGCTCTTTGAAGAACTGATCCGTTCTATTTTGATAGTTCCTATCTACAATGGTCTGTGAAGTGACCTCTGGTGCATCTACATCAAACTTGACAAAGCTAAAGTTTGACTCCACAGTAAGCAGTGAAAAACTAAATCAAGCTGAATCAAACGATTTCTAGAGCTCTTTTGATTAAAAGCACCTTCTTTTGTCCAAAGTCACCCTGATCCATTGTCACTGAGGCGGCAGCCTGACACAGTACTATTTGCCCAGAACACACGCTCTTTAGAGAAAGTGACTATGAAACGAACTCAAGTATCAAAACAGAATTTCGTTTACACTTCTAAAGCCAGTTGACTTCAATTGAGTTTTATCAGAGTTTGATACAATGATATATTTTAAAGAAAATAAAGAAAAAAAGTCACAGACAACTAATACAGCATCACACATACAGATCAAGCTTGTGAATACCAGAAGCCTTCCCCAGCTTACTTCAGGATTGATTCTCGAGATTAATTGGTCTTTTATGTAGAGACAGCTTGCAGAAGCTGTCTCTTTAAAGTGAATTTTATAAATTCATTTCTAGATCTAAGTGTGTAATAGCATGGGAAGGAGCATAAGGCTAGGAGAGAAAAGGGCTAAATGACTTTCTAAGAATGATAAGGAGACAGAGGGATTAAGAACGAAGATTCAAGCAAAAGGCAAGGTTCCCACTGCCAAAATGAATGTAGTGGTTCATTTTAAGCATAAGAAATGCATGTTACAGGTACCACGGGTACCACATAATACACCCACAGCAAAAAGCAAATCCAGATAATACTGCAACATGGTCACACAAAATCAACAGGCCAGCCAGCATTTATGGTTGATCTCATCTGAAAACACATGATTTTAAATTGAGCCTAAATCATTTTTTTCTTCTAGTAGGAGTTTTTAAAGCTTTTCTTGCTGTATCAGGGCAGTGGGCAAAGACAATGGGAAGAGCCTTTCAGACTGCTAATCTGTAACCCACAAAGCATAAGGGTCCTCACAGCAGTTTAGATGTTGGATTCCTGGTGACTTTAATAATGCAAGAGATGGAAACACCACCTATAACTGGACCTTCACCTGAACCCCCGCAAGGCAGCCTCGTTAAAGTCTTCACAACTTTGGTCATTTTAGGAAGGGCTGAAGCCTTTAGCAACAGGACGGGCTCAGTAACATGGGGAGCCTAAATGGGCACGAAAACCTGCCAGCTCCCTGGATCATCCTGCACTGAATCACGGCACATACTCACACTATGATAAGGTGAAATGAAAAATGCTTAAAAGCTGCACTAAGATTGCTTCAGCAGTAGTCTGTCCTGCACATGTTTGTAAAAGCATTTGGACAAGCACAGTGTCTCTTAGGACATTTACCTTAAGTTAGAACGTCAAAATCCATCTCAGCTTCCCCGGAAAATATTTCTATGGCACATGCATGCTCCCCAGAGAAAGAGAGGAGCTTCAGAAAGAGCTCCATTGCTGACACCACAGCAGGTCAGAGATGGACCTGGGAGTTCAGGAACCAGTCCAGGCCACTCTCCATCTCAGAGGGGTCATTTTGTTAAAAGAGAATTTCTTTGGTGTTTAAAAATCAACCTCCAAGTCTCAACATACTTCTGGTATTAAGGTATCCAGAAATGGAGAAAAAAACCCAAAAGGCTGAATTGCCCCAAACCTTGTTGAATATAAGTTAAACTGTCATAAAATGAGAATAAAATAACTACCACATCAAATAGTCCTCACCACATACTTTGCACCACATTTTGCTGTGGTGCAAAAAGCTATATCAACTGCAAAGACAGGAAAAATCGGGAACAATATTCTTCATGAAAAGGCACCAGGAGACAGACTGCCACTTTCTGTTATCAAACTGTGATCTATTTCACTATGTCACAAAACAAATTCAGTCTATTATGTTGTCACCTTGTATCCCTGGATCTCTCTAAATACACCTTATTTCCAGCTTTCCATTTTCCACTGAACAGGTCTTTTAGATTATTTTTACTACAGATACTTGAATTATTCATTGGGAGTCATTATTCTTGTTAATGCAATCCACTCTTCTGCAAGAAGTCATTAGAAAATCATTTTTTATTATGGGTAGATGCTAGTTAGTGTGCAGGAATGATGCCGTTCTCACTGGAGGTTGTTCTGTAGAGCACTTCAGCACATGCCAGAATTTCCATGTGTCCCATTTAAACATGTTCCAAACATATTCTTTTAACACCCAGTCAGTGGCATGCCATAGCACTTGTTGTATCTACTCCCTTGCAGAACAACGGGAACTTTAAAAATTAAAGATGAACAAATGTGTGTGGGCAAAAAAATCTGTCTAAATGTCCAGGAATAGCCTTTGGAGAAGGAATATAAGAAAACATTGAATCCCCACTGCAAATTTGATCAGATGTTTGCAAATACTGGCTCAGTCTCATTCTGAGTAAAGCAATGGTGCTCTTAGGAGACATCCAGTAGATTTACTGCATACAGCCAATTCCTCTTAGCTAGAAATAAGGAAGAGTGATCTAGTTCTTTGAATACTCATGAAATCCTAAACAAAAAATAATGCAAACACTAAATACATAAAAATAATTCACTGGGTGCTGTGTCACTAAGTCACACGTCTATCTGGAAAATAGCTCCATGACATTAATTATTCCTTTATCCTCTAGACATTTCTGTAGAGTAGTTGAAGCTTACATTTATCAATGGAAATGTTAAATAGAATGGGGTTTTGCTCTGTGAATCTCTGTCTGGATGTGTCATTGCACTGTTTACAGCCCCTTTGCCACTTTTCAATCCATGTGACAGGATGCAAAATACAGCTTGAATTCATTTTATGAGCCAATTTCAAGGAATACAATAGCAAGTGTTTTATCCCAGTCCCAGTATAAATAACATGAGCTGTAATTACCTCCATCCACTGATTTGTCTCTATCAGAAAAAGCAATCAAATTTGTCTGAAATCATTTCTTCTGGTGAAATCTACATTTTCACTATTTGATAGATAATGATTTTCTCTCTTCTGTTGTTTGTTACACTGTATTAGTCAGCTTTATAGTCAGTGACCGCCAAGATCATCCTTTTTTGAAAAATGAGACATTTTCCCTTTTCTCAGAAATTTCTGTGACTCATATTGTACCAAATTCTTTACATACATTATTTGGATGTTTGTTTTCTACATTCATATCATCCATCCTGGTACTTAAAAGATCTTCATTTCTGACACATTTTGCCATACAAGTATATAGGGAAGTATCCTTCCTTTCTAAGATAATTAAGACATTATCAGTAATAGAATTAGTGTACAGTAAATATTCCTTTCTCTTCCCCATTGTTAAAGAGCATATTCTCTCTCCATTTCCCTTACATGTGTTGGTCAACATCACTGGTCAACATCACCTTTGCTCCCTATAGTACCCATAATTCCACTTTCTTGGTTGTTATGTTTCCTCTAGTAGTCAGAGATGCTTGTTTATATCTTCACCTCTTTATTTTCCTTTCCTGATAGAGATATTTTTATCCTCACTGTTTTCTTAATGCCATCGCTTTTATTATTTGGTTTTTTTTTCTTTCTTTCTTTTTCCTGGAGAGCTCCAGTTAGCTGTCCGTTCTATTTCATGTAAAACCTTGCACTCTTTTACTGCTGCTGTATTTTTCTGGCTTTTCTGGCAATCTGGAACCATTTTGGATTCATAAGCCCCATTTTGCTACAGTCATTTTTTTTTTTCCTTTTTTGAAGAACAATTTCAAAGCCTTGATGAAGATCCAGCTCACAGAAAAACATCCTTTCAGTGTTAATAGCTGCACATTGCAGCAACCCATATCAATAAGGGTGCTGAAATAAAACCTCAGAGAAAAAAATAATAATTGAAAATAAGCAGAACAACTGAGGCTGCAAGACTCACCATGAGCCATTACCACCCTGCAGCTTCTGTGCAAAATGCTTTGCAGCTCAAAGAAAATTAATGTGTAACTTTCTGGGAAAAGCCTGGAAATGTTATCAAGACATCTGGACTGGACGGCTTCATATCCTTTGATTTCCCTTTAAACATCTGTATGCTATATTTCACCATATGCTGGTCCAGTTTGGCTACTTTAACCTGCTAAAGAAACTATGGCAGAACTGACTGTTGAAATTAGTGGAATTAAACCAACACATCCTCCAAAAACCAGGGCTTTGGTTTACAAACGAGTAGGGCAAAGGGGATGATTCATGACATGAACGTACAGAGCTTCTAGGGAAATGGAGACTCCACCCCAAATCCCTAGGATCTAACCTAATCCAAATAAAAATATAATGAGAATCTCTCATGGAAACAATTTTTGACTTTTGTTTCTTAAATCAATGAAACTACTGATAGCAATACGCTCTTCGTCAAGGATGTCCAGAAACGGATTTCATGACTAATGGCCTCTATTCAAGTAAGTCGTCCCAGACTTTAGTGAAATTACTCATATGAGCAGGGATGCAGAAAAACACCATTTTTCATCACTAAAGCTTTCAAACATACTAATTTTATTACAGCTGCTCCGTTCAAAGATTCTGAGATCTCCTGATGGTGAGGGTAGATAATACAGCGAAGACTGACAACATGGGAAGACTGTAGACTTCTCACTAGGCACAGGAGACCATGCAGCAAGGCCTGTCTATGGCATGAATGGGTCAGAGTATCCTCAAGCTAAGATGAAGGGGATGATCCCACCTCAAGACATGTTGTCCCCAAACAACATTTAGCACAAAAATCAGCATCCCTTTTGGTAGAGTCCCTGCTCCAATATTTCCATCATAGAAACAAAGATTAAACCATTGGCAACATCCTTCTTAAGGCCCTTCTATGTGGAGAAAGGGAATGGAGACCAAATACAAAAAAGACAAATGCCTTTTCCATGAATTCAAGAGTACTTTTCTAAAGATATGTATGACTGGTAGCCCTAATCCTTACCTGTTTTGTGTTTCCCTCCTTGACTTTTCCTGACAGAGACAAATGGCTTTTTTGGTATCCTCCCTTATTTTTCCTCTACACTACAATACAATGCAAGAAAATGCAGGACGAATTCTTCCAAAAATCATTCAGGTTTTGACTTTGCTGCTGAGAATTTGCACGTGCATAGCAATCAGCATAGCAAATGGGGAAGTTACTAAATCTGAAATGGAGGGTAATTGAAAAGAAAATGTATAATGTCAAGTGAATTTGTTCCTATGGATTATACTCCATGTGCATCCACAATGGAAGCATTTCATTAAGTACAAGGGTGATATTTTACTCTATCAGAAGGGATCACTTTAATTGTCAACAGATGACCATTCGGAACTACCAAAAAAAATCCTGCTTTTTCAGATTTTCTATGAATCTGCCTCAAAAGATGATTTCTACAAAGTTAGGTGCAGCAGACTAGTTTCAACATATCTCCACTAATTAAAATATATTAACATTTTCTAAGCGCACATTACCCTTTAAGTGTAAGAGCCATTTCTATTCCCAGAAAAGATCATTTTACCTTGACATTTATAATTAAATGAAAAATGTTGCACATAGATAAATAATAAATGAGAGTGCAGGTGCTTTTTCTGCATAGCAGAAAAGAAGAGGGAATTACTCATGAGCACATATACAAATGAAAGTATTAGACCTGTCCACAACGTGTACATCTGGGTACCATAACAACTAGGGAGTTATTATGTTGTGACTCATTTTCCACCCACTTTGCTCTAATAGTCCATCTAATCAACTGTGTGTTTTTATTTTTCTGCCTATGAAGCCCTCTGATGAGTAAGTCCACCAAAATGTACATAGAAGAATTAACACTGTAGCTGTTGATAGTTTTGAAAGTCACCTTAATTTGTACATGAGTTTTATATATTTTACCCTGAACAAGAGACATGGCTATAAGCAGTTGGAGGTATTTCCATCATTTCACTCTCTTGGTTGCTCATGGTACAGAAGCATTGAGTGAGGACTACAGTTGAGCACCATAGGTGCACACATGGAAGGGCTGAAGATAACTGACTTTTATAAATATCCTGAGCTTCACTCTCTCCGAGATTTCACAGTAGAGACCTTAGGTTTGGCTTTGTTGTAAGAACAGGCATGTTCAGAGTTTAAGGGATGCACTGGGAATAGGGCTTGCAGCTTGCAATCCTCCTTCTGCCACCACTTTGAAGCACTCTATGGCTTTAAGAGATTTACTGGCCTCCCACCTAAACCCCTCTGTCTTTAACAGCTTTAAAGCATGTTTTTTTTTTTTTTTTTTTTTTTCTCTACAGGAGCCACTTAGTACAAGACGCACAGACCTTTGTTTGGTAAAGCTGTGATATTGCACTGCAGCATCCCATGTCAGGCTTCACCGCTGAGAACTTGGAAAGCTCATACACTATGCACAAGTATTTATAGGCTGCTTAACTTAAGGATAGCAATGCAGGTTTCATCCTCATCTATTATCCTGCACAACCAGAGCAGAAAAATAGTTGCAAAGCCTAAATTCTGCATTTGTTAAACACACACACACACAGCAGCAAGGTGAGTTATAGCCAAGCATATAACAAGACTAAATATCCCTTGCGGATAAGTAATGCAGCGAGCATTGTTCCTAAGAAACGTCCGTGATAAACTGCTAACACAGAACAGCATCAGTTAATGTCATTTCACTTAGCCTTACTGATAGAAAAGCTGTTAAGGCAGCAATTTAGGATTAGAGGCACAAAAGGGCATAATTAAAATTTCACTGTATCTAAGTATCCAAAGCACTTCTTATCCGAATGTTCATTCTGATGAGGATTAGGAGGCTGTGCACTCCTACCAGCATTTCCAGGTCCTATTTAAGTTATTCCAAGAGGGTCAGCAATTTGTGCAAATTCTTTCCTTCCTCACAGGCAATGCCAGCACAGGGCAAGGGAGGGAACATATATGCACTGTCACCTCTCCTAAATAATTAGCTCTGAGACCTAGAGACTGATTCAAAAGGCAACATCCAATAACGTGACCCACTGCTAAGGCTCCAGCGTCAGTGCTGCATCACTTGATCTAAAAGGCAACCTAACAAAAAAAATGCAGAAAACAATTTTCTCTTTATTGTTCTATTTTTATAACCATGAATGCATGTCCAGAAGCTGTGAGCAGGGCCAGGTTTAGTCACCACTCAAAAACTCTATTACTGAGCGGAACAAGGTAAATACACAGCTTTTCTGAAAATTTACCTTTTTGCATAATTAGAGGAAGGAATGATCCAGACCATCAAAAGTGCAAACAACACTTTGACATCAAATTTGCCAAATTCAGCAGGAAAATTCCATCCAATTTAGAGGCAAAACAATTGAGATGGAACAGTCAGGTCATAACAGTTAGACCCAAAAACCTCAAAACTATCAGAATTCCTTTAAAAGTGAAAAGTAACTTGGTAACGATTTAAGAGGAGACAAACTTCTTATGAATGCACGAACTTGCTGCAAGAAGTTTGCTTTTGAATTCCAGGCCAAAATTTGACCACTTTTGCCAATGCCTCTTAGGTCAAATCTGGCTAGTTAATGTAGGCAGATCAAATATTACAGGAAATGCAGCACCCAATCTCATCACCACTAGAAAATAGCACTTCTGAGGTCCAGTTTTAGAACCTAAACCCTGTCTCAGCTGGGTGTGGACCTTCAAATCACAATTTTTGAGACTTTAAGGGCAGCACAGCAACAGATAAAGAAATAAAAACACAATTTTCAGAAACCAGTTTAAGTCTGCTCTCATTTCAATCAGATACAGAAATTCCCTCGATTTCAGTGAAGACTAAACGAGACCAATATTGTCATGTGTAAACCTCCTTCCTCCCCAAGATACCATTTTTCACCACTAATAAATAAATAAATAAACATTAGCAAACCAGATAAAAGGTTTCCAGGGTTTTTTGACTATTGCCTTGACAAGCTACTAGGAAGCAGCAGCCTCCCAGGTTGGAGCACAGGACAGGACAGGTCTGGATTCTCATTCAGAAGATCCTCAACTGAGGGCAGGAACCCTGTAGTAGCCCTTAGCTAAACCCAAGATGATGGGAATATCATTATGCTAGGGCTTGAATGTCCCCTGTGCACCAACTGGGAAGAGCCCTTTATAAACTGCAGCTGCATAGGCATAAACTAGTCTCCTGGACTGCATTTTCAGTCTGCAAAATAAGGCTAAAAAAATTACTCTTCACAAAGCCACTGCAAGGTCGTATACACAGATTATTGTGAGGCATTTGAGTATGGCAGGAAGATGTTTGGACAGACAAAGACTGGTTCCACAGGTAGCCTACAGTCATTTAAGCCTTTCTCCAGTAGTGCCAAAAAGCTCCCAACCTCACTTGTCACTCCAGCCTCTGTTCCTGCCCATGCTTGCTCAAGTGCTCTGTTCTCACCTATCAGTGCTTGGCCACACATTTAATTATCATTCTTTCCCATCACTCTGGACTACCTCTAATATTTAGCTTACCTTTTCTGAGATGTATCAGTTTGCCTATCAGAATTCCCAGCATCATCCCTACCTATTTCTGACACACGCTCATCCAATTCTTAAACCACTCATGATCTTGCTCCTCCTGATCCACAGGACCATTTAGAAAGAATTTTGTAGCCAAAATACCTGATATTTGACTGCAAGGCCAGATTTTACAGGTTATGATCTTACACAACAATTGCTTTAGATGCGGTCAGTTGCTTTGACATCAGCATTGTCTTTGGTACAATCATTTTGCCACAGCTCTCCCACAAAACCCTTCAGAACATTTTACCCTCTGTACGGGGTGCTGAATGCAGTAAGCTATCACCAGACCTCTTTTAGCAATATCCTTTGCAGCTGTGCATTGCCTGGCTGCAGGCTGCTACAGGGTAGCAGCATGTCATCTTCAGTCTCTAAGAACTGTTAACACTGAGCACTTACGTAGTCTTTCATGCTCATAAAGCTGTACAAATATTAAAAGAGCCCAAAGGAGAGTTCAGGGTTTTCCCTTTTGAAAATTAACCTCATGAAAATGAATCCACCACAACTAAGTCCCTCTCAATTTTCTGTTTTATCTCAGCAATATTTCAGTTAAAATCTCTGGCATGTGGATGCATGGAAAGTAAACTTCATAGCCTACAGCGCAGGATGGCAAGTCCACCACATGGCAAGAGGACAGGCCCAGGGAGCACGCTTCAGGTCTGTTCACATTGCACCAGGTCTCAGCTTCAGCCATCCAGGACTCAAAACACTGTTGAAATAAACACAGGTGAAATACTACCCAGACTGAAAGAACTCCACAGCCAAAGCAAAAAGCCTAACCATTGCCATAATCCTTGATCCATGATTGCCATACCCCTGCCTTTCTGCATCACAACCGTCCTGTCCATTTCCCACAAGATAAGGATGAGTCAGAATGTAGAATGGCACAGTAATGCACAAAACTGTCCTAATGAGTCATTCTGCAAAAGGTCACACAAACATCACTAGCAATACACGCTGGCGAGCAGATCAGCTTGACTCCATCCAAAGAGTATGGGGAAGGTTAGAGTCGGAGTGTTTCCATAGCAGGAGGAGAAGACAGAATATATTCACCTCAATTGGCCCAAGGTTCATGTAACAGCAGAGCCCATGGGATGGGCAAGCATAGCTGAACAAAACATCCTGTTCCTATTCCGACCAGGGACCAGCCTTTGGAAGAGGCATGTGCATCCAGTTGGGCCCCCCAGCTTAGAGCAAGATTCAAGACTTCCCCACTCCTCAGCTGGCTCCGCACAGGTGCAGGACAACTGCTCAGCACAGATGGTCTCTATTTCCCTTCTGTATCTATTCCATAGTCAGCCTGTAGCTGCAACTTAAACGTCCAATAAAGAAATTAAGATTTAATATTTAACACTCATTATAAGACCATTAGGGAAGGAAAGACGTAGTCCATAGCTTTGTCCACAGGGTCCCACATATAGTCACAGTCCTCCTTTTTGTCCCTTTCTCTCACTGGCCTTTCTGCAGTGCAAACCAGTATTAGCAAAAGGCAGAGAACATCCCTCTAACCCCAGCATCCCACAGACCACCAAGCAGTGCCAACCGAGTATGGCATCGCCCAGACACCAACATCAATCAGAGCTTCTGCCTTTATTGTAGAAGCAAATAACAGCCTGTCCCAGGGGTCGCAGACAAGTTGCTCCATACCTGGGGTGCTCTGACAGCATTTTGAGGAGGATCCTGACACCAGATGAGTCGTCCGTAAAAGCAAAGAAGTCTGCAAACACCTGAAAACCACCACGTGACCACAACACGTCTGATGGGGCAGTGTACTACCAGGTCTGCCCAAGCAGGAAGCCACAGACTTGTGTCCAAGACACCTTATCCCCAAGGCCCTGATCCAGTGAGTGAGCCAAGCACACATTCACCTTAAAGTAATAAAAGAATGGCACAGATTTAAAAAGGGATTTTAGAGCAAGCACGGCCTTAAATGTCTTGTTAAGGTAGGATCTAGGGGCTTAAACCTGCAGTACTGAAGTCAGAGGAAAAAGTCCTACTGGTTTGAAAGATCAAGCATTAATATAGATTTTAGCCTTAAGTGAAGAAAAAAAAAGAAGTCAGATTCAGTGCCAAGACTGATGATTCCATGCAAGCCCATCAAAGGTAGAATTAATGGGCTACACTTTTAACAATCAATATTTAACTGCCCTATCCCTAGCTCAAGTATTTCCCTTCTTAAACCCTGGGAATGTATCCTATATTCACTCTTATAACTCAGGAAAAAGACGTGTAATGCCTCCCACTTTTGATGCGATACTATTTACACTCACGCATACAGAATTTCTACATGTCATACATTTCTGCATACAGAGCTATAAAGAAGGAAACTCATTAAAACATCGTGTTCAAGTGTCAGCCTATAACCGTCAGAGCACAAAGCAAGTCAGCAGCCCCGCAAAGGAAACGATCACCCTTCAACTCTGGGTGCTGATTCACGAGGAGTTTCCAAACGTGCTGTGGCCAAGAGCCATAGGACGTTGTCTACTGAAGGCCTTTCCAAAACAAACCACACAATGTCACTCACCTGCGTTCCCTACTGCAAGGAAAGCTTCAGGCAAAGGTAGAGGATTCGCCCAAGCACACCGTGCTCTGACACAGCCAGACATACGGACATACCTTCAGGACAGAGGTCCCCAGTATATGGGAGCTCCTCGCCCGCTGCCTACCACACCAATGGATCAGCTTCACACGGGTCTGCAGAGATGTTACCACACCAGATGCCCTCCATACACACAAAACTATTGTGTGGAGGAAAGTTTAGTGCCTAATATTCACAAACATCAGCGGTATGGTATGCCTTAGACTGCACTGCGTGCATATGGATGCTCAAACGAGGCCACCCACGGGATCTCAGTAGAGCATAGCATGGTGCATATGTCAGCATTGTGTAATAAACCAAAGTATTCTTCAAGAAGAAGATGCACATTTCACTGCAGATATGGCTTGGCCGCTTATTCAAAGCTACATAGTTATTACGACAGAGGAGGCCTGACAATACTAAATGCAATCTTAATTCTAATTATAACTTCTAGTATACTGCATTTTATTCATTCCTCCTTCTTTCCAACCTTGATGTTTTATCCCAAGTTATTCAAAGCTTAAAAACGGCAAATGAAAAGAGAATCTTCGATTTTCTTGAGGCTGATTGTTGCCTCTTCAGAAGAGAATCTGCATATGAAGAGCTTGCTAAAGCTGCAAATGAAGGCTATAGCTGTTTAATAGCTCACAGGCAAATCCCAAGAAGACAATTACCTAAAGTACTGACAGCATTACATCAAATGTATAAAAAAAAAAGAAAAGAAAAAGAAAAAAAAAGCTGAGTTTTTGTCTGTGAAAGAATCAAGGCCATCGAGGGGCTCCCAACCACACAGAGCAAGACTGCAGATGGAGACCAACCAGTTGAGTCAACCACTGCCATAGCGGTAAGGGGATTTTGGCAGCAGCATTAGGTGAGACCTGTCCATAAGACCTCCCTTCTACAGATGATCTACAGATGACTTCCCCCAGGCATCTGTTGAGCATGCAGCTTTCCATTCCCCTGGCCAGCGTCTTCTTTTCCCTTCTTGCCCCTTATCCTCCTCCCAAGCCCTAACCCCAAAGCTGTGTCCAAGTTCAGCAGCTCCTTAAGCAACAACAAAGTCAAATTCTGGTCATAAACAGCCAGTAAAGCCCTTCACAACATTTCTGTAACTGAGGTATGAAAGGGCCCAAATTTATGACATATCTTCACAACATAACGGATGCCGCAATATCCTTACTTTGGGCACTCTGGAGAAGGTGCAGACGCACTGGGCCATAACTCCTATACACATAAAACAGAGCCAGGCAATAGTTTATACCAGATGAGGTCTTGAGCTGACAGTTCCAGTGGGAAAAATAGCTCTGTGCACTTGAGAAAAATAAGACAGACGGAGCAAATGTTAAAATAAATATTATAGCCTATTTATTTATGAGACTCCTCCAATGTGAGTGAGCCATGTGGGGCAACATAAATATTTTTTGGCACATGTGAGTACATCTTAAAGCCTGTACATCTCCTCCCGTATGTTCACTCATTCACTCCACAAGTGCTCTCCACAAAGTTTAACTTTGGTAATTACGCTATCCCTGAGGACAATGGATATCCAAGGATTCAGTTCACAATCTATTGCCAAACTATCCGTCTCACTCTTGCTGGACTTGCAGCACATTCATGTGAAGCAGTATAAAGGTAATACAATTTTAGAGGTTGTCCTCTTTAATCTAGTGAGAACTTGAACCATTGCCAGATTTAATCATTTGAGGGATCAATGTGGCCTGTTTCATTGCATTTCCTCTCTAGTAACAGAGTCCCACAGCAACATCCTGTCCTATCTGCTGTACAATTATGTTTTATAAAGCATATAAAAGGACATCATGAGTTAGTCTTTAGGAGTCGGCCAAATATATACAGCCCAAAAGTACAAAAAAGGCAGCATGAAGCAAATACTGGAGTGACTTAAGATGTAAACATTTTAAAGCATACTACTAAATGCATTTTTTAAACACTGTGCCTAAGAGAAAGGCCGTCAGGTTACTGGAATTCAACAGTTTGAATTTAATACTCTATACTGGTATTACATCAGAGTGCTGACTTGCTGCATAATCCAGCAAAATATTTAAGTGCAAACTTCATTTTAAATGAGGCTTGGATTTAAAAGTGCAGTGGAACTATTTATATGCTTTAAACTAAGCACATGCACAAGAATTTTGCAAAGCTTCAGGTCTTTCCCTTCTGCTGGGGATTATCAGCTGCTACCGGGTGTGCAAGTTTCCCGTGTGGCACCAGGTAGCAGAAAAATATTAGAAAAGGAGCAGCACTGTTATTAGAAGGAAGTCTGGATGATGTTCACCCATCTGATCTTGTATCATTTTTATGCCCTGTCACCTCCCCTACAGTTTCCTTCTAAATACATTTATTTCACATTTCCTTTTCTCGAGAGGGAAAGATGTTGTGATATTAAAAGCCACTGGCTGGATGCTCAGCTGCAGCAGGGCAGCAACAGCTTATGGAGGCTAAGAGTCCAGCCTTAATTTCCCTGTCACTATTTGCAGAGTTTTGTGTACTTTTGGGGTGTTCCTCACCCGGACAACGGGAACTGATAAGTCCATCTGGCTTCTGCACACAGAGTTTCACTTTCCAACTCTGTAAAGGCTGCATCTGAGATACAGCCAGGCAACACCGCACTGAAATGAGCCTTTAATGTGGAAAGAATTATCCCAAATTACCCCCAAACAAAGGTTTTTCTGCCAATATATATAGCCGCAGAAAGAAGCAGTATAAAAGCTAGCAATGTTAGTCACTGCTGTACCCGTGTACATGAGCTGCCCTAGAAGCTCAACTGATGCAGCTGCTTCAAGACATAATTTTAACCAAAGGAGTTACATATTGACTGAAAATTTGTCTATAAGCAAGGCTTATGGTGTTAAACACACACACCGCAAGACTAAGGGTCTTAATAATGAGGAGGTGTGTTTCTTTCACTAATTAATCCTCATCAAGGAAAGCAAAAATAAGTATTTGTAATGGCTTCAGGCTTTGAAACTAGTTAGACACAAGATCATGACCAGACTCAGGATTTTAGAAATATGTAAAATTGACCAAAAAAAAAAAAAGTGGGGAGGGAGTCAAAGTACATAAATAAATAAATAAACAGACTAGATAGGCTATGCATGTTTGCTTAGCAGAGAAGTGAAAAGTTGTTTTTCAATGTATGCTTTGCTGCCAATATCACACAGCATTTTGTTTGCTGACCAGATGGTTGATTATTTTCAAACAGGAGGAAGAGAAGAAAAAAAAAAAAAAGCAATCCATACAGAAGTTGTTAAAATATATAAATATATATGCAGCCTTTTAGCTGAATCTTCATTGTTACTGATTTTGGGAAACGTGGGGCACTGTTGAATGCTTTGTAAATGCTCCACTTTCGCTAAAGAAAAAAAAAAAGACAAAAAAATGATTGATGACACCTGTAACATCAGGATGAGGTTATGTTTGGAACATTGAGTTCAATAACGCCTGCTTGACTTGCAACTTTTTGCCTCTGAACAGGATTTTGTGAGAACTCCACCACATTATAGGACTGAAAACACCCTGTCCGCTGTATGAAGAGAGATCTTAAATTGCAGCCTGACAAGAAAAATATGGAACCACATACTCTTATGAGGAAGCCTCATGCAATATTCCCCTCTTGGGCTGCCTCCAAGCCCACAAGTACATTTCCACTGCAAGAATAGCTAATAAATAAAGCCAAGGACAAGCTAACAACCCAAGGCAGCTGGAGCCAAGCGAACGATGGAGAAAACCTGCTTTGGTTTGAACGTGGCCATCGGACCGTGCCGAGCTATGAGCGTCCCTGTGCAGGACCAGGTTGGGACTGGTCCAATGTTCGTGTTACTGCTGTATCAGTCAAATTAATCAGCAGCGACTCACTGGGCCACAGGACAAGGAGAAGAAGACCAGCATTTGCTCCTGAGCTGTCCCTTACTGTTGCTTGTGCCCTAGAGACACAGCCCAGGCTAAAACATAACGAAACAGTTATATCTGCAGCTGGTTTTCCCACCTGGGCTATGCAGCTCACCTGCGGTCATGCACGTTGCAAGGAACCTGTAGATCAACCGCCCACATCTTTACCCTGGGAAGACAAACCCAAACAAAGGTCTAGCCCACTGAGCAAACAGCTCCAATATATTGCACTGTTTACTATATTTAAGCTTACATGCTGGATTTAGTCCCATACACAGCTCGGACAGAAATTCAAAAACATTGATTCCTTGGTGTTAATTATGCCTTAGATAACGATAAGGAGTAGGGAGGATTGCTGCAATGACCGAAGCTTATTAAAACCCCCACAGAGAGATCTCACGGCTTTTGTCACAGCTAACAGGAGTTCCACTCGGTTTAGTCTCCATAGAAATTAACTGTATTGATGAGTCCAGATTCATGGGATTTTACTTTTGATAACTAAAAATTAGGTGTCCAGCTCACATAAGCCTGAGGCCTCCAGTAGCCACTGGGGAAGGAGCACATAGTCAGCCGGCAAATTGCACCACCCTTTCAAGATGGGAGGAAAAAAATATATATTCTTGAAGGGTAACTCCACTGACAGCTAGACATCTAGGTTGGGCTAGATGCTAACTTTGTATTTAAAAGTGAGGTGAGTCATGCTGCCCACAGCACAAAATGCTGACTCTCCTCAGTGCCTAGCTGCTCCAGCGATGCCAGCATCTCATGCCAGGATGACACAAGGATCACCATACTCCAGCAAACGGACTGTTCACACTGGTTTTCGGCTGCCTAAAGAACTCTGAGGGTGCTACATGCCCTTCTCACGTGGTAGTCAAATGGGTAGCTGTATCCATGATAATCCACAATAAAGCTCCCATGATAAAGCTTCCTCCACTGAGTTTTATTGTCTAATTCACAAAAAACTAAGGGGAGATGCAAGCTGCCAGGAGCCAAAATAACGCCAGGAACAGTGGCAAAACAATGCCAGCAACAGCAAGGTGATAGAGACAGTTAGGAGACCACCGTTATTCCGGCCTGTTGTGTTTAGCAGTATAGATACAGTCTGCGAAAGCAGGATGCCACCCAAGTAATTTGTTTTTATTTCCAGAATATATATTTCCTAATGAGGTGCTACCAGGTCACTATCAGAAGACTATTTGCATTGCAAATGTTAGAGGTGAATAATGGCAAAGTTTGCTAATCAAGTTGTACTTTCAGTAATAGCCACATAAAGCTTTCCAAAACCATGAGTTGAGCATCATCACCCCCAACCCATCAAATTCTTACAACCGATTTAAGTGCCACAGAATCTTAAAACACTATGCTGCTTAGTTCCTGCTCATTTAACTTCCCAGCTTCTTGGTTTTTAAGAAGCAGATTTTCCAGCTTTTCCCTGCAATCCTGAGGAGCAGATTTACCTTTCCCCACCACCACCCTTTGCAGTGAAAGCAGCAATTCCTACATAACCACGTGCTGCAGCTTTAAAGAAACCTTTCCCCTTGTTCAGCAAAGCAGGGCAGATTAGCAGGTTACCAACACAATGGACAATGCTGCAATCCAGCTTTTTTTTTTTTTTTAACTACAAGCTGGAACTAAAAGGCAGGCAATTCTTCAGAAGAGCCAGCAAACGTTAAAATAGGGCAAGCATTAAGCATACCTCAAAGCAGAAAGACTTGGTGTTTCTTTGCATTATGACTCCTCTTAGCTAGAATAAAGGAGAATCCGACCATGGATCGCAGCTATTTCCATAGGAGCGGAGGGCTAAATGCAGAAATAACTGCAATAGCTGCTCTGTGTGTGCCTAAAAGGATCTGTTGGCACTAAGGGGACACGTTGCTTTGGTGCAGGAGGGAGGAAAACCTCCGGATCCTCGTGCCGTATGAAAGCTAACACAAAGCACTCTAGGTTTCCCACCAGCAAAGGGGAAATCAAAGTCCCATTGGATCCGACATTCAGCATCAATAGCCAGAGTCGCCCTGTCTGGCCCTCTGGAAGAGGAGCCAGTTGGCCTGGGTCCAGCTGCTATTTGAGCAGTGCCAGGGGAGATGTCCCTCAGCCGGGTGGCTGGGACGCTCACGAGGAGCCGCAGGGCAAGGCGACCTGCTGAGCAGCTGGTCTGCAGGGAGCAGCTTGCCAAGAGCCAGGTCTCACCTCCACCTCCATTCACTGCGCCACCTCCTCCCCACGACAGGCTCATAGACCTTCACGCAGGTCAAGTTCTGGCGCAACGCAGTCCTAACAGGGCCCTAGCTTCCTTCTTCCTCTTGAAAAAGATTTTTTTAAGATGAAATCAAATCAAATAAGCAAAAGAATAAAAGATCTGCCTTGGGAAAACTCACTTTCTTTTCCTCCATTGGCCTTAAGGAGCCACAAAGCTAGGGATAAAAAGCAGTTACCCAGAAACTAGCAGCATTTGATCAGCACTGTTGACCTGCCAGCAGGAGGGAGTCATGGATCTAAAAGCCTGGGAAAATCGCAAGCCATCCGTTCCTGATGTACATCCTCAACAGACGTAGCCCTAGCCATGCTTGTGTACAAAACACGGCGGGTCCATGTGAAGATCTTCCTTTGAAAAACTTCAGAGAGCAAGAACAAAACCACAAGGATTTTGTATGCTGCAAGAAACACAAGGGGAAGTTAACACTTTGAGACTTGACAGCTGAAGTCCTAATCACCTTTACCCTTGAGTTTCCTGCAGAAAGACACTAATCCAGTGCATTTTTGTTTTCTGAGAGTGCACCATCAATTTACATACTAATTTCTCTACAGACCATCACTTCAAATGATATTTTTCACTGAAAGTACATCTCTCAGCCAACATATTTCCCTTTCCTTGCAGATAAAGCACTTACCTGTGTGAACCTGAACAGAGGAGGACAAACCAGTTCTTTAGCACTGTTAACACACAAACTTCTCATTTTCTTCCTCTTCCTACACCACACGATACACCCACCTTGCTCAACCTAAATCCAGCTGATCATAGTTTTTTGATTTAGAAGTTAAAAGCGAGATAGGACCAACCTTGCACCTGATGAGTCCCAAAGGCTTCTCCACTTCTTCCACCCCCAAGGCTTTCCCAGGGGACAGATCACCAGCCCTTCCCTAGCACCACCAAGGAAGCTTGGACTGATGATGGAAGTCTCATAATTAATCTAAATTGACACAAGCCGGTATAGCCCCAGAAGGCAATGATCCTGCTGACCCCATCACCCTTCATTTGCTGCCACTTGGCTTCTACCATCTCCCTAGTCTCCAAGTCTAATTAGCAAGCCATATCTGCACATTTATTCAGCTAAAACCTAATTCCCTCCTCTCACTTTTTTATTTATTATTTTACAGCAAATTCATTTTCATACAAATCAGTGTTCGATTTGCCCCACCACGCAGTGACAGGACTGCTGCAGCTGACCTAGGGAACCCGGCAGCTTGGCACTGAGTGAGTTCTTAGAGTATTTTAACTTAGCTGCAAACCCTGGGATGTTTCTGAGAAAGGTGAGTGCTGTAAAGCTTGCAAAGCAAGGTAGCTAACAAGGCCTGGCTGACATTTTGTAATGAAAAGTATTTTTGTTAAAAAGGAAGAGTTGACAAAAAAAAAGAATTTTAACAATTCTTTTTCTTTGCACACAGTTTTTCATTTCCAAAAGAGTGAAAACTAACATGTTTTCATTACCCGCAACCAAAACCTAAACAGATTTTCAGGTCCAAAACAACAGCTAGAAAATAGTTACTAGGAGGAAGGGAGACAGAGACTCTTTTCCAAGCAAATGGAAGATTTATGAAATATACTGCTGTGCTGCATATAAGCAAAACATCTTTGTAGCAGCAGTCCCTAGAAAGACCTTGACAATGTGTAGGAGACCCAAGAGACCTGTTCCCTGACACCCCTCTAACACTGTTACTTTCCCACCACAAGTGTAAGGGGTCTAAATTGCCTTTCTTGCTGCTACACCTTATCTATTCTCCAGTCATTTGATTTTTTTTTCAAATTTGTCTGAGCTTACTACTTCCTTCAGCAGGTGCCGGTAGCTTCTGATGCATCCATAGGAAAAGCCTGCTCCAAAGGCATCCCTCTACCAACTAAGTCCCATATATCTGATACAGATCCTCAGCTGGTATAACTCTACACACAGCTAAAGCTTTCTCAGCTGGCACCTGCTGGAAAATGTGGCCCTGCAGAGATGCCAAATAACATAGATCAATACACACACTCATCCCAGCACGCATTTTCCCAACACTGCCAACTAGTACCGGTCATGGATGCACTGGGAACCCCAGCAGAGCTCACGTCCTCACCTATCCTCTCTAAAAAAACAATCTTATGGATCTCCTGATGATGAATTTCCTTATGATGATAAACACTCATCCTCAACAGTCAAGCTTTGTTTCATGACAGAGGACACGTAATGTTTTGTTGGCTGAAAGCATATTAGTTGTTCAAGTTTATGTTCTATTACAGCACCATGTCTAATTTTCTTAATCTGGAGCCATTATAACCATGGTTCATATCGCATTTTTTATACTAGTATCCATCTTCCTTCTCAGGTTTTCAGTTCAGGGATATTTCAGCCCACCTCTCACCTGTGTACTGAAGGTAACTCTGTCTTTGGCCATTCCTGTGCCTTGGCTGCTGTCTTCTCCCCTTTGTGCACCTGGTTTCACTTGACCGACTTTATTGACATCATTTTTATAGTGTGGTTATTGCTTCTCTTTCCTCATCTTTATGACTCTCCATCAAAATGGCAAATGGAAGCTGTATATATCTCATTTCACCTCAAAAATACAAGTCCGTATAGCAAGAGCTAGTAATAGTGCAATCCATCTAGGAAACTTTCCTCAGCTGCTTCTGCTGACTATGAATGATTCATAAATTAAGAACCTTTCAGATGTTCAAGAGTGTTTAGAAAACCAGAAGTACAACTTCAGATCACCCCAGCAGATAATATAGCTCCTACTTTGTTGCCAAAATAGCAAGCACAGATACTTCAGACATGGGAAAAACAAACCAATAAGGGACAATAAAAGATCAAATTAGAATAATTCCTTCCAAAACATATCAATGAGCTAACATCCTTCAGAGATCTTAAAGCCAACAGAAATGAAAAGAGTCCCAGAGACTAAGAAATCCCAAGCATTGATTACAGTTAAATATAAATATAAATATATTACCTTTCAACAGTAATAGCATTTAGCCCTTCAAGTGCACAGACAGCCTTTTTCATTTCTACATTATCTTAAAGACTTGCATGTGATTCATTTTCTCTGGCCCCTGCATTAATATACGTTCTTCTTTCTCTTCCTCTCCTAAGTTACTCACTTCTTCTGTAGACAACACCACCTTCTTCGCTGTGGCCACCGTACATTTATTAACCAGCTCTAGAACAAACACAGTACTCAAGGTTCCCGAGTACTAATGATAAGGTGCAGGATTCTTTTTTAAATCACCTGCCCAGCTTGTTTCACCATGAGCACGCAGGATGATGGCTCTGCTGAGGGACCATCAGTGGTCCCAGCCTTTTTCCCGAGCAGGCACTGCTCATTCAAAATACAGGAACACATAAGATCATTCGGATTCCTTCTGGCAGACATTCCTGTTACTCCTGCTGGTCCGTATCTGCTGACAGGAACACTAGCTAATTATATAGCTTTGTTACGTAAAGTCCTTCCCGAGACTGACAGGCTTCTTCTCTCCAGCCTTCATACAGAAACAGGAATTTCACCTCATTTCCCAGATCACTTGTGTTACTGTATTCTCTAGACTTAATATACTTAGAGATGCTTAATATTACTTGGGCACAACCTTTTTTCTATCTTTTCTCTAAAAGAAAATGGACATTACTTCAACACAGTTCATTGTACCTGACCCAGTTTCACGTTCATGCTTCACCACCCTCCTTAACACTTCCTAGTTCATCTTGATTTTCTCTGAAATTTTTTCACTGCCCAAATAAATTATTTCTATCATCAGTTGTATTTTCTCCAGAGAATTCCAGTAGACTTGTAAGAAAATAATATATTTTATAGAAGGCTTTTACCATTATTTTTTCCACTCAGTCATTTTAGAATTCCTTTTTTGATTCACCTGCTATTCCACTATGTAAACCAATGCAATGCAATCATATTTATTATGTGTATCCAAAACATATGAATTTGTTCTCAATCTGTGGAGTGACTGAGAATCAAAAAGCACATGTCAGCAAACAAATACCTCACATATCCCTATGCAAACATTTTGTCTGAAGGGGAAGTAGAAGAACCACTTTTTTTTTCATACTTGCAAAAACTAGAGAGGGAGAAGAATGATGAAATGAAGAAAAGGTCCACTTAGGCTGAGTATAGGTAAAATGTCCTAGAAACAAGATCTTCTCAGAGCTGGGAGATTGTCTAAGAGGAAGCCAAAGGAGCCTCATGCAGGTGGAAAGCTCAGAAAAAGCCCAAAGCAAACAGTGGAAAATAAGACTTCACAAAAATGTACCCTGCAGTGTCAGGGTGAGAGGCATGAACCAATACACAATTTTCACTCCAATAGGGAAACATGTATATTATCCCAGTGGAAAATCATGAGGAGGTCACTAGCTCCATTTCAAGTCACTAATGTAGGCAACACATGAGACATCTGTGACAGTCTGTTCATCACTGCTATCAGTAGCAAGAACCCACTCAGCAGTTCTGCCACTCTCCTAATTGGCGTTGGGAAGTCACCAGCAGAACAGGATATATCACTGGGGCTTCCAAATTTCTGCATCCTTGGGTCCCTGGCCACCCAAACCCAAAGGGTATGGGGACACTTGGACCCTCATCCCATAGAAGCTGTCTTGGAGCAAGACCTTGGAAGCTGCCACCATCAGAGGGCTCAGCAAAGGCCACTGGTGTGTACGGGCATCATAGCCACATCAAACGCTGTCACACCTGATGGCTAAATAGATTTACTACATGAAAACTGCCCGCAGGAATATTCATATGAACTGCTCTTACATTTCTTTTGCAGCACAGACATGCTCTGCTCAAACCCACTATGCTATGAACTATTGGAGCCCCCAATGAATCAAAAAAAGCAATGTCAAAAGGTTCCTGAAAAATGACACTGCAATACATTGTTATTTTTATTATCTATGTTATTAGAGCACCATGGAGCCTCAGGCGTAGCTAGAGATCCCACTGCTCCAAATACTGTAGCAGTGCAGAAATCTCACAGACTGGCAGATATGCCTATTTCTCACAACAGTGAAGAGACAAAAAAACAAGCTGTCAAGAAGGAGAAAAGAAAAAAAAAATATGCAGCTAAAAGAAAGATTCCCTACAGATGCAAAAATGAACTACCTCCAATGCATTAAGCATTGGGCTTCTCAAGCTTTTTGGGTATAAAACAGTAAGACCCTAACCAAGTCTTCAAAGGGCTCTAAGGCCCTCTTAAAAAGCAGCATTTTTCATCCCAAGACTTCATTCCAACCCGAGCCTGCTCCATTCAGAGACAAACGGGAGGGAGGTTTTGCTGTCATTTTAATAGCAATACACCCAGAATAATCAGTTTAGCCTGGTGAAGTGTAGAGAGACACAGGTCTCAGCCCTGTTTTACATGAACTAACAATTTTTGCTCTTCCTCCTTGCAAAAACAAAGTGAACCCTGCTTCTCTGCAAGCTAAGATCTTATTTTCTTCTCCATTCAGGCACATTCAGAATTAGTTCCCCTGGGACTTGCTGTTGCATGGATGCACTCACATACCCAAGCCCAGGTTACAAATGGGTTTTTAGCCCCATGAGTAAGGGAAGTCTCAAGCAGTATGTGAGTGAAACTTCAAAATATTTAAACAGCAAATGTGGTCCATCACGCTGAACAGAAAGGAAAAGCACTCAAAGCCCAGATCCAAAGGAGCACTGAAGCTGGGTTTGGGAGGAAATTTGGGCACCTATAGCCCAGTCTGTAATCCTCAAAATACTGACCATATAAATCCAATACTTCTGTCAAGATTCAGCTCATCAACCTCTAACCATCCACATTGCTCCTGTCTTTAGGCAAAGGCTAAGATGAGATGGGTCATGTCTTAAGAGGGCACCAGCTCCGAACAGAGGTAGGTGCTTCAAAGCAGGCAGCTAGGTCAGGCCCCCTCTGTGAGGACACACAAATCTGTATTCGCTTTTGGCCAAAACTAGATACACCACATTTCTCCCAGCCTCCTGGGAAATGTCCCGCTACTCAGACTCATGCTGTGCTCTCCTGCTGAAACTCTGCTCCTTGGAGGGAGAAAATCAGGATTCAGTGGTTGAAGATGCAGGGACTATGCCCAGGTCAGGGATGCCCTCTCCGCACCCCAAGCCATGGTGCTCCCCAAACCTCCCCCAAGCCGGGATCCTGAACCTCATCCCCATCCCTGCAGCCTCGCATCATCTCAGGACACACGAGTTATTGAGTGCTGAACAGCAAAGTGCAGGGTGAGGAAGGCAGTTCCTGCGGACCCCAGCACCCGTGTGCTCCAGGGCATCACCAAGAAGGGGGCTGCCCATCGTCACCCAGCTGCACCAGGCCTCCCTCCCAGAGCAGCGCCCCAGCCACCGCGCACCCCTTCATCCCCCGCTCCAGGTTTCAAAATGTGGGACAGGCTCCGCGTCACCGATGGAGAAGCAACCTGGAGCAGGTCCCCACAGCAGGAGGGGATGAGGGACACCCTGGCAGGAGAGGAGCAGCAGAGCCACCTTCCCCAGGGCCACCTGCGCTGGTCGCTTCTGTCCCGCGGGGACAGCGCCAGGTCCCTGCCCTGGTGGCCCAGGGGCTTCTCCGACTCTACCGGGGGGAGATGCAGAAAGTTTCCTGCCGATCTCCGTTTTTGGGGGGGCTCTGGCATTTGGAGGGGAGAAGAGCCACGCGGAGGGGG
>JAWLRI010000001.1:2320562-2354755 GCA_034781795.1 Crypturellus tataupa | reverse complement strand
GGAGGAGGAGCGCGGCGGTAGCAGCAGGAGGAGGAGGAGGAGGAGGAGGAGGAGGAAGGCAGCGCAGGCGCACGCTGCCCGCCGCCGCTCCGGCCGCGCGCGGGCAGCGACACCGCGGGGACAGCGACACCGCACCGGGGCACGGCAGCACCCCCCGTCCCGCCCCCCTGCCGCCCCACGGGCGATGAGATGGGGGCGGCACCGCGGTGACACCCTGTGCTCATCCCTGCTGGGAGCACGGGCATCCCCTCATCCCTGCATCCCCGCATCCTGCCGCCCTTGCCGCCCGCAGGCTCTGCGGTGGCAGTGAAATCGCGGGAACCACCCCCGTCATCCCGCTTGGGGAGCACAGTCAGGATCTCTGTCCCCTGCTCGTGTCTGGGGAGGGGGTGCTGGGTCCCTCCTGCCCGCTTGGCCAGAGCCTCTGGTGCTGCCCCTTCCCTGTGGGACACGGGATGCAGCTCAGTCACAGCCTGACCCAAAGGCACCGGGGAACAAATAAGCCCTCTCCCTTGGGGAATGCATATTTGGGGCCAGATTTCATCCCGCCTTCCCATTCATATGTCGCAGCAATCTGCAGTTAATCAGTGCCTTGGGTACCGCCAGGCCCTGGCATCACTGTCCCGCTTCACACATCATCCCGATCCTTTCCACCTCTCCCTTCCTGCTTTTGGCAGCCAATACCCAGCACAGAGACCTCCATCACACATGCATCCTGCCTCTGCCAACCCACCTTTTCCAGCTCCAACATATAATGCCTTTTTTTTTTTTTTTTTTTTTTACAATTTCTCTTTTGTTGAGTGCTTATTTATTTATTTATTGGCAATTTGACTGCGATTGCTGTGATGCAGGTTTGACTCAGCCTTTATTCGTCTCTTGAGCGGTGATGAGGAGCATGGAGATGTGCGTTTGTGCCAGCTAAGCCCCCTTGCCACCCCCGGGCTGGTGTCATGCTACTTGGTGATGATAGTCACTAAATCCAAGTGGCTTCTCATGTCCCTCCATTCGCTCATCCATTCGAGGACCTGGCTGCAGCAATCCAGAGGGAAGACACATTTGAAATTTCCCTTTGCTCCCACACTGAGCCTTGCTCCACTTCTAGCTCTAGCCAGAGGAAAGAAAACGGATCATTCCAAATACATACGGACTTGGATCCTTTTGGTTGGATTCATTATGGGTTTCCTGCAGGGAGAACGGGTGATACAAGGTTAACTTCCTGAAAAGTGAATCCTGCCTCCAGATGTTGACCTTGAATAAGTAAAAATTGTGGTGGGAAGCACATCTGTTTGCAGAATCACTTTTTCCAATGGGAAGGGCCTTTCCCCTCATGTGGGGGTCCAGGGGTGGAGCAGGAAAGGGAGCACCAGGATGTGCTTTGTCAGCTGCTGCTTTTCCCTCCTGGTTTTACTAAATGATTTAATTTTGAAACTCGCAGCGGGAACAACTCAATTTATAAATGAAAGGCTACATCCTAATCTCTAGCACTGGCTCAATGTCGCTGAAAAATATTTACCGTCTTTTGTGAGACTTGCTGTCTTCCTAGCAAGAAAAATCGCTAAGATCAGTGAACTTTTCTTTTTCTTCTTTACTGCTTTACATTTCAAAATGATAAAAGGTTCAAAAACATCTTTGGCTTTAAAAGCAACCCTGTCACTTTGTTTGCTTTGCTATTTGAATAGGATCCGAAATGCCCGCAGTATTAAATCCTGCAAATCTTACCTGAAGGCAGGATAGTAAAAGTTCTGCATCACTCAGTAAGCATGAGGCCATCGGAAAAAGTATGCACTATTTGAAAATTTAATCAGCTTAGCTAGAAATATGCATCTGAGCTAGAATAAAGCAGAGCTGGGTCTGTGAAGCATCATGTAACTGCAACATGAGAAAAACAACAACGCATATAAGGCAACATACTTAAAGGATTTTTAAATCTAGTAAAAGGCAGATAGCAGTAAATACCACTAGGAGTTTTGAGATTTGCAGCTGAAATCTTAAACTAATATTTTGCTTCGAGTGAGAGGATATGAAAGTAATTCAGAAAAATCATGCAATTTGAGTTAAAAACAATTTCTCTGCTCTTTTACTTTAAAGTACAAAGGAAAAAAAAAAAAGAGAAGAAGCCTAAGTTGTAAGTAATAATTTATACAGGAACAACTGGGAGAATTATTTCAAGCTTCATTTCCAGAATTGCCTGTGCGTTATAATGCCTCTCCATTAGTCTGCTGTAAGTTAAAGATGCTCTTAAAAATCTACCTTTGTACTACAGCTATGGCTGTGCTCAGGAAAAAAATCCTGACAGCTTTTAAGCATTTAGGAGAAAGATCCATAAACGGTTATTTTTGACGTCAATGAGACACTTGAAGTTAATCGTGGGCTTTGATGTTTGCAGAGCCCAGGCCTTAGGTTTCTCCAGTAGCCGTTTAGCCGTGGCAGGAGAAGCAGCCATATGTCGCTAATGTTAATGACACCAAATGAAAGGGAAAATTAAATGGCTGCCAGCTCCTGTTTGGATGACAGCAATTAGCAGCCACGCTCCGGATTAGTCAGGCCTGTAGGCTGACATTAGCTTGCGGGGGAATACAGCGCGGGGAAGGGAAGATATTAACCCTTTTCTGCTCTTCCTGGTTGCAAAATCCTTCTAGCACTTACATGCACTCACGTCTGTGGTTTCAACCACTTTGCCCTCTCAGATTTTCTCAGATAACCTGGTCATCTGTGTACTATCCACCTGGGTTGGTCTTTATTCGAGATGAGGATTAACATTCTTTGAAGATACAGTATTTTATTGAAGCTTTTCTGAGTGCAGTTCAAAATAACTTTAATGAATTCTAGCTTATACCTATGTTCTTACTTTAAGGTTGCCAAAACTTCTCAAACTCTTTGGAATCTCAAGTTAAATAATAACACTAAAGAAATGTCCTATTTTTATGTATTAAATTATATATTATAACTTTTTAACTCCTTGTTGTTAATGTTTATCTAATTGCAAAAATGTTAATGGTAGTTCTCAAGCTCATTTTTATTTGAGAAGGAGTGTTTGATTCTCTTAATGCCTGAACCAGTAGACACCACAGTGACTTCAGATGAGAAGAGGTAGATTTTCCTATTCAAGTCTTGAAGCCATATGAAGGTTTTGCAGAGCAAAATAATACCCAGTTTATTGCCATGTCAGGCCATCATATTGAACAAGATAGGGAAACTCTACAACCGAGCTGCTTCAGAGGCATTTTTTAATTATTGTTATATTTTTTAACTCTTCCCTGCATCTCTGGCTCAGTTTCAACCTACTTAAGCATTCTTTCTACTGGCGGGTCATTCAAGGATCATCATGAGTCAGTCCTGGAATAATCTAGACAGCCATGAGAAAGCTGATGTGTGAGGACAGCGGGTGTGCAGTCTCAGCTGCTGTAAAATAGGGTGTATTTAGATAACACTTACAGTGGGGTCTCTGTCTAAGGGACCCCCAAAGCCTGTAGAAGATCCACATCCAGAGATTCATCTCTCTCTGTTTTGGGCACCACAGTTTTTACCTATGGCTCTTGGTACTTTGGGAGTGCCATTCCCCTTTTCCTAAAAAAAAGAATCTTAAAACATGTCAGATGCATGTTTTAGTGGGTATGCCAAAGCGTCCAGAGATGCAGATCATGGTATAGCTCATCTGCCATGTTTAAATATCTATTCTAACAGAAACTGCATCCCACGCTACAAAGATCTTTTCTTTCCGTAAATGGCATAGATAGCTTAGATAAGACATCCACACATGGTCAGATCCCAGCCTAGATCATTTTCTGGTGTTTAGATCAGGTTTGTGTCCTGCAGCTTTGGATTTATCTGCAGGTAGAGCTGGCCTACATGCCACATTGCAGCCTTGTCTGCACCCATGGCAATGCAAAGTCAGTGAAATGGGACGAGGGCAGGACCGCGGGGATGCTGAACTGGGTGACTAGAGAAGAACAGGCTTTATCATGTAGCCATAGCCTTCTTACGTGAGCCCACACCTGTAAAACCCGAAAAAAAGGGCTGTCTTTATGGCTGGAGAAAAGTCAGGATCAGCTTGCACATCTTTTCATAATTCCTATATATAACACTCAGCACTTACCCCTTTTCCTCATTTCTTAGTACCTTGTTTCTAAATGCTGGATTTTCCCCTCTTCTCCATGAAGATTTCTGTCTTTTGCTCTTCTAGCAAACTCCATCTCTCAGATCCCCTTCAAACCTCCGAGGACTTGCAGTTGTGATCCCTTTGTTCATCCTTTCTCCCACTGTGATTTTAGTTGCCTTCCACTGTAACTCTTGCACATGCCTTGGAATTAGATGAGTCCTCTGAATATATACAATTTAATCCTGGCTGTGCACGGGTTAGACATAAAAGATCTGGAGCAGTCTTGCACCATTTTAATCTATGGACCTGGGGAGAGAGGTTAAAGAACTAAGCTGCCTCGCTTGAATCTGAATCACATAAAATTCAGACACAATAGAAGAATTTCCTTGCTTTTCAGATACCACCCTGATTTGACAGCTCCTTCTTTGCTTTCCAAACTAAGGGTAAAATATTCATTCAGAGTTTTAAAATATATAGGCCAGATGATTTTTTCCCCACACATCTAGACTAAAAAGCATCGCTAACTGCATTAAAAACAGTCTGCATGTTTGTTTTGCATGAGGAGGAACAGCAGCGGCAAACATTTCCGAGATAACTGATGATGGACAGCCGAACGACACTCTGAAACCTTTTACTGTTGCCATTAGAGCTTCTTGGCCATTCATCCACAGATGCCTTTTCCCAGCAGACCTATTTATCTGCTATCGGATACCAGGAGTGTTTTGAGTAATGATGATTCTCTTGCCTTTGCATGCAAAACGAAGCCTTGTGAGATGACTCTCTGGGATCCGTCCTGACGTGGTCGTGCCAAAGACGGCACACGCTGTGTGGGGGCTGGGAGAGCAAAGTGGAGAGCAATGAAGCACTATTTATAGAGCACCGAGAGCAAACCGTCAGGAGGCTGCGATCTATACGGCCTGGCTGTGCTGATTCGGTGTGTGAAGCCAGGATGAATGACACTGAATAAATCACCTTCTGCAGCGAAGAAGGGTTATTTGGGTTGATGCTGTTGCTTTCTAAAGTGATGCTGAGAATATTGAGTCCAATTATCTTCCTTCTAGGCTGGCACGTGCCTTCTAGAGGCATGTTCTTGATTCTGGGGACGAGCAGACAGCAGAGCAGTCTGTACCCCTGCTATCTTCTCGGGACAGAGTTGTTCAATCCCCCATTACCCAATTCTCTGCCTTCATCTGTCACACCACCACAGTAGTGCCAGGGAGCACTATACCATAGAGCAGTGAAGAAAACTCCCTCTCCCATCCATCCATCCTATGAGAAGCATCTCACTTCTCTAGAAAAAAAAAAGAAATCCAAGTGTCCCAGGACTGTCATGTGGTGTCTCCTGAAAGAAAAAGGGGCCCATAATTTTCATTGACCAGCTTAGTTTTGATGAAGGCTTTTGTGATTAGAAGAGTGCATTTTCAAGGGTCTTCTGAAAGGTCTTTTTGCTTCCCTTGAACCAACGATAACGTTCCCCTGCTCTTCAAAAGCTTCAAAGGAGGCAATGCCAGACTCTCCCCGGGAAATCGGTAGGAGCCACGTTGAACCAATATTAAAAATGCTTTGAAAGTCTCACCTGTTTGATGAGCAGGAACTTTTGTAGATCTGACGTATTATATTACCATAGTGTTGCTATGGTTGGCAGCAAAATTAATTGCGCTGACACTGCCAATTGTGTTGACACACACAACGGCAGCAAACAGCTGTAAGTTAGTATTAACATGAGTATTGATTTTCTGCTCCCAACAGAGCCTCGGCAAACTTTGAAAAGGCATTTTTTTCCAAACAAAACCCACCCAACCAAATGTCAGAGATTGTAAAAAAGTCATTTCAGAAGAAGGTAGAGTTGTAGTTTTTCATGTGAAAATCCTGATTCTGATCTCACTCATGTGGATGTGAAATTGCACTGACCCTGCATGTACACCAGCATGCAACAGAAATAGATCTTTCCAAGGTGACTCTGAGGTGATGCTGTGACCAAGCAGTCTAACAGGACGACCTGCAAGTTGACTTAAAGTCCCAATTGAATTTGCAGAGGATGAGGATACGGCCATACAAATTAAACCATTAGCATATGATTCCTAATGGTGCAAAATCTTGCTGTGGGTAAGTATATGGGTGAATTAAAATGGACCGTGCGGTATTATATGTACACAGGACTGTCTGCAGCTCTCTCAGAATCTGGGAGGTTTTTGCCTCCATCATTAGCTGTCCTGAAATCAATCAAAATGTCATCAAACTTGTGTGCTAATGCAAAACCTCAGTAATGCCCTCTTATTCTGTCTGCCATTTATTGCAATTAGACGAGAACATCAAACTGTTACATGCATCGTGTACTTGAGAAGTTATTTTGTCCTAACGTTGCTACAGTCATTTGGGTTTTATGCAGGCTTGCTTAACATAAGTCACAGTGTATTTACTCTGTGCATTGGGCCCAGTGATGCTTAATTTCTCAAAACAATTTCTGCAGCAGATTCTGCAGGCAAGATTGCACAAACTCTTTGCCTCTCTTTCCAGCCCTCCCCTACTGAACCTCCACCTTTTCCACACCATGGTGCCCACCTGAGGAGCTTGCTTGCCCATAGTCAGAGCAAGAAGCAATGCAAATCAGATACCCCAGGCACTCACTGCTTTTTACCCCAGCTCAGTGTGAGGCTCCAAAATTGCATGTTCTTGGTTGCCAATGTTTTGTGAAGGGCTTATCTATCTAGCACACCAGCTTGGTGCAGCTGGTTTAGTGTTGCCTTCAACTTCTTACAGTAGAGTAGAGTAAATTGAATGAGAAGGTTCATCATTAATCCTTCTTCCCTGTTAATCTGTCATCATAACATTCAAGAGATGATTTAGAGTCAGTCTTGCATGCGTCACGCATGGATTTCTGAGCTGTCTCCTAAGAAGATGCTCTGAGATCAGTAGGTTAAAGAGCATTAAAGTCTCTTTAGGAGTAGAAAGCTGTTTCACTCATAGGGAATAGAGCCTTACTTGAACATACCTTGAGCTGAGCCTGTTTACTTCCCTAGCTCCCTCAGGATGATATTGTTTTGACACACACACACACAATTTGTTTTGCTCCACAAAATACTAATTACGGTGTCAGCTCCTTTAAATTTGGCAACACACCACAACAAGTGTAAATTTGCAATTTAAGGGATAAAAGGATTTATTGCACTATAAATAACCCTGCACATTAACATATTAGTGCTAAAGTAGTACCAAGTTAAGTAGAATACCTGTAAATGAAATTTAATGCTTTATTAATAGTTCCCTCATGGATTTCACTTTCTTCTTTACTAGTGTTCTTAATATCAGGCTTGTCCCCTCTTCAAAACGCTGCTTATTACCTTACCCACAGATGCAGCTTCCCCAGAATCTTTTCCAATACCCTTTTTCCCTAAAAACTCATTTGAAACAAAATATTTTGAATTAAAATTTGGTATGGCACCCTTTTCCATTTTAAACCCTTATTTATGAATATTGATTCAGCTCATGTGTCAGCTTCATTGGTTATGAAGGTGTAGAATGGGACACTGAAGACAAGTCATTGAAAAAGAGATGTGTCTAATGGGCACAGTGAGCACTCCAGGGACATCTTTTCCACTCATAGCGGGACAGAATGCTGTGTCTGCCAACTGATGGTGGCAAGACAGCCAAGAAAGCCTAGTGCTGAGCACATGAAGCTGGAGGTCAAGCCTTCTTGACGGAAGTTCTTGTGGTGCAATGGATGCTCATGTTGTAGCCCTTGGACATGTCTATGTGAATGCTCATTGCAGCCTAGAACTGGCCATGGTAGGGATAAAGGATGACCCATTAAGAGCCTAGTGCTTGGCATGAGCTCCATGTGGCCGAGTGGGGCTACCAGGTCCATGAGGAGAGTCGGGCATCTCTCGAGGGATCAAAACAGCACATGGGGCCATCCCAGAGTTGAACAATGCAGGATTGTGTCTCTGTTCTGCCTGCACTTCAATACTAGCTGAGGACTGGAAAGGGTTTCTAAACACATTTTGTGAGAGCATTTGTTAGTTCATCTCTGGATATTACTGAGGAGTAGTGGAGGGGAAGTAAAGGTGAGTATCTGGTATGTCTGGCTTTAATATTAATGCCATTAGAAACCCACGGACCTGCAAGAGATCAGGCTGTTTGAGTGAATTCAAAATTAACCGTGCAAAGTGAATAGTGTGCTTGAATTAACCTCTAAAAACATGCTTACCTTACCAGGCTAAGGTAAAATGTCAGCCTGAAGTTAAAAGCTTTCTCTGAGAAATCTCTGCTCTGAGACTCAAAGTGACCCTTGATATTTATCAAAGTAATGAAAATACAACAGGCATTTTCGAAAGCTGATGAGAGGTTGTACTCAACTTACCTGCAGTACTAACTAGGTGTTTCTGCAGCAGCTGGACAACTCACTGCACTATCACTTTCCAGCAGGCAGGGACAAATTCTGAAGCCTTACTCTTACTGCCTAGAGTATTTCTGCTAAACTTCAATGCTAAATATATATATATAGGTATATACCTTTTCTAATTACTATTATTTAACAAATATACAAATATACAGAAGTGCAATCAACTTGACTTGTGAGACATATGTTTGGATACACATTCCTGAAAGTCTATTCCATAAAAGTACTCTGCATTTTTCCAGTGGCTGAAGCGGACCAAGAAACCAAGACAACCTCCAAATGCTCCAGATGTCCTGGCAGGCAAAGATGCTTTAAGTAATGAGGATAACACGGGTGACTCAGCCCTCTTCCCTGCTGTGTCACACAGAGCCGAATAGAGGAAGACGTCACTTTTGCATGCACAGAGGCAGCAAGCTACTCAGCTGAGTATGTAGGCTACGATTATATGGGTAATCCATAAATGCCTGAGGCTAACGACAACGGGTCCTCTCTGTGCTAAGCACAATACAAATACTGAAGACAAAAACTTGTAAAGCCAAACAGCAACAGCAAACTAGTAAATTTTAATTCCTTTCCAGATATAACACTTCCCCATCTAGTCAGCGCAGCCAGCTTATATTGATGAATGCTTTCCCTTTCTTCTCCCCAGGAAAACACAGAAAAATGTTCAACTTCCATTTGAAAGAAAATAAGGAAAACAAACTATGTGCAATTTTGCCCCTGATGGGGCAAGACATGGAGGTTGTGTTGGCTCTGTGCGAGGCGAACGGCATGCCTCATTCTGCCCTAGTTTCAGCTGGGCTATTTTAAGCTGTCTTCTCTACCGGAACATCTACACGATGATCCAAATTCCTCACAGGCTCCTCTCATTGTGCATCTCTTTACGTATCTCCAGCAAACTCTTCTTAAACAGATGAACAGGATTTCATGAATAAAGTATCGAGTAAAATCTCTATAATCTGGAGATGGTGTAAACACAACCGTTCAGAAAATCCCCAAATCCTGAGGGGCTAATGTGGCACAGATGTTTAAGAAATACGTATGCTTATCTTTCTCACGAAGGAACTACTCATCAGAGATTTTGTGACTCTTCTTTGTCTATTGGAAAGTAGTTCATTTACATGGTGTAAACACACTGTGTTACAGCAAAACCCATTTGCAAGGCTAAGAAGGTCTACCCAGCACAGGGGGGTCTTCGGTCTTCCAAAAGCACAACAACATAAAATTATTGCCATGATCAGAGGAATCAGTGTCAGCATTCAGATTAAATCAATATGGAGGGTTGAGAGTCACTCTAAGATTCAAGGAAAAATCAACAGACACTTCCTAAGGAAAATGAGATTTCTTGCAAACAGTTCATTTTAGAGACAGCAAAGCCTAAGGATAGGACACAATTAAAGGAATCCCTGGTTTGAGAAATGGGTGAATAACCTTCTGTGTCGTTTTGAGCTGAGAACAGGCTCACTGAAATAAATTTACTAAAAACAGCCTGGAGAGAGAGGTTGCTATAAGGTGCACTGCCGTCTAACTTTTGCTATGTGTTTCTACATCCAAAAACCAATTTCTTATTTTGCGTTTTAGTTTAGCGATGCTCATTTTACTCTTACCTTAAAGCTCCCTTAATGACTTCAGGGAGGTTTGAAGAATTCTTGGCATGGCGTCACCCAAGGAAGAGCAATATTAGAGCAGCGCCAGCTTGCCGTGCCAAACATCCTGACGCAGTGTCAGGAGTCCCCCAGAGCTGGCAAGAGCAGCGCTGCTGCGAGGCTGGCAACGCGCACCCGTGGGCAAGAGGCTCCCGTGAGCAAGTGCTACCCAAAGCTGCTGCAATACTCAACAAGGCTGCGAGCAAAGAGACTGTGGGGTCTCCTTGCAAACACAGCAGTTGACTTTGTAACAGGTATTTAGTACATGAGCTAAGAAAGAGTGTCTTGTACCAATCACAGCTTTGACTGAAAGAGATTGTGGGGTGATTGTTATGCATTGAGTTATCCAAGGACTTTTGCCCTGGTTTCCTAAAAATAGAGTGAAGCACACTGTGATTTTTAGGGTGGATCAGCCAGAACTCCAGACATTTCAGAGCCATCTGCTGCACATTTCAAACGATCTGCCGAGACTGCTACTGACTGGCATCCTGCTCACCTAATTTCCCAAATCTGCACTTGATGTATCTGCATCTTCATGAGCAATCAAGAGGAAGAGACATTGTTAGAGCACAATTCACACGGCCTATTTTGGAAATCTGCATTAAAATAGGATGAATGACATCCTATAAATTTCTATTTTTCTCTGTTCCCCTGCTAGAAGGATCCAGGCAGAGATGAAATGAAGGTGTCTACCCTGTAGATGTACTCTTGGTGAAAGAAATCTTAGACTGCTCGTTTAACAGGATAACTTAAAAAGTACTGTCATTGCTAAGGTTATTCCCACTTGTTCTAATAGACATTGGATATGACCCTCTGTAGCTCCCACAAAGCCTTTAATTGATTGAATCTGCGTCAAACCTGCTGTTTTTGACGGGTGTCAAAACCCAAAATTATTTCTCTGAGTCAAGGTCAACATGTCTCAGTAGGGTAATAACAGAGAGGTTGAGTTGACCCTGGTCCATCTCTGTGAGGAACACCTCGTTCTCCAAAATTTTTAAGCCAGGAGCTTTCCCCAGAATAAAACAGAATCTTAAAGTATTTACAAATTTTATCAGAGCTTTGTTTTTTGCCAGAAAGAGGTGCTTTCTTTGAACAGAAGTGCAAAGCTATCATGTCTAATTATATTAAACATGACCCACCAAAATTATGCAAGTTAAATGAAAGCAGAGTCCTTGCTCAACTTAGAAATGCAGGTCTATGCACACTCTCCAGAGCAATGGATACCTCAACCACATTCAAAGCACTAAAACTCACATCTTTGTGCACTGATTTGGAAACTGCTTTTATGAAGATCATTACCTTTCCTAACCTTGATGCAGAATTCATAGAAATGGAGAGTGTTAAGAACCAGGATTCTTTTTACATCAGTCATGGTAACATTCTGATAGTTCATTCAAAATAAAAGAAAAAAAGAATCCACTTTTTGCATCTAGGAAACCCTGTATTTAATCCCATAGTTATAAGGATCACCTATTAGACCTCCTGTGATGTTGAACTGCCACAGATTGCCTCAAAGTAAACCTTTGGGTAGAGAATAATGCAACTTACTCTCATAATCTTCACTGTACCCTTAGAGCACAATAACAACGTTTCTATATAAAATAAGATACAATGAAATCCATGGACTTACAAAGTTATTGACCTGTAATTCTGGGCAAAGAACATGCAAAGAATAAATAAAGCAGAAGAAGTGATGGGGAAGTGGAAAAGCTCCTTAGATGTTTTTTGGGAAAAAAAAAAGTTTTTCAGGAGTTAAAATGGAAAAATGCAAGAACATCAATCTTATTTTCCTGACGGCAAATTATGTAAGGAAAACTCTACCTCTGGGTGAAGCTGCACATGGAAGAATTCAGTTCATGCATAATTTCAAATATCACGATTAAAGTAATAATAGAAAGGATTTCAGGCTGCCCCCTGTAACTGGGATTTGTTTCCCAACTTTCCCACCCCATTCCTGTCTACATTCCTACCTAGGAACAGTCATGAATTTCTGTTCAGATTTTATTGTTAGAGACACATAATTGAACCAAAGTATATAAATCACTTGAAACTTGTTCAAACCTGACAGTGTTTTAATCATAGGGAATCAGGAACTTCCAAGCTCTGTTTTGTAAGGCAAAATAGTGATACAGAGAGGAACAAGATATCTCATTAGGGAGAGTTCAGTCAATCAAGGTACTTATTTCTGGTTTTAGTTGTTGCACAAGAATTCATATGAACAGTGCACCCCTTAGATAAGAAATGAAAGAAAAGAAATCTCAGTGCTTTCTCACAGTAAAATACCATCTGCTTCTATTTAAGAAATTCATGATGATGGAACCCAAAGCACTTTGATCGGATGTTTTATGCGATTAGTTTTGAATAAGTATTCCAGATCCGCCTAGCAAAAAGCTGTCAGCTCCAAATCACATCTCAACCTCCTCCCATAGTATGAACTGAGAAAGAAAAAAAGAATATTTTAGTCTGAGAACAATAAAAATGTTTCTCCACAAATTTAATGAAATTGTTACGAGCACACAGGAAAACCCTGATGTGTACTCAGAGGCAGTTCACATTTCCCAGCTACAGACATCAAATTTGGACTCAAACCGGAGTAAAATGTCTCTTATGCAGAATTACCCACTCCAGGCACATTTAGGAATCTAACAGGCTCTGGCTTTGGCTTCAGTCCTCCTTTCTGAGCATCACCAGGACATGGGGCTGTCCTTGTTCTTGAGTTGATATTGTGGCCCATCCTATCAAGGATCCCCTTCTTACTAAGGATGTCTAGGCATCTCTGGCTCCTCTACACAGTGTGGTCAGGCATATATTCTAGTTTTCTGTGACAAACAAACTTTCATGACCTTTCTGGTATGGAGGCATAGTCCTTTTCCATAGGAAAAACACAGATTTTTTGGAATTAAATATTTCATGGGTTGCCAATTCTTGGTACCCTTTTTGGACGGAGAGGGCAGGGCAAGCTTTCAAAGACCTCTGTGAAACATGGTCTGGATGGAGAAAAAGTGAATAACTCAGGGTGCCTGGTGCCTGCTCTCATGTGGACAGGGACTGTGAAGGATAAAGGAGACATCAGAAATGGAGGGAGGAGCCTCTGTGCTGATGTAACTGACTGACTTCTTTAGCTTTTCCCTGTAGGTTTGTAAGTGTGGACGGATTTGGTTTAGGGTTTGCATTATGGCAAAACTGGTGCTCTGCAGGACTCCTTAGGAAATGAGATATAAATCAGTGGCAAAATCCATAACTTGTACCCTCCAAAAAAAGAGATTATAGGACATAAAAGTAAGCAAAATTGCAAGTCCTGGAGAAGAAAAAGAGACTATCTAGCAACTTTATGATGAAAACTAAAACAATGGAAATTTTGCCCAAGTGTTGGTTCTCTCTTCCACTTTGCTTTTTAGTTTACAGGTGACAGAGTCATAGAATCATTTAATAATTCAGATTGTAAGCAGATATAACTCAAATAATTCCTTCCAAAACACAGATCTGAACAATGTGAAGAACTGCAGCGAATAATAACCCACATGAACAGATGAACAGAGTCATTTTCTTAGCAGAATGGTGAGAAGGATTTGAGGGGAAATAAGCTATCTTGGTTACAGTATCAAGGATAGTGTAGGGAAGTCAGCTATAAAAATGTGGCCAACCAGATGTCTCCTTCCCTTGCAAGATGACTGCTTTTTTTTTTTATTTTTCCCACTCAGTCTGTAGGAGATTGTACTGTGTCACCCTAAATGTCACGGAGTGAGTGGGACACTATTACCACCAAGAGGGATCCATAGGGGCCATATGCTTCTCTTCATTAAGGTGAGCACCTCTTTATTCTTGTTTAAAACAGGTTTTCTTCAGTAAACTAAATGAAGTCTGTTTATCTCAGCTCTTATTATCTCAAATTCAAAAGAGCTTAAAAAACAGAATCTGTATTGCTAAAATACTATGTTTCCCTTTCTTTTTGTAATATTCAGATTTCAGATATTTTCTCTGGAGGTATCTAGAAAAAAGGAATTCAAATCAAACATTTCTTCCAACTCTGGGATAAATGTACATTTTAAAAGAAAAGAGCAGTTAATAGAATTTATTCCCATTATTCATTCAGAGTAGGTTAAGGAAAAGATAAATTAAATTCATTTTCTGGATGAACAAATGTCAGGCAGTTTTTCCTCAGATTTGTTAGCCTATATTAAGTAATAACTGAAATCAGATGACTTTTAGATTATTCAGGCTTTGTCATTTGAAAAGCATATGGTCACGAGTACATTTTAATTTTTCAGATATATTATAATCTTGCTTTTCACCTCTGTGAATGACAAGGAAGACAAGGCTGTGACTTTAGACCTCAATAAAAATGAGATGTCCAGTTTCAACTTTCAAATTTCACTCCACTACAATAACATTCCCACCGTAACTACGGAGATTTTCAATCACAGTCCTTAATGCAATGCTTGTTATTATCTAGCAGTAAAGACCAGAACAAACTTTCTGAACCATCCAGCTGCTCTGGCGTTTGATGATCCTCACATACCAAAATACTGCAAATCAGACCTGACTAGATTTGCTCTAATATTTTCACAAGTCTCCCCCATTTAATCTGCACATTTAGCACTTTCCACTTTGAAGCCCACATTGCAGCTGGTTTGTACAGTAAAAATGATTATATGGGGTGCGCTTACCAGTGAACTGTGGCTGCTGGATTTAAAAAGCTTGTACTTTTTAAAGACAAGACTGGATGTAATTTGGGGTTTCCCAGTACATTCAACACTTTCTTATAAAGGTCTCAGGGAGCAAATGGAAAATGCTCAGGTTCTTTCCTTTTGTTGGTGATTGCAGCCTCATGAAGACAATTATTTCCATTTCTGCCAACTGAAGGTTTGGTTTAGAATCTGCCTACAGGCTAATAAACCATTCAAATCACCTGTTTCACAAATGAATATTCATGGTGCTGGTTTGCAATTATAATTTGTTGGATGCTACGTTTCTGGCCAAGTTAGCACTGAAATAACTGATTCCTTTGTACAAAAAAAAATAAAAATAGAACATATCTTTACAACATTATTGGAAACATCTGCAGGAATTCAGAAGAGTACCTTGAAGCAGTAAATCTCAAAGAATGTAGCGCACATTGCTAATAAAGACATAGGTGAAGGCTTTGATGGGAGATAAAAGGTTAGACAACTCCCTCTTCAGTTCCTCATTTCTTTTTATCTTTCTTTTTGACGTCCACAGAAATCGGTGCCAGCGGAGTCTGGAAGCAGGCAGTGCTCAAGCGCTTTCCGTGTGTCATCCGGGCCCTGCTGACTGTGTAAGCCTCTTCCCGTCTGGCAAAATAAAGCCTGAGCCATTCCCTCCTCTGGGAATAAAGCGCAGAGCTGAACACCAGGCTTGAAATAGCCGCACGCCAGGCACAAAGTTTCTCTTTGATAGGAAAGGTAATTTGTGAAGGGGGAGCATCTGTTCCAAAAAAGCTCTTTGGCCCATCTCTACTCCATGATGGTGCTGTATTGACAATGTGAGCTGGGTGAGCCAAGTCTTTGCCCATGTGGTCTGTGGTGGAGTTCTGGCTCCATGGATGCCCTAAGGATTCCCCAAAGTTAGTGGAGTTGCACAGCCACAGAAATGATTCTCTATTGCAACAGTCCTGAAGAACCACGGCTGGTGTATTGTGTGCAGTCCTGGGCTCCCCAGTACCACAGGGATGTGGAACTTCTGGAGAAGGTCCAGCCTAGAGCAAGGAAGATGATTAAGGATCTGGAGCATCTATTGCATGAGGAAAGACTAAGCGAGTTGGACTTGTTTAGCCTAGAGAAGATTGAGAGCAGATCTTTCAGTTTCATCTGCATATGAGGAAGAACTTCTTTGTTGTGGGAGTGCCAGAGCCCTGGCACAGGCTGCCCAGAGAGGCTGTGGAGTCTCCTCTGGAGATCTTCCAAACCCACCTGGATGCCACCCTGTGCTCTAGGTGTCCCTGCTGGAGCAGGGGGTTGGACTGGGTGATCTCTAGAGGTCCCTTCCAACCTCAACCATTCTGGGATTCTGTGAAAAACCTTACCCTTTCCTGTGTTGTTCCTATGCAGTCTTATTTAAGTGTAAGAACATTGATTGTATTGGAATATTCACAATTTAAAATTTAAATAATGTAATTGTAGAGGAGACTTTTTGCTTTTAGTCAGGGGTGTTTTTTAAATCTCAGGTCTGCTTTTACAGAGCTGAAATATCACAGTTATATCCATGACAGCCCAGGTTCTCAATGATTTTCTGAAGTCTTGATTCAGAGCTTTTATTAATATTTTGATCTCACAAAAAGTCCTAAAGTCCATTTAAAAACAAAAGGCAAAAAAAAAACCCCACAAGTAGTGAGCAAGTTTTCTTCCAATTATCCAGGTATGTCAGGGATCTTGCAGGATTTGGATGGCCACCTACAAACACCATCTGTTTTTTTCTTTTTCATTTTAAACTTTTCCTTCCTTCCTTCCTTCCTTCCTTCCTTCCTTCCTTCCTTCCTTCCTTCCTTCCTTCCTTCCTTCCTTCCTTCTCAGTAATAGTGAAAGTGAGATACAAAGAACAGGTCTGTACATGACTACTCCCTTCAGGACTGACCAGAGCATTAATCTATTTTGTCTTCCAGCAATACCGAGACACCTGAGTCACTTTTGCCCAGGTGCATGTTGCCATTGGCCCTTGTTTTGGACCATCTCCCTTCACAAGTCTCTACCCACCTGCAGACACAGCACAGCCCATCGGGACACCTTGTCCAGCAGGACCCCTTGTCACATCAAACCTTCCCCAAACCCTTCGTTGTTACAATTCCTCTTACTGCTCTCACAGAGCTTGGTTCTGTAGCTAACAATCCCCAAAGCCAAAGACTCAATAACCACGTGATTACCTCTCTAGGAAGAGAAATCAGCTGTTACTGTGGGACAAGCACTAGAGTACTATGATCTGCAGCAGAACAGCGTTTACCAAATTACGTATTGATGAGAGGAGGAGTAGGCGTCGTGTGATTAACTCTCAGCTGCTTTCAGAGGTTTTGTTGGCTAGGAAACCATTTTTTTAATGCCTGAAAGCCTAAAAGTTGAAGAAGATGAAACAATGCCGTGAAGGTGGCTACCATGAGTTCATCGCCATCTTTGCTGTAGATCCATAAAAAAAGATTTCTTCGTAAGTGGGTGTTTTATTGCCCTTAGGACTTTTCTTGCCTAAGCAATGTTGACTTAAAAAAAAAATAATGTTGACAGCACATTGTACTATTTCACTGTTAACCATTTGCTCCATTCAGAAATGTACTGAATTAATCTATTCCGAACTTTTGAGGCAGGAAATCCATCTATTTCATGGCCAGGTGTTAGACCATAGACTGCCTGGAGCAAACACAGATGCTTCAGGTTTCTTCAGATCTGTTGAAGAAAATGGAAATGTGCAATTACGTTCTATCTAAGATGTTACTGATTAGGCTGATTTCACCATATAAAATTAACAAAACTCTAATAAAACAGGAGTGGATTTCTCTAGCTCCTTAAATCACAACTCCTCCAGTTAATTCTGATTTAGCATGGAGATTACTTCCTTAATCAAGGTAACTATTTCATTCAATGCTTGGGAGTGGCACTCCTGGGTATCTGATTTTCCATTCTTCATAGCTTTAATGGTTGTATATGTAGTGTTTTCTACATTTCCACAGAATATTTATAGGATGAGATTGTCAACTCAGCCTTAAGTAGATATTTTCTAAGGTTGTGAAAAGCTGGAACCGAAATGCAGGCACATTCGACCCTAATCATATCTGCAAATGAGAAAATTAGACAATTAATCTGAATTGGTCTAGAAAGCATGTCTCATATCAAGGGGAAAAAGATGCCCCTTTTTTCTTCCACTTATTCAAAGGTTAAGAGGTGCTATGCTCACAGCCTGTGCGAGTAATATAGTTCTGATTCTAGGTGGCTCTTTCCATTAAAAAAAAAAAAAAAAAAAAAACATAATGAGAACCAGCTCCACCTGCAAGCTGATGCTGGATAATGCCAGACTAAAAATAAGATAAGGAATAGAAAGGTAACAGGAAAGGTGAGTCATAGAACAACACATGGACAGTTTTGTGGATTATGTTTTATCAGAAATCTTTAAATCAAAGCCAGATATTATTCTGAACAACGTGTACAGCTGAAACAGGATTTCTGAGCTCATGCAGAAATTTCTAAGCAGGTCTCTGAGGTTTATGTTAGGCAAGAAATGAGTTAGAAGCAACCCTGTGTGTTTCTAGTTAAAATTTATGATTCTGTGGCACTTCTGAAAGTAGTTATGGATGCAAAATGATACTGCTACAAACAGGAATGTCTCAAAATCTAACTTAAAGCCCTCACAGCAGACAGCTGATTGAACAGAAGGTGACACTTGGCACAGCACTTGCACGTCCACCAGCAAGAAACATGAGGGAGAAAAAAAGAAACCTACAGCAAGATTTGCTCCCAGCACGATGATGAACTGCAAATAAGACAAGAGTTTGGTCCACACAAAACCATTTGATTTTGTGGATAACGCAGCCGTCACTTCCTTGCAGCAGTCCCTCAGACCATGGGGTGCAGGAGGGGAGCCTGTCCAAACAAATTGGCACAGGAAAGGCGCTGGTGTCCTCAAACCGCTGCCGATCCTTCACAATAACTTTCACTGGCTGAAAAGGTCTTTAGATCCAACAACAACTACCCAGAAATCAGAGGTTTTCCTGATTCAGGGATATTTTCCACGGGTCAATAATGGGCAAGGCCAGTGTGTGTGAGGTCACTGCTGGAATGGGTTTCTTCCACATCTGCTCCAGTGAGATTTCGGATGCAGCTGTGCCGACGCGCTGGGAGCAGGATGCTGAGCCACACGGATGTCGGTTCCCACCCAGGCCCTCAGTTCCTTCAAACTTCAGAGCATTCTCAGAACATTCTTATCGCAAAAAAGGAAAATGCCAGATTTAGGATGAGAGAGAGAGACTGAGAAATGGAAGGAGGGAGAGATATGGAAAGACACATTAAAATCAAAAAAAAAAAAAATTGAATACAAACCTGTTATGACACTGTGAAAAGAACTGTGTAGGAGATCAAACAGGGACGTGTCGCGCTGTGAGCAGAACTGTGGCACAGAGGATGCCCTAGAGGGGAATATATTTCAAGAGCACAACTCAAAGTTTCATTTCTCATGGAACAAATCTGTTTTGATAATAAAACAGAAAAAAAGGCATTTTTTCGGGGTTTACTGATTAAGACATTTGTTATAAAACACGTAACTTTTTTTTGTGATCATATCCAAATATTATCACTAATAATAGTTTTATCAACAACCATTTGAAAAAAAAAAAAAATCTGGACAAAAAAAATTAGGGGAACTGCAAACTGACCAGCTCCATTTTTTGGCCAAGATGAAGCATAAGTAATGCACACAAGGTCAAGTAGCAACACTGAAGATCCAAGACAGCATTGCTAGTCCCTTGTCTTTATATAATCCTACCGCTATACCATAATCCTTTCCCTATACTTACAGCAGCCAAAGATTTCTAATACACAGCCACAGGACATAATGAATTTGCATAGAATTGTTTAACTCAAAGGTAGTAAATATTTTCATGGAATACATGAAAAGAGAGATATTTATAAATAAACCTGTTTGCCCATCATACATGCTGCTCTGATTTGTTGCCCCTCTGAAATTTTGCAAGATTTTTTCTACCACTTATAAACATGGTAGAGCTTGACACATCTTTTTCACAGGGTAAAGCACAAAACTGATTTTTGGTAGCCTACCAGTAAGACTAAGTTAATGCTCTTTTCTTTTCTTTTTTTTTTTTGCTTTTTCCTTTTTCTTTTTTTGCTAATAAGCAAAGTTCTAAAGTCAGAAAGGATTTCTGCAAAAAACACATCAGGCTTTTATAACTTCTTCAAGGCTGTATTCACACCTCTCAAGTATATGTGCATGTAATGGGGCTATTACACACGATTAGGTTAGAAAATAGTCGCACAGAAAAAAATACTGAGCTTCCCTGGCAGGACCCATAGAGGCGACCAAAGTAGGCACTTTCTCACAATGTCACACCGCTGTCATTCGACTCTGCTGAATTCAGACAAAGTCTGCATCTAAATCTCTTGATTTAGATGCCACAGTATCTGGGAGAAGCTTAGATGGAGATGTAATCACCACATGTGGTCCCTGCTGTGTCCCAGCCCTAGCTTCAGACATGAGCAGCTTCAAATTCAGGAAATAATCTGAGCCACTTGGCTCTGAAGTTTAGTAGCAGCAACTTTATTTGAAATCTGTCCTTGAAACCCACTTCTTAAGGCCTCGCTGTCCTGTAGAAAACTAGCAGCATGCCAGGGCTAAGGCAGCTCCAAAAAGCATCACGCAGTAGGCTAGAGTCCCAGTGATGTCCACTAGAAAAGCATATATGGCAGCATCACCATGAGAAAGGGAAAGATGGGGAAAAGCAGAAACAGGACAGAAAATATTTCAGCACATATCTACATATACAGCAATGTCATTTATTTGTTCTTTTATGAATGCAAAGTTTCAGTATTTTATGGCAATTGAAACAGCCTTCTCTTGGCTTTCTCTCCATTTTATTCCCATTGACTCCTCACAACTGCTTTTAACATCTAAGTCTAACACTGCAGGGAAGTGGGAATTATTGAAACGTATCTTTTCAAATAATAATAATAAAAAAGGTTGCAATGCTGTGCAATACCTAAAAAGACGGTGGGTAGAACTAGTAGTCTTTCAATCATGCATTTTTTAGGTATTTTTCTCTTTTCTCATATATGTAAGCAAAACTCTTTCCTCCCCCCCCCTCCAAAAAAAGAAGTTTTAGGCTTTCTAATGCCAAGATTGTTTGCCATGGCTGCCTGAGACATACTCAACTATACCCCTCAGCAGGGATTGGCACAGAAAAGTCTAAAAGGAATTTACACTACTTGTCTAAGGACCTGCAATTCAGCATCTCTCAATTCTGTGATTCCCTGGATTTCTGCAGTTCCAAACCAGGCCCTAAATATCCAAATATCAGTTTAAAATATTTGTCTCCCATGTGTTTGGTCTTGACGTGTAGTAAATTCATAAAACTAGTCACGATTAAAGTTAAGAATATGTGCAAATATTTAGAAGCCAGGAATCCTTCAAGTTGATATTTTATTTCCTCAACACTGTGCTGAAAAAAGGTGAATATCCTGCAGGTTTTGAATTCACTCACTTCTCTTGGCTCATAAGAATAATTATGTAGTCTCAAAGTGAAGAAAATGAAGGAATGGGTTGTCAAGACCATGGTCTTAACACTGACTACTTTCCACTTCTTTTCCAAACTAGTGGACTGGCGATGGATCATTTTAATTGGCTTAGTGCTCATCTGAAAAAAAAAGTGCTGTTTGTCATTTCTTCTTCTTGTCAACCCTGTAAGCAGAAATGCCTCTTTTCCTGAACACAGACTTTCCTAATCCCTGGTGACATGTGTCATCAGCTGCAGAGATGAAAAAGAATTTCCTACACAGATATCTCAAGATCCCTTGTGAAAGGTAGGCCAGAAGTCTTCTCACTGTGCCTTAGACTGACAGCTAATACTGATTTTTGTGGTATAATGACTTCATTTTCTCAAGGTAGCTTTGCCTTGTTACATGTGTTTCAGAAGGCTGTGCTTATGGATTTCAAAAATATTTTGGATTTAGTGAGCGAAAAAGATGGAAACATAGAGGCATATTCTGCACCTTGTAGAACTGTCCCCTTCCCTATCTCCTGAGCATCTCTGAGCGACCTCTGGCATCATGGCTCAACACCGCCTCTTTCTCCTGCTTCCTGCTCCCTCTAGATGACAGATTGCCCTGAAATGGGCCACATTGGCAATCATACTCCATTGTTCAAGCTGCGTGCTGTGGGGATCTCTTTACATTGCAGAAGACCTTAACCCACCACAGGAATAGCACATGTTAGAGAGCAATAAATGGTCCCCGCAACACAGATAGACAGGCATCTCCTCACAACACAATTCCTAAAACGCTCCATCCATAGCATCCCTGTAGCATAGCATCACTGTAACCTGCAGCGCTTTTCCTTAGAGCACAGAATTTCATTTGAGGATGAATTCATTTCAAAAACACATGAGCATGAAAAGAGAAATCAAAACAGGAAGCAGGATGCAGGCTGTAGTATAGCAGTCACTGCTACAATACAGGAAAACAACCATATGCTTGCGAGTCTAATATGCTGTATTTTAATTCTGGTCAGTTCAAACTGGTTAGAAAACTTTTACAAAAGAGTTGAAGGAATGAGTCTTATAGCTGAAATGCAAATTCTGTTCACTTCACTAGCGAGGGTAGTCCTATTGGGTAGTTAATTCAGTTTGGAATGAAAAACTGTTAAAAAACATTGGACAGATTCTGACAAGAGTCAGACAGTTGGGATTATTCCACATTTATAGCAGTATGAATCAAGAGTATTCGACCAACCTGGCAGGAAAAAAATAAGCACATAAAAATGTATTCAAAGATGCATTCAAATCCCTACGAGGATCGTTCCTTTCTGCTCATAACAGTGAGAGAATAAGTGCTTTGGTCCTATAGAGAAAAACCATCACTATCCAAATGATCATAATGAGGAAATTCATAGCAATACAAATCATTTTCACAGTTTCCTGCTTGGACGTGACTCGATTTCCACCGCAGACAGCATGTCGACATTTATTAACGGAGTAGCACATCACTCTGCATCACATCCCATTTACTGCCAAGGTGCAACCTCTGGTCGCGCACTTACGGTTAACGCTGCAGCTATAGCAGCTCGACATCAGCTCTCATGTTTGTTAATGTCGATCAGAGGGGAAAGGCCTCCCCTAAGTAAGTGAGCAATCCTTAGACAGTAAATATTTTACTCTAGCTGATCAAAATAAATGTAGGGAATGTGGCATGGCATCCACCTTGCCTTTGGTGAACAGATTACTAAGGTTATTTTCATCTCAAATAAACAGAGAAACCCAGAGGCTGCAAACACCAAACTACACTGGATAACACAAGAGTCTCAGGAATGAGGAATTTCTCTGGCAGCCTGAAGTCATTTGCACAGTCCTTTACCTGAGCTGTGCGATCATCCCTGGAGGAAAACCAAAGAGCAGGGCTGAGATGTATTAATGAGCCAAAAGGTTTTTTATAGCTGAGTGCTGAATTCATGGTCCAGCTTCTCATTTAATAAATCCATAGCTGTCAGCTACAGACAATTCAGGGCAGATTTGTTACATAAGTGCTTGACATGCCGTACCCTGAACTCTTATCTCGGCAGATCTGAAAGTGAGGAATCGATTTCTCACTCTTTTATTGAAATGTAGCTGTTTATAAATGCTAATTATGAACTCACTTTGTAAAATCCATGTCCTTTCCATCCTTTCTCTCCACCAGGTAGGAGAAATGTATCCAAATTGCATCGCAGAGGAAAACTGGCCATATGACAAGAGCAAGGCAAGAGACATTGCATGGTGATGGTCCAGGGTGGTTCTTGCTCCATCAGAGCACAAGCCTGCATCTCAGAGCTGAGGTTTGCAGTAAACCAGATAGGAACATGCAGACATCCAGTCATCCTGCCCCTGGATGGGAGTCACATCCTTATCTGGTATAAATTTGCAAAGCTCAAATGCACCCAATGGCAGTGAGTTTACATTGGCTCTTTACTTGTCCACAGAAAACTAAAGGTTGTTGGGACCATGGAGGAGCAAGCTCAGCTTTACCCTGAGCTCAGTTCAGCCTTCTGGCTTTCATACAAATCTCTGAAGGGCTTAATGGGAAAAAAAAAGAGAGAGAGAGAAAAAAAAAAAGGAAAGAAAGTCGGCACAAATCCTTAGGTAAGTGTGAGGAAAAGACAGGTTGCACCATGTAGCCCTCTCACCAAAGCAGGGGTAAGTACAAAGCAGCAATCAGTTTTTCTGATAATTTATTTCAGCTTTAATGGAAAGGCAGAGGGCAGAGTGCTGAGCAAGACAGAGCTACTCACAGACACAGCAAAGGTCTAGAACGGGTAGAGCTTGAACAATCCTTTAAATGCTCGGGAACACGCAAATGCAGCTGTGGGATTCTGCAGAGAGCGACACAGAGACAAGCGAGGGGCTCCTGACAGACGCAGATGTGGACGTCTACTCTCTACTTTCCTTCTGTGTTCAGGGCTCGCACTGGTGACTGAATCTACTGATGGAACAAAGTCAGGAATTGCCCCCCCACCAAGTAAGCCGCTTTAAATTAACTTGATTATTTCATCCCAGCTCTTTGACAAATGAGTCTGATTTATTTAGCTCATTTGAAACAAGTTCATTTTAATGAAGTTATTTATATAGCTACTTGATGCCATTAGCCAGATTACATGCTGTCCAAAGGGCATAATGCATGATCTCATTTCCAACCTAAACCCCTTCTATTTCTTTCATCCTCTAAGTTAAGTAGCAGGAGTTAGAGTAGCAGGAGCTCAGAACATATGTGCTTTCATTTTCTCTCTAGATACCAAGAAGTCATTTGACAGCTGCCAGGTAGTATTATCAGCTCATTTAGCCACTTTTTCTCTACTCTAGGAAATCAGTTTAAGATTTCAGGAGGATTTCTGCTAAATCCCATGAAAACGCAGACCCGTGTAAGTTCCAGAAATATATCACTGTGTCATTTTTGTAAATGGATACTGTTATGTTCAACATTGCCCCGTAAATTGGCTAATTTGATTCAGTGCTTTGATTGCTTCTGAAGATTATTCTCGCCACTTTTTCACCTCTCTGATAGAAAAAAATAGACTGATTATGGCTCATGTTTCAGGTCATGCCCCGCAATAATTTTTTCAAGAGATGAATTCCTTGCCTCCGTGTAGAACCTGACAACAATGCATCGGCGTGTGGGCATATGGGCACACATATGGAGCATATAGCAGATCTCAGCCTTACTCTAAACACTAAGAAGAGAGACGTGGGAACTTCCAAACAATATTCAAGCTGGGCGCTGGCACTGGAAACAGTCTTGCGCCGAGATGCTTCAATTCTTCATGATTTCATTTTGCAATCAACTGATAAATACGTCTGAAGCATTCACAGAATCACTGAATAGCTGGGGTCGGAAAGGGCCTCTGGAGATCATCTGGTCCAACTGTTCTGCTCAGGTGGGATCCCCTACAGCAGGTTGCCCCCAACTATGTCCAGAGGGGTTTTGAATGTCTCCAAAGAGGGAGTCACACTCTGAGCAACCTGAGGTGTTGTCACTATTCAGACACCCTCACACTGAGGAATTATTTTCTTGTGTTCAAGTGGAATTTCCTTTGTTTCAGTTTGTGCCCATTGCCCCTTTTTCTGTCATTGGGCACCACTGAGAAGAGTCCAGCTTCATTCTCTTTACACCCTCCCATGAGATATTTGCAAACATTGATAAGAATCTTTACAGCCTTCTCTTCTCTGTGATGAACAGTCCAAGCTCTCCCAGCCTCTCTTCATATCAGAGATGCTCCAATCCCTTAATCATTTTCACCTTTGCTGGACTTGTTCCAGTAAGTTCATGTCTTTCTTTTATCGGGGAGGCCTGTGTGGCCTGTGAAGTGCTGAGTGAGTGGAGGGGAAGAATCATATCCCTCAACCTGCTGGCAATGCTGTCTAATGCAACCCAGACACCACTGGCCTTCTTTGGCACAAGGGCTTATTGCTGATTCATGTTCAATTTGTCCATCTGGACCTTCAGGTCCTTCTCTGCAAAGCTGCTCTCCAGCTGGTTGGGCCCTGCCTTACTGGTGCCTGGGGATACTTCTCCACAGATACAGGACATTTCCCTTTGTCCAGCTTCATGAGTTTTCCCTCTTCCCATTTCTCCATTCTGCTGAGGTCCCTCTGAATGGCAGCAAAACTATCTGTGTAACAAACACTTCTGCCAGTTTTGTGACATCTGCAAAGCTGATGAAGGTGCATTCGATCTCATCATCCAGGCAATTCTGAACTATACAGGATCGGATCCATGACGCTGACATGTATGAAGTGCTAAGACTGAAAACTGCTAGTACAGGACTAGACATGCTGCTCCTCCACTCTAGTATTTTCAGCCAGTCTCCAAGAATGTGAGTGCAGGGTACCCAGGGGTCCTTCAAGCAAACCAAGGAGATATGCAGAGTTCAAGCATCTCCTGGAGAGCAGGTCTGGAAAGCAGAGGAGGTCTACCACCGTCTGATCTTAGAGATCTAAATTGAGAGGAGATTAAACAGACTGATGACACCCTTCATTAATTCCCTCTGATATAGTCTTTTTTTCAGAACATCCCTCTAAGAAAAAGGAAGAGAGTACTGAGAGTAACTTCTCAACTCACTGTGCCTTGCAACAAAAGCAATCAGCTCTGAGCCACAGTATTGAGCAAGATAAATAGAAACATAGAAAATGGCCCTAAGATGTTATCTAAGCTGTCTGTGGCACATTTACTATGAGAAGATCCAAACTCCTGTTATGGGGATACTGCAAGATCAGCACAGATTCAAAATATTGGTAAATATCAAAATATTTATAACCACAAGAAAATCTTGTTTTGAGGGGGAATAATGCCATGAATATTTTTCCTTCCAACAGAAAGACTGAGGTTTGGGGTTGAGTTCTGCCTTCCAGTTCTGTGTTAATCCAAAGAGACATAAGTAAAACCAGTCCACCTGTTCAGCTCAAGCTGAAAGCAACAAACTAGATGCTACCTGCTCACATTCTCTCTATGATGTGGAAAAGCTGGCTCCCAGCTCCTAGATATACAGTAGCCCCATCTGGCAGCAGAGAGTAGAATTGCATGATAAATGGTATATTTGCTCAGATAAAACATCTTGTTTCTCTCAAATTGGTGACTGTCATTGCTTCCATAATAAGCAGAATTTGTCAATGACAAAATGCTGACCCTACAGTCAACCTTTAATGGACCATATGAAACTTAGACCAACTTGTAGCTCCAAAACAAGATGCCTCTTTTCAGCACAACATATGTCATCATCCTCCTGCTGGTTCCCCTGCAGGTTTCAGATCATTGGCACACAGCTCCATCAGAAGAAGGATCTTGGGTTACACAGCCCAAGGAGACAGCTATGGTCTCCATGTTCTACCTCCCTTCCCTACACAGCTGTGCCTGCCTTTCCCCTCCCCATTCATAGCCCTTGCACTACACTCCATATGAGACACCATGCAAAAAGTGTCTGTCAGCTTTTACCTGTCCCTCCTATAGCAACAACTAGATTTTGCCACTTTCTCTCCATGTTTAGTCCTACCCTGCCATCGGCACCTTTAATTTTGGTGGGACACAGAAAATTCCCTCACAGATGGGATCCACCTGCTCCTCCCATCTATTCTGTTCTTTTCTCTCCCTTCTCCTCCCCTGAATTCCTCCACTGTCCACACTCCTACCCTAGAGAAGCTGCTTCCTGTTCCTATTCCCATGGATATCCTGTCCAGCCACTGCATCCATTATGGACGCTGTAACTTGCACTGTTCCCTTTTTGTTGTGCTCACTACATGAAGGATGCATCATCCCGATGCTACCATGTGGACTCTTGATGGCAGCTTAACCTCTGCTCACAGTCTCCAGGGCTCTGCTCCTTTTTTTTCCTATTTGGATGTATGAACACCTACACAAACCTCCCTCAGTTCAGGGTTCCCAGGTTAAGTGGGATCACTAGTGCTTTAGTCCCAGTCTATGAGGAGAGACAGTTACCTCCAGCAGGCAACTGAGGGACAAGTTTGCTCAATCAGCCTCCAAGCAGCCACACAACCCAGATTGCCTGTGATCCCAAATTAGGTGCCTCGGTAGGGACTTCAGGAAGAAAGAGAAGAAAGTCAGTTTCACAGACTATGCATTGAGGCTCCCGAACACATTGACATTCTCTGTTTTCTAGGGCTGTGACAGAGGGCAAATGACATAACAGGTATTCAAAATATATCACCAGAGTCTTTAAAGATAGGTTAGACTATCCCAACTTCACTCAGGTGTAAGTGAGAAAACACATGAAATTGTTCCCAGTCTAAAGCAAAGTCTGAAGTTTCAAAATAACCGACAGATCTCTCCAGTATTCATCCCCGTCTAGGCAGCCAAGGTAATTGTTTTCATACCAGACATTCATGCTGCAGTGGAGAAGCCACACAAGTCTGCACTGTTCACTGGCATCACACCTATTCATGGCATCTCTTCAGAGGCCGAGTAGTCCTTCATAGCCAGCATCCACCAAACGGTAAAAATATGAGTGTTATATAAATAATAGATGATGTATTCCTAAAAAATGTATTTAATATAAATAAGGAATGAATATATTTACTGTACCCATATGCAATTATATTCATATATACAGATATAAAACTATGTAAATATAAATAAGCTGATAAACAGGAGGCTGTTTGCAGGTGGCTTGGTGAGGAGAGGTGTCTTCCCCTCAGGGCCTGCTGCCTCCAGCTACTGCCAAATGCTACTTCCACTCATAAATTTGCTGCCCTAGAGAGTAACATCTCTGTGCCTATGACAGCAACATACAGTTGCTCAGGAGAGGTCACCTGCTCTTTCCTGCAAAGGATGCAAAGAAACACATACAAAGCCCTAGTGAGGGGATAATCCACAGGACACAGCCTATCTCTTCTCTGCGGATCTGCCTATTGCCTGGAGCAAAATTTTTATGACTGACATGAAGATGCATTTTTAGAATGTGAATCCTGAGCTACCGCGCAGCAGCCTTGACACCTGTCAGTTTGATTGTGGACGGAAGAAATTACAGTGGTGGTCACTTGATCGGTCAAGTCGGTGGCTCAGCTCTACCAGCCCAAAGTGACAGACAGAGCATCTCACACTAAGGAGACATGACAGATAAATACATGCAGCCAACAAAAACCTCTGGACTTGTAGACTGCAAAGAGCAGGAGGGAAAGGTATCTCCCTCCCAGTGACTCCCAGTATCTCTCCATGAAACTGCATCTCAGTAATTCAGTGCAGCGTCTGAACAGATACCAGTATCCCAGACTCAGCATTAGTTGTGACACATCTGACCTACCCAGATGGAGCAGAAAGGCCATAGTCCCTGTGAGCATGGAAGCTCCTTCTGCTGACAGGGCAGACATGCAACTGAAGATCTCCACAGCGAGATCCAGCCCACCAAAATCCATTCCATATTTCTTGTATTACATGAATCTCTAGCAGTCAAAACACTTCGGGCACCATCCACTCTGCAGAATAACAAATGGAAAACGCTCTCACCTCAGAAGCAGGTATCCTATGTATGAGGCACAAGTGGATGGGTCTGGGTCCATCCGGGGCCTCAGGGTGGTGACCTGTGTGGGAGGAGGCCATCTACTGCCCTGGGTCACTTACAGCCATAACCCCTAGCTCCAAAACCCATTGTGCCCCAAAGTGTCGGTCAGTCTGAGGGACACACGGTACCTCTGCTCAGACATAGGAAAGAGCAGTAGTCACTAAAGGAGGAGATATGTGAGAAGACACGTGAGACATAGCAGGACATGTAAGGAGACACAGAGGGAGAGACTGTTGAGGAAACATGCCATTGGGAAGAGGCTCTCCATCCAAGGAGAAACTAAACCCCACAGCCACCCTGTGCAGAAAGGAGAGGAAAGTTTAAGTGTTTGCTTGACTGTTTATGGTCTTTTTTTGTACCTGCATCAGTGATCAGAAATTGCTGTTAATTGGTAATAAAACAGATTTAAAATTCTGAGTTAAGACAGTTTTCCCTGCCATATCTAGCTCCTCTGATGTTCCTGTACCTGTAGTACATGTATATTGCAGAAAGAAGCTATGTGGGGGCTCTCTAAACCAAAAGAAAGGGGGAGGCAGTGGCTCAGCTTCAGCTAGAGGGATGGAGGGGTGTCCCCCAGGAGCATCCAGTTCCAACGGGACTTCAAGAGCATGGGAGCATGGGACTATGGGATCAAACCTTCTCAAATCAGAGGGGTCCTCAATGTAGTTTCTTGCTTCTGGCCAGTGACGTCCCCTCCAGGGTATATACAAACATTATCACCCCACCATCTACTACCTGACAGAGGATTTCAGTTCATCTCAGAACAAGGATACTTTGAAGTACATCTGGGCAACTAAAGTTGGAAGCCTCAAGAGCTTTCTGACTAGGAATGCGCAAAATGGTAAGGCCAAGCTAAAGCACGAGATTACCCTCTGGAATTGGAATTATAACCCTTTAGGTTTTAAGTTGTTTTAGGCACACTGATCCCGGACAGTTAAAATGGGAGAAAGTTGTACAAATACCTCCTGCACCTCTGATAGCTGCTCTGATTCCACTTCAGACATCAGTGTCGGCTCTTTTACATTACCTGCTCATCCCCCAAACTGTTCCAGCAACCTTCACTCCACTCAAGCCCTTAGCCTGCACATCATCCTCTCTCCCTAATCCAACAGCCCAAAGACAACAAGCAACATTATTTGTACCTTAGTTCAAATATTTGATAGTGTATCCAAGATCTGGCATTTCCACTTCTGTCTTCATCAAAATTTGCTCTAGGCCCTTCTGGACTGACAGCCACAGCTACCCCATACTCATACCACACTCTCCCTTGGAGCTCAATGCCAAAGAAAGCTGCTACGGCCAGGCACACTACTTGTCCATAATCCACCCTGCCCACTCCCTGTATTTACTAGATACAATTCAAGGTCTCCTCTATCGGCTACCCTCTGATTATCTTCTCTTGAATCTTGCAGAATAAAGCATTTTTTTCCTATTAAAAACAGCTGTTTCAAGCTGTTTTCTATACTTTCTGTCACAGCCTATGTAATCAGGCTTTGGGTTAGTAAGAGTTTATGTTCTGCCTTCCTGACCTACTGAGCACCATGGTGAGCCATCAACAAACACATCGATGATGCTCTGTCCCATGTTATCTTTTCTTCACGCCCTCAGTATCACAGTCTCAGTTTTCTCTTAAGGTCTGACAAGAAGCGAGAGCGCTGCACCTGGAGAGCAATGCTAATTCAGCCTTCATCACAGCTAAACGAAAAATTTTTCCATCTCTGGGACGCAACTGGTAGGTTCAGAGCACATTGCAGCAGGGACATCTGGTGGCTATCAGGAAAATAGTCCCTGTGGAAGAAAATACCTATATAAACAGCTATTAAAAAAAAAAAAAAGATACAAAAAAAGAAAGGATTGTATTAGGTTCATAGCACACTGTATGTTTGATTCTTTCATCACATTAAATATGCATATAGAGATAAAATGAAAATAAATTGATCTGTACAGCTGGTTTGCATGCCTTCTTTTGCCTCAACATGAATTTCTGGGCTCTTGATGCTTTCTCCTCTTGTCTTGCAACTCTTGGCCTACAGATGATTTACACATTAGGCCTTCATTAAGGGGAAGGCCCAGAAAACACATATATAGGGAGCATTGCTGGGAAGAAGAAAATGGTAGTATAGAACCCCTACTAAATAACGTGGACACAATAAAACCTAGGTATGGTGTTTTGAGTCAGTGACGCGTGCTAAAGTATCCATAAATCACTCCTTGTGATTTGTAAATGTCTCTTGTAGACTCTTCTTGGCAGTCCCCATCTCCATCTTCCGTCTCCGGTGGTATTCCTGCTGAAGCACATGATCACATAGTCATCCAGCACAGAAACTGTATAAAGAGGGGTTAGCACCTTTACAATCATCTCAGCTACCCAGAGATACAAGATATGTAGAATGACCTCGTGCCTCCACTACCACTAATCCCTCTGAGCTTATTTCTCATTGACGATGGGCATTCAATCAGCCAGGCTTCATCAGCCCTTGTCTTGTGGCACAAGAAACATCCTCCAGGCTGCCTGTCATGGGTAATCTGTGTCGCTTATTCCGTAAAGTTTCTTTGCTTAATTTATTGTTCTGTCAAGAAGTGAAGGTCACTGAGGAGAAAACAGTCCAGGAACAACAGTAAAAAAAGAAAAAAAGAAAAAGAAAAAGAGACAAAAACACCTGCTTTCTTAATACTAAAGATGAAAGAGCAATAAACCTAACAGGAGAAAAATATTGCTATGCCACAGAAGGACAACAATGACCAGAATAACTTGTGCCCTTCAGCAAATAAAAATGAAGATCCATACTTGTTTTCTAGCACTCTTCTGTGCACTCTGCAGAACAGACATACTCTATTGTATTGGTTTTAACAGGTCATGCTTTTCTATCGAGATTACTCCTGACCAACATTATACGAAGAGAAAGAAAAAAATAATGACTACAATTACAGCACTTGTAAAATGAAATTCCTGAAATTAATATGGGCTTATTCTGATCATGAGAAGAATTTAGCCTCAATAGCCTCTGCTTTAATTATTCTATTAAACAGAGATTGGGGCATAAACAAGGGTCATGATCCCAAAACCACACAAAAAGTCCTGCAGATGTGTGACTAACACCCAGGACATTTGCATATGGTTTCCAGTTCACAAAGTGCTGCCATATGATCTGACAGCGGTGGTCTTATCACACTGAGAGACATCCCAGAACATCAGCATTACATAAAAACAGGTACAGATTTTGCAGTTAAAATACTATTTTTACAAAGTATAGCCGGATAAGTAAGAGGGAAAAAAAATAGGAGTGAATAAAGGGGCATAAGGGGGAAACTTTATGACCAGACAGAATGAAAAAGGTTCCCAAATGAGAACATGAGGTATGGGGGAAATAAGCAGAGTAGGGAAGATGCCTTCTTCATGTTTGCTACTTACTGCCCAAAGAGTCTACCTAGGAATTTTTACGTGATGAAGTTTGACATGTAAGAAACATCAAAAAACATCCCCTATGCACACAGGTCTCCTCCAGGTCAAACTGACCAGCGCCACACAGATATCTCCAAAACCTTACAATGTAGGATATCTCCTACAAACCTTACAAACCTTTGCAATGTTAAAAGGCACAGTATGTTTAGGAGAACCCAGTCCCACCTGGCAAACAAATTCTGTATGTTCTCTCCAAGGAATGCATTAACTGCAATATTTAGAAGCCTACAACTTGGCTAAACTTGAGTGAAGTTTCCAAATGAAGGCAAAAGGTTGAGAAAGGAGCTCATTTCCTAAGATGTTCCTGCCCTCAGCCCTACACAGAGCTACTTGTACTGCCTTTTTAACATAGAAAAGAATCCATTCTCTAAATGCATTTGGGCAAAACTACTTATCTACCTACCTAAATATACTTCTTCCTACTTTTACTAAAACGTTCCTGAAGTATTTGACGTAGCACAGAGAATTACAACCAGAAAGTCTACATTTTGGCAAAAGTATTCTTAGACATTTATTTTAACTAGGGAAGGCAGCAAACACTTTAGGATTGCTGCAGCCTGTGCAAATGGTCTGAAGAAAAGATATTTACAGATTTTACTGTCTTGTAGGTCCGAGAAAACTAAGGAAGCTTTAATGGGAAGCGTCAGCGATCTCTGCCCTTCTGGCTTTCCCAGAGCCTTTTCCACATGCAGTTTTGTTTCCACTGGTGGAATCTCAACACACACCCGGGACATGAAAACAAACATTTCTTTACAAAGTGATGACACGGGCATATTTTAAAGACGGTCTTGGAGGGCTTGAAGGGAGGATGCGATCCAAGTTTCACCATATAAGGGGTGCATCCAAGAGGGGATTTTGTGGCACAAGTTTAGCCAAGGGATTGCATGGAAAAACCCCAGGAGTGGATGGATGCTGGGCTGCTCTGGTTCCTCGACGGGTCTACACACAGGTAAAGATTTCTGCTCTATGGCCCATTTTTGCTTTCATGCAGAGAACACTTTGGGGTGGGAGAGGGAAATCACCCACTTGCAGAAGAGGATCTGAGAGGGACCTGGCCCAGCTTTGTGCCCGAAACTGGCATCAACGGGGCCTTTCTGAGGCGGCTCCGAGGCTCATGAGCACCCAGCACCACAAGTGGCCCGCAGCAGGGCCTAGAGCTCCCTCACGGTGAATTTTGCGGCTCATGTCGGCTAAGTGGGGAAAGCAGGAGCAAAACGACAGCAAATCCCCCAGGAAGCTCGGGGGACAGCGGGGGCCTGGGCGGGCCGCGGCAGAGGCGGAACGGGCGCGGCGGAGCGCGGGGCCGGGCGGGCCGGGCGAGGAGAGCGC
>JAWLRI010000001.1:2248838-2320462 GCA_034781795.1 Crypturellus tataupa | reverse complement strand
CACCCTGTGCCACGTGCTCTGGGTGTCCCTGCTGGAGCAGGGGGGTTGGACTAGGTGATCTCTAGAGGTCCCTTCCAGCCTCAACCATTGTGAGATTCTGTGATTCTCCTATAGTGCATGGTGTTTCTTTTTTCTAACCTCTTAGCAGAACTGCGACTGCTGCAATTCCTCTCATTGGTTCCTGTGTGTACAAGCTATGTAGCCCATGTTCAATGAAAAAGCTTTTGGAAGCACTGGACCTGTATGCATGCAAGGTGCAGGTGCCTTTTATCTATTGTTCTCAGGATGCATGGACGCATTACATCTGGTCCAAGAGCAAGTTGAAAACACCAGTTCCCTCTGTTTGTCCTTGGCTACATCTTTATCAGATACTTCCTGGAAACGCTGGGCTGGCTGCCTCTTAGACTATCTCATATATGCTCAGTATGACAGATCTATAACCCTAGCGAGCAAAGCTCAGGCTACACACTAGCTCCAAGAAGGTTGTCAAATGTCTGGAAACCCCTTATCAATAAAGACAGTCTTATATTCCATGTGATTATAATTGCCAAAAAGACAGAAGGGCATAATCTGTAAAAATCTTAGCATTTAGCTTTAAGCAGAGCCAAGGGAAAAAATTACTCTTACCTTGTTCTTTCTGCTGAAAGACAGAGTTTGAATGTGTTATAAACTTCACTGATGTGCCAGGTGATAGTGAAAAGTCTCCCATATGAATGCAGAGGCATATCTGCAAATCTATGCAAGGTCAGATGCTGCTGCAGGTATGGATGCAGTGAGTAATGATACAAATGATGGTCTCTTGATCTCCCCTATCACATAAGCAAATCTACCTCCATATGACATCAGCATCAGGATAACCTAAAAAGATGTGTCACTGGACTCTGAGTTCCTAGAACTCTTTTTCTCTCTGCATTTCCTCTACTCTGGATGGTGGGTTTTAATCTGTAAGAACAGGTGCCAAAGGTTGAATGTGCTGTCAAATATTGTCAATTTATGTAGCAGTAGAAGGCACACAGCAAGCCAAAGCTGAGTCCAAAGTTAGACCATTAGAATATCCATTGACACTGATGTTAGCATTGTCTATCTGATATGATATGAAAAGACATTATGAAATAATTACATGGTAATTAATTTTTTATAAATTCTCAAGACATCACTGGGATTTGATTAAATCCTTACAATCCGTCTGCAGAATTCTACAAGACAGTGCAATAATGTACAGAAAAGTTTTCATCTTCTGTGTTCACACTCCATATGCTTTTTAAATAAATGCTATTGCAGTTTTGGTCTCCCTGCTGTGTAAATTCGGTAGGATTTTCACATAAGGGCTTGTATATCTTCTGTTTATGGAGTATTCAGCTCTTGCAGGGAAATAAACTATCTGACATAGCCAGTCTTTCTCTAAATTTTGTGTTCTCATAATCCCTGCAGAGCTCAAGATTCCAAGAGAAATGCAGCTATTTCCGATCAGTGCAAGGCCAACTTCTTTTTTGCTCAAATTTAGGGCTCTGGAAGCACTTTTCTTAATCCAAAACAAGAAATGAGATTAAATTTTTCCTCCTGACCCAGAAAAAAGTCCATCACTTTAAACCCTTACATCTTAAAAATATTAATGGCTTTTCCCTTACAAATTTGGCAAGATTCTCCTGAATTGGTAAGAATGATGATTGTTTCAAGTTGAAACTTCATAGGTCATTGTGTCCTTTACAACATCAAGAGAGAGTTGTTTTACTGACATCACTGAAGGTACATTATGTTACACCAGCTGAGATATAATCACGTATTTAGCATCATTTCAGGTAATAAAAACTTGCTGACATTCTTTTTCTTTTGGTAATTTATAAAGTGTAGTAGTTTGTCATGTGCATAATTGCAAAATAACTGAACAAATCTTCCAAATGTCAGTTTTCTTTTCAAAACAGGTATGTCATTAAAGTGAGATGACATGTGATGGACCATTTTAAAGAAAAATCAAGTGTGTGAAAACAGGAGGTTACCACAGAGATTTTTTTACCTACCTTAAGCAGTCAAATGCAAAGCGAGCCTGTGTCCTCTTCTTTGTTATCAGGAAAAATTCTGGAAAATTTTGGTGTAAAGGCTAGAGACACCAAAATTATTTTTATAGGTTGGCTATAAAAATAATTTAAAAGGAGTAGATGCTGAGTTACGTGGTGTGAAGAGCTATATACTCCAAAGCTGGGTAAAACTCAACAGTTCCTTCATTTACCATTCTTATTCCTAGTTTCACAGGAGAATGACAGTTTAGCATTATTCTTGAATTAACAATATTGTATCATCTCATTCTTCTCATCCCATAAAGCAATATCCTTCTTATTTCAAAAAACAATATCCAGGCAGCACAATTTTAGGATCTATTCTTCTATAAACTCCTGAAAGCAACACATTAGTACTGACTGCGAAAGTTGGTAATTGAAATATATATACAACACTGACTAGACAAAAGTCCTGTGATCAAACTCACATACAGATAACTGCCAGTGTATCACAGGCATTAGTTCTTTAAAAAACTCACCCTCGGATAATGCAAAATTCATAGATCTGAATACAATCAATATCAAGTGTTTTCCCTATGCTTCCCACTCTTCTTACAGAAAATAGGATATAGTTTTTCTCCATAGCATTCGCTCAAGAAAGAATTTAAAGTATTGAAGATTCCCGATAAATTTATAATAGAATACAGTAGATTCGGAGGTCTATGGCATTGTAGCTTAATTCGGTTGTCCATCAACATTTCATAACTTTGACCTGTAATCTGAAATGACAATGAACTAGAGCTGTGGTAAAGTTGAGCCCTAAGAGAGATGGAAACTGAAAGAGAGAGAGAGAAAGAGAGAGGGAAAGAGAGAGAGGAAAGAAGGAAAGGAAGGAAGGAAGGAAAGGAAAGAAGGAAGGAAGGAAGACTGACAATAAGTATATATATATATATATATATATAAATGGACACCAACACTGCAAGTTTTGTTATCCTTAGGGTTTGGAAAGCAGATTTTCTATTACAGGAGAAAAGCTGTTTCTCTTGCCCTCAGACCAGGATATGGTGAATTTCAGGATATATTTAGCAAAATACGAGAAGATAATCATCCTTTCAAGAATCGGAAAAAAATAGTCATAGGTCTCTGTTCTTTCCTCAAGGTATTTTTTCTGAATATCATGATCAGAAACATTAGCTCCAGGAAGTTAGTGCTAATAAGGCTGGGGCTATAGGCCACCCCATTTCAACATATGCCAGCCTAAGAGAGAAGTATATCAGAGCTGAAGTCCACAGAAGTAATTCTACTTGCATTGTTAAAGCTGTCTTATTGAGTCTTGTCAAATTCATACCTCATTCATTAGAGAGCCATAATCCTTCCCTGAAGCAGAATGAAAGGTAAAAAGTTTTGTTAGTAAACATGTTGGTGGTCTGCAGCTGACAATCTGACCTGGAAAAAAAGACACTTTGGTACCTAACACTCTAAATCTCTACTCAAATTCACAAGTACTTCAAAAATGTCCAGCTGAGCCTTACTTAAGAAAGGGATATGCAGCTCACTAGCCTTCCTAAGACAATTCATTCAGCCTTGTTCACTCCTGATAAGCAAAAAGGGAATGGTACTCAAGTATGAAGATGCTTAGAAACAACAGACATTTTTCCGACCATGGTAGTCTGCCCTCGCTTCCTGGACTCCTCAGAAGCATTAGGGAGTTCTTCAGGCACACAGAGTACGTAACACGTGATTAGTTAGTCCCAAAATTCTGAGCGGCATCATCCTGTATCAAACTACCCTTGTGCAGTAAGTCTAACACTACCAAGATGTGCCATCTCCCAATTCTCTTGTACAGCAGATTGTATTATGATGGGAGACAAGATGCACCTGTGGTGTCATCTGCCCCTGGAGGAAGCTGCTTGGATCACCTCACCAGGGGGGAAAACCAATATTGTTTTATGACATATGAAAAGAAATAAAGGCAGAAAAAGTTTGATTTAATGAAAAGTGTTTTTTGAAGTGCCTGCTACAGATGCGCTCAGCTGTATCACATAAATTATAAGAAAAAATCTGAAATTTGTGCTTTGCTTTGCTGTAGGGTTTTTTCTCAGCCTGATAGATTTTCTCAGTACAGGTTTCTGTTGCCTCAGAGATTCTGAATTTATGCCTTAATGTTTTTTTTCTTTCTTTTATGCTAAGTTCATTCCTATAAATTCAATAAAAGATTTTTGTAATGGACTTTTCTTTCTAATACCAATATTTTGTTGAGCCCATCAAGAATATGAAGGCAGTTTCATTATTGGCCTCATTGACTTGAGGAAGTGAAATTTCCACCTTCAGTGTATTACATCTGCTAGTGTGGAAGGTTTAATGCATGTCTGCTTCAGAAGCAAGTAGAGCATGGGATTTGTACCATTTTCAGGAACCAAATCATATTTCAGCCATGCATATTCTGATCTGCTGATCTTGAGTTATTATTTCCAAAAGTCAACATCATGTACATGACCTTCAAACTTTTCAGACTTCAAACTACATGCTTTTGAACGTAGAAGGCTAATGTGAAGACTTTGAAAAACAGACAGTGCTTTGTCAGTTCCCTACACTGACACTTGTCTACTTTTACAACATGGGATGTTCCTGCAGTTGGGGCACAAATAATACCCACAACAGGCAAGTATACACATTTCTTCTAATAGTCACAGATTTTGAAGACCCTACAGATTGCTTTATAGCTTTTATATATTTCAATATTGCCTATCAGTAAACTTATTGGCCTGAAGCAGATTGAGAATTTCTTCCCTTGGGATATTATTTTATCTCCCTGACTTGATTTCCTGCTGTAAAATCAACTATATTTCCTGCTGAAGGATGTTGCTAGATTTGTTGGATGTTGTGTGTATGCTGAGGTGGATTGAAGTCCAGCTAGAGGTCAGTCATTAAAGGAGTACTTCAGGGGTCGATACTGTGTCCAATACTATCTAACATCTTCATTAATGACCTGGAGGTTGGGGCAAGGTGCATCCTCAAAAAGCTGTTGGATGATACAAAACTGGAAGGAGTGGCTGTTAAACCATTTGGTTGCATTGCTAGCTAGAGGGACCTCAACGGAATGGATCTCATGAAGCTCAGCAAAGGGCAAAAGTCAAGTCCTGTACCAGGGGAAGAATAACTGCACATAGCAGTACATGTTGGGGGCTGACCAACTGGAAAACACCTTTATGAAGAAAGACCTAGGGGTCCTGGTGGACAACAAATTGGACATAGGCCAGACATGTGCCATTGTGGCAAAGGAGGCCAAAAGTATCTAGGATGTATTATGAAGAGTGTTTCCAGCTGGTCAGGTGAGGTGATGGTACCACTCTGTTCAGCATTGCTGAGGCCACATCTGGAGTGCTGGGTCCAAATCTGAATTCCCCAGTACAAGAAAGACATGGACTTAGTGAAGCAAGTCCAGTAAAAAGATGATTAAATATCTCATTTATGCATCTTAAATGACTCAGGTATCTCTTAGGAGCACAAGCTGAGAGAGCTGAGCCTGATCAGCCAGTGGGAGAGAAGGCTCAGGGGATATCTCATCAATGTGTATAAATACCCGATGGTAGTGTGTAAATGGGACAAGAGTATTGCTCAGTGACAGGACAAAAGGAAATGGGCACATGATGAAGTATTGTGTCAATGATCCAACAGTGTTGGCACAGGTGCAGCTAGAAAAGGTGTTAAAAAGCAAGAACTCAGGCTGGCCCTCAGACCTAGCTATTCACCTAGGCTAGTCCTGCCCCACATATCACATTCCACAAAGACCATGGCACCTACCTCCTATTTCATGTGGGGAGACCTTATTTTGGACTAAGTATCTGTCCGTTAGCTAATGTTACCTAAGACAAATCATAGCTGAGAGGAGCAGCACTTTAGCAGCACAAATGGAAGAGGAAGGGCAGGACAGCAATGGTGAGGAAAATAGATGGAAATTATGATTTCTATCCAAGCTTGTGCTCACTGGTGGTAACTGCCATATTATTCAGGCGAGCAAGAAGATCTGGAGGAAAACAAGAAGAGAGAAAGATAGCAGAGGCTTGCTGTGGAAAGAGAAGATCTTTCTGGTCCTCAGATAACCGTTTCTGTATTTATAAAAACACTAAAGAGTATGAAGACACTGGAGTACTATTCTACCCTCAATTAAACTATGATTTTGTATGACCAAAGTAACCCACTCATTCCCCTAAGAGTCACAAATGTTTTTTTGCACGTTTCTCAGAAAATGTCAAAGGGAGTGGAAAATCACATTCAACCAAACATTCATAGGTGTCTGAGGAGGCCCTAGAATGATAGGTGCTCAAGGAACTGATAAAGAATAATATCTGCTCATTAAATTTGCCTGAGATGACAAAAGGTGAATAATTCAATAAATAAATAAATAAGCAAGCAATTTTGTTTAAACCTTATCTATTTACAAGAAGGGATTGTTAGCATAAATACATTAGACCTAAGAAAATTCTTGACCTAACACACATCTATGTGGATGTCAGAAATCTCTAAGAACAGCAGCATTGCAGAGGAGCTGCTGATAGCTCCTCAAATGCATAGATTATTCTATTTTTGATATGCATATGTCAATCTCAGAGCAAAATTGAGCCCTTAGGGCAAAATTCACCTCTCAGATCCACACATCAATGGGAGTTCCCCTTATGTAGGAAGAACAGACTATTGGAGGTGAGAGTTGCTGTGTAGGTCAGGATGGAAAATTTTATCTATCATGTTTATTTTCGAGATAGCATATTTAAAATATACATGTAAATTTATTTCAGTTTCTGTCAACAAAATCTACATCTGGCCTACCAGCATCACAGAGAAAAATGTCGTGTTCACAACCGTAAACTAATATTTAGCTCAAGTCTTTTTGAGGGAAAGAGAGGGTGGCATTACATCTTTAGAAAAGCTGAATATATTAAATTCTTCCCCTACAGTGGTGACTCTCTTCAGAATGAAAAAGCTCTTTATTATAACAGACTCACTGGGGGCAAGGTGCTTGAAGGTTCAGCTTTGCATAATCCTTCATAAGGTGAGAAGTCACATTCCTAACAACTTCGGGCCTTTACAGACTGTCTGGGCACCTATATAAAGAGGAGTAAATCCTGAAAGCCCCGTTCCACCATGATCACCATGAAACAGGTCCAGCATATAAAGTGGAATTCTGTTTTTCAGAAGGGATGATAAGATCACTATTCTAGAATAGTCACCGAGGAACTCAAGTGCAATCTTCTCAGACAGGTCAATTTCATATGCAAATTTTGGTTAAATGTTAGAAAATGTGCATGTCCAAATAAAGTAGCCAGTCAAGGATTCAGCTTTGGAATTGCTGCCAAAGTGCATATCTGAGCCAGATCTGTGCTCACTTTACACATGCTTTGCTTTGCATATTTCTTTAGTGATAAAATTAACCCCTTCATGGTGGAATGGCATAAAACCCATACTTTCTCTTAATCCCAAATGTTTCTAATTGCTAATTTAAAAATTAGCTGCTTTTAAAATAAAATAAAATTGGCACATGTGCTGTGACTCCCTGGATTGTGGTGAATTTCACCTGAAACCGTCATGCCATTACTGTCGGCTTTTAATGCTGGTGGTCTGATTTAGTGTTCAAAGACTTTCTCTCCTGCTTCTGCTCTTTAATCTCTTTCAATATCTTCTTGCCCAAGAATTTCTATAGTCATTAGTCACTACTGAGATCATTAGCACACAGCCTGGACTCTGCAACTGCTATAAACAAAGACATAAAATATCTTCTCATGTTACTTACTGCAGTTTCAGAAGCAGTTGATACTGCAAGAGGATAAGAAACTTACAGCTTCAGACGGATACAGCAGAAGAACAACAACCTGGGACAACACCTAAGGCTTTGTAGATGTGGCAGAATGATTAAAAACAATCTAAATCAGAAACTCTGCTAACATGCCTGTAGAAACCATATATCCCTAGCACAAATGTTTACAAATTAGGTAAATATTTACCTAATTTTACCTAATTACTAGTTAAATAAATATTCAACTATAAACCATTCCAACCATGGACATCCAGGTAGAAACCTCCGTTACCTGTTATTATAGATACCATGGATATCAAACAGCAACATGGACAGATGTCGAAAAAGTTAGCAATCCAGTTCCACTTCAGAAATGTCAAACTTCATTTTTGTTAGTTTCTCTCTGAGAAATATTTCTCAGACAGTGTTTTAACAATAACCTGGTAAGACTTTAATTGCAGCAATAATCATTGCTGACAATCAGAATTAACTTTGTATTCGTTATTTGGACTATGGCAGCAATTTAACTTGCAAAGCTTGTGCTATGCATAAAACAATTATTGCAGTAACCTGTCCCTTTTTAACATGGCTGCTTATGTTTCTCAGATGAAAATACATATATCTGTTGCCACATTTACCAATAATTTTTGAAATAAACACTACTTCATTCTCATTCCTAAGTCCACATATGAAAAAAACTCTATCATCTTTTTTTTCAGTCACATCTATTATAGGTCCAACAGATCAGGTAAATCAGAATGGTATAAAAGATTAAAAAATGTGTTATCTCAAAATGCAGCTAGTTAAGTAGCATAAAAGATAGTAATTACTAAAGTTTATGAGAAGAGCATAGCATCTATACATACAACCTTTAAAAAAGAAGTGACCTTTCTGGAATTTCCTGTCAATGTATAAAACATGAAGAGGAAATTAAACAACAAGATGGAGGAAGAGAGGAGAGAGTAAGGATTTAACTAAAAAGCAGATTCCTCAAAATATACATATAAGTCTTGGTTTCTGGCTCTCCAATCTCTGAACTGTTGGAAGAGAACTATCTATTTCATGTGTTTGTGGAATTATGGATAGTTTTATTATAGTTCTATCTGATGAATCAGGGAGTCTTTTTTAACTTTTTTTTTCCCCACAGCATAGAGAGTTTGTGTAGTTTTCAAAGGCAGTATATACAATATCCAAAAAGAATATTCAGTTTAAGGACCTTAGTAGACTGACCTCAAGGCTAAATCACATCATGTCCATACTAAGACAGTCTCATGAAGCAGACCTGAGAATAAAAACATTATTGCAAGGAAAACATGTCAGACTTCTGACAGAGGGAAGGAAACTATTGTTTCAGAGGCTCCTTCTCCTTATCACCCATCAGATGTGCGAAGCGGGTGACTACAGACCACAAGAAAATGACATCCCAGGAAAGAAACTACAAATGCACATACAAACACGCAGACAGACAAAACATCACACATGTTTCATCCAGGCCCATTTCCAACTAGACAGAGAAAGACACAAACAGATGCTTGTAACTCAAACCCAAAATGAGACCCAGGAGCTTAGAAGACATAAATCAGCGGTTGTCTTGTGTGTCTGGTAGAACCAACCTAAAGCACAGTATTCATCCCTCATGGTGCTATAGAAGAAAGGTGGATATTCTAAATCTATTTGCCTTTTATTTAAGAGTCCTTTTTCAAAACATGATAAACACAAGAAGCACAGAGCAAAAGGAAGCCATATCAGTTATCAAGAGCCTTAAGTAAGTGGATGTGCCTTGCAGCATTGCAGCATACCTTAAGGGACAAAGAATTAGGACTATTTTGGACCTCTGTAGGAAGTAGATAACCAAGGGAATACCGTGACAACAGCCTCTTTTATACACTGAAAAGTCTTCAGAGTAAATGTTCTTTATGAATCAATAGAAACACAGAGAGAGATGTGGCCTTTCAGGTAGACAAATCCTGAGTCACCCAAGGCTTTTAATACTGAAATCAACAGATTCAATATCTGCAGAAAACAAGCTACTAGTATATACCACAGAATGGTGGCGTCATGTCTCCCCAGCAAGACACACTTAGCATCTGAGTCAGTATAAGATGTAGCTCTGTTTGTGAAGTGTTATGGCATTCTAGTTTACAGGTCCTAGATATCATTACTCTTCCTTCTTGCAAGCATGAAGTCACTTAGGTCAAGAAGATATAACAAGCTAGGACCTATTAACTTCAAGGTAGTTTAGACGAGATTAGTATGTGACCAGGTTGTGCTGTGGAGCATGATAACAATATCACTGATACTCCTTTAAAATTCAGCATTGGCCTGGCAGTGAGGGACCTCTGTTGTCATGTTTCAGATATCTTTGTGACAGCTTACACCACCTGGTTTTAGCATATTTATGGAAGGAGCACTATGGACTACAGTTAAGGAGACTGAATGGAGCAAACATTCACATAACTCTCTGCATAGTGAAATAAAGGAACACCAAGTGACGAAGAAGCTAGATGAATTACAACAATTAGAGAGAGACCAAGAAGAGGGATCCTTCACTGCAACAGCGAAAGTCATAGGGTCCAATGTAAAGTGAATAAGGACTGGGAATAGACATCTCAAGTAATGGTTTGAGAACCTGCTTTTTCTATTCTTGGGGTACTCGTTGGTTCAAAGGGGTTTAGTGGGTAAGGAGCCAGAACTGGAAGGAGATACAAGATTTAAACTCAACATCTCTTTTCTATTAGATTCTTGTTCACCAAAATAACTCAAGACCTCATGATATCTTCTCCTGTATCATTAACTCATGAAGAGCAGGTAGCATCCATGGAAAAAAAAACCTCCTTCTGCTCTTCCATGAAAAAAACATTCATCCCTCCTCTAAGAACACATCAGGCACCATTCAAGGCCCAGGACCTCATGACTGTTTCCAAGCCCAAGTACTCAGTTCTTTAGAAACAGGGATCAAAGAAGACAAAGTTCTGAGATACTGATGAATAAATATTTGCTTCTTTCATAAGTAGGAAGTTTCCCATGAAGCCTGATTCAAACCCTGGCTCCCTGTCCATGACAATCCCAATCCCATGACTTTCCATAGCCACCAGAATCCACTTACATCAGCAAACACATCTCTACCCATCGCTGGCCTAGAAAAGCTTTGCAGTCTGCAGCAGTGCAAGTCTCAAACACTGAAGTAAAAGCACAGGAGGTCCAGGGATAAACACTCCCAGGAGATCAGGTTCTATTCTCATCCTTCCACAGGGAGAATTTGTTTTGTCATTTTATCATTTTTATGATTGTAACGTTTTATCAGCAACAAAGCTTTCCCTTTATAGCCAAGACAGTTGCTACAGGAGAAGCAATAGCCGTCCCTCTATATAAATTAATATTAATCACGGCACCTCCTGAAAACTTCTTCTGCCTTGATCAATTGTTCTAAAATTGAAATACACATAAAAAAAACCATTTCATCCACAAATATCCATATACATGTTCATAGTCCTTGGCAAACATAGTATAAACTACATAGAGAGAGATTATAAACTATATTTAGTTTACTATAAACCATCTAGACTATAAAGCTATTTATATGGACTATAAAACTTTTCAATTAAATTAGCCCTTGAAGAAAGACCTGATTTGTCTAGCAACGATAAGACCGTCCACCCTCTACAGTCAGGTTAGAGCCTGTGCATCTCCTAATAAAAATCATTTCAGATTTGCCCAGCTTCTCCATTTCCTAGACGTTTCCTTTGCTTCTAGCTGTCTTAGCTTCCGTTTGCAGGTTAGAACCTTCTACATTCTAAACATTTACATATCCAGCATCACCACCTCACACGTGACACTCCTCACAGTGCACAACTTCTACATGGGATGAAAACAAAACGGCATCTCTACTGAGGCATTTTTTTCCAATCCAAAATAACATTTGGCCTAGGTTCAGTCTGTTGCCCTTTTCCCATGACCACGCTCATTATCTCTGAGAATTTCATATCCTTCACTATTAAGCAGAGATTCACACTGTACTGGAATATATTATAAAATAAGAATCTCTCTCTCTAATTTCAGAGGTCGCGAAATCTTCCCTTGATCGTCTCTCATACCAGATGGTTCCAACCTCCATAAAATGGAGTTCCCTGCACCTCATGTGTCAGTAAGTTCTAAAGCCCTTCAGGTGGCTTATTCTTCCAAATCTTATATAAACTTACACACAGTGGTCATCTTCCTCTTCTGCTAACCCAAGCTCTCATGTGGATCATCTCCAGACTTCAGCAGAGGTCAGTGTCTCTCTCCTAATGAGTCCTAATAGTCCTAATTTTATCATTAATTGGAAAGAGAATAACTAGGCAATAATATACTTAAATCTCAAACTTTTAAAAAAATCCTTAAAACTGAAAAAATAGATGTTCATTTTCAACTACTTTTCAGCTACTCCATCAACTCACATAAAGGAAGTAAGGAAAAGCCAGATGTAGAGTTCTGTGTGAGCCTGACAGCTGCTGAGTCACTGTGTAAAAGGAAGCTTTCTCATCTGGAGAAAAGTGGTGGCAGCTACTGCCCTTTGCATGGAGTTAGATGCCTTGTGAGAGGAGGACGCACCAAGGAAATGTATGGATGATACCTGCCATGGGCCTCATCTGGCCAAAGGACGTCTACGGAGTAGATGGTTACGCCTGGGATTGTTTGTTCAGCTACATCCTCAAGGCATTCACCAGATGTCAGAAGTCTACTTCCTAAAAGTGTCTTTTTGTGTACACTGACAAGTTCTGATGTAGATGTCTGCACTAACAGTGCATGAAGTTCAGCAAGATGAAGAAGTACAACTTTTGTAGGCTAATCAAGCCACAGGGGAAGCAAGACTGCCAGCCACAGACATTTGTCAGGTGCCAAGCATGCCCAAAAGATGAACATTAGGTTCATGGGGAATTTTCATGTGCAATACTGAAGGCTTCAGGAGGGTTTGAAAAGCAGCTGAGAGTCCTGTCATAGGATTTTGGAAATCAATGCTTAAATTCTTTTCAAGTCTCACTTGAAAAGTGAGAGTGAGGCATTAAGATCCTTTCTGGGATCCAGTGTTCTGATTCTATATTTTTATAACCTCTTGGTAGCAATTATAAACCAGCAATTAAATGTAAGATTAAGATCATTACCTTTAATCATATTGTTAATGAAGTCTATTTCATTTGGAGAAAAGAAATTAAGATTCCATACATTCCTTTTTGTTTTGTTGACCAATTTATTGCCATTTCATGTGGTTCTTGAATGCAGGTCTGTTTTTCTGTGGCTGCTCCTGCATACTTGAGTATCCAGAATTTTCTCCGACTTTTAACTAGAGTTTTGGATGTGCAAGTAGTATGTGAGAGAACCATATATATTGGCAAAATTTCCATGGTTCAGAGGTTCTTATGCCAGCAGATACTCAGCTCTGCTTCCCAATGCCTACAGCTCCTCATAATTTTCTTTTCAGATGTTTGCAGCTCAAAAAATAACAGCCCGAGAGTGAAGATCCTCAAGAAAGAAAAGAAAATACAATTTTACTGGCAATTCATAAGGCATTTATTTTGTTACTGTATTTATTCTTATCCAATTCAATTCAGATCCTACAAAGAAAACTAGAGATAGTAGCCAAAAATGCTGATGGCAATAGGTCAAAGAATAACTTTTGGAATTGAAAGTGAATTCTCATACAAAGAAGAAAAAAAAATATACTCAAAAACAAGAGAGAGAGAAAAAACTCCCTCAGAACAACGAATGATTTTGAAAAGCAGTAGAACTAGTAGCCACTTGAAAACACATTTATTTGTAAAAATGAAGAAAGGGAAAAATAACTTCCTACCAGTCAGAGTGCCAAAAGAACATAGCTCTCTTCTCAACATTTTAAGTGAATGTGAATAAGCAAAAAAAAAATTTTAAACATTTTTATTTATGAATTGCTATTAGGCTCTCTTCTGGGGGAGCTGATCTTTCAGCACACACTGCTATCAGTTTATATATTTTTCTGAATGCTCCTGTAGTATGTACTATTCACTGCCCACGTATCTTTAGAAGATGGAAAGGAAGGATTAATTTTCTCCTAATAGCCTTTCTCTTGCATAGTTAATGACAGGGAAAACAGGATGTCAGTTTGTGGTGTTGGCTTAGAGAGAAAGAATAATCATTATGTGGGAATATTGTACCAATTGCTTTCCAGATATGTTCCAGGTCAGAGCCTCTAGCAGACGCAAGTACTTGCGGAAAATGCAAGGTTACAAAAGTTAACTATGTAAGTAATAAAAAGGCATGCCAGCAGAATTTTGGGGAAGGCTGGGATAAACCCCATGTAAGACTGCTGAAGTTTAAACGCAACCTGTTACACAAGTGTCAGAGATGACAAGTCTAGCCTAACTCATCACCAGTTCTGTAATGAAGAATTTAATTCGGAGACTGTAACCTAAGATTTTCACTGACCCAGTTAGCTTTGGCAGTGTTTGTGAAACAACACAATCTACAATAACAAGAGGATTTTGGGGGTAATTGTTGCAACATCAGAATGCCAGCTTACTATTAGATAAAATAAAACTATGGGAAAAGTTACATCCTGCACAGACAAGTATGGACATGGAAAAACTTCTAAACCCTTGGCAAACAAGGGCCTGATCTAATGCTTCCCGTATTTATATGAAAATAAAACAAATTAGGTTTATCAAATACAGACCATAGAATGGTCCAGTATGCAGTTTTTTAATTCTCTTGATACTAAAGAAAAATTATCATCAAAAAAAAGTTACCAAACAAAACAAAAGACTACAGAGTAGGGCGCATTGCATTTGTTCCTTGCAGGAAGAAAGTAAGATGTTAATAGCAACTAAGGTGTTAAATACAGAAGGAAAAGCTCTGTTTTAACAGCAGAATATTCCCTCCTAACAGCAGTCCCTTTGGCAATTGTTATTTGGGGTATTCTTTAACACAGGTTTACAAATGTTTATAAGTTTATTCATATCTCACTTTTACAGGATGTACATTCATAGCATGTGATTCAACATAATACACTCTGAAACTGGAACTCAACATGTCTGGTGAATCCATGTAGGAGCATGCTGGCATAACTGAAACCTAAGAGAGTCATTTGTTGGCTGGTTTTGCTCTTTCACAATAACAAAGAAGGGGTACAAACTTTTAAGATGAGTTGGTTTGGGAGACTTTTTTTTCATTTTATCAATCCCTGAAATGTCTGTAAACTCAGACACACCATGTGTACATAACCAAAAAACGCAATGGTACTGCAAATCATACTGGCTGCTCATAGTTTTGCAAAAGTAACAGGTTTAAAAAATATAAAAATAAATGCAAAGCATTGTCAAATTTACACTCAACATAATTAAAATAACACACATTTAGAAATTTTCAAAAAAATAAATAAAACATCCACATACATTAATACAAAGAAACAGAGATATTTGCCTGTCTTTGTTGTAATTAATACATACCATAAAGCCTAGATTCATGAAAGTATTGCCTTTCAATAAATATCTTCAGCTTCAAAATCTGATATTTTCTACATTCTTCAACTGATTTTTGTTAAATATCGATTTTCAATATAAAGGTGTATGAACTGCGTCAAGTCTTAATATTCATTGGAAATCAGCAAAATTCTAGGCTGATTTACTAAATTAGGCACCAACTTTTAGCATCATATCTGTCTAACAGACAAACAAAACTTGAGGGATATCTGGTATTATACCCCTTTTGAAAAATATCTCAAACACTGAACCCTGCGGCTTTCACTGTCCCAACTAGAAAGGCCAACTAACAAAAATAACCAACTTATTAGCCACAGAGTTAAATCTATGTGACCCATGTTGCATCTTTTTAACATGCGAATTAGAGAGACATCTAATTTTACAAAAAAAAAAAAAAAAAAAAAAGCATGAGTCATAAAGCAGAAAGCTCTGCTCCTCACTTTACGGAGAAGAGGTCATATGCTTTGTACTGAATTTCTTTTTATTGTTTCAATACAACACCAGGCCTTTTCTGCTTCTCTGTCTCTTCCACATCTTACCGAAGGCAGACCAGGTTTTCAAGTCGCTAAATAAGAAGCCCTGCTGCATTAGCCCTGACCATTTGGAAGCCTATTGACCATGGGAATTCTGCCACCCTAGGGGAAAAACACAGCATAGCAGGGTCATTAGGCTGCTTACTGAGGAGGAGTGGGGCATTTCAACTGTCCTCATTAACCACAAGCACAAAATATTCCAGTGATGTTGATCGTGTGCACTCTGTAGAGTTGAGTACCATTAGCAATTATTAGGATGCCATCTGGATCATTAGATAAGAGGTGTTATAAGAATAAACATACTTCTAAGGAAGACATGTAATTTATTTTTTCCATACTTCAAATAATTCCACTAAATTGAAAGAGGAAAAAAATCCTTACATCTCCAAAGTAATCATGTCCCAAAAAGTAAAATTATATGTTTAAAACTGAAACAATTTATTCTGCCTAGCACATCTAAAAGAGCAGAAAACATGCGTATTTTCCATCACCAAAAAAAAAAAAACTTGGGTTTTCCTTAGGGATCTGGATTTCCATAGGACTACATGTCCTGCTGTGTCAAAGTTATGTCAATTCAAAATCATGTTTTATTATTATTTTATGGGCAAGTGTAGTACTAAAAGATAGAGAAGATAAAGCATGCAAAGAATTGACATCAGCACACTTGGTCAGTGTGAAAAATTTATAGCGGGGGAAGCCGGAAATCAAGCTTTTCTAGCGATTTGCACATGCTGTTGGGAACTCAGATTTTCAGTTCTCCTTTTAGCACTGCCACAGCTTGGCACCACTGTGTCATAAACACAACTCCCACTGACATGTAGGGTCAGTGGATTGGGCAACAACTTCATGTTCTGTGGAAATAACTTACAGGCACATTCTGCCACACTTAATCATGCTCACTGCTCCCTTTAAGATTTCTGAGAAAGCAAGGTACAGAATTCAAAATTCTTGAAGCAGGGCCTCTGCTGGTTGCAGCTCGAAAGGGTGTCTAGCACCACAAATTTCATGTCAGATTGTGATCTGGGGGATGCTACTACAACACAGAAACGAAAATACTATTGCTCTGTGCTGGCTGAAGGGGATGGAACCTGGACCTTTATTTATATGCCTTAATTTCTACAAAAAAAAAAAAGGAGGGAGGAATAATAATTCTTACCTACTTCATAATTGGTGAGAGTTAAATAATAAACATTTATACAGTGCTTTTCAAATAAACATTATATAAGTGTTAAGTATTATGATATCAATCAAAATATTACTACATTTATATGACCCTACAAAGCAAAAAAAAAAAAATCCAGTATAATTTTTTTCACACAAGGACAATAAAAATGAACCATGGAATTGCCTTGCTATTCTGATAAAAATGGATGAAGTACTTAAGCTTTTTGGCAATTTTAAAAAACAAAGGCCCATGTGAGCATGAAGTCTTTTTATAAATATATAGAGAGACTTGTTTATAAACAATGTTAATCATTTGGCATTCACTTGAGTTAATTTTCAAAATACCAGATGAAACTTTTGAGGAAGATTTTTTAGTGATCCACATATGCCAAATGAAGTCCTGCTCCAAGGGAAATCTGCCCAGTGCCTGCTGTTCCAATGAGCCTGGAAATCTTACACTTCTCAAATGAAATATCAGGCTGGAATATGATAGATTATGGGAAAATCAGCCCGGATTATGAAGGTCAATAAATAAGGATTGGTATGCCTGAGAATCTAACCTGTTACACTACTTTTAAACATTAAGAACACCTCAAAACTTTCACTATCTTATCTTTGGCCTCCAGCCTCCTCAGGAAAAAAAAAGTAATTAAGGGAATGAAGGAAAAAAAAAAAAAAAAGAAATAATAGACATAATAAGATAAGGAGTAGAAACTTTGGTCCAGACCCTCAGTTTGTATGGATCACTGGAAGTCCAGAGTGAGGAAAGGAGCCACAATGACTTCCCCTTAGAGAAACATTCAGTTCGACACATGGTAGTCTAGCAGGGCTCAAGGATGACAAGAAGGGGAGGCCACCTGCATGCACCATCTGAAACAGATCCCAGGCAAATCTTTTATACCACCATGAGCGCAATTGGTCCATTCTGGAAATAGGCAAAGCAGAACTAGTTTTGGCCACAGCTCTCACTCAAGACAGCTTTTCATTTCATTCTGAATGAAATGCAAGAACAGCCCAAAGCACCTGGACAAGTTCACAGCAATGTCCTGTCCCTTTTCGCAGGCCAATCTATGGAAATTCCTTCAACACAAGGCAAACTCCCATCCTGCTTCCTCTCTACAGTAGAGGGAAAGGTCTAAGCAGACAGAAGAAATTTGAAGTATTTTTCATTCAAAAAAAAAAAAAAGAAGTTTGCTACAATACCGACCTTATTTTTATATTTCCCTTATTTTATGCCTTGTTTCCCTTATTGGGGAAATGTCATGGCTACTTTTCGAATACCAGAAGGAAGCTATGACTAGTAGTATTTCTGGGAGAAATCTATGAGAATTTTTGCTGGGTTAGTACCTGGTAAAACAGTAAAAGCAGAACAGTAATTCTTGAGTCATTGCTGCCAAAGAAAGATGCATATTGAATATGCATCCTATAAGGCAGTTAAGTTCTGTAACATTTGATAGCTTCACTCAAAGGACAACTGAGGAAATTCAGATCCCAAACAGTTTCAACTGAGCTCCGTTTCAATATTTGAAAGGGAAATTCCCTCCTTTGTGGAAGTCCAGCACAGGACGAAAAACTCATGTTAGCCTCTCTTGAGCTCCCGAAAGAGGGCATTAAGGGATTACAAGCTGATCACAGGCACAGATATCAAGCAGTCCACCCAACTGAAAGCTTCCGCCTCCAGTGTTCAGCACTGAGCACCAAATTCTCCCTCAAGAGCTGCAGGAATCCAGTATAACAGATTGCTTGTTATAGCACAAAGCATCTTTATAGTAATATTTATTATTTGTATATTAAAAGTGCTGGAACCACTCTGAATATTTCTTATTTTAGTTAGAAATTCGTACATCATCATGAATAACATTTATGCCTTCTAGGTAACGTTTTGTTTCAATAAGAAATTGTTGTTTGCTCAGAATTTTTCTCCATATTTCTCAGAAACATGTAATATTATCTTAACATTTTGGCCTCGTTTTAAAAAGTTACTGGGCTTTCACAGAGGTAGAAAAGGCAGGTAACACTTATCAGCACTAGCAAATGCAAAATAGAACTACTTCTCACACAATAAATAGAAAGGAAATGGCACATCTTTGACACTTCTGAAATTTTGCTTGCTAGAAAATATCAAAATTTGAAGGAGAAAAAGAAAAAGACAAGTTTCTAAAATTTATCTACAGCATGAATTTTTGTCCTGCAGTAATATTTGAAATTGATAAATATCAGCAAAAGCCAAAACTAGTAATCAATTGCTAAACGAGACATAAAAAAAGCAGGCTTAATAATGGTATTTTTGAAAGGATAGCCTTCCATCAATGCAGGCCTTGATAACAAAGGCAACAAATAGCTATCTTGTTAGAGGTAGACAAGAGCAATATTTGTATCTTTCCTCTCCCTTTCCCACAAAAAAGCATATAATAAGTATTATAAAAATTGGAAATGGGGGAGACCAGCAAAGTCACTTTAGTTAAAAAAAAAAAAAAAAAAAAAAAAAGGTTTTCCTACTCCCTATCCTTTCCAGATTTAAAGATTTATGTTAGTTTTGATTAAACGTCAGCTTAAGTCTTGTCTAAATAGCAGGCAAAAACTAAAATGGTCAAATATTGAACTTGTCCACCTCTCCAAAACACATTCATGGGTTGTTTTTTGCTTTTTCATTACTTAAAACGATTGAAAAACAAAATGTCATACAGACTTTTCAGTCCTACTTCCCAGAAATATGGCACATTAACTTGACTAGAAATCATGGCATCTATCTTTTCCCATATGTGATATAGACATAGAACTTTATCCATTCATAGAAACCTCAGACAGTCATTTTGGCAAGGAGCTGCAATGCACCAATCTGAGCATAAAGGACTTAAGTTATGGTTCTTGCGAAATTGGTCATTAACAGAATAAGTACTGCTATTTTTTTAATCTATAATATTTACAGTATTGCACTTTACTGCACTTAATTGCATTTCACTAAAATTAATGCTGCATCAGTATTATGCCTTAAAATCATAGGTCCATCTTCGTTGTATAAGTCATTCTTTTTACATCTGGTAAAACAGCAAGATTTCAATCCAGAGCCAGACATTTGGAAAAAAAAATAGAAAATTGACCTGTTTCTATGGCACAACATGGAGTTCAGGTGATTTTGGCAAAACAGGTGCATGTCCTATTGTTCCCATCTTTCAAATTATCACTAATGATTAATAAATTCTAGTCTCTAGTCCTTTTTTTTTTTTCTTTTCAAAGGACATAGCCATTTGAGACACACATTTTTTTGTTATTGCTGCTTTTTTTTTTTTTAAGAAAAGAAAAAAAAAAACTGCCTTGCCTCAGATCTGAAATTCCACATTTAAATTCAAACCAGTTCTGCAGCAGCAGCTCCTCAGTGATGGAAGAGATTCATGGCAGTGAAATAATACTGTTGGCAACAAAGAAATGTCATCTTTAATGGAGACCAGCCCCAAGGATTTATTATTTATTATTATTATTATTTGTTTTGTTTAGTTTCGTTCTAATATATTTTTTTGATCCTCAAAAAAAAAAAAAAAAGGAAAAAAAAAAGTGTTTTAGTTAGACACATGCACAAGGTAGCAAAACTGACAGCAGCAGGTGACGTTATGCTGGAGTGATCACTTTTGCCAAGGTCAAAAAAAAAAAAATCCAAAGCGTCCCAATGTTCACAGATTAACATAATTTAGAGATCGATTCCTTTTTTCTTTCCTTCTTTCATTTTTCTCCTCCATCCTCCTCCCACCTACTTTCTCCTCCGAGAAGTCTTTGATTTTGCGGGCGGGGGCGGGACGGGACAGGGGGTGTTTGCTGCGCGCGCGCCTGTCTCAACGGGGGCTCGCGGCGGGGCGGGAGATTTGAACGTGCCGCGGCGCCAACGGTCGCCAACGGCCGCCGGTCTTCGCCCTGGCCACCAAGTCTGTGCGCGCGAGAGGGCGGCGCGGTGCGGCGCGAGGAGCGGGCCTGGGAGCCCTCACGGGTCGGTTTGTTTGTTTGTTTGTTAAGAAAAAAAATAGAGAAAAAACACCACCCACGCCGCGAGAGGCAAGCGGCGGGCAGGGCGCCCCCGCTGCGCTCCCTCCGTGCGGCCGCGGCGTCGAGGCGAGGCCAGGGGAGAGGAGGAGAGCGCGACAGTCCGTGGGGGGCCGGCGTGCGAGGGGGGCCGCGGCGAGGGCGTCACGCGCGGCCCCACGCGCGGGCACCGGGAGCGTGTCAGAGCCCCAGGGCCTCGGCGTGCTTCCTGGCCTTGAGCCGCAGGTCGGCGATGCTGGAGTTCTTGCTGTTGCTCTTGGCGGCGGCGGCCACCACGGCGGCGGCGGAGGCGGACTCGGCCAGGGAGGCGATGGGCAGCCCGAAGGGCGGCGGCGGGAACATCAGGTAGGGCGCGTGGGCCGCCAGGTGCGGGTGCAGGTGCGGGTGCGCGTGGGCGACGCCCTCCAGCTGCAGCTGCGCCTGGACCTGCGCGGGGCGGGCAGAGCGCGGCGTGAGCGCGGGCACCACGGCCGCCCCTCCGCGACACCGCGGCGGGACAACGCGCGCACACGCTTAACCCTTCCCACTTTTTTTTTTTTTTTTTTTTTTTTTTTTTTTTTTTTTTTTTTTTTTTTAATGCTGTCCAACGCACGGGCGCCGACAAGTGCTAAATAGCTATTTTCCCCCCTTTCTTTTTCTTTCCTTTTTCGTGGATGTTTATTTATACCTCGCTAAAAAGCACCCTCCGGCCCCGGGACCCTCGTATAGCGGGGTTGGTGTTTGCTTTGGAGCTCTCTCGACCTGTACAAACACCTTGGGTTGACTGAGAGATTTCAGCTCCGCGTAGGTTTGGGATAGGTGGATGGGGAGGGGTGCAGGGGAGAGGAGTTATTTATGTGTTTGATTATTTTAGTACAAATATGTCTTTAAAAAAAAAAAATCAATACAATTAATCTGTCAGCTCCACGTGCCCCTGAGCAGCAGAGCAGGGGCGGAGGGTCACTTTATGCTGGGGAAAAAAAATCGCCGATTAATTCACCTCCAAAAAAGGGGCGGGAGGCGTGTGACAATCCTGGGGCTGAGTTTCCCGCCCCCGTTACTGCTCCGGGAGCCCGGGATCCCCCGGCCGGGGCGGCCTCGGTCCCCTCACGGACCGGGGCCCACCGAGCTCCCCAGCAGCCGGGCCGGGGGTGGCTCCTTCACGAAGTTTTACAGCCCGTTTTTTAACGCGTGCCAACTTCTATATAAATGGCACTTGTAAACGCGTCCGGCTTCCTCCCGTGCGAGCGGGCGGGGGTCGGCGCGTGCTAAATCCCCTAAAGCGGAGCTGGCTACCTGTTGGAAAGGCATCCTCAGCGCTCCCATGTTCACGTAGGGGGCCACTCTGCAGGCGTCTAGGTGGCTGGCGGTGCCCAGGATCACCCCTGCGGCGAGAGGGAGGGAGACGAGGCCCGTGAGCGGCGAGGGCGCCCGCGGCCCCGCGCCCGCCGCGCCGTGCCGCACCGCGCCCCCCGCACCCACCTTTGTGCATCTGGTTCTCCTGCTTCCGGCACTTGGCTCTCCGGTTCTGGAACCAGACCTGCGGGGGGGAAACGCGAACAAAACCACAAACACACACAAAAGAGAAGAGAAGGAGAGGTAAAGCGGGGAGCTGCGGAGCAGGACAGTTAGCTCGGCGGGCACGGTGGGATGGAGGGCAGAGACCAGGCTAGGCTGGGGACCCAACACGATTTTGCAGAGATCTCTCCCCCGAGCGAGATCCCAGTCCCAGCAGCGCCGGAGCGGGGCCATGGGAGCGCTTTGCCTCGGGGGCGTCGCTCTTCAGCGCGGTCCCTCGGCAGGAAGCAAAGCCAGGAGAACCCACGTCTCTCGCAGACGGCGAGAGCGGTGAGCTCCAAAGCTCCGAGCCCCACTGCGTCTCCCGCGCTGCCGGGCCTGGCGCCCGCTCCAGAGTCCTTGTGCCATCCGTGCCAAGCGAGGGGCCGCCCTAACAAACTCTAGAGTAAGCCCACAGGTAGCCTAGGTTGAGCCCTCGCCCCCGTCCCTTCGCACCTCGAACAGCCCAGGAGCTGTCAGTTTGGGACCTGACTCACAGGTCCTAATGCACACGCGACAGGGTTGTCTGCCTCTGCTCCCGAGCTGAGCTTGGAAACGATGGAAACATTGAAGTTGAGCAAAGGGGCCGAATCGCTCCCCAAGCCTTAAACCAAAACAAAACCGCTCCTGTTGGCTTCTCAAAGCTTCGACTCTCGCACAAGAGCAACATCCTTCTAAACGGGACTTTATAGAAGTACTTATGCCTCACTACCAGTGAAACGCCTGTAATCCAATAAGCCTCCACTAATTCCCGCCTCTCAAGTCAAAAAAGCACAGAACTTCAGTTGTCACCCCTGTATCACCTCTGCTTCTTTTCGGGGGACATTTCAGCTATTCTCTCCTTTCTCCCCTCCTAAGGTGCTCGGTTTGGTCCCTCTCCTGAAAGTCATCAGCGGCTCGAACTAAAGCGTTGGAAGACACAAACACCAGCTTCCAGCGCTGGTGAAACGTGGTAGCCAAGTAAACACCTCCAACCTTGGATGTGCACACGCTTGCCAAGAGCTCATACGGTTAATTAATACTAACTGCACTTCCTACGTCAAATCCCCCCTTCTAGCCTTCTCCAATTGCCTTAATGATGGTCATTTACCACGGAGTAATTAGTGCAAAGAAAGGCTTCCAAAGGCATTAATTACCTCGGCTACCTCCGCGCTTTTCCCGAGCGGAGCAGCTCGTGGAGCGGAGCGGCTGCCGCTGCCCGGAGCGCGCAACGCTGCGCGAGCCTCCACGCAAAAAGCAAATGCGCAAACACCGAGGACACGAGACGTCCCTCTTATTTTTCCCTCATCTCGAGTGCCAAGGACTGTTTGCATAAGAGCGCAAAATATCATCGTGCTGCAGCGACGATAATACAGCGTTTTTTTTTACAGTTGTAAATCCTTGCAGGAAATCTCCTTATGTGTTTTCTTTCCCTCTCTCTCCTTTCGCCTCTCCAAAGGAGTATAAATTGTCAGGAGGAATTTAAGCAGCGTTTAAACAACTTCTCTTGCAAATCAGAACATCTTTCAAACAGAAATTATATTTGAATGTGGAAAACGAAGTGCCCTTTCCCTTTAGCTATGAAAAAATAAGGTTATGAGGAATAAAAGTGATGAATTAGCCAGTGCGTTAAGCGATAATAAATCAGGCTTGGTGTGATTCACGATCAATTCCAATTAGTCATGAATATGCTAAGTAAAGCACAGTACACTATTTTAGACAGTTATTTCTTCATTAAGGATCACTCAGTGATTTCTTTCACAAATGCTCTAATCTGATTTCCTTTTGATTTCCATTAGAGACAGTGAATAATGACATTTAATTTAGCCCTGCACCATAAACCCAAAGATATTTGTTGTAATTGAATTACTGCCTGCTCCTCACTATGGTCTCATAACTTTCAATTATAACCCTGACAGCTGGGTGATATGAGTTTCCAGTACAACACTAAAAATAAAAGGTTAATAAGGACTAGCTACCATAGGAGCTTCAATTTATTTACAGCAAATTTCTACACCAAATTGAAACTATATCCTTTAACAGCAAGGGACAAGCGGTTCAGATAGGAATTAGAAAACAATTCCGAACGTATTTTTTTAAAAAAATCTTTCCCCCCCCCCCTTCTTTTTCCACTTCCACCTCTTGACGGATATCAAGTTCTCTGTTTATTCCTAATTAATTATCCATGTCGCCTCTTTTCCCCCTTGATACTTCTGTTATTGCTAGCGTTTATTTTCACCCATGCAAACCTCTTTTGTAAAATGATTACATTTAAAAACAAAAGGGGGAGGGTGTCCTATCTCATTATCCCTGCCTCCCCCCGCCCCCGAATCAGTATCACTTTTTTTTTCTTTCATTTTCTTTCTTTTTCTCCCCATCTTTCTGGTGTGCTGTTTAAAGATCTGTAAGCACTTGAAGCACCAATTTTCCTGCAACTATGAACACCCTGTTAAGGTGCTGCTCAGTAATAAAGTACTTGAAAGAAAGAGTACAGAATCCAATTACAAGTAATTTATTTTTATAGAAACAGTACATCAAGGCCTGGGAAAGATATTACAGAGCCCGGGTAAGAAGATCTGGGAAGATGACACGAGAGTTGATGTCCCCTTCAGCCAAAGTTTAATCTTCCCATTAATTCATACGGCGCGCGCAGATCAGTGTGGCGGGCGCGGGGGCCCCGCCACGTCCCCTGCGAGCTCCCCGCGCGCCTCAAAACGCGCCTGGCCCGACCCGCGCGCCAGAGCGGAGTCCCTAAAGCCCCAGCGCGCCCTGGCCGCGCGCAGCGTCGCGGACAAGGCCCGCGGGAGGCGGCTCGCTGCAGCGCGGCGGCCCGCAGCCGCGGGGAGCAGCGTCTCCCGCGTTTGGGCTCTGCCCCAGCGCTGCGCGCGCCCCCCTCCCCGACACACACTCACACTCAGCCATCCGCGGGGCTGCTACCAGCTCTCAGCCCCGAGAGGCGACCGGGGCTCCCCGCGGGAGGGGGCGCTTTGGGCGCTTTCTCCTGGGTTTTTGCTTCCCTGCGGGCTCTGCTAGGCCGAGCACAGCGCTATAGCCTAATAAGGAGCTTCCTTGCGCTGCGGGCTGCCCGGAGAGCCACAGGTTGATCTTATTAATCCTTTCTACGTGTTTTTGTTTGTTTGTTTCCTTTTTTTTTTTTTTTTTTTTTTCAGTTAAAGGTTGTGATTTGAGGTTATTCGGTGCGTTTTTCTCTTACATGAATCCCTCAAAGCGCAACTCTGCCACGAGCAGAGGTTCACCCAAGAGCCATGCTCGGCTTTCTCGCACCCGAGTTACCCGATGTTTCACCAGAATGAAGCAGCACGATTGTTTTTGCTTTTCTTCTGAGGTCTCCTGTGTGTGCGCTTCGGCACGGTGAAACTCATTTTCACTTGAAAAGTGCACGGTGATGCCTTAGACAGCATCTCTGTGCCCGCCAGGCACTATCCGTTTGCACTTTCTCACCATAATCTTTATTCAGCTCTACCTGGACTCTGAAGTTGAGTGTCAGTAATCCAGAAAATGCTTTTGTTGCCAGCACTTTTTGGCATTAAGTTTCTTGACTGTCTAAGAAACCAGAAAAATAGGTGATGTAGTTCTCATAGTGAGATGGAAACATCTAATTGCCATCTCAATCTCTGTCCAACAGATGAGCATAGCAATGACAATAACTCTTTGCTTGCTAAAAGTTTATGCATTGTGTTTGGTGTTTTGCCCAAGCAATTGAACATTAAATAAAGCTTCTAAGTGCCTCTAAAATGCAGGTTTCAGTTTCGCCATTACAAGCTGTCAAAAGTAGATGTGTAAGACACAAAGACCTTCAAAATACTCACTATGTTTCCCTAGCCTAACTTACTATGTATGATAGACCCTTTCGCTTTTGTGAGAGTTAGCTCTGTGCTCATCCATCAAACAGCAGCCAAGCTGTGGGTTTCTTTATCAGTCCTATTATACCCATTGCAATTAGGATAACAATTAGCTACTCATGTTTTATTGCATGCTAGACTTCTGCTTGTTATTGTAAAGGTGAAGAGGTAGTTGGAATGCTTACAATGCAAGTGCATTTAAATATTGTTTTCTTTTGTGTATTTTGTGCGTATTAGTCATCAAGATTTTATCCACACCTAAAACCTTGTGCCTGAAATACATTTTTTTATTGGAGGTGTGTGTGAACTATAGATTTAATTTCTATATTTTTTTTGTCTGAAACAACTAGTGCTTTTTTTCCCTTGTGTGACATTTAAAGCATGTTTAGTGTTTTTGCTAAAATATGGCCAACTGCCAACTTGTTGATACAAATCGAAACAGTTTCTCACATTGCATGTCTTCCATATCTTTTATGTGCTAACCCCGCTGCTCTAAGTGCCATTGATGAGTAGAGTATAACTGTTATAGGCCTGTAAACTCACATTGATAGTTTAATAAATCTTTTTTTATATTGAACTTTTGTGTTTTGAACCCTTTTGTTTGAAACCCATTCGATTTGCTCCCTGTCTTGCATCCATTTTTGCAGCAATTCAAGATAATTCTTTTGTGATGATTTTTAGGTTTGAATCAACCCATGTGATGTGGCAAAAAAGATCTTTTGCTAAATAATAAGCAATAATAATAAGTTGTTCAAAAGCTCCTGCTTATGACTTAAATGTTGACTATATAAGAAACAAGAAATGAGGCTTCCATAAATGTAAGGTATACAATGTTATGTAATCACCTTGTTTCCATTGTATTAGTCTTGAATAAATGCAGTGAAATCAGGATGCTTCCAGTAAGGTTATTCATGTTTAATAGCTGATAGCCTCGCAATAAACTTAAGTTCTTGCTTTTTACAGAATTTAGTGAAATACACTGTTGTATGGCCTTTAATACAGATGCATGTAGTAATTTTAAAATATTTAGAGAAATCCAGAGAAGAGTAGAAAAGACATTTGATGTTGTTAATAAGTATTTATTAGGACAGTTCTATCTGCAAGAGCAAAAATAATATTTTTACGAGAGTATAGAACTACTATTTATTTTCTTGCAAACCATAGAACGTTGAGTCCATTCTCCTCTGATTTAGAATTATAGGAATTTTATATAAAAAAATTTCACTTTTTGCAACTTACGGTAAAATCAGCTTCTTTTTTATTTTTTTCCCTAAATCTGCTTCATGTTTCCCAAAAGAAATAGAACTGCTGTAGTATATGGCTTTAATAGGAGGCTGCCCTGGAAAATGTATACTGGAGTTATATAATAATGATACTTGTGGGTAAAGTACTTTAGTAGGCTGCACGTAGAAAAGTAAAATTGTAGTTGACTTCTAAAAATGGTAGGTTTGGCTAAATAGGTAAATACACCTAAAAATCCTAACAGTGCAAGAACAGCATATTAAATATACATATTTACATAAATTTTTAAGTTACCGACATGCTGTTTTTGCTGTTTCTTAATACACATCCACAGTGTTAGCAACAACAGTGTGATCACTTCCCCCCCAGCATCATTAGTAATAGACTTGTGTTTTTTAGCAAGCATGCTTGCATTTAACACTAAAAATGTTTTGACGCATGCATTTAGAATGAGAGGAGTATGCTCTTTCTTCAATAGAATAGTATGTTTTCGAAAGCAGACACTTATTTTCAGTCAGTTTATGCAAGGGTGATGTTTTAGAGCTGAAGAGACTATTCCTATCATAATTTTCAGTAGTTAGGAGCTATAGGCTGTTGTTAAGTTCGCGTAGTTCAATTTTTCAATAGTAGATGCATAGCGAATGTTCAGGTATTTGCATTAAAAGGGATTTGTTGGTGCTAAGAGACCTTTTCCGTGACACCGTGTTGTTTAGCGTGACTTCGCCTGTCATCCTGTAATAAATCAAGGACAACAGCAAGCATCCCTGTCCCTGCAGTCAAGTCTCTAAGAAGCCTGTGTTAGATTTAGAGAGGTTGCTCTAACAAGCAACCCCCACAAGCAAGTGACTCTGTTTCCCACCATATGATCCCCACTGTACATGATGTTTCCATCATTATTCACGGGGAAAATAGTGATCTTTGTAGGATCTGATCACATTCAAGTGGAACTACTACAGTAATGCAAGATTTTATTTTCTTTTGTTCTCATCATTTGGTCACTAACCTATTTCTTTATGGTTTAGGGTTCTTGTCCAGGTCTAACTGTGTCTTGAAAGAATCAGTTTCTTTTTTTTTCTTCCTCCCCTTTTTTTTTTTTTGTTTTACATTAATAAATAAAAAGTGGGGTTCAAAATACGCATTTGGCTTTGACTTGACTCTTCTTGTTTTTTTGCAATCAGGGTTTTCAACTCGGGTCCATTCCATGCTCATTAAAGCTGAGGGTTTTTTTCCCATGGAAGTGAAGAATTTGGTTTTTGTTCATTTTTTTTTGTCAGGACTTGGCTGTGATTTTTACCTTAACTTGGAAAACTCAGAATATTCTAAATCTCAAATGTCTGGCATAGAAAAAAATGCCCTTTTTGGGAAGTCTGCACTTAGTGTTGGCTCTTATCTGTTACTTAATCTTAGCATTGGGGTAAACTGTTCTGGGGAGGTTGACAAGAAGTTACGAAATCCTGCTTGGTCCAGGATTCACACTGAGCCGTGCTTCCTTCTTTGGAAAACTCTGTTCCTGGGAGAATGTGCGCAGTTCTTGGTGCATTAGAGAGAGTAGCTTGAATCTCAAGCAGGCATCTGCAGAGATTTTTAACTTAATCAGATCAGAAGAGAGAGAAATATATTTCCTTTTTTCTTTTTTTTCCCCTTTTTTTCTTTTTTTTTCTCCCTTTTTTTCTTTTTTTTTTTCCCTCCTCTCCCATGGGGCAGTTCAATCATGGAAGTATTGATCTCGCTTTCCATCTCTCTTTTAACACGGAGAACCAGCAAGGGAGTGAATGCAAACCAGATAACCCCAATAGCTCTGTTTTTGACTTAGGAACATCCTGTAAGCACATTCCTGACATTCTCAACAGATCCTGAGCCACTGATGAAAAAAGTGTCCAGCTTTGTTATCTATCAGTTTTATCTATGAGTTGTCAGGGTTTTTTCAATAAAAGAAAGAAAACTGTTCTGCATCTTCTGCTGTTGATGGTACTATAGTTTCCTCTACTTCTAGATAGATAAAAATATGTTTTAGTTGAAATATGATGGGCATTACTTGCATTCTAAAAGTAAATCTTGTGTCTTGCAAGCTTTCATGGTGGTAAGAGTGAAAATAGATGCTTTCAGCGTATTGCAGGAGAAATAAGTTTTATTAATTATTTAATTAAAGAGAAATAATCCCTGGCATTTCAAGTAACTCTGTTGTGAATTTACTACAGAGTTCTTCATAAGAAAAGTTATCCAGAAAGTGCTTGTAATAGGAAAGATTCTCATGTTTTTGTTTTGTTTTGTTTGTTTGTTTGTTTTTTTGTCCAGAACTGTCTGATTTATTAACTCAGAAAACAACAACAAAAAAGAGTAGGTCAGAATTAAGTCAAAGAATTAAGAATTAAGTCAAAGAATTAAGAATTAAATCTGCTCATTTAGCTATAATAGTTGAATTTACTTCTCCTCTAGCATTAAGGATACCTCTTCTCACTGTTTAAAATCAGTGCTATAGCCATGCAGCAGATGTTACTAAAACATAGTAAAGTGTACTAGTAACGAATAGAGAGGGCAGAGGACAGACAACTTGTAAGCAGATGAACCACAACGAGGTAGTTTCCTCTTATACTTGCATGTGGAAAGGAGCTGTTACTGATGTTAGATGATTAAGTTTGAGAAGCCTGTGATTTAAAATGCTAACAGTATCTCAAATTTTTGAGATGTTTGGAAGGGTGATATTGCGTCATTCTAGAATTTACATTCTTAATTTACCTCTTAATTTACATCTCAAAAAATCGTTGATAATTTTTTAAATTGTTGATGGTGCTACAATGGCATTAAAAAAAAGTTTTAAGTATTATTTTGTATTGTTGGTAAATGAGAAAGTACAGAAAAAGACTAGAAAGAACGAGAAGGAGAAATAGGTAATATTTTTTTCTTGCAAAGCTCAGTGAAAGGCAGACTCATCAAATCCCAAGTGTCTTTGCAAAGATCTCTGTATGTTTTACATGGAATTTTATTTATCCTCTGGTGCAGCAGGACTTAAAAGTCTTCATATTTGAGGGTTTCAGATTGTTTGTCAAAGTTAGTAAAAGTGCTAGTTTACATCAAAATTCTTATAGGCTATTAATATTTTCATTTCTTCACAGTGTTTGCAGGAATATTTGCACAGAAGTATTGGAAATATTGCTTGAGCTCACTGATTTCAGCGTATGCTCCTTACCCCACATATATTGGCAAGTGCTCGCACTCAGCTTATATGTTGCTTATATTATTTCAGTGGTTAAAAATAGCATTCATAAGTTAATTTTGCAGGTAGAAGTAGAATAAGACTTTGAAATTCAACAATTTTAAAGAGCAAAACTATAAGGAGTGTAACATGACAAATACGTTCCAGTCCTGACTGGCCTTAAAAGGTTGTATTATGGGAAAATTATTGAATGAGAAATGTTACAAACACACTAAAGAGACAAATAATAAGAGATGTAAAGAATTTAGAAACACTGACAAGAGTCTTAGTAGAGGCTTGGAAAAATAGTATAAAGCTGTAGATTTTACAGGGAGGGAAAGAGGAATAAGAGACAAGAGCAACATATTAATAAAGTTACATATTTATATATATAATACATATTAATATACATAATACATATAAAGTAACATATTAATTAAGTTCTTATAATATTTACTTAGGTGCAGCAGTCAGTGTAAAATTGTGCAGCCTGTTTGTGACTGTATATCAGGGATGCTGCTATCTCTAACAATAGTAATTTCATGTGCCTGTAGCTAGGACATTAATTTGAAGGACTGCATTACTCCAAAGTGTGGGATTAAGAGGGAGGGAATGGGAAATGCAGCAGAGCAGTTGTTTATAAAGAAGTAGTTACCTTTAATTTGGAAAAGCAACGACTGAAGCCTGTGGTATATAAAGGGTGCAATGAGTGAGATTGGAGAGGAAACTTAAGAGGCTTAAAGAGAAGCAGTATGGTGAATTCTAACAACTGGAAATCCATTCTGACTGACAGGTTGCTGTGTTAAGAGTGCGAAATGATCTCTTGATACTTTCAGTTTGTTTATATGACAGCCTTTCTTCATCTAGATGCTGTGTCCTCCTGAACTACTTGGCACGGCTAGTCTCTTACAGAGAGCCTGCTGGAAGCCTAATTGCTGAAATGCTAAAATTGGACAAAGCAGTACAAAACGTACTGCAGACAATAACTGTGTGCAGGCTAGAAGATTGATTGGATCAGATTAGAGTCCTCCTTTTTTGTATTCCCAGCTTGTAATTTCAAGCAAACTATTAAAAAAAAAAAATCCTTTCCATACTCTTGCATGACTTCTGTCCCTTGAAGATGGCAAATGCTCTTCAACAGGGACTTCAGGTACTATTTTTAGCTGGAAAAGTACCTTTGAGACTGTCTGATGTTACTCTGTGTGATGTGTAAGTATGCAGGAAACGTAACTCTGGATAAACTTGTTAAACCCTGGAATTGCTGATGTGGAACAGTGGACTAGAGATTCATCACTGTGTAAGAGAATTTATAGTAATTTATTTGAGATAAAGGAAAGAGCATTGTGGACAATCAAAGTGGCAACCAGTCTGAAGAAAAGTAATTTGTGTATTACAAAAAGTAATCTATGTGTTACTCTTTCAGGTTTGAGTATGAGCACAGTTGAAGAAGAGTCTGACACAGTGACAGTAGAAACCGTGAACTCTGTAACTTTGACCCAGGACACTGAAGGGAACCTTATACTTCATTGCCCTCAAAATGGTATTTCATAGCATTTTTCGTCTCTTTTCATTGATCTAGCTAGTGCATTTCCTAGTCTCTGCACCTTCTCTCCAAATTAGATAAAATATTTGTATTCTATTTACTTTTTGAGACAGAGTTTCTTTTGTCTGAATTTAAAGAAGGATAAAATATCAGCTTGGGTGTGAATCAAAAAATAACTTAGATGCCTAACTTTAAGAATATAAATGTTCTAGTTTGTTTCAGTGGAAATGAGTTATTAGAACTGAACACATACCCAAGTTTGTAGAGACTTAAGGAGTTGATTACATGGCAGAGAGGTAAGTTGAAAGGGATAGTGGTTTGTGGATAGCATTTGCATTTTTTAATGATTTTTTTTTCCCAGTACATTGAAGAAAGCACATGAACTGTTATTATCCATAGTTTACAATTGGACAGTAATTACTAAACAGTAATAAAAATTTTGAGCCAGCCTATCACTTTTGCTTCTACCTTTTGTTTTGGTCATTGTTGCTAGATTTGTTTCGAGAGCTCTACTTTATCAGTGACCTGGATATATTTTTTTTTTTTAGAAGCTGATGAAGTAGATTCCGAAGACAGCACTGAACCTCCACACAAGAGGCTTTGCTTATCCGAGGATGATCAGAGTCTTGATGACTCCACTCCATGCATTTCTGTTGTTGCAGTTCCAAGTAAGTTGTTGTAAGCTCTTGAAACAAATGTTTTTGTTGATAAAGGTGAAAAGTGGGTTTCTTTGACCACATTCAACATTTTGCATGTTTTTAAAGTTTGTTGATACCTTAAATTTTTCTCATGAGCCATAGATGTTTTTGCATTGCTGTAGTACTGGTGAAATAAACCTGTCTCAGAGATAGAGCTGTGCAGGCAAGTCCAATACACAAGTTGAAAAATAGATGAAGGAGCAGCAAAGTAAATCCTGTACTCTTGCAAAGAGCTTGTGAGGTTAATTTTTAATAATAATATAATGTAGTTAGTATTTCCATGTTTAAAATACTGAGAAAAATTGTACATCTGTTGCAAACAAATGGTATTTTTAAGGCATGCACTGCCGTAGTACCAAGGAGTAGTGTGAATGGTGAATTTGAGATGTGGGAATTTCATCAAGCAGTAAGATAAAGTTTCTCAAGCAGGATGGAAAACAGATCTAGCCAGTCATGATATCTACTTCCACACCTAAAGCGGCTGTTTATTTAGTGGAACCTAACAGAAACTTTTTATAGATAAAGTTTTTTTTAATGCTGCCAACAGATTGGGAAGTTCAGTAATTGGAAAATAATGAAAGTAGGCCTGGAAAAGCATTAATACAACACTGTGTGAATCAATTAAGAATTTTTTACTTATGTAGCTGTTGTTTATTTGCTAATTATTAATTTACATCAGCTCTTATACTCAAAAGTTAGAATGTTGAATTCAGAATTGAATGTTTTTAAACCTTGCTTAAAATTTTTTGAAGAGCAACTCTTGGTAATCGTCTGGCAACTATACTGTGTTAATAAACCAAGTAAGATCATTCTAAAAATTTTCACTGCAAAGATAGCAATTTATAACATCTATGACTTAGATTTTATAACATTAATATGTTATAACATATGTTCTAAGAATGAAGTATACAACTAAGTTACCACTTCTGAAGTTTCAGAAAATGATCAGAGCTTTGAGGTGACCATGACTGCTACCACTGAGGTAGCTGAAGATGAAATTAATGAAGGAACTGTTACTCAGATTCAGGTACAGTAAAACTTCTACCTTGACCTATTTGACATATATTTTATTTAAATTAAAATAAAAGTGAAATAAACAGAAAGGACTTCCTAAATTAATATGAGTGTTTTTAGTATGAAACTGATGTATTTGAACACAAATCATTATTTTCAAAATGTTGTTCTATAAAAGTGCAGTTGAATTTTTTTTTATGTGAAAATGTAATTTGTAGTGTAATTTCCTGCCCAAGAAGAAGTACAGGGAACAGTAATAGGTATAGCCCTCCAAGACTCAATTGCTTTGTGGTGATCCACAACACAGAAATTGGAGAAGTTTATCTGTTATGTTTGTATGTTTCTGAGTACAAATTAAGCTTTATAGGAGGTCCAAATGTGCTTTTTCTCCAATAGTTCTAGTACTTACACTTTGTTTTTCTTGTGCGTTTTCTGTTTCAAGTTCTATGTTGGAGATGCTGCACATAGTCCTCTTTCCACTAAAGCCAATGATACTCTTAGTATTTGGTGTGTTTTGAACAGGATGAACAAATGCCTGATTAATTCCAGACTATCTATACCTTAAGATGCTAAGTCTTACCTAGGTCTTTTAAGACAGGAGGAGGTACTTGTAATCCCATTTCTAAAAAAAAAAAAATGGCAGTTTTTCAGCACAGAGAAGGTAGTGGTTTCCTTTTCCTTCAAATCATATCTTCATATGAAATGCAAAGTTTGAGAATGAACTGAAGATCTGTCTAGAACTGATTAGATGCAATTATATTTTCAAGATTCTTCAGAATGAACAGTTGGATGAAATTTCCCCAATGGGCAATGAAGAAGTGTCAGCTGTTAGTCAAGCCTGGTTCACAACCAAAGAAGATAAGGATTCCCTAACAAATAAAGGTAGGATACTCAAAATTCTCCCATGTTGTAAAAGAGTAAGCTCCTAGAGATTCCACGGAGAATATTTTGGAGTTTGCATAAAGTAATTTCTGGTGTCTTTTTTTAGTGGAAATATTTTTACGGATGGGATCTAAAACTCATAAAAGACCTAATAAACCAATCAGATAAACTTAGAGAGAATGAGGGTCCCATAGGATCTGTAATGGTGACAGTGATTCCAGTGACCATTGTGTAGCACTGTCGCGTTCTGCACAGGTGGAGCAGACGTTTCCTCCCCTGTTAGGTGTCCTTCATTTTTTCATGTAGTTGGATTCTACGAAGTTGCAGTCAGAGGGGAATGCACAATGAATGGTTTCTAAACATGAGGAAATAGCTGAATTTCAAATGAACACTTCTTGCTTCTTCAGTTTCCCTATCTCTCAACTATTTTTCTTGTCCTCATCTTGCCTTTTTTTGTAGGAAAATAAAATATCAGTCCAAAGCAAGACCCTTTCTATTATAAAACTTAAGATGAAAAACTGGCTTTCCCTCCTAGAGTTGAATTCTGTCTTACCATCAGTTCTGCTGCAGAACCTGTGTGTGCTGCAGTCAATGAAAGAATTTGGGTGAGGCTTGCTGTGTCTGATGTTGGATGTAGGACATACAGAGGAAGGAAGCTGATGAATTTTGTGTGTCCATTTCACTCATTGATCTCAAGAGTGCACAGTTGCTTTTTATAAGCAGTAGTTTCCCCTGTTTTCTCCATCCTTCATATTTATTAGATTTGTAGAGCTCCAGAGCGCTTAGTTCAGTCCAGGGACTGTGAGAGAAGTAGAACAGCAAAGACATCACTCTGTGTTACAGCACTGAAGCAGCTAGGGGAGAGTAGGTGAGAAAGCCTTTTACTACAGATGTCTTGTGTTAGGATGAGAGGTTGTTTTAATCTTTTCTGTAGCCACTGGCAAAGCATTTCATACTGTGGGTTGTGAGCAACACGTTTTCAGCCATTCCTTAAGGAGCACTTACTGATGGCTTGGCAGAGGAATGACTGTGTACATGTGTCTTGGTGGCCTGTTAGATGTGTGTGTCTTGTTAAATCTCACTCTGTTGCTTCTATAGTCATCTCATGGGCATATTAAGTGACCATAAACCACAAGTAGCAATTAGAGATGTGAATGAATGAGAATACTAAATCTAGGGACTGTAATTGAGAGATGACTACTAGGGAGATCTTTCCATTAAAATATACCTAGAAAAATATTTGAGAAACCATACTAACTGTACCTTTCTGTCAGTCTCTGTGCTCTGGCAGATATCACCTATGTGTCTGCAAGAGTTCATCATCCTGCTGGTAGTCTCCAACTGATAAAAAGCCTTTATTTCCAAGACCCATGGACACATAATGATACGATCCCTGAATAGGCACGCATGTGAAAGGAGAAATATACTTACTTCCCTGAAATAGCGGGTTATTAAAGGTTATTCTGTGCAAAGAGTAGCAGTTTCTCTTTAAGTCAGTTCAGGCTTGCCTAGAAGTGTAAATCCAGCTGTAATAACGGGTTATCATTATAGCTTGTAGCTTTGGAGTAAGAGATTGGAGCCATTGGGCACAAGGGAAGCATTTTGTCTCATCAGTTGGAGAACATTAGGAATAATGCTTGTACTTTTCATTATATAATTGGTTTTAAATAAATAGTCTCTTTGGTGTGTGCTGCCTCTCTGCTCTAGTAATTAGCAGGCTGAGAAGGAAGTATCCTGCTTAGCAGACATGGGCAGATAGCCAGCATTCACCAACATGTAAACTGGGTCACCACTCTGCTCTTAATTGTGAATGATCTTTTACTAGTAAGCATGGTGGGAGCATAAGGGGGAGGAAAAAAAAGAGGAGCCTAAATATAAATTCAAAGAAGTAGGGATTTTTTTTGCATGTTTTACTGACAGACCCCCAGGTTTGAAGTTTTCTTTTTGAATAAAAGATTACTTTTTATTTTAAAGCTTAGCTGTCATTGAAGTTACTAAGGGTGTCGACAGACATGAAACATAAGGTTTGTTTCTAGTAATATGTCACTTTTTTTTTTTTTGTGAAGTAAAGCACTCTTCATTAATCCATTTCTTGACTATGACCACTGAGAACTTTTCCAGTACAGAGAGGGCCCAGCTTGTCAGAGTACTAGGTAGAACACTTATCTCCATGAAAAGCATGCACAGTGGGTTGCACTACTCAAGTGTTTGGAAATGATAAAACATATAAGAGAACCCGGTCATGTTGCCAGTTTCTCAAGTAATATTTGTTTTGAGTCATACATACTTTCAAGTTCCAGCTTCTTAATTCACTTGAGTATTTGAAAATTTCAGCCATCAGTTTGAAGAGAAAATTTCTGGTCTCGGTGGCTGAAGAGGAAGGTTGACAATATGACTTGACAGCACGTAGAAAAATTAGTGTTCTATTTTTAAAAAGCATGGTTTTAAGGAGGGGTCTGACTCACATTATTTAAATATTTGATGTTGGCACTTATGGAGATTTGTGCATCAGTTCTGAAACAGCATCTGTTTTGAATTAATTCTAGTTAATTTAAGCAGCTAAAATTACTACTGCTTTTTCTTTTTTAATTGCAATAATAAGATGTTTGTGCTTTCTGATTTCTTCCATTTTGCTGACCTTCACTATAGTAATTATTTGTCGTTTCTATTTTAAGGGCATAAGTGGAAGCAAGGGATGTGGTCGAAGGAAGAAATTGACATTTTGATGAGTAACATTGAACGCTATTTAAAGGTACGTGTTAGGTTATGTTATCTGCCAGTTGGAGTGGTTAGGCAGCTCCTGCTAGAAACTTTCTTTAGTACTTCCCAGAACATGCAAATAAGTGATCCTTAACTGTTCGTGGCACAAATAGTCAAACACCTGTTCATAAGATAATTGTATCCATACAGAGCATTTAAGACATTATTGGATGTGAAACTGCTCTTAATTTGTGTGCCAAGTATACTACATTCTAGGTGTGCTCAAGGGGTTTAAACTCTCTTTCTGAATATACATCACTCAAAGTTTGTGGTGAAGGCAGGGGAAAAAGACTGCACTGTAGGCAGTGCTGCTTTTCCAAGCAAAAAAAAAATGAAAACGACTTCCAGACTCCTCTACAGTCTATTAATGTCTGCATTTGCTCACTGCACTAAGAGGATGCCTCTGTCTACTTTCTTTGCCTTAATCTGTCAGTGTCAGGGTTCAGTGAAGAAATAAATGCTCACAAGTCATATTTACTTGTGTTTATGGTAGTGTACATGTAGAATTGTAAGTATTAGTTATAGAAACATGTACTTGCACATATATATATTACAATTTCTGCCACAAAACATGTGCTAATTATATTTTTATTAATTTAGATAACTTCTCCTGATTCTTGGCAAATACAGAAGTTGTCAAGATTTATTATGTTTTCCCATTTATCTACTTTCTTTTCTTTTGGGAGTTTTACTGCTTTGGCTAAATAGAATGTAGTGATTTTTAGTTTAAGCTGAAATACTTCCATAAGAGCAGAAGAGTAATTTAATTGGGGAAGAAAATCTTTTCAGGAACAGATAAGTAATTATGTAATAAATTGTCTTAGCAACATTTCACAACTTTCCAGTGTATGACCCCAGTCTACTACCATCAAAGTATATTTTCCTTGATGTTCTAAATGGCACCCAACTTTTGACCACAAAATATACTTTTGAAATTTCTTTTAAACATGGATGAACGTTAGAGTCTCCATATATACTTGGACTCTAATATAAGAAGATAATGTTTAAGTCTCTATATTTAATATTACTAAATCCTTATATAGTTATTTACTTTGGATTGTAGTATTTGAAATACGTAGAAAGTTCCATAATGCCGTGCTGGACTTGAGTTCCTGTATATTTTTGTCCTTAATTTCTTCGAGATTCTGTTTAAGATTTTTTTTTTTTCCCTGATGTTTCCTTCTAGGCCCGTGGAATAAAAGATGCCACTGAAATTATATTTGAAATGTCAAAAGATGAGAGAAAAGATTTCTACAGGACAATAGCGTGGGGTCTGAATCGGCCTCTTTTTGCTGTTTATAGAAGAGTTCTGCGAATGTATGATGACAGAAACCATGTTGGAAAGTATGACAACCTCTAATGCTGCATGTTTTTATTGGTATGAGTAGGGACATGTATTTAATGTTCGACATGTTGTATGTGAGACAAAAGGATTCTAGCCAAACAGACCTAACTCTTTATAATCACAATTGATTTCTAGTGAATTCTGCCAGGAAATGGCTTTCGCTCTACCTGTGTGGTCATTTATTCAGATTTGCAAGACAATTGCAGATTTGCAGTTTTAGGAAAGTAGAACTCTAGCCAGCTCAAATGAGGGTTGATTGTCTTTAGCTAATTGTTATGATTAGAAGCAGGATCAAGGCTTGATCAGCCCTGAATATAGTTGTCAAACAACTTTTTAGAAAAAAAAAAACCTAAAAACCTTTAAATTTTTTTTTTTTTTTTAAGTTTTAAAAACCTTAAAAAAAAAAAAAAGTGGAAAAAAAAAGGAAAAAAACAAACAAGCCGGTTCCCAAGGAGTTTCTGGTGTGATTGGAAGATCTTGAGACAGATCTTGATTATCTGCTGAAGTCTGCTTTGTAGAACTGACCTTCAGCTAATTATTCTTAATCACTGTGCCCTTAATTTACCTATGAGTGAAGCAGTGGGCTTGGTGCTGATGATGGTAGATTGTAGTTTTCCAAGATGCATGAAAGTTAAAAATGTCATCTCAGTGCTAACTTTTCTTTTAAATGCAAATTTAGCCTTATGGTTATAACAAGTTTGAGACATAAGGAGAAACAAACTTTATTTAAGAGACAGATCTATTAAATTCCAATCATGTTCTTAGGAGCAAGTTCACTGAGGATGGAGAAGCTTACTGGTAAATAGGAAGAACCTTAGCAGATAACTTTAGAAATTTGTTAATGGAACTTCTTCAAACTCTATTTAGAGTTTTGCAGTCAGATTTTTTTCATGTAGTTGAAATTATCGTAATCTTTTATGGTAATGTGTACATTGTGGCTAACAAAAATATTTATGCTGTATGCTTTTTATATAAAATAATATCTCTTTTTATTTACCTACTGCTTAGGTATACACCTGAGGAAATTGAAAAGCTCAAAGAGTAAGTCTTTTTATTAGTTAAGTTGTGCTACTAAAGTTCTGTTAACAGGTTGAATAGTTCTTACAGATTTTGTTACATGAACTGAAAAGTCACAGATATATTTCATTGCTCTGACTCCATGAGAAAGTAGTGGTTGCTTTAAATTATTCTGAAGGGGAATAAAATCTTTCTGATTTGTTTTGTGTATGATAGCGTGAATTCAGGACTTAAGTGACATACAGCAGAGCTTTTAAACAAGCTTTCTATTGAAACCAGTAATAATTCAAGTTTTTACAAGCTTGTATGCGGTTGGCTAGTTGTGAAAAGTAGAATTTTAATTTCTTTTAAAAAATGAGTAAATGCTATTTCTAAAGAGATTTGCAGGTCCAGGGCAGATTTTCCCCTATGAAGTCTTAGAGAAATCTATAAGCTGCCAATAAGTGTCTTTGATTTCACCTCTGAATCTGCCAGAATAAGGCAGTAGATACAAGTTTTATGTCATCTTGCCACTTTTCCAGTTTGAGCAATTTGAAAAAGTTGTGTTAGACTGAAGAAAAAATATATATTGTTTTGATTAATCAGTTTAGTTGGATATCAGTTTAGCTGAAGTTTGCGTGATTTAAAAGTTTTGTCCCAGGTGTATTATAACATATTGACCCATGACCCATGGGTTTTCATGAGGTATTATTTAGGTTTCTCAAGCTGTGTACCACCTGAAGATCCTTGAGGAACTTATATAGAATGGTTCTATTGTATACTACACAGTAGTTAAGCTTTACAACACTCCTGCAAGACAGATATTTTCATAAACATTTTAGAAATGAGCATCTTGAGGCTTAGCAAACCCAAAAGACTTTTTGAATCAAATGAAAAAATTAGCAGCGATGACCGAAAATATTTTGTGCACCGAAGTATCACAGTGATATCACAGTATCTCCATTCTGTTTTCTAGCCAGTAAACAGCACATGTCCTATTTCTGTTAGAGAGCAATTGGTATTTTGTTAGTCTCATAAAAGCCATAATGCTAATAAGCCTGTTTTCATTTAGACTGAGAATAAAGCACGGTAACGATTGGGCCACAATAGGAGCTGCACTGGGGAGAAGTGCCTCATCTGTGAAAGATCGATGTAGACTGATGAAGGACACCTGCAACACAGGTGAGGTAAATGCTGGTGTCAGAAATAGCCATTCTGGTTAAAATGTCACATTTGTCATGTCTGCCTTTGTCAAGGGTGTTTTTAGAGCTGTGTAACGGTGAACTAGGTAAGTTGTAATATGAAATCTGGGAAGATTTTTAGAACCTAAGTGTTATGGGGTTTGGAGTCTTCCTTTCTGATCTTTAAGATCAGAAAACTCAGATCAATTTTGCAGTCCATTGTTCATCATATGATAATGTTAACAGAATTTTATTGAGGTGGATTAAAAAGTACTTCTTGCTCTCAACGTTAATATACAGATATTGTATATGGAGATGTCAAGAGACAGCCTCACTTTGAGTAAAATTTATTTTGAAATGCCTGTATTCAAATGGAAGAAAAAATTGGTCAGATCTCCTGTAATTACTGTAAACTAAACTTTTACATGATTAGTTTACTTCAAACAATAAAATTCAGCTAGCTTGGACCAGTTTGCTTTGGTCAATATTTTGGCAAGCTCTGTGAGGATTCTTTCTTCTGAAAGAAGAAAAGAGAAAGAAACTTGACTGCAGAACAATGTAAATATATATCTATTAAACAAGGATGAATATAATGCAGATTGTTAGTAAGAACAATCATATCATCTGCACAAGTCATTTCTTTCATTTTGAATAAAATTTTAGGGATTGAAGATAAATGTCTGTTCACATATTATTGATCAGATCTCCCAATGGCCTCTACTGTTATTTAACTTGGAGGACTTCTCTCTCTTTCAGGAAAGTGGACAGAAGAAGAAGAGAAAAGACTTGCAGAAGTAGTGCATGAACTAACTAGCACAGAACCAGGTGACATTGTCACACAAGGTGTTTCGTGGGCTGCCGTAGCGGAACGGGTTGGAACGCGCTCTGAAAAGCAGTGCCGCTCTAAGTGGCTCAACTATCTCAACTGGAAGCAAAGTGGGGGAACTGAGTGGACCAAGGAAGATGAAATAAATCTGATATTGAGGTTTGTTGTTTTAATTATTTTTAGAAGGATCATAATACGTGACACTAGCAGGATTCCACTGGGGTCCCTTTTGCTGGTCTCTTAGACACTAAAAACTCTAAAACCCTCCGAAAATCACTGCTGTGTTTACAGTTCCCAGAGATTTATTATTGAACATATTTTTTGTTCTTTGTTTTTTTAGTGAATTTTAGTGCTCGTGAAAGGTGTCAGATTGAAAGCCCTGGAGACTGAAGTCTTCTTTATTCCACAGAACAGGTACAGCACAGGCAGCGACCGTGCAAGCTCCCCACACGTTGCCCCACCAATGCGCTTTAACCCTAAACTGGAGGGTAGTCAGTCTCCCTGCCCATTCAGTCCTTGGCTTCTCTGCTGAGATGACCAACAAGGGTCAAGTGTGGTGGTGGTTTCTGTGATGTGGACGTCTGTCTACAAAGAACTAAACTGAGACTGCAAATTAATTTCATGTAGGCCACCAAACACTGATTGGATTTCAGCACCTTTAATGACTACTTTCGATCTAGCAACCTGGTGGTGAAAAGCTCAGTAACTCTTTAAAAATCTTTTGATCTCTCCAGTCCTCCTTCCATTTTCAATGCCTTTAACTCAGGCTTTTTAGCCAGTGGATTTTTAGGGTTTGATAGTTTGGGGTGGGAATAAAAAGCCAAGATCAGTAGGGAATCTAAATATTACTTATAGAGCACTGTTCACTAATTCACTGAAGCTATGTGACTTGAACTCAAAATGAGAAATTTGATTTGTATGTGCTGGTTATAGATCTTTAATTCTTAATTTTTCTATGCAAATAGAATCTGGTTTGGTCTGTCCAGTTATCCTTAACTCATTAATCAGGATTGATTTGGGTAACTTTTTTCTTTCTTTTATTTTTTGTTTGTATTTTTAATCTAGCAAAATTATTCAGTGCTATTGCTTGTTTTTTGAAAGAGCACTATTTTCTTTTTTTTTTTTTTCTTTTTAACTTTCACAAAAATCTTTTCCCTTCTAACTGCACACCTCTTTGCTCCAGGTATAGATAAGCTGGAGGCAGTTCAGAGGTATTTTATCAATTAAAAAATAATTAAAACAGATTCTTGTAGAACTGAGTGTGTGCATAACAGCAGTCAGAATTGTGTGAAGACTGTCCCTGACCTGGAGAGTCTGGTGGGATTGATTTACGAGGAATGGTTTAATATTATAGTTAACTTCATCTACTTTGGCTAAGAAGCATCTGAGAGGAGGCAAAAATCCATGTTAAGGAAGGATGAGTGTTATTTAGAAGAAAACAGAAGCAACTTAAGTATCATAACATGAAATTAATTAAGTGAAAGTTGAAAGTGAATCTCACGAAGTAATTCCTGCCTTGGAGAGGTTTGGGGAATGGTTTTCCAAAGGAAAAATAAAACGTTGCAAGTACCATCATTTGGAATGCTTAACAATAATCTGGTCAAAGCCCTAATGTATGTGTAATAAGAAGAATAATCTTGCATGGCAAGGAGATGGACTGGATGTCCTAACAGGTCTAGTCCATCTTCTGTTGTTTATGATTCTGCTTGACCTCTGGCAGCGTGGAGCCTTGGAAGCCTATGTGGATTCATGAGCTCTGGTGGACTATTCAATAGCATGTCACTTTGCCTCTGCTGCTGTGACCAGACCAGAAATGTGCAACACCCTTCCCGGTCTGGAGGGTAGGTTCTAACAGGTGAATCTTTTCTGTTCTGTCAGGATAGCGGAACTTGAAGTTTCTGATGAAAATGACATCAATTGGGATTTACTAGCTGAAGGATGGAGCAGTGTCCGCTCACCACAGTGGCTTCGGAGTAAATGGTGGACCATTAAAAGACAGATTGCAAACCACAAGGATGTTTCATTCCCTGGTAACGTACTAGCTGCTCGGCTCTCTTCTGAAAGCTCCCTTTGCAAGTGTCAAAGGAATAAGGCTGCATTTTGTTGTCTGCCTACAGCATTGCTGGTGAAAGAGGGCATTGCTCCTTTGCTGGAAGTTACTGACCCCTTGGATCTGCTGGCTGAGTTGCTCCTACGAGCAGCCCTTAGGTGTTTCAGTCAAAACAAGCAACAATACATCTGAAAAAGATTTTGTCAACTCCCCTTATTTTGGCTAAGGTGAAAGCAGGTATATAAGCAGCTCAGCTGGCAGATCTCGGATGATGGTGGTCTGTGGTATGGAGGGCAGTGACCTCTTCAGCTGGAAGAGGATATGTATCTGCAGACTACCAGTATCACCTCAGGTTAGATCTGTTACCTTTAAAATGTTAAAATGTAATTGTTTGAGGTGCTGATTTTTACCTGTAGACAAAATGTGCGTCTGTGCCTGGCTGCGTAGTGAAGATTAGGGGAAGAAATGGAGTACAAAAATCTTTAAATTTCTTGAGTAGTTATCATTTTTGGCCCAGAAAGACTTTGCCCTAAACCAAAGGGTATTTCTGTCTTCGTGACCTTTCCTTCAGTTCTCTTCCTCTGTCTCGGGGAGAGGAGGAAAAATAAAATAAGAAAAAAAAAAAAGCTCAACTCAAAGGAGAGTCATATGTCATAATGAAAGGCATAATTTGATGGTCATTTCTGCTGTGGTCATCAGGGTGATGATACTACTCGGACTTGGAGGCTGCAATTGAAAGAGATTTTCGTTGTGCTCAGTGCAATGCCTCTATCAATTATTTGACAATATAAAAACACCACTCAATTAATAAGATATACTCCCATTTCCCAGTTAAAGTGTTTTTGCTATCAAGAGTGGGAGGTATTTAGTGATTCCCTGAATTGAATACTATAAAAGCAGAGACCTGGGCTTTTACAACCTTATACACACAAATTGCTTCCTAAATGGGGCCACAGTGGTAATAATGAAGAAGCGGGTGATTTTATTGAAGCCATCAGCCACTTTATCTGCAGGTGCAGATAAAGAATTGCAGCGTAGCCATTGAGAGATTAATTCTGTCTTTTGCTCCTCTTTTCTAGTCACACTTCGCTCAACCTCTTCAATAAATCAGCTTCCATCTTTTGCAAGTGTGGAGGTTTTACTTCTAATTTCAGCACTACAGAACTAGCAATAATGGGGCTTGACTGTAACGTGGGAATATAACATACATGCTTTAAAGAGGTCAAAAATTGTATCAACTTTCCATTTTTCCTAAGCATTCTAAACTACCTAGGTTTCAGGAAAATCAAGTTCACCTAGAAAGTTAACTATTTATATACATATAAATGTGTTTTATTTGTGTAGTAAATTTCTATTTGAAATACCTATAAATTACTCAAGTTCCAAATTCAGAAAGATTTTTTATTTTTATTTTGAATAAATCTCACAAATAGCATTTCAGTTACCCTTTTTCAGCATGCTTTAGAATGAATATTCTCTCTCTCAGTGCTAATAAAGGGTCTTAAGCAGCTTCATGAGAACCAGAAAAACAATCCAGGGCACCAGCTTTCGGAGAACAAGTCTGGAAGTGGGTTACCGAGCACTAATTCCAGTTCGGGGGTTCAGCACGTACAGATTCGAGTGGCTCGTCTGGAGGAGAATGCAGGCAACACCTCGAGCCCGGTGGCAGCTTTGCAAATTCCAGTCCAGATTACACATGTCTGTAAGTAGCTGGAACACGTGGAATCATTGTCCTTCAGTAGAGCCTGAAGCTTTCCTATGTTATTGTGATGACGGAGTGGTAAACATGAAATAAAATGTTTTATTAGGTCATACCATACTGAAACAAGCTGAGATTAAGGAAGTTGATTAAGGACACCAAGTGACAAACGTTTTAACTTTAGTAACACGTTAGTTGGCTCAACTCTGCCTTGTCAAAGCTACTGGGTTTTGGTAAGCATAGAGGATATATTGGTATTCTGTGACTTTTAGCCTTGCAGGAATTGAATCCTGCAATGGTTATTCTGCCGCTGTGTCTGCCTAACAAGTTTGTAGTTACTGAATTCTTCCCTTTCATGAAGAATGTCTGTCTTCATGGTCAAATTGAATGTTTTTTCTGTCTGAGAGCTAACTTTCTAGCTCATTTCAGCTGTACTTTATAGGAGACTGCAGATTCCAAACACAATTCCTGCTTTATGAACCTGAATGGTTAGGCAGAAGAGAGCCAACACTTCACAATTATCTGCTGCTGGATAATAGGCATAATATTAGTATACTTTCCCAGGCATAGTATTAGTATACTTTCAGCTTCCTGGCACATTATGATTTTTCTTTTCCCTCTCCCAAGACCAAGTAGAAATCATAATTATGCCTCTGAAGGAGTTAAGAGTACTTATAGCTTTATATACACTACAGCTGCAACATACAGTATGAGCAAATATCCTGAACTGCACCTGATGTTTCATCAGCAGTGAACACACTTTGGATGGTACAAAAAAATACAAAACAAAAATAAAGCTCAACAGTAAGCATAGCTCTATTTGCTTGTGTAAAACAACTAATACGTTGATCAAGGGATATAGTTTAACTCAAACCTCCTTCGAATCTAATTGAAATGTTAAATAACTAGATCACATGAGTTCTGATTACTTCTTTAACTTCAGTTTCCTGAGCAGTTAAACTATGCTTTCTTTGCTTTGTCCTCTGGATTAAAGACTGCCTGCCTTAAATACTTCTGTGTCTTAGGTACAAATTAGGGAACCTTGTCCTTGGGATTGCTGCTGGCTTTCTTATTACTGGAAGTAACCATACCCCACTGTGTAGCAATTATAGTATTTTATGCCCTCTGCAGGGCTGAAGTGTTTTGCTTTATGTCCATTCATTTTCTGATTTTTCTCTTGCAGCCTCAACCGATTCCCCTGCTGCTACTGTTGACTCCGAGACAATAACACTAAATAGTGGAACGCTACAGACCTTTGAGATTCTTCCAGTAAGTAACAGAGAACGGGGATTTGTTACTGGGTACACTTAACACAGCTGCTTTTTGGAATATGGGACTATGTATTCCCATCGCTCAGTTTTTATTTGTACAAAGATTTTTAAAGGAGGGGATAACTAACTGATCTAAAACTTAAAAAGTTCAGAGCAAAGTCTATTTCTAACCACGTAATTCAGTAGGGTTATGGAGTAAGATGTGAATTAAATGTTCTGTACGTACGGAGTTGTTGTAGGTCTTCCAGTAGATAAGCATATAAGCACATTCCAAGTATTAACTGTGACCTGGGAAGGTGCTGGGTTTGGGTATTAAACTTGCGCTTTCTTTTGCAGTCTTTCCACCTCCAACCCACAGGAACACCAGGTACCTACTTACTGCAGACAAGCTCAAGCCAAGGCCTTCCTTTAACACTGACAGCTAGTCCTACCATGACCCTAGCCGCTGCTGCTGCTCCAGCCTCCCCAGAACAGATCATAGTTCATGCCTTATCTGTAAGTATTTTAAACAGCAGAAAGACTGAAGTTTGGGGGTGTGGTGAAAGTAACGTAGTAATGCAGACTTCTGCTTCCCTCGTACGTATTAGGGTTGTAAAATGGTTATTAAATCATAACAATGATACTGCGACCATTTAAAATTCTCATGGAAGAGTGAGGGGTTTTTTTCTATGTTTTTTAAAAGTAGCTTAATGTTCATTAGAAACTTAGATTGGATCCAAAACATGTCTAAATGTGATGTCTCCACCTACTGGCTAACCTCAGCAAAACAAAATACTTTTTTTTTTTTCCTGTTTTCAGTTATTTTTTGCAGATATGTGTTGGTCCTCCCAAAACTTGTATAGTAGTGATAGCCCCACCCTTTAGAGAGAGGGAAAAGAAAGCAAAGTGACGATGCATAACAAATGTGTTGAAAATTCAGGGCTCTGGCCTTTTGAATGTAAGACAGTTCATTAGAACAGGTAGACTGTTTCACATTATGCATTTATGAATTATAGAACAATTAAAGCCAGTCTGAAAACTCATTATTTAATTCTGTGAAAGGCCAAAAGATGATCTGGGCTGATGAACTTTCAAATTACACTTAATAATGACTTTCTTGAAAGATGTAAGACTCTTGGAGAAAAGTCTCCAAATTTTTTTTCTTTTTTTTTTTTTTTTTTTCCAAATACTCCTTACAGCCAGAACACTTGTTAAATACAAGTGACAATGTGACAGTGCAGTGCCACACGCCAAGTGTCATAATCCGCACCGTTGCTGCTGAAGACATCCCCTCGTCTGTCACGCAGGCAGAACTCACTGTGGATTCAGACATGCAGCCAGCTGACCTGACAGATCCTCCCGACGCCTTGGAAGCAAACAGTTTCCCAGATGATATCCACCCCTCCAAGCTGAGTGACGAAGAGCAGTCAGCCTACAATGAAGATGATGCCTCCAAATTTAGCAGCAGGGATAGTAATGAACTGATGGATGGGGTCATGGTGAGAACTGTAGAGGAGATTTCAGAGGGCAGCCTAAAACAAGAGGAGGATTCTCACACTGATTTAACCAGCACTTATGTCACTGAGGTAAGGAAGTGACACTTGAAGTCTTCCTCTTCTCTGCATGGAAAGAGTGACTTCACTGTCTTGCTAAATGTTTGTGTCAAGTTGTTAATATGAGTATGTCAGTGATATGATAGCTATGAGATAGATAGTTAGTTCACATCCACTATCCTTGAGTTTCCTTAACGTTATAAGGGTATGAAAAGGATGTGCTTTGATTTCACAGAAAGGACCTCTAGAGATCATCTAGTCCAACTCCCTGCTCCAGCAGGGACACCCAGAGCACAGGGCACAGGGTGGCATCCAGGCGGGTTTGGAAGATCTCCAGAGACTCCACAGCCTCTCTGGGCAGCCTGTGCCAGGGCTCCGTCACCCTCATAGCAGAGATGTTCTTCCTCACATGGAGGTGGAACTGCCTGTATTTTAATTTGTACCCATTACTCCTTGTTCTCTGAGATTTAGATTGGGCTTCATCTGGCTCATCGAGTAACTCTCTAGCTATGGAGCTGCTTTACTACTCGGATTCCATTGCCTGCTGACTATGGAAATTAAATATCTGTGTGATCAGGTGGCTGTTGGAATAGTGGTGGCACCTAACAGAGGACTTTATCCGACTCTGATTTGATAATGTTGTTTTAAACCTGGTGTAAAATCGTCCTACGTGTAGTTCACAGAGCAGGGAGGGTTAGGTACTGTGTTTCACTCATGCTCTGTGAATCCAATAACATATCTTTAGATCACAGCTTCCACATTTAAAGGCTTTTGTTAAGCAAAGTAGATTAGTTCCATATTTGTTAAACTGGAATGAAAAGCATGTAAGCCAAGGCTCTGGCCTCAGTTTTGATCTGCTGCAGCACCAGAGTTGCAAACATGAGGTTATCCAAAGTAATTTAGGTATTAGGGATTGTTTGTTATATGTTCCTCTGTCTTAGTTCCTGGAACTAAAAAAAATAAGACAGTGAAAAGGAGTATTAAAAATGCAATGCTCTTTGGTGCTCTTAAAAGCTTGGTTAAGCTAGACAGTAAAAAGAAATGAGGTAGATTCAGATAGCCCTTCCTCTCCTCTATATGATGATACACTTTACAGTTACTGTAATTCTGTTTTATTGCTCTGGAGAAAAAAAATCCAGTATTAATACGCATGAATATTGTTAGGCTTTGTCTTTGCAAAAGTAAATAGATAAACACTGCCTATTCACTATGCTCTTATGAAAAGGGGGATCTTTGTAAGCCTCAGCAGTCTGCTGCTAGAGAAGTATTCGAATCGAGAATGCATCCCAAGCTGGGGATTCTCCTTCCATTTCATTTCTTGTGTTGTAGTTTAAAAACCTGTGATAGAATTAATGATGTCTGAGGCAACACAAGTTCAAAATTTTAGCTTCTCAAGCAGGAATCTGTACATTTTGGCTATAGACATAGTTCCTAATTGAATTTCACAGAAATTACTTATAGTTAACAGTATTTAAAAAGGTACTGAGCTTTATTTCTGTACAAAGAAAAAGCAAACTGCATTTGTAATTCTCACTTTCTTTGTTCTTAGTTGGATTCGAGTTTGACACATTCTCAGGAAAGAGAACTGAGTGATTGAAAGTAAAAAAAAAAAAAAACTACTCTGGAAAAACTGTAAATTTTCCCTTCTCTAAGGCAGTGTTATCTTCATGCCCTTGCCACTGCTGTGTTGTCACTGTGGGTGTGAGCAGTGGGAAGCTGGCAGTTGTGCCACAGGGTTATATTATTTCAGGCTGGGAAAGGTGCCCATTTGCCACAGTGGCTCTTTGATTTTTTTCACGCCTCCTTTCCCCGTTTCAAGCCTTGTGGCAGCCAGGTTATCATGGGCAGGTCCAGCTGAGGTCTGCAGAAAGCTGCTTTTTCTGTAGGACGTACTGACCCTTGCACGAACGTGTGCATATTTGGACTAAGCTTAAATCTTTTGAGCTGCAGCGCATGCAGTGAAGCTCAGCAGAGGAAAGTGATGTTACCACACAGTTATCTTTACAAAAACTACACTGTGAAACTATCTAAGCAAACAAGTGTTCCTAAAACTTGTTTGGAATTCAAGATTATTCAGAACACAGAGGGCTGTTGCCTCTCACAAGCATTTTCCTCTCCCTCTGAAAACTGAGATAAATCCTTCACCCTGCCAGCTGCAGTTGCTAGCGCTGTGCACCATTGATTCCTGGGGCATGAACAAACCATAAGCGTTTTGCCCACAAAAACTGGAATTCAACTATCTGTGCCTGTTAAGTTTGGGTAAAGCTATAGCAATAGTGGGGCTGTTAAGTATTATAGAGGTAGTGCTTCAGTATCTCAGAACATCCAAATAGTAAGTAAGGGAAAAGATTTAATTATTCCTCTTCATTGAGAAAGTATTTTACTTAAAAAAATAATGTTTTATCACCACCTTGCAGCCTCTCCTTTCCTCCTCATGTGCCCTCATACTGCTCACAGGGTAGAGCTCCTCTCTTCCATGTCTAGCTGCCTACACTAGGATGAAATGTGCCATAGGAGTGCTGAGGTAACTGCCTCGGATGTTGGCATGTCAATTTAATGAGATGCAAATCCAGGAAGTCTGATGCTTATTATGAAGTATCGCTGACCAAAAAAAAAAAAGGTTTTCCTGTTTGTGCTACCAAGAATACCCTTTTCATGCCCTGTCCTTCTGTTTTTCTGTTTCTCCAGGACCTGGGTTCTCCAACAATAGAAGAACAAGTTGATCAGCCTACAATAGACGATGAGACTGTCCTTATTGTTCCTTCTTCCCATGGCTTTATCCAGGCATCAGATGATATAGACAACGAATCAGTGTTGCCCCTGACAACTCTAACAGGTAGGATGGTCCACTTTTATAGTTGATGCTGGAGGCAGGATTCGTTAATTCAGTGTTCCTGTGGACACTGCTTTACAGATCCGTGCTTTCTCTTAGATTGATTTCCATGCAATCACTGTGAAACTTTGTAAGCAACTCAGTTACTTCAGAAAAAAAGCATTCGGAATCCAACTTAACTACATGGGAAAAGCACTAGAACAGCAGCAGCTTCTTAACTGAGCAGCTTGCTTCATCCTTGACCCTTGAATTAATACACATAGGCTAATGAGTAACTCTGCTTAATGTGCATTTTTTCATGGCTGGTACTTGAATTAAATTTGTTTCTGATATGAGAGAAGACCAACAGCATCAGAAATGCAATCACTGCTTGTTATCTTAGATGGTGAAGGGCTGGGTTATTTCGGGGGATGTTTGCACAGCACTCATCTGAGAGGGTTTTTTAGCTTGTGCAACACTTCTCGAAAGCCAAGAGCCACCCTGCCCTGGTAGGAGCACAGATGTATTCCTCCAGTGCTGCAATAAATAAAGACTCCTTTATGGAGGAAGGGTCTCCTTTGGGGCCTAGCCCGTAAGATCTACTGGATCCAAACTTAAATCACATTGGTTGCATCTTTATTACTGAAGGCTTAACTTGAAACTGATAATTGAGGACTAGCTTATGTAATGTTGCTCAGAATTGGTTCAAAACTCAGTCTGAGTTTTCTGTCATGTTATAAGTATGTAATTCATATATTCTGAACAGCACAGTAAATAATGAGTCCTAATGCACTTTATCTCTTGGCAGATCCTATCTTGCAGCATCATGGAGACGGGTCGCACATCATTGGCTCCTCACTGGGCAGTCCAGATTCAGAAGATTCGAAGGATGTTGAAGATTTAGTGAGCTGTCACTGAGAAGCAGTAATTATGTCCATTTTTCTACTGACCATGTTCACATTGTGAAATTAGTAACAACCCTGTGCCACATTTCCAAAGAAAGCAGTCAGTCCATGTCTTTATACAAAGATTTCCCCTTTGAAAGGACTACAGGGCACTTTTCCTGCTCAGGCTGTTTACCTCGCTTGGAAAGGGTTACAGAGCAGCCAACCGAGGCCTGGGTTACTGCTTTTCAGCCAAGGTGTTTTTGTGTTAAAGAATCTCCATTGCAGTGCTCACTGCTGGGATGCACAGGGTCAGTCTTGATCGGACTCGTTACTGGTGTGCTGAACTGCATATCTGTAGCTGGACAGAAGCCAAGGATTGTGGACTGTAGCCTCTTAGTGCCGCAGCAAGACTTAGTTTGCACATGTTTCATGAAGAAGGGGTGAGGAGTTCTGCACTTACTGACACTTGTAACAGATGGAGTAAGAGACTGTTCCATTTCAGGAAGAAATGTATTCCATCAAAGACTTCAGGGAGCATGGGCAGCCACGTAAGAACCCGTCTGTATTCCCATCTCAGCTGGTTGGTCAGCACACCATAGGACTCAAATCACAGATGCTTATGGGGTTTTCCTGCTCTGCTTGTTCCTGAAGAGTCCATTGCTGGCAATGGATACAGTTCAGAAAAAAATAGTTTCACAAATAGTTGTGAAAAGTCTGACTTTTTTTTTTCCTTTCATCACTACAGCAAGCTGAATAAAAAGGGAAGGCCTGGGAGAAAGGGAAGCTACTGGGACCCCGCAGAACCCCCCAACACTTGTAACTTTGGAAGGTCTGTGCTCGCTGTTTACATTACACTACCAGTCACCTCTCTAGAGGTGAATTATGCAGCAAGTTACTAAATGGGGTGGTCTGGAGGTTGCCTTGACTTGGACAAATAGCTCTGGGAGGACGTCGGCATAGGGCCCTCAGGCAAATGAAATTAATCCCTACTTTCAAGGGTTGAAACAGACACTAGGCTGAGCAGCCTGTTAGCTAGGGTTTGGGAGAAAAAAATACTATAGAAACTAAAGACTCATGTATAAATTATTTTATTTATTTCTGTAATTAGCTCTTCATAATCAGAGTTGGTCTTTTTCAGTCTGTGGTTTTGTTAATGTGAAAAACAAGTTGTAGTTTCAAATGGTTGCCTAGGGAACAGAAATAATTGTATATGCAGTTTAAACAAAATAAAGAGTATTTGTCTTATGTAACTGTAAGATGCCATTTATTTATACTGCTACAGATCCTTGCAAGGCTGCAGTTTATTTGTACAGTAATAAAAAATGCTTTTTTTTTTCCAGAATGAAAAAAGCTTGTGCCATTCAAACATTGGTACAACTGGAATGTTCATTAAGTGCAACAGTAGCTCTTCAAAAAAAAGCAGAATGTCATGTCTTATGGCAATAATTCTCCCCAACAAGAGGGACATTACATATACATTTACATGAAAATCATGTACTGGTTTATCCTTGCACAACCCACTTCTTTCCTCTCAGGCTGAGTGTCCTCTGTTAAGTTTCTCAGGTAGAGCTGAGAGCAGTCGGATACAGGAGCATCACTGCTGGGTCTTCCCAGTGTCAGTCATTTACCCACTTCATGGAAGTACAGGTTGGCACATATACATAACATGACAATAGAAAATAATATGTAGTAAATTAAGTTCCTGAATTTAGGTTCCAGGTCTCCTTGTCGATACCAGTAGATCTAGAGGAGAGAATGAGTTTGTTTTATTTAACAGGGACAGGGATTTCATCTGAAAAAACAGTAAACAGTAACCAGGCCAGCAAGTGCTATGCTGCAGTGTTTTCTTTTTTTCCTCCATAAAACAGCCCTGTTTAATCTGACTAAAAGAAGATTATATACAGCTACCAGCCAAGTGCCTTAAAAATCAAGGAATTCCATTAGGTTTTCTTAGCAGGCTTGTGGCATATACCAAAACAAGGCAGGTTTGGCTGGTGCCAGGGAGGGATAAAGACAGAGGTGACTGTGTCAGCTTGGCTGAGTCCATACAGGTGAGGAGAAAGGCAGGGTTTTGCACTACATCTCATTGCTCTGCTGTTCACTTTCCTTTCTCCAAGCTTTGTTTTGTTGTTAATCACAGTGATTTCTTGCAACTACAAGAACCTTGTTATATGAACTGCTGCGCTCAGCACTTTGGTCCCACTATACAACAGGAGACAGAGACATTTTCAGGTGACTTCTTTCAAAGGGCAGCTCATGAGTCCTACTCCAAGAAAGGGAAGAGCAAAATCAAGGACAAACTTTCACCAACAGGGTGTTTAACACAGATTTACTGCCATGAAGCCATAAGGAGGACTGTTAGAAAGGGGACAACTGCTTTAGAACAGCGTAAACCAAAAAAAAAAAAAAAAGCTGGGGTGGGGACCACATCAGCAGGTTATATTACTACTCCAGCCATAGTCGCACACTCGAAAACTTGCACAGTGAAGGTACTTACAAGAATGCCAGCAGAAATGCAACACAAGGAGATGCAGAAAGCAAAAAATATATTCACAGGTTTTGGAGGTAGTTGCGGGAAGACAAAAGCACTGATTAGAGTGACCTGCGTGGAAGAAAACGAAGACTTTGGTCTCTCCTGCCCTTGTGGGCAGAGCCACCCTCCTCCCTGCCCGCCTGCTCTCCTGAGCCCAACGTGCAACCGCAGCAGCCCTGGCCAGGGCCTGCGACAGCCTGCGCGGGGCCAGAGGCACCTGCCGCCCCGGTCAGGGAGTGACATTTAACACTCCAGTGATGAAGAAGGGGGAAAAGATTTGGTCAAACCTGCAACTCAGGGGGGAAAAAAATGATTAAGGCTCTATTAGCAGCTTAAAGAGTCTTTTGTCTAGCAACTGTTCTCCAAATACCCAGAAAAAAAATTAACGCGTCAAAAGAATATATTTTTTTACTTTAAATTTTCATATCAAAAAATCCTGCCACTGAGGACCTAGGATGAAAAGCTACTCACAAGATCAACTGTGATAACCCAGATTCAAAGCTGCCTTTTAACTATGCGATAGGGAGAGGAAATGTGTGCAGTCGTACTTGGCTTCTGCAATCCTTCTACTGGGCAGTTTCATATGGTCCCCACAGCCGATATGGACGTGTTCCCTGCTAACCCTGTGCCACGTCCAAGGCTTCACTTCAGCCAACGATGGCTGGATTCCCTCTCAATCTTTGTTATCCCTAACGCATCCCATTGCAGCTCCCAAAAGCTAGTGCCACTAAGCACTGCAAAACTGAAAATCTCCATTTACGCTGGTAGTGCTCATCTTTAAACTTAGGAGAAAGGACAGCTGGAAACCAAGTGGCAAGTGATTCTAGAAAATGTTCATATATAAATCTATACTTTAATAGAAGGAAAGGGAAGTTGACCAACTCTCCAGCATTGTAAGTACCTTGTCTGGGAAGGGTCCTGGTACCTGGGTACAACATGGACATAAGCTCAAGTCCCCACCTGCTGATAGTCTTTCAACATGACCAGCCCTACAACATCACACTGGCAAAACTCAGTTGTGTTGTGCACAGCCGTAAGCATTTAATTGAAAGTTTCACTCAAAAATTCAAGGATGAGCTTGCTAGAAGCACAGCCAGCAAGGACTCAATGGATTCATGTCATCTGCTGAAAATCACAACCTGCCCAGGGACTTGGGGCATTTCATTGTAAAGAAAACAGCTACATCTTAAAAAGCAGAAGATAAAATGACTTGAAGAAAGATATTCTTGCCTGTTGTCAAAGTTTTCAGTGACAAATAGGCCAGTGACTATCAGAGCCATAACAGGAGGATCTCTGGATTTGCCCTCGTCATCTAAGGGAGACGAGAAACGCAGGACACGACGTCGGATACTTACTACAAGCAGCAAGGACGTTAGGCCGCCAACAACTAAATTGATGATTCTGTCCTGCAGAAGAGAGAAGAAGGTGACATGCACACCTTGTAAAACACACAAAACAGACCAGCAGACCTGCAGCACCGAATAAATCAGGAGCGGCATTTCCCTTCTCCCTCCACGGACCTTGTGGCAATTGCGCTGGCCAAGTCGGACCTGGCACCTCTTCCTTGTGGCAAGAGGACTCTGTTTGCAATGGGCTTGTAGACTCCTTCCGAATCAACTGTGCCTGCATCAAGCGAGGACACAGGGCACCGGCCACCCGAGACACCGACCCGGCCCCAGAATCACACCCAATTACGAGTGACATCACGGCAGGGATAGGAGGAGACCACAAGACATCACGGTGCTACCAAGGAGCCCAGGAAACGGTCATCGCGAGCCACGGGCTCTCCAAAAGAACGAGAAGAAAGCCAGTGCCCTCCACCACTGGGATAAGGGCTGTGGACTTCCCAGACCCAACTAGCATTTTTCTTCTCAATTTTTCTCCCATCCATGAATCAAGACCCAAACATGGAGAACTGCACCCAAACCATGGGCAAGAGCCCAAGAAAGTTAAAGGTTAAGTTCAACAAGGTCACTATTAAGGTATGGAGCAGGATCAGGTAGAGACTCAAGTGGCTTTAAAGAGAGTTTCTTGACACTCCCCGTGGCTGCTTTAACCCTAACAAATATTTATTCTGCATGCGAGCACCTGTCACACCGTAACGGCACTTCAATGCCCTAGCAGTGGTCACTTTTGCAGCTGTGTAATAAAGACCTGAGCATCTGGGGTTTTGCAACAATGCTGTTTCTGGGTTTTCTCCAGACTTAGTCTGGACTTGGTTGAAAAGGAAATACTGGGAAATATTCCCAGTGTATTCAGCAGGAAGGGAATGACAGAGTTGGAGCCTCCACAGCCCAGACAACCCAGACCCCCAAGTCACCAGTGTTCAAACCAGCAACCCACGGTGTCCGCCCAGTCCAGAAACACCCTCGGCAGGACGAGGCATTTGAGGATCCGGGGATTAGAGCAACTGATCCTGCAATCCCCGGCTCGGCACGCTGATCCGCGCTCCCCGGTGACACCTCAGCTCCGGCAGCTTAGCCCAGCAGGAAGGTTAAAAATACGTGAGCAGCGGCCGGGGCGGCTCAGGGGATTGGGGCCGGCGCAGCCCTTCACCTCCGCGCCCGGCCCCGGGCACAATCCGCGTTAAAACACACAGCTGGGAGCAGAGGTTCTCAAAAACAGATATAAGGAAAGGGCAGAAATAGGCAGTGGTTTGGGGCTGTCACACGGCTCAAGAGCCAGTTCCAGGTTGGGGAGTGACACCTGCAGATTGGGATGTCTTGGGTTCAGCACAGCGCATCCGGGCACTTCCGTGCACTTCCTTCCTGCTGCAGCTGCTGCCATGAAAAGCCAAAATGCAAGCAAAGAGAACCCCAAGCAGGCAAGGCCGCCCGCTGCTCAAAGGTCACCTGAGCCGCACGAGCCCATGGGAACCAACTTCTGGTGCGGCTGAGCTGCACCTGGGCCATTACAGGGATCCCTGATGCCCAGGGCGCAGCGAACAAGCCGAGGGTGCTGCAGCTCCTGCCTTTCCTGGGAGGAGGCTGCGCGCCCGGCACTTCCAGGGCAAGGGAGCTCCGCGCGTGGCTCCGTAGCTGGCCGGGGCCATGAAGAGATGTGTCTGTGTGCTGCACCAGCAATCCTACAGCGACTGCAGCAATCACAGCGAGACCCTTGGCTAACGCAGTCACAAGGGATGTAATAATTTATTGCCCCATTGAGCTACATGGACCAACTGAGGAATTCCCCTGGTTCTTCACCCTCATCTTGTGCTCTGCCTCCCTATTGCTTCCAAACCACAGCAATTAACATGCATCCACTATAATTAAATGTTCTTGTCATGGAAGAACCCAAGTGGTTTCTACTGTTAACTTTGCTTTTCTTGGAAAACTCTGCATCCGTGATGCTCCCGTTCTGCGTTGTCTCGCACCGAGCTGCTCCCAGCATCGCATCCAGAGTAGCCAGGGCTGAACCTGCATCTCTCTGCAATGACAGGGGCTGTGCGGCAAAACACGGAGAGCCTCCACTGCGGGCCTGTCGAAGGGAAGACCAGGAAACAGCATCTCTGAGGCACGAGCCCTTGGAGCCAACAGGAAGGTGGTGGGAAGAAAGAACAAGGCAGAGAAATGCCTTTTTCCTCCCTTCTGAACTACATGTACCATTTTTGCTAGAGGTCCTAGAAAGCACACACAAACAAAGAGCTCAGGCTGAGCAGGTACTCAAGACCCATCTGTGTCTAAACTTGCCCAGCTTCTCTGACTGCAAGATCTCCAGGACACAGTCCTTCCCATCCAACCGGCCCAAAATCGATCCCTCTGCAGCTCTGCTCTGCTCCTGGCACCGTGGAGCAGTATCCGTCTGACAAAGTCACTTTATCAGCCATTTCTATGCAAAATGCTCCTGCCAACATCCCTTTCCTGGCTGCTTGCACCGACCAGCTCACTGTGCTTATGTATCCCTCCTACTGCATTTCCTTCCTCTGCAACATCAAAAAGAAAAGGAACAGTCACGTTTCTTCATCTCAAAGGCAGCTACCGCCCTTCTCTTGAGCTCTCCCCTTCAGCACCAGAAGGCAGCTCCAGCCCAGATCAGCTCAGAACACCCTCCATCACGACCACCATCCGGCCTCCCTCTCCCACTTAGCAGAACTTTCACCGGCACCACCACGCATCCCTGCAGGACACCAGCCTGCAAAGCTGTTAGATACCTTTCTTCCAGCACTTCTTATTTCACACTTACATCACTTCGTCTTTGCCTGTGCATAAAGGGAGGCCAATTAATTAAGCTGGCTGGATGCCAGGAGAGCTGCCTAAGAGACCAGCCAAACCTCCTCTGTAGCTCCTCTATCTCCAGCCTCTTGCCACGCACTTTGGCCTCGAGGACTTTCTCCCCAGCAGACGCTGATGAACTGGCCCCAAAGGCTGAACTTTGGTCCAGCCACCTGGAAACCAGAGTTGCAGAAGGCAGCTCCATGGGATGAGGCCTCGGTGAGAGGGAGCACGAAGGCCAGCACGGCCGCACCAACCATGCAGACACCAACCACGTAGGCTCTGCTCCCACGGCAGCCTCGCGCCTTCCACACATTTGCCAAGCAGGGACAGGTCGCCCAAGGGAGCGAGAGCAACAGACATCTCTGCAACGGGGAAGGACAGAGCAGAAACTGTGAAATCCCACAGAGTTTTGGGAAACAAGAGCTTGGCTCCCTACCTGGAGAAGCGGCAACCGCCTGGAGCCGTTGGTAGGATGCTCAGCACCTTCCATGCAACTTGTGGGTTTAACTACAACCAGAGACCCTTCGTCTCTCCTATCCCTAAGGTACTGCAGGGAAAAGAGCTAGGGAGCTCTAGGAATGATGCCAAGGGCTCTCGAGGCATCACTCAGGATAGTGAGGACGCGATTCTGCTTGGACACACGTGCTGTTGCTCCACGAAGTAGCAACAGGCAACGAATCACAGAGGATCAATCACCTCCAAAAGCACTGGACGCCAGAGGACCCTACAGCGTGACCCCTTCTCCACCTCCTTCAGCCTCGGTCAACAGGTCTTCCCCCGAGAACCTCACCGTCCACGGGGCTTCCTGCCTCCGGGTGCCCTCATCTTGCACCACGAGGACAGCACTGGAACAGCAAGCTGCGAGAAGCCTTTCTTGTCCGTGATTTATCATCCTTGTGATGATAAATCCAAACAGGAACCCCATGCCAGCCTGGATAACCCGTACCCTTCCGTTTGCCTCAAAACCCCAGGCCCAGCAACGCCAACCTCCACCCAGGCCCGCACGTCCCCCGTCCGCGTGGCCCCACAAACGCTTCCTGCCCGCTTCCCACCCCGAGAAGCACATTATTATTAATAACAGCTCAATTATTCTATTAACAACACTACTAATAGCCATTATGAACTGCCATGAGGGCCTCCACAGCAGCAAAATCCCTGACTCCCGCCATGTCCCCCCTCCAGCCCTGGGGCCCTGACACACCAGGAGTGTCCCCCCATTTCTTAGGTTTGGGACAAGGGGGGTGGTTCCCTTTTTTGTTGTTTTTTAATCTTGTTTGTTTGTTTGTTTCCCACCTCTGGCTCAGTCTATTTTTTATTTCACAAATTTTCATTTGGGGCAGGGGGATCCTTTTCACTACCTCTGTTGGGAGGGGAGGAGCAGGGATCTTGCCATATAGTTTTTGCTGTTGTTGTTGTTGTTTTTTCCCTGAGGAATTCAGAGGAGCGCGTGTTACTATGGGGGGTTCCTGGTTTTTTGGAGGAGTTATTCTGTACGGGGGGAGGGAGGGGGCGCGGGTTCTCCGGGCAGGCGGAGGGTCTTTCTCCCCCGTTTCTCCCTTGGGGCAGTTGGATATTCCCCCCCCCCCGGGGTGGCCGTGCCGGGGCCGCCGCGGGTCCCTGCTCTTTGCCGGTCCCGCGCCGCCGCCCTGCCCCGCCCCCTCCCGCGGTCGCCCGCCCCCATTGGGTAGCGGCCACGTCAATCTCCTGCCTCGCGCCTCACGCCCGCTGGAACTTTCTAGCAGAGCGGAGCGCGGGGCGGGGCAAGAGGGAAGCGAGGGCGCTGATTGGCGGAGGAGGGCGGCGCGCGGCGGAGCCCTGGACGGATCGAGAACAAACAGGAAGAAACGCGCGCTTGGCCGCGGCACAGCGGTAAGGGGGTTGGGCTAAAGGGCGGGTGCCGCGGTTCTGATTGGCCAGTGGCCAGGGGGCGGGGCCTCTGCTGCAACTCGCGGAGGCGATTGGGCGGCCGCGGGAGGCTGGCGCCGAGATTGGCCAGCAGTGTTCTGGCAGGTTCCAGAAGGCGGCTGCGCGCGCTATAAAAGAGGCGCCGACGGCCGTTTAACGGCACAGCGCGCCGCGGACGGGAGGGAGCGCGGGTGGTGCGAGGTGTGAGCAAGCGAGGAGCTGAACGGGAAAAGGCGTCACCATGTCTGGCAAAGGGCCGGCGATCGGCATCGACTTGGGCACCACGTATTCCTGCGTGGGCGTCTTCCAGCATGGCAAAGTGGAGATCATCGCCAACGACCAGGGCAACCGCACCACACCCAGCTATGTGGCCTTCACCGATACCGAGCGCCTCATCGGCGACGCTGCCAAGAACCAAGTGGCTATGAACCCCACCAACACCATCTTTGATGCCAAGCGTCTCATCGGCCGCAAATATGATGACCCCACGGTGCAGTCAGATATGAAGCACTGGCCCTTCCGTGTGGTGAATGAGAGCGGCAAGCCCAAGGTGCAAGTGGAGTACAAGGGTGAGATGAAGACCTTCTTCCCAGAGGAGATCAGCTCCATGGTCCTTACCAAGATGAAGGAGATTGCTGAGGCTTACCTGGGCCGCAAGGTGCAGAATGCTGTCATCACAGTGCCGGCTTACTTCAATGACTCCCAGCGCCAGGCCACCAAAGATGCTGGCACCATCACTGGCCTTAATGTGATGCGCATCATCAATGAGCCCACAGCAGCTGCCATAGCGTATGGCCTGGACAAGAAAGGTACCCGGGCTGGAGAGAAGAATGTGCTCATTTTTGATTTGGGAGGGGGCACTTTTGATGTGTCCATTCTCACCATTGAGGATGGCATCTTTGAAGTGAAGTCCACGGCTGGTGATACCCATCTGGGTGGTGAGGACTTTGACAACCGCATGGTGAACCACTTTGTAGAAGAGTTCAAACGTAAGCACAAGCGTGACATTGCGGGCAATAAGCGAGCAGTGAGACGGCTGCGCACCGCTTGCGAGAGAGCTAAGCGCACCCTCAGCTCCTCCACCCAAGCCAGCATTGAGATTGACTCACTCTACGAGGGCATTGACTTCTACACCTCCATTACTCGTGCCCGCTTTGAGGAGCTCAACGCTGACCTCTTCCGTGGCACGTTGGAGCCAGTGGAGAAGGCCCTGCGCGATGCCAAACTAGACAAGGGCCAAATCCAGGAGATAGTGCTGGTGGGTGGCTCTACCCGTATCCCCAAGATCCAGAAGCTGCTACAGGACTTCTTCAATGGCAAAGAGCTCAACAAAAGCATCAATCCAGATGAGGCCGTTGCTTATGGCGCTGCCGTGCAAGCAGCGATTCTCATGGGAGACAAGTCTGAGAACGTGCAGGATCTGCTCTTGCTGGATGTTACCCCACTGTCCCTGGGCATTGAGACTGCCGGAGGAGTAATGACCGCTCTCATCAAGCGTAACACCACCATTCCCACCAAGCAAACCCAGACCTTCACCACCTATTCGGACAACCAGAGCAGCGTCCTGGTGCAAGTGTATGAGGGCGAGAGGGCTATGACAAAGGACAACAACTTGCTGGGCAAGTTTGATCTAACAGGCATCCCCCCAGCACCCCGTGGCGTCCCCCAGATCGAGGTGACGTTTGACATAGATGCCAATGGTATCTTGAATGTCAGCGCCGTGGACAAGAGCACAGGGAAAGAGAACAAGATCACGATCACCAACGACAAGGGGCGCCTCAGCAAGGATGACATTGACCGCATGGTGCAGGAAGCGGAGAAATACAAAGCTGAGGACGAAGCTAATCGGGATCGGGTGTCTGCCAAGAACTCCCTCGAGTCCTACACGTACAACATGAAGCAGACGGTGGAAGATGATAAACTGAAGGGAAAGATCAGTGATCAGGACAAGCAGAAAGTGCTCGACAAGTGCCGGGACGTGATCAGTTGGCTCGACCGTAACCAGATGGCCGAGAAGGAGGAGTACGAGCACAAGCAGAAAGAGCTGGAGAAACTCTGCAACCCGATCATCACAAAATTGTACCAGGGAGCTGGAGGGGCTGGGGCAGCCGGCACTGGAGGCCCAACTATCGAAGAAGTAGATTAAATAGGACTGAAGTATAGACTGGTTTATGGACACTCCGTTCTCTGCTTTATTTTTTTTTTTTCCTAACGTTTAAGAAAAACGTCATTGCCAATAACAGAGTTTATTCTGTTGGGTGTGTATAAAGGCAGATCTTTCAGCTTGGTTTTGATAAAAAGGGAAGGCACCTCCTGCTTTATAAGGTTAGTAATAGCAAAGTTTTTGTTAATTCAGACGCAGCTATTTGTATTCTCAATGTTTGTCTCTGTTTAAAGTGTCTCTTCTGAAGTAACCACTCGACTGTTGCAGTTGACAAAGTTTAGAGTTATGCATGGGAAAGATTTAAAAAAAAATGCCAAATTCGGCTTCTGGAAAACTTTTTGGTAATAAATAAACATATTTAAAGCAAACTTTTTTCCTGCGTTTTGTAAAGGGGGGGGGAGGTGTTGAGGAGGATTTGGGTTGGGGGGTACTGTGGCCTGCCCCCACCCTGGCCTGTGTGCCGGCTGCTGCAGGGGGGTGGAGGGGCAGCTGGTGTGAGGCGACCCCGGGGAGCAGCTATTTGGAAAAGGGAGTGGGGAGAAAAACAAAGTTTCCCTGCGTTGTGTTGTGCTGCGGGACATGAAGCTCTGGGCTTGCTGGCCCGCCCATGGCACCGAAATAAATAAAACATTGGGACAGTGAGTGCAGCCAAACTAGTCGTGCTGCCCAGGCAGCTGTGCCTGATAAGCAGAGCCTGCGTGCAGGAGGCTGCCTGTGGTATTCCCGGGTGGCTAAAGTGCAAGTTGAGCTACTATTTTGAACCCTAATGCCTTTTTCCCCTCCTGAGATGCCCCCAAGCGAAGCTGCCTGAGGTGCAGTAAGTGCATGGAGGGGCAGAAGAGGCGCATTTGTAACAGTTTAGTTTATGTGGGGTCTGTGGAGGTCCTGGCTTGCTGCAGAGGGCACAAACTGGGCTGTCTGCAGCCAGAGGACCTGAGACGCTGCTAGCGCCGGGGGAAGAGCCTGCTGACAGGCTCAGTTCTTGGCTGTCTTGTCCTTTCAGGGAAAAGCGGACATGCAGCAGGCAGCTGAAGGAAATGCTTGGTGGTGCTTCAGCCAACCCACCTAATGTTTATTATCATCCATTACTAACTTGTAAAGTTTCATCTTGCTGCCTGTGTTTCACCTTTTTGCTTTCCCAAGCCCTAGCCCCAGGTTGCTCTTGGCTATCACTTCACTGCGGTGAGGGAGAGGCTCTGAAAACACGTGTGCAATCAGCTGCTGCCCCAAATCCTTTGGGACCCCTTCACCTGTACTGGGCAGTTCATGTGGACACGGCTCTGGAATCCCGACAAGACCTGGGAAGGCCAATTACAGTGACTGTGAAACCTGTTAAATGCTTAAGCGCAGTCTCAAAAGGGTGCAACCAGCCCGTGTGTGTTATATACACAGAGCTTTCAGGGCAATAAGCCTAGCGATTTCTGGGACGTATCCTAATGCGCCATGAGCAGAGGCCATGACTTTTTCCTGTCTTTTTAAAAATCTAATCTATTTCTCCCCAGGAGCTAGTAGACAGACACATTTACAAATAGCAGTAACTCATCTGAAAGTGAAAAGCTGTTCTTGCGAATTGTCATACTTTGTCCGATTCACTCTAGTCCTACCTGAAATCCTGCAATTACGGGATGATGACGATAAGGATTAAGGATTAGGAAGCTGCCAAGAATGCTATGAGTTAGGGTTAACTATATTTCCTATTAACCATGTAGTAATTGCCCTGTCCACAGAGCTTCCCTTACTTGCCAGTTCTTCATGTGGATTCTTCAGCAATGCTTCCCAGTTGCTAAACTCATTTTCTTGCTGTTTTTCTGAGGCATGTGCCTAAGTGCGTTGCAGAGATCATTTAGGTGGTCACGCACAGCAGCCTGTTTGTCATCCACCTGCGCTGCCATCTCGGCTGTCCCTCACCTCAGTCCAGATGCTGATAGTTCAAATGTCCTTGAGATATTGGCATGAACAGACTAACACTGGGGAAATTGTGTTTTTTTTTTTTTCCCCTAAAATAGAGATGACTTTTTTAGTATGGACACACCTATATTGCATGGAATGTGTAAAAGACTAGAAACTTCAATGTACTTATGGGATTTTCAAGAAAAACATTTCAAGTAGCCTTTAAAATATGTAAACAACCCCTCAAAATGCAAAAAACAGAAAACTTGAAGGACTCAGAGCCAGATTTATTGCCTTATTTGCTCAGTTTATAAAAACAAAGCATAAATTCAGTTTTATTTTCAGTATATTTTTTTTAGTATAGAGTGAAAGTCAGGTCCTGTTGAAGCTAGTGGTGACTTCCCACTGACCCCATTGGATCTATTCTTTTTCCTCTAATTTCTTAAATAAAATAAATGTCAGCAGGGAAAATGCTGCATCCTGCATCTCATTTGTAAGTAGGCATTTTGCAAGAGTGCATGTAGCTCTGTGGAGTACTTGCACAGCAAATGATTTAGCAAGCCAGGAAAATAATCTGGTCCAAAATCTGCAGTTTCATTGCTTCCACATTCAGTGTGTCTCATCCTTTGTACTGCTCATGGATTTCCAAATTTTGCTTATTCTTTAATACGGCTGTGCAAGAGACCAAGCCCATGTAAAGGATATAAAGTGGTTGTAACTAGTAGCACTGGTATAACTACAGTGTTAACTTCTAGCAGCTCCTTAATATTTGCTGATCGCGTTTACATGAATGGCGTTGTTTCACACAGAGGAACACCCCTTCCATTAATGCACGGAGAATTTAATCGCCCAAATTAAAGCCATTAGGCGCCTCAGCACCTCCCTCAGCCTGCAGCTAGCTGTGTGGCAACGCAGATGCCCTGCGTGCCACGCAGACCCTGCTGCCATTCCCTACAATCTCAGAGCAGGGGAAAGAGCTAAAAAAGCCCAAGGTGAGGGAATTACTCAAGCTGTGCGAGGGAGCTGGAGCCGGCTGAGGATGCCCGGGCGGGAGATGGGCAGCCGGGACGCGCTCGGCCTGGCCATGGGCAGCCGGGCAGGCTGGTGAGTCAGCGCCCTCGCTTTGAAGTTTCGCATGGAGCCGGAGCAGCCGGGCTGCAGCCGCGCTCCAGCCCTCTGATACCATCGGGGAGACGGGAGCGAGTGTCTCCCGGGAGCCTGTTTTATCTCCTGGCAGACAGGGGAGAGAGCCCGCGGGCTGGGCAGCCGCCTCTCATTTGTTTGGAAGGTTCCCCCGAAGGTTTTGCGCGCTGCGGGGTGCAGCCCAGCGATGACGGCTCTGAAGATGTGACACGTCAGGACGGCGCCGTGTCTTGCCTCCCACTCACACAGAGGCATTGAAAGGACAGGAAGAAAAGGGAAAAGGGCTTTGGGCATTCCCATTTCCAGCCTCAGCATTTTTCTTGGTTATATGTGAGGCACCGCACTAAAAAGCATGCACTTACAGCCTGCGTGCATGCCTCATTCTAAAGCTCCTCTTTTTCAGTTCTAAGCATGTGCTGCAATTTGGTCTGTTTTCAGGCTGTAATTGCTTAAAAGCCGTTCTACTTTTCTGTGTCCAACCCCAGTGCCTGGCGTGCCCTTCCCTTTGGAAAGCGCATGGTGGTCTAATCTGTCGGCATTCGGGACATTGTATCCGGGCAGAGGAGAGTCCTGTGACATTAACCCAGCAAAGCGTGTGGATGCTCTTACAGCAGCAAAACTGGGCTCTGCAGTTGCACATCACAGGAAAGTTATCACCCCTCCCTACCCTGTAGCAAAGCAAGTTTTGCCAGTAAAGCTTCTCCCTCATGCCGATGTGGGTCAGGTATCACATCTCTCCGCCACCCTGATCCACATACTTATGCAGGCAGAAGCCTATAGCGTCGGCCCGGTTCTGGAGTAGATGGTGCTTGCGGCAGTGCGGTGATTATACGGCTGGGCAGGCCAGCATTTCCAGATGCAGCAACATACCTCACTTCCACATATGAAACAGCAGGATTTAAAACCCTGATCCACCCTGGCATGACCCATTTGCCTTCACTCTCTCCTGCCTCACTGGGGTGAATGAGGAGAAGAGCTGTTTCCTCTTGTCATCTAACAGCACCAGTTAGGAGTTTTGGAGAGGGGAGAAATTGCCCTGTAAGGGACAAATACACATTTTTTTTTTTTTTCCTGAGAAAAACCAAGCAGCAGAGGAGGTACAGGAAATTTTTGCTCCTTTGCTGAAGATGCAACTCCCATCATTCTGGGGTTGCTTTTTATGTGCTGGCCTCTACAACAGCTGACGTTTCACTTTCGGACAAAAAGGCATGAATCCATCCTTGCTCCTGCTTAGGTAGCAGTTATCAGTGACTGTGCCCTATCTGTTGGAGCAGTTCAAAATGCCACTGCTCCAAATGATTGTGGGTCGGCAGTTAAAAAATCTATTTTGAGTAGGGTTAAGGAGATAAGAAACACATTTTAAAACTGTTAACTCAGTTAACAGACAAAAATATATTTTAAAACAAGTGGTGGGTTTAGGAGTCATAGCTGTCTTGCTCTTCACTGATAAACACCAAATATTTCCTGCAAAAGCTGCTATTGCTGCTGAAGTGAGAGTCTGGCAATTGCATGTCATAGCTGGAAGAAGCCTTTGCTTTTAGCCAGAACCTGTCTAAAAACTGAGCTGTATTTCTTTTAAAAGCGTGGCTATTCCTTCTTTGGCACACTCCTTGTTTTCCTGCATGCCTCATTCACAACAAGTCTGCAAATGCACTAACACAGCTTGTTTAAACACAGCCTATGCTGGCAAGTCCTCTGTCCTGGCTCCAGCACTACAGGTGGCAGAGGGGACAGTAGTAGCAGGGAGGCAACTAAAACCTGTCCCTCATAGCTACTCTCACAGCTCATAGAACTGACTAGAAAAGAACCTGCCTGTACTGGTTGTCTTCTAGTTATATAAGAAGGAAGATGATCAATTTAGTCTAGAGAAGAATTAGAAACTTGGCTATCAGCATTTTTGTTAAGCTCCATAGGTTTCTGTGCACTTTGGAGTCTCTGAATCAAAATGAGAGTTTTGAAAACAGGCTTTGGATATGTGGCATTTTAAAATATTTCTTCTTTTCCATAAGAGGCATGTTAACAACAAAAGGTCAATTGTTAGGAGCACAAGGCAAATGTCTAACTGCATGAAAACAGCTGACAACTGCTAATGTTCAATAATCTCATCTGATAAAAACACACAGGGGGAGTAATTGCATGAGGTTTTCATTAAAAGAATGTGCAGCTGGTTTTTCTGGCTTTCCAAATGCAGGTTGCATTCCTATAAACTGGTCCAGGCAATAATAATCTAATTTCCCCTAGAACCTCGCTGTGGATTCGGGAGGTAAGTCTGCTTTTGACTATCAAATATCTATAGCGGGTTTGTGTCTATAGGTGTAGTCGCCCCTGCGTGCTGCAGATACAGTCGGGTCACAGTGTTAGCAAAGCTGGCGTTGGTCTTACAGGAAGGCCAGGGCATTAGGCAGACACAGGGCCTCAACAGCAGTTGCAATACAGATATTTAGCTACCATCTGCTGAGCGTAATCCAAAAAATGGGAGTGAAATGCAGCAGGGTTGACCTACGAAGACAGTTCGAGCTGCTGAAACAACAAATTGGGAACTTCAAAGCTTAAGTGAAAAATCTGCATTGATGCAAATATTGTTATGCCTAGGGGTGTTACTTACTCCATTCATACAGCATGGTCCTGTTTTTAATGGGCAGGCCAAAGCAGGTGAAAGACACAGCCATGGAATAAGTATTAGCTACCGTGGAAATTAATTCTGTGCTTTTATGTCTAATATGGACAGTTGTGAACACTCCATGAGTCTCGTATTCCGTGGGAGACCAGGGCTGACTTGTAACTGCCCCAGGAAGAGAGGAAGCGATTAAGTCTGCTGGATATGGAAGATGGTCTTGACACAGCAGGAAGAAAAAAAGAAGCAGAAAAGAGGTGAATGACTGCACGGTGAGTCGGTGCTATTTTGTTGAGTTTATGCCGGTGTTTATTTTCTGGGTGTGATATCTGAATTAAACATCTGATATACCTAAATAATGGATGCATAGACAGACTGCTGTGCGTTCCCAGCTATGCACACACAAGCACCATAAGAAATGACATTGAAAGAAGGCTATTAAGGCTGAGAAGTTAATTGCTCAGAAATTAAGAAGCACCAAATTAAGATCATCTGAGCAATCCTATTTCTCCCTTTCCTTGTGCTTATGCATCATAATCCAGTTTTTAATTACATGGTAACAGTGGGGTTTTTTTGTTTGTTTTTCTTCTTTTTTTGCTATAGGGCCTCTGCATCCATCGGGGCACAGGATGGACTGCATGCAGTCTGTAAGAATGCAATATTTCCCAGGTCAGTGCAGATGTTATTTACTGCATGCTGTCCAGCCCCAGCCCAAGCTCTGAAGAACTATCCCTTGGGAGGCTTCCCATGGAACTCATCACCAACATATCCGAGTGCTTCACACCATTAACTATTTAGCTTTCATCTGAGATGTGTATAATTCCCGCAGAGGCAAGGTAGTAAAATGCGACAACAAAATCAAAACGCCATCTGTCTATTACGGAGTCTCTGAGTGGAAGTGCCAAGGAACTGATTTTCCAGACAGCTTAATGTTATGCAGCTCTGTGTATGTTCAAAGCACAATTCCCACTGACTTCAGCCGCAGCTGTAGGTGCTCAGCCCTGCGTTTCAGACTCACACGATGCCAGGCAGTTCACTTGGGAAAGACAAGAGTGCAAACAGTGGTCATGAGAGCGAATGTGGGCTCAGACTATTTGCCTGAATTTCTGTGACTGAAGCCCCTGCAGAATTCCATTCCCCATGTAGCCTTCAACTGCCTGAACCATTACGTATTAATTTCACTTCTTGTAATCCTCTGTCACGCTCATTTTACAGTTTCCAACTCTTTGCAACAGCTGAAGCAGGGATCTGACAGATGCTAACCTCCTTCACTTCACACTCTCAGGTTTTTAATCTTTTATTTTTCAGGCTGATACCGATACCCCTTTGGGCCACCAGTCTGGATGCAGTGCTTAGTGTTTGCCTTTGTCCCCAGCAAGCACTTCATTGCGGAGGTGCAGAATTGCATCTCAGCATCCAAGTGTTTGCCAAGAGCTGGTAAAAGATGGGATGTGGAAACTGAAGGAGCCAAAGAAGAAAAGAATGGGCAGTTTTTCGACCAGTCCCCATTTTGCATTTCCTTTTCAATCACTAGCCCATCCAGCTTGTTCTAGTCCTGTTTTTTCCTCCCTGATAGGAGAGAGAATTTTTTCTTTCCCATCTTGTCCCCATCTCAGCTTAGGCCAATCACAGAGAATTACCCAGGTGATCCTGTTCCTTCTACAGCTCCTTCTACATCCTTGTCCAGATGCTCTCTCCACAACTACATATCTATACGTGTCACCCCTGTTCTTTGTCTTCTTTGGTTCCAGTTCCAGGGCTGGGAACTCTGCTGATACTCATTTAACATCATCTCATTTATCATGAGATCCAAAGGCAGCTGAAAGTGAGGGGACGGGGGGACAGCAAAGCACACCTCTGCCAGGCACTTTGTTTCAAAGCGATTCCCCACCATCACATCCTTCTCCTGTCCCAGTAACTCATCCAGCCTCAGGGTAACTGGCCTGACCTCTGCACCTGGCCCAAACCAATTCTGTTCCACTCTCTACAGATTCCTTCCAGATTTGTCTTCTTTCCCCCCTTGCTCTTCTGCCTGCTACACTGATTCCTAGGTTTCACTGCCTACCCAGCAAGCTCTTTCTTTAGCTCTTGGTTCTAGTCTTTACATTTTTTTCCCCCATATATAGTCCCATGTTTTAGTTTCTCCCCATGTCTTATCTCACCTTTCGGGCCAGTCTACTCCCAACTCTAATGCAGCTTGTATCCCTACAGCTTGCACAGCATGTTCTAACACAGGTGGCCCTGAATATCTTCATGGTGCCCTTTGCTTTCTTGTTAGGTCTTTGGCATTGTTTTTACTGAAGGCTAATGGGGCCAGTGGTTTCCTGAGGCCATCAGGTCCATCCTCCCACTTTCCCCGATGGGGATCCTATTTTTGCAGCATGCCTGTGCTCTGCTTTGCTTGGATGGGTGAGAGGCCGTTCCCAAACCTGCTTCTCTCATCCTCTTAAACACGTAACTTGGCTGCCAAGTCACAGAAATATCCTTGGCAGCCTGCAGTAGCAACTGGAAACAAAACGTACACAATACGATTGTCAAAAAAGGTCACCGTAGAGAACACAGTCAGAGATGAATTTTCAGGGGAGTTGGTTTGGGGTTCTGCAGGGAGAGATTGTGTTTGCATGGGCAAACTGCAAAGGGAACCTGCAGGAACAAAGATAGAAGGCTGAAAGTAAGGACTTTAAGAGCTGAAAGCATAGGAAATGCTCCTTCTCTCTCACTTAATTGACCTGTCTAAAGTCTTAAATCGGGTATTTTTTCACCACTTCAATGCACATATGGCATCTAATATAGTTGTACTGGTGATATAGTCTTAGGCTCTGATTTTTCCATTATACCTGAGCTAGAA
>JAWLRI010000001.1:2215107-2236534 GCA_034781795.1 Crypturellus tataupa | reverse complement strand
GCCGCGGCCCCCACCAACGGCCGCCGCGGCCCCCACCAACGGCCGCCGCCGCCGCGCGTTGCCAGGCAACCGCTGCCGTTGCCGCTTTAAGCAGAGCTGCCCTCCTCACCCGGAGCCTGGTGACGTATGGGCGGGGGCGCCCCGTGATTGGCCGCGGGCGGAGGCGGCAGTTGCAGCGGGAGCGGCAGCGGTCGCGCTGCCGGTCGCGGCGCCATGAGCCGCTTCGGCGGCCGCGTGCGCGAGTACCCCTGGGTGTCCATCGACCGCTTCGACCGGCACAACCTGCGCGCGCGCGCCTACTTCCTGTCGCACTGCCACAAGGGTGAGCCCCGCGCAGCCCCCTCTCCCCGCTCTAACCGCCACCAACGGCCGCGGCGGCGGCCCGGCCTCACCGCCCGCCGCTTCCCTCCTAGATCACATGAAGGGGCTGCGGGCGCCCGCGCTGAGGAGGCGGCTGCAGTGCAGGTACCGCGGCGGGGGGTGACGGCTCGCGGTGTCCTTCGAGGCTGCGGCTTGGGGCAAAGCAGCTCCCGCGGGTTTGGTGCCCTGCGGGAGCGGTGAGAGGGGCCTGGGGGACGCGTCCTGCCTGCTCCCCGCTGCTCATTGCTGCCCGTGCTCTAAAAAATACTCCCCTGCCTTCTCGTCTTCTCACAGCTTGAAAGTTAACTTATACTGCTCACCGGTAACGAAGGAATTGCTGCTGACTAGCCCAAAGTACAAATTTTGGGAGAATCGCATTGTAAGTTTTATTTTTTTAACTACAACTTCTCAAATCGTGGCTCTAGAGAGGAGGAAACTTCCGCTCCCTCAGAAATGTTAAGCGTTGTTGCTGGTGTTGACATGGCTTCTCGGAGGTTAAATTTGGACAAGGCAGTTAAAATCATGTTTTATTATACTTGGGGAGTATAATCTTCCAACTGCAGATTTGACACTGGGTGTCATTCTTTCACATCTTGAATATATACTCAGATCATCACATGAGTAAGGTTTTATTTTATTTTTTTCCCCCTGTATTTCCAACAAAGGATAGGAAAGGGCAGGTGGAGTTTCAGGAAGGACTTTTAGCAAGTGGAAGGTTGTTTTCTTTGAGAGTTGTGACCTGGAGTTTCTTTAAAGAGGGTTTAGTTGTGGATTTGAAGCTCCATGTCCAGAGGAACTCATACAGGGAGGAACTGGGAGGTGCTCACACACAGGAAGCCTGAGTAGGACGAAAGAAGTAGGGGATTTGTCTGTATGAGGCGCTAGTTCAGTCATGAAGCCAGACGAGGAAGGAAGTAACTGGTTGCATATGAAGACTTTGGAGACTGAAAAAGATCCTGATTTAGGGGAATCAGTGTGATTCTGGACTCTGAGCAATAAATAGGAATTTTATGCTGTTAGAGGGTATAAGGGTAGGGTTCTTTTTTTATTTTGTTGTTGTTTGTTTGGGTTTTTTTTTAAGGCTTCTATCTCTTTGCTTTCTATCTTTTAAGAGTAACCTAGAAGAAAGGCCCCTTGAGAGGGAATGTGTAGTCTGGTAGGAGTTTGTGTGAGCAGGAAAGAGAAGTCAGGCAGTGTTAGTTGTGGAGTCCCTCTTTGAGAGACTTTTTATCTGGGAAGAGACTCTGAAGTTTCTCAAGGTACTGTCTAAGATATAGGCACCCTTAAGAGCCCAGAACATCTAGAATACTAACATCAGCCTTGTGAGTTCACTGAGCTTCAAAAAAAAAAAAGCAAATAACAAAACTCGACACTTACTATGGGTTTGAATTTTTAGTCTAAAATGCTTTTTGAGGTCTGCATCTGATCTGGAGCAAGGAAGGGATTTGATAGCTGTCTGACTGATTTTTGTTGTTTCTGACAGAGATGCCAAATGCTACAGGCTTGTGCATGTACCAGCTGAAAGAGTTCTTACTGCTGCCCAGAAATTTGGGATGTGCTGTCTTGTGAGTCCATCTGGTGCAGTAAAACTCCCTAAGCCAAGCAGACAGCTCAGATGTAAAGCTAGAAGGGTGATGACAGGAGTCTTTCCTTCTTTGTCTGGAAAATTGCATATCAATATTGGCTGGGACAAAAAGAAAAGCCAGGAGGATGTGGGAAGGAGGAGCCCACTAAGCAGCATGAACCTTGCAGAGGGCCACAGAACACCTGTGTTAAAAGTCTCTGGATTTCAATAAAGGATGAAGCAAAACAGGATTAATCTGCAATGTGTGACTTGTCATTAACGTAACCAGAACCTACTGGGAAGAGGGGAGGTTGTGTTGTAGCAGCACAGAGCCCTAGCAAACCTGTGTGCTGGGCATGGGATATCTCAGGCTTTGCACCCTTCCAAAATAAGGTATGTGATCCAGACAAAGTCAACCTCATATGCCTTAAGGTTCAACACTTGCCTTTTTTAGGCATGCACATCTTAACCAAGTTTTTTTTCCATTTCATTTTTACGTATCAACTTTTTTTTTTCCTCTCCTGTAGAAATGTGTAACTTACTGCAGGGAAATCAGCATGATTTTACGGGCTTAGCATTAGCCACGGTGGGTGTTAAGGATGCAGTGAATGTATAGCCATAAATATGGAACAAATATATGTTCAGTACATCTTGTGATGCATTTATTCATTTTGTTACAGATTGCATTGGAAATTGAAACTCCCACTCAAATTTCATTAGTAGATGAAACATCTGGTGAGGTAATCGGTTACAAACAATATTTGTATATTTTTAATGGATTATAGCAACGTGTAGAAAGAGCGTGGGAAAAATAACTTCTGTTTGTTTTCCCTGTCTTTTCTACAGTATGTAGCTGGGGGGAATAGGGAATTGCTCTGACTATCGGTGAAAGTACCAATTACGGTGTGAAAATAATGCTAGCCCCTCTCTTCCAGAAAGAAGATATAGAGGTGACGCTTCTACCAGCTGGTCACTGCCCAGGATCAGTCATGTACGTCCTTCTAACGCTCCAGATATCTCTGCTGGGAAATCTATAACTTTCTCAAATACAGTTTCTTCTAACTAGAAAAAGTTAGTTAATGTAAAGCTCTTATTTAGAAATGTGGTAGCACCCCCCAGCTTTGGTTAGTGTTGGAAAACCTCTGTGCTGTTTGGGATATGTCCAGACAGAAGTTATCTGCTACCCTTATGGGGCAGATTATCATTCCCTGAGCCTTTATGTACACATGTAGTCAAGGCAATTGCAACTCAGAGATGACCTGCAAACCTGTGGGTAAGAGTAAGCTCTCCCATTCCTAAGTATGACATGAAAAAAGAAGTTGTCCGGCTTCCTGGCTCAGATGCCTTTTAGACTCCCTTGGTTGCAATAGCTGGACTGCCCCTTGCAGAACCAGTGGGGCTTTTGTGTGGGCTGCTCAGAGTTGACCAGGGAGGTCGCATCCCAGACATACTGAGTCTGAATCATTGCATCTTTCTGAAATTACTTTAGGAAAAAATTGAGCCTGGTATTTCTACTGCCATGCACTTTCTCTGAAACTTACTCCTCAGACTTCTCTAAAGTACCAAACTCTCACCTGGCAGCTGATGTTTTTACACTGTTGCATCTGACTAGACTGTTTCTGCTTGTAGGTTTTTGTTTCAAGGTGACAATGGCACTGTGCTGTATACAGGGGATTTCAGGCTTGCAAAAGGTGAAGCAGCCAGAATGGAGCTTCTGCATTCAGGGACCAGGTATCAGAAAAATAATTACATTTCTAGTGAGGCTTTGGCTGTTGATGAGTTTTGGAAAGACCAATTAAAAAATACAGAGCAGGCATGCAGAATTTGGGAATAATATCCTCTTTTCCTCAGTTTTCCTTATGGACTAAATACATTTGCAGTTAAAGTGATAGTGCAGTTACAAGTACCTTTTGGCTTGTTCTGTGTAGATAAAGAGGAAGAATTCTCCCCTTCTGACGAGAGGGGAAAAGGCATATCTTAATGATATGTCAGAGCACTGCTTGCTCTGACATTGTTGTTTTCTTTCAGGGTAAGAGACATCCAGAGTGTGTATTTGGACACTACTTTTTGTGATCCCAAATTTTACCATATACCAAGCAGGGTAAGTCTAAATCAGCCATTAGGAATAATTACCCAGGCCTTTGTTAGGGAAATCTTGTATGACATGCATTTTTACAGCATTGCACTGTAGAAGTATTTTCAATGACAAATTCACAATGGTTCCTGTTCCTTTTAGGAGGAGTGTTTAAATGGCATCTTGGAGTTGGTGCGAAGCTGGACTGCATTGAGTCGCTATCATGTGGTATGGCTGAATTGCAAGGCTGCCTATGGATATGAATATTTATTCACAAACCTCAGTGAGGAACTTGGAATCAAGGTAACGTTTCTGTAGTTTTTGCTTTAAAACAGACACTAAATAACGATTGTGTCCAGTCCTTGAGCTGGAAATGCCTGTTCAGAGGACTGTTTCATATGGAAGTGTGCACACTTTCATTAACTATTCTTAAAAAAAAAAACACCCTACAGTTCTCAAGAATGAGTTAACTGATTTCAGTCCCTGTCATTCACTGGAACATCTGGATTCCAGTTAGTTAGCAGGAAGAAGTTAGTTAATCTCCACTTTTCAAGCTCAATGTTTATCTCTCTTCCTTACATCTTAGGAGCCATGAGAAAAGTCTTCTTGTCTCCAAGTGACACTAATAATTAGCAGATAACATTTTGACTGGTTTGACTTTTGATTCTTTCTCCTTCTGTAGCATAGGAGGTATGTTCTGCTTGTTAATATCAAAAACATCTTTGGGTAACAGTTCTCTGTTAGTCTACATTATAATCTACATTATTAGTAATAATTAGTATAATCTACATTATTAGTAGATAGTAATTGTTTAAATTGTTTAAATATTTGTCCAATATTTGTTGAGGGCAAAACCACATCTTTATAATTACTCTAGCTGCAATTTGGAAAATGCATTTAACCAATTAAGAATAAATATTGTCTCTTTCTAGGTACATGTGAACAAACTTGACATGTTCAAAAATATGCCAGAAATCCTCTATCATATTACTACAGATCGAAACACTCAAATTCATGCCTGTCGACACCCTCGGGTGAGTATTATTTTGCAAAGCTATTGTAATGCCAATATTTTGGTGCTGTTGTTTCTAAAGCCCCACTTTGCTAAAGGAGTCTTGAAGCAGATGTTGGTGTAATGCAAAAATGAGTGAGAATTTTAATAGGCTTAATGCTGATGCTAGAAATAGCATCTTCATATTATTTGATGCATGAAGTGAATTGATGAAAAGCAGATTCAATGGGTCAGATATTATCCATTGAAATGCATCTAAAGCCTCCTTTTTGATGTCTCCTATAGCCATGCACACAGTGTGCCAGGTGTTTACAACCTTCCCTTCCAGGACACTCATGAAGCAAAATGTTTCACTCTGGTGTAAGTAGCATAAGTAGAACTGGAGGGACACAGGGATGTAGCTCCTGATGACTGATTTGTCAGCCACACTGCGGAAGCAAAAGGCATCATCAAAGAGGTGGTGTTCCTTAGAGAGTTAGAATATGGGTGAAAGCTTGGTCTAGGTTTATTATAGTGCTTAATTTCTGACAAGAATTTTTTTTTCCTATTGGATTGCACTAGTTTTCCTTTTTCATTTGACAGGATGATGACTGTTTTCGAGGGAACAGACTGCCATGTGGAGTGACTTCCCAAAATGGAACTCGCCTGCACATAATTAGCATCAAACCCTCCACAATGTGGTTTGGAGAAAGGAACAAAAAATCCAATGTAATCGTAAGGTGAGCGCTTGGACCCTGTGGAAACCTTGTGTGAATCTTGCCTCGTTGTTTATAACTTAGGCTCAAAGTGGATTCTTGGTTGTAGTCTGTGCTTGCCTTTTAAGTGAGCATGAAGACAGATTACCTAATTTTCTCTCTCCTTTTTTTTTAGGACAGGGGAGAGTTCATACAGAGCTTGTTTCTCTTTTCACTCTTCATACAGTGAGGTTTGTAAACTTATGTTTCTGAGCAGACACTGACAAACAAAAACTTTAAAGTATTTCTGATCACTTTCTGGTGAATGACATGACTTGTCACAAAGAAATCTCTGGCAATATTTTGATACAGCTGCAGAAGAACATGTTAAATAGGGCAGAATTACAAATCTATCTTGCTTGTTGTATCATCTGGAAGCGTAGGTTACTGCTACTGTTTCACTGCCTTTGGCTAATAGTATTGACCGTAACTATCATATACTTGCAGAGCCTGGAGCTTGAGCTTTCCTTAATTTAATTTGTTGTGACTCAGTTTTGGGGAGGCTTGACTTCCCTCCTGTGCCCACACATCCTAGCAGAGTTCTCTGCATCTTAGTAGCCACAGTTACTCCTCTTTCTGCACTAAAGACTAAAATTAAATGAGACTGCAGCACCATCTCCAGGTCCACATGCCTTCATTTAATATGACTTGATCCAGTTCTCTCTCATCAGAAACTTAAGGTGCAACTAGATCAGAGCTAACAAACAGCTCATAAGCACTACACACATAAAATGGACAATTCAGTGCCCTAGAAAAATGCTCTTGCTACTAAGATACCCTGTTAATGATTCTGATTTCCTCTGCCTTGCCTTGCAGATTTTAAAATGGAAGTCTGAAGAAGTAGTACTTGCCATATGGCAGCTCTGCTGGAAGAATATGGCAGCTATAGTATATTGTGAGTCAGAGTTAGTTGTGCCTCCTGTGCAAAAAATACACACCAGGAGGACCTGTCTATAGGTAGGAGTATAGGCTGCAAGCATACAACTGTTTTCAACTAGCAGCACTGATAAATCCCCATTTGGAGTGGAGTGCTTAAAAACTAATCAAAATTCTTCAGAAACTTGCAGTGTGGAGAGCATCCAAAATACAACAGTGAGAGCAAGGAAGGCTTAGGCAAACAATGTATTTTGCGATATGGCCTTTTTATAGAGGACTAAGGGAGACTTGATAAAAGTCTTTGAATAGGTAAGGCTAGAACAGAATGGAAGGGAATACTGCAGTCTGTACAACTAATAACTAGTCCAGTAAGAAAAATGCAGTGCTAACACTAGGGAAGAATTTTCTAATGGGATCCCTACAGGATAGATCATATTCCCTAGGAATGTGTTAGAATCACCATCATGAGTTTACCTAATCTTTTCCTTCAAAGGGATTGGTCTGTGCAGTTGATGCTGCCACGGGGCAGTTAGTTAGGTGAGACTGAGCATTTGACATCCTATTCCAACCTGTTCTCTTATTACAAGGCTACTCACTCTGATAGTGGTTGGCTCATGGGTTGTGTTGGTCTTTACATGAGACATCTGGAGTACTCGCTTTATGTTGCCATCAAGTGGAATCATTGACTGGTGTAATTTATGAAACTGTTCCTCCTTTTTTTTTTTTTTTTTTTTTCTCTCCCTTCAATTTAGATTAAGGATTTCTTGAGCTATATCTGTCCTGTGAATGTGTATCCCAATGTTCTGCCAGTGGGTCTCACAGAAGACCAAGTTATTGAAATGTAAGTGGCAGGTGGCTGGTAAGTGGAGGTGATTGAACCTCTGCTACTGTCACAACAGCTGTTCTCCTGAGTCTGTCTTTTACTTTTTTTTCCTTAGTAAGAAAAGAAAAACTTAATTAAAACCAAATGTGTAGACTCCTGTCATCTTGTCACCCCCACACAGGGGATTAAAAGACAATTTTGAAGTGGTGTTTAAGGTAAATGACAGACTTTGCCTCTTAACTGGTTAAACTCACCAAGAAATCAAGAGCTCTTTTCCTACCTCTGTAGATTTGTGCCTGCTGCAGATTTACTGCTTGCTGCAATGCTTATGAAAGATGTGAGGCAGTGTATGGGATCAAGTTTTCCTTTTGCTCCTGAAAAATGTACTTGCTGAGCTCTGAATACTGACTTTCCTTTTCCTCTCAGATTAAAGCCATTATGCAGATCATACAGAAAAAATATGGAACCCAAATATAAGCCCTTAGGAACACTGAAGAGAATCCACAAACCAGATCTGTCTGACACAGGTAAAAGCTCCTTAAGAACCAGGTTTGGTGACCAAACCTCTCATGAACCTTCTGGTGCCACTGTGTCCCAATTGTAGGTATGTAGACTAAGCAGAGCTGCCCCTTATAAATCAGTGCCTAAAGCAGTAGTGCTCACTGGTATGTCTGTGAACAAAGCAGTAAAAGACAAAACTCGTGTACTTTCCATGAGGATGATGGAGGGCTAATTGTGTAAAAGTGAACTTTTAATTCAGATAAAACATGAAACAGTAGCAGACTCACACTGACGTTATCAGTAGCTGTTCTGAGGTGGCTGGGCCTGATGTGCTTTACTTTAAAAATAATCCCAGTGTTAAGAGACTACTTAAGCTACTGTGAGACCGAAAGATCTCATAGTAGTGAACTACAACCCTGCTGTTAATTTATAGTGAATGTGGTCTTTATTACTGCCCATGAACTATTGTGGAATTGCTGTATTCTCTGCAGCTGCTCCCAAAGCATCAAATTTCAGGCAACATACAACAAAGGTTGGACTAACTTGCGCTACATCCCTGTCTGCCCAGGCTACCTCTGATCTGCACATGTGTAAAGGCTAGGGGAAGGAATGTCTGCCCTGGCATCTTGAAACTGCCATGTGACTGTTTGCTCTGAGTCAACCTTTATTCAAAACATGGGAAAAAATGAAGTGAGCTTTTTAGTAACAAGAGCTCCCAAGTCATTTGACACCTCCAGTGACGCCATTACTGCTTTGAGTAAAGGTGTTCCTTAATACAAGCAATAGTCAATATTGTGACAGGGAGAAAACAAACCCTTTAGTTTGCTAATCTGCAACCCACTTTCTTGAAACCAATTTTTTAAATCCTTGTTGACATGGTAGGTATGATCCTACAAATAATTAGTGAATAATCGAGATGATACTGAAGGTATTACATAGAAGGATTCCTTTTATTAGTCTCTGTTCCAAGAGAATACTAAAACTTTCCAAATCCAGTTATGCCTCTGACCAGTGAAGAAGGCTTTGCCAGGTACTAGCAAAGTAGTTTGATTAATACAAACCAAAAGAGTAGAACTTGCTGTAGCTTTGTATGGAAGGTGACAACTAGCATCTTCCTCTGGAAGGCACTGTGCTAGACAAGTCAAGACAAACACTACTGAAAATGATCTTTTGGATGGTAAACCTTGTATTGTCCTGCTAAGCCTCCATCTGGATTAAAGAACTCTTTACTAAAGCAATTTTTGTTTTTAAAAAAATCCCTGTTCTCAAAGCTCTGCTGAATTACTTGCAATGTGTTCTTAGTCTGGTGTTATTTGATGCTTCTCTTGACAGATGATGATGATCTCTTTGATACCGAACTAACTTCAGTAAGGCCTAAGATTCCAAAACTGCAGGTGAAGAGCATGTCTTTTAAGACAACTCCATGTGAAAACACAGAAGGAACCAATGAGAACACACTAAATTCCAGAGCAACCATAGCATATACCTCTCACAAAGTAGACTTCATGGACTGTGAGGAATCCAATGATGATGATGATGAAGATGATGATAATGAAGAAGAATCTGAAAAAAACACAGTTGAAGTTCTTTCCCCTGAGCCAGATACCAGTGAACAAAAGCACCATGACTTGACTTCTGGAGTAACTGGTGACCAACAGGAGTGTCATGCAAACTTGCCCCGCTGGGATGCATTTTTTAAGTGCAACAAAATGGATGAAAGCTCTGAAAACGAGGACAACTTCCCATCGTCAGCAGAGGTTGGTGGTGGGTCCCAGTCACTCTTCAGTGATTCCGATGGAGTCAGTGACTCGACCCACATCTCCTCCCAGAATTCTTCTCAGTCAACACATATATCGGAGCAGGGGAGCCAGGGCTGGGATAGCCAGATGGACACAGTGCTAATTACCTCCCAAGAGAGAAATGCTGCTGACTTTGGCTGCTTCAGCAAAGGTGGGAGCAGAGCAGGGACTTCTACGTTACACGAAACCACCAAAGATAATCAGGCTCAAAACAGTAGGTGGAAGCCAGCAGGGCACAACAGATCTTCTGAATATGATATTGTCCGTGACTTGAAAAGCAAAGACTGTGAGGAAGATGCAGAACATGGCAGTGCTCACAGTCAAGAGGTGCTACTTGAAGTAAGTGACAGTTCCAGGACTCCTGATCTAGAGCTGAAGAAAGACTCTCAGAGCTCAACTGACTGAAATTCCTCCCACACCTGATGCTGAACTACCTCAGCCAGATACTCTGCACTGTTTATATAGGAAGTTAGCAGCAGGTGAAAACATGGTGAACAACACAATCTCTTCTGAAAGCAGGTTTAAGTGATTACATCATGACTACAAATACTATTTGATCTTTAGACTCCCCAAATATTCTTATACTATTTATGCTAAGTATTTTCTTGTACACTGATGTGTGCAGTTCTTCAAAAACATATTACCATCATAAATGGTACGCTGGGTTACAGCCTAAAGTTCTTTTTGATATTTCATAGAAGGAATAGAAAATATTCCTAAACATTTATAAAAGCCTTGGGTAGTTTAGCTCTCTAAGAGTGTAAGTTCTCTAAGAGTATAAGTAGATAGAAATTAGACCAGACAAAATTGACCCTGGAACACCAAATGAAATTGTGTTGTTTTTCTTTTTAAAAAAAACCTCTAAGAGTTCACTTTGGATACAGATGTGTATGAACTCAAGTTTTAATAAAATGTCTTGTTTTGAACTGTGGGAAATAATATGCCCTCTTCCATGAATGATGGTGCAAATATAATAGTTACATTTCAATTGTATGTGTTTTCCCTTTTTTTATAAACAACTGTAAAACAGAGTAAAGAATTATGGAGCAGATTTAAGTCTTTTGTTTTAAGCTGAGTAAATATTGTCACCTCCTTTAATACCTTAACATTGTTCAATAAATCAATATCTGTGACTCTGTAAAGAACTTGTCCTCAGTTCTTTGGTGTTTTCATTTGTTCCATATTCTTTTGAAACTATTTAAAAGTAAAATTCCATAAGAATTTTTGTTCAAAATATATTATAGGAGTAGGATTAGGAGACTAAGTCATAAAAACAGCCATTAGAAACTGTTATCTTGGACAGTTTCTATTAAGTCACTTTATCTCATTACCTAGTTTTGCCTCCTCCAGCATTCCCATGACATTTTTAATTCAGAATAATTCCTTTTTCCCTCTTATTTACCTTGATAACTAAACTTTTGCAAAGTTACTTGCTTCTAAAAGAAGAATGTAACAAAACCTAATCAGTTTTAGACAACTCAGTGAAAACTAGTACCAGTTCTTATCAGCATAAACCAAAGAGAAATTCATGCCCCTTTTGCTGAAGTTAAGGCTTCACAGGGCTACAAAACTTGGGCCAAGACCATAGTAACAGGACACTTTTTACAGTAAATGCTACTGCTTTAGTTACAGTTAACTGACAGATTAAGAATGACAACAACCAAAGAAAAACTAAATTTATTTTATCAAAAACTCTAGGAAGATAGCAATACTCAAGATCACACAATATGAAAAGAAAATGTTCCTGAGCTTACAAACTGCATATTCTAATGTATACAGTCCTAAACCATACATTAGAAATAACCAAAAGATTGACTTGACTTTGAGATTAAATAAATACATAATAGCTTTTCTTACAGATGATCTTGCAACATTAGTTCTGCTACCTAAGAAAACCAGCCAGAAGACAGATCACGGTTACCAGATGTGCATGTACACAGCTGCACTGGTGGCCATCATGAAGCTAAGAGACCACAAAGCAGAAGCTGGGCTGGTTTAGTCTCCTTAAGACATTGAAAATAGCTTTTTCTCCTTTTCCAGTTTGGCATTTTTTCCCTACGCTCATGAAAACAGCAAAAGGAGTTTTTATTTTTTTGAAAGTGTCCCATTCAGCTAATTCTCAGACGGCGAACTGAAATACACTGTAAATATAAAATACTGTTTAAAGTTCTAAATTAGAACCTGGATGCATGTGGGTTTATGCCAAATAAATACAAAATACTGTTACCTCCCCACGTCTAAATTCAAGGTCCTTTATTCATCACACAAAGAGGTAACATACATATCCTTGAAGAACAGCAGTGTTATTTCAATGCTGGTGATAACATATACTGCCTTGAGAAGAGGCAGACAAACTCAAGTACAACTAGTAGAACTTTGTCTTTCAAAATGCTTTTACGTGGGATTAAGTCAAACTTGGCGTGGGCAAAAACTGAAGAGCTTTAAACCACCCCTATATCATCTTGTCCAGGAGAGGCCTGAGAAAGGGATCTGGCAAAGACTCGCTTCTTGCCACAGCCACTCTGGCAGTCCTAAACCAACAGGAAAGGCTGCAGATCTGCAACAGATTAAGGAGCTGGAGATCACAGATTCCATCCACATGGAATGCATCGCTGAATCGGGCTACATGCAAGAGAACACCTATTGATTCCGAATGACATAAGTTCATCTAGAGTTTGTTAACATTAAAGCTCCACATTCCACGTAAGCTTTATAAACGATTCTTAGAGACATGATATGATAAGAATTGTTCAGATTCTGCATTTATCCAAGTGTGGATACAGCAAAGCCTGGTAATGTCAGATATCTTTAAATTTAGGCAAGCTTCTTCTTATTCAATAAACAATATACAGTAGCTATTTCAAGGTGTATCTCCATAGATTACAAAACTTACAAAGCTCTTTCAAAGGCCCTCACTCTTCATCCAAACCACAAAACATTGTCTAGTAGCACATAAAATTTCATCTTCTGCCAGAGAGCCAAATCTTCAGTGCAAATGCAACTGTGCTTAATCAACAAACAACCTGGATTACCCTTCCAAACACTCTTGTCCGAGTGCTAGTAATTAACATACAATTTAAGGCATTTTCTAACAAATTAAGTAAATTGTTATATGCTGGGTACTTGACTTCATTCACCTGAGCCAACAGCCTCGTACCTTATAAAGGTAACTAGCTGACCTATGATACATAGCGAGCGTCCATTTATGGAGCAACATTAATCTGCATGACCCTATCCACACATACATGATTTGCAAGCGGTATGCAAGTTTTACAAGCTTTTAATCCATGAACGTAAAGCACTTAAGTCCTCTCTGGAGTAAGGACCATGGCTGTAACTCTAGTCATAACCTAACTCAACTGCTCTTCAGTGTTTCTGAAGCCAAGCAAAACTTCGCATATTTGTTTATCAATAAAAATCAACGCAACTTTAAGATGATCAGAGAAAAAAAAAAAATCAAGCAGCTGAAGCAAAGTGTATTTCTCAGCCTTTACATTCAAAAACATCTTACATATGTCTACAACAAGTAGGTCAATTCAACCCCTAGTCTAACTTCACTGAAGTTAACATTTTCGCAACAAGAGAGGCCTAACCTTTTAAAAATCTGTCACCAGATAAAAAGTCACAGTATGTATAAACATAATTGAAAACAGCTGTGAACACAAATCACTTCCCAAGATATTTCTTTCTGTATCTAAACAGATAACTGAGTTTATCTTTGTAATGTATCAGCTTTGTTAAACAATGGGGCTGCTTTCCCTATTTTTTGTTAACTACTTCCAAATTGTAACCAGTAATTTGTTTCAGCAATGACTGCCGAATTTATACAATCAAAACAAAACAGCACACCTTAATACCAATAACCTGATATTTACAAGGTCTCTGTAGAATTGCAGAATGTCTATGGCATCCCAACTAAAAATCAGAACATAAGGAGTTGAAATGTCTATTTGATAAACTTCTAAATAACATAAACTAAAAGCACTGCTTTTGCAACTCTGCTCTTACATCCAGAATCTGCTAATGCCAATGGCTTTACTTATGTGGAATTTCATGGACAATTTAAAATCTTTATTCCTGTGAACCTTCATTTAGACAAAGTCTGATGGCTTTCCTTAATCCTTCACCATGGTGCCGTTAAGTGTTATTGCTAATCTCTTAGAGCTTTTCTTTTAAATAGCAAAATAAAAATAAAAGAAAAAGCAGGAGGACTGTTAGCTATGATTTAGGACTTAAACACAATGCTTTCAGGCTTGTCTTTTCAAGGTACGCAAAATATGTAACATCCTTTCATCTCACTGGAATTAGCTCTTAAAATGCCTAGGGCTGTAAGTTTACACTCAATATTCAAATCAAGGTACATCTTCAAGCGTTCTCTTGGCATACATTTTACTGCTTCCTAATAACAGTGCTAGGAAAAAAAAAACTTTTAGTCCATGGTATTGGTTTTATATTTGCCTGTAACACTATATCTCTTTCTTTGGCCAGTGCCATTTTGAATACCAATGTAATGCCTTGTTTTCATTGTACCTGTTTATATGTAAAAATACTCTAAAATATGTGCAAGAGAACAGTCTTCTTAAAATCCATTTAAAATAGAAGGTTTGTGACTTTGGACACCAGGCCTCAGTTGAGATAGCCTCTGCAACACACAGCTCCGCATTTACACACAGTTCGGATCCTCTTTTTGGAGGGGCTAAGACCATCAGCAGAGTCTGAAGTCAGATCTATTGAACCTGTGACAGACAAATGCAAATAAGCTTAGAAAAAGGAACAAAAAAAAAAAAAAAAAAAAAAACCCAAAACTGAAACTGTGGAACGTGTCAAAGACAGAAACTTTTTACCACCTTGGCTCTTCAAGAACAGCAAGTGAAGCTAAGCACAATTCTACTGATATCCACGTTACAACGACTTACACAACACCTACCACACAAGTCAGAATCAAAGCACAAGAAAAAAATGGGGGTTTGTATCCTCAGGACCTTGTCAATACTGAACAGCTGAAACTTCAGTCTGCCTTGAACATTACACAAGACAGAGGAGTTTTAAGGCATCATGAGACCCACAACCACATCTGAGGTGCACAAACACGAGCATATAAACACAAACCTACAATACACGTTAGATGACACTGTTGTTTTCTTTGCAACTGTTACAAGCAGTTGCATCTACAGAGATTACTTCGAGAGAAGTCAATTTGGAAATACCAAGTTTTTTTTCAAATGGTATCCAAACATGTTTTCATCTTATTTCATCTTTTGAGCATTTTTGTGCCAAATCTTCCCAAGTAAGTTGCCTTGTGAGAGTTCCAAACTGAATTCCTCCCTCTGAGGTAGGAAAGCTGAAGGACATGACATACCCAAGGCAGGAAACACACAAAATCTCCTGTTTGCTCTGTCTACACTACAAGTCAATGAGATAATTTCTATTCTAGAATGCACATAACTGTATTAGTGAGATGCAACATTAGTCTGACCCAATATACTGCTATTGGGCTGCAACAAGATCAGCTAATATACTATGTCTCTCCCACAAAAAAAAAAAGATATTAAAGATCTACAGACCCTTCATCTGATAATCAAAGGTTAACTCTTCTCCAGCTTTGATGGTTCTCGTAGAAAACAGTGCTATCCGAGGAAGACGCAGATCAAGATTATCGATAAACACATTGAAGACCTGAAGATTTGGATCACACTGCAAGGCAAAAATTAATGTAGCTTCTGTTAAAAGAATAAGTAGTTCCAGATACACAGGAAAGCATTGAATTTTTTTTTCTGCGAATAAATTACGGTCACAGGAAAGGAAGCAGTGGTTATTTTCTCAGTGATAAAGGAAATCAACAAATTATGCTTGGGTAAACAGCATTATCAGAACATTGATATATTCAAGTAGACTTATTTTAAGAAGTTGCCTTCACACAATACGCAGGCTACATCAATGCGCAACAACCTATCCAAAAAAAAAAAAAAAAGACAAAAAAAACCCCTTCCAAGATACGGCCAAAAAATGGATAACAAAACTTAAAGCAATTTAAGATACACTTAAGAAGTTTTACTAACCAAACTGACTAAAGGTGAGAGAACAACAAGCAGGTGACCTATTTTTCATGCTCCATATACTCACTATTCTGTACTTAGGTTTAAGCACTGCTTCCAGGCCAGAAATAATATTTTCATACTATGGGTAAATTTCTATTTTGAAATTTCTATTTTGAAGTGCTAATCTACTCGGTTTCTGAATTTTCTGCCCTGGGTGTGGTGGAAGGGTCAGGAACACTAAGCAAGACTAAGCAGTACTTCATCACTTCTTCTAGATTGCTAGGAGTCACTGGAAGTCTGTAAAACTCTCGGCATTCCTTTTTATCGTTGTTCTTTAAGAACACAAAATGCAGCATGTATCAGAAAATCAGGCATGAAACCCGACTTAACTTTACGATCCTACATAGGACTACTTTGGTGCAACTCCCAAAAGTGAAGAACAATGTGGATTACCTAAAGTTCATTCTCAGCCTTCTCCCCAACACCTACACAAAATACAAATTGTATCAACAGCTTGCAAATATAAATAAAATACAGGAACTTATTGTACTCGTTGAACGTCAACTGTATTTCTCACAAACATGTAATCAGTAAGAAATAATTCACTCTTGAATTAAGAGTTATTATAATTCACTTTATACAGTGCAGCCTTCTTGTCTTAGCTATTTCAGTTGAACAGGAAATAAAGCACTATAAAAATATCCTGTTTAAAATTCACTTCCGAGTTCTCTGCCAAGTTTAGATTTGGTAGCTGTGGTAGGAGAGGAGGGGAGAAGTACTGAAATGAAAGAAATACCAAAGACAGAAAGAATATCACATGAAAGAAATACCCAAGAAAGGATAGAATACAAAAATTTTTGAAGGAGTTATCCTTCAAAATTTAATAATCGCCACCTAGTAACAAAGAATCCAACAGTTCCTCTCATCTTTGCCTCTTTCCCGATTTTATTAAGTAGTTTTCATACATCAGGTCCTTTAGTCATTTGACTAAAAAAACATTTTGGTTACTAGATCCAGCAGCTGATGGCCTGCAAATTCAGTGACAACTCCAGTACTACCATATACTCAGCTCAGATGGCCTTTTACTTGCAGATCTTTGTAATCAACAGCCTTACTTTGACTAAAAGGCAAGTAATCCACTCTACTTCTTGCATTAGATTTAATTATTTAACTGACTGAACTGTGTTGGCATGAAAAAATTACTCCAGAAAGAACTGTGATTATGATAAGAAAATATTTATAAATAGGTGAAGACGTTTCTGCTGCAGTTTGAATAATTCCCCAAGTTCTCAATATAAAAAACATAAGTTCTTACACTGTGATTCACAAAGTGGGACACATTTCCATAGCGAGCTGCATCTACTGTAAATTCATCTGAGTCATAGTCCAAATCAAACAAGTAGGTATTGCCCTGGTTGTCATAGAACTGGCCTCGTCTCTCTGCTTCCTCACTTGTGATCACCTAAAAAAGAAAGAGAAGAATAAAAGAAAGAAAAAAAAGTATCACAATTATTACTCAATAAAACTTAAAAAGCACCATTAAGTTAGAAAAAAATCTTACACTTAATAAAACTCCAGTACATTCACTGTTAGGATAGCATTCTGTCTACAATGAATAAAAAAACCCATAAATACAGATATTTAAACTAATTAGTAACTAACACTTCTTTGGATGTAATTTGCCTAAGGCTGATGCACAGCACTACCTGTCTCGGGAAAAAAAAAAATCTCTTAAAGTGTTTGGTTTTGACAGACACAATCAATTGGTTCTATCCATGTATCTTTTTCATTTAGGCATAAAAGACTGCATTACTTACAAAAACACATACTCAGACACATTTATCATCTTGTACTCATCTCTTCTCCTCCTAGACGCATCTCTTCCTGCTATTTGTTATGGTAATGGAAAGCCTTCACACCCCTGTGGAATTCCTGATTTCCCAACAACTTGGACATATACAAACAGGGCGCAAAGCTGGATCTATGCAGTTAAGCTTGAGAGAAGGCCTAGCACAAGGGGGAAATCTAGAAACTCCCTGAAGGAGCAAAACAATGACAGCCGCTTTTGACAGAAGCAACAGATTAAGCAACTTGATCTGCAATCCGTTATCTCAAATGTATTCTACTGTGCAGACTCAGCAACAAAACCCCAATTTAGCAGCAAAAGAGACATGAAACACAGTACAATTTCACAAAGAGAGTAATCTCTTACATCCTTCAGATAAAACAGATTTGAGAATGTATTTGGCTGTAGGGAATCACTAGGGTTTGAAGCTAAATATACATTTTTTGCTTTAAACAATAACAAATATTATTTTTGATTACCTGGTTTCTTGCATGTTTGTAGAATTTTATAGAAGGGTTAAGAACATGACAAGTCAGAATGTTTGAGGTAGGAACCACGCAGAAAATACAGTAAAGATGATAATAAGGATAGTAAGATGAGAAACAAAAGAGGTTTTTTGGACTGGTCTTATTAAGAAAGCAGAAATACTAGAGACGGGGTCAGAAAGGCTGCCAGGAGCTGCTCATTTAACAGCCATGGTGGAGCAGAGCAGAGCTTCATTCAGCGACACAGCACAGTACAGTACAAAATCTCAAGAATAATGTTTACATAATCTCATACAATTTCAAACAGAACTTTACTTCTAATGTTCATGTTGTAAGTCTTGTTCTTCATGTTTGTCAGAAATAACAAATATATCTGGAATTACTATTTTAAAAGTTCACACAAAACAAAACAAAAAGAAAGGTCTGACAGACTGGGTGGAGGATTTGATAATAGCTGAGCCTAGAAAGTGAGATCAGTATTAAAAGTGCACTGGAAACAAAAGCTACAATAATCAAAGTTGATGATCAGGAAGGAGAATACAACTGTCACTAAAAGAACGAAAAATTTGTCTTTAAAAAAAAAAAACTTGGTAGAGTCCATAGCTAACACAATCCTTTAACAACAGTATTCTCTTCATGTTCCACCTTTTAAAATTGCTCTGGGATAGAGGTGGTCTTGAACAGAACAGCATAACTTTACTGCCTACTTGAATATCAGTTGAGTGTATTCCTGAACTCAGAAGTACACTTAGCTTTTGTATAGCAAAAGCCAGTAAATACAGGACAGGGAGAAGTCATATTAAGCTACTTTCCTATTTCTTCTATTACAACTATGTATCCATAGGAGATAAAATACATACCTCTCCAACATACTCCATCACAAAACTGTTGGTTTTAATTTTCTGGAGGGTTTTTACTCCCCAACCACGGCCGTTGTTAGTTCTGAAGATGCACAGAGAATACGGTGTACCTTTCTGCACTATCCTGTTAGGGCAGTCAGGACCACACCTACAATATGAATTGCATTCATAAATTGGCAAGCCAGGCTGGATTTTCAATTTCTTTTGTTTATTGTAAGCCAAAAGAAATCCAGCCTCCTTTGGACAGCATTTCTCAGCAGGACAGTCGGAGCATTCACAGCCAGTTGTTATTCCATTTATTACATTTATTCCTGGGGCAGGTTTATACTCATTAATGTAGTAAAAGTCTAAAGGAGGGCCTTCGAGATCCACAGTGTTTTCTACAAGAATCATTGCTTTATGATTCTTTTTCCTGTTGAGTTCTTCTTTCCATCTCCGAAGAGCTATTCTTTGCTTAGCCTTCTTTACAATGTAATCTGCAACTGCAGGTTTCAAGGCTTTAACATGGTTTTTCACTTTCAGGGCTTTGCCTTCTTTTACCCGAGATAAATACTCATTCTGGTCACTGAGGAAGTTTTGAAGAAGCACAGGGCATTTCAGATTTTCCAAGGGTTCCCAAGTATTTGAAGATTCTGGCCATCCTTTCCATTTCACAAGATAGTATTCTGTGCCCTTGAAATACAGAAACAGATACAGGCTTAGCCACATTTCACACCATTCTCTGAAATCTAAAATGACAAAGCATACAGACCAAAACCAAAGAGCCACTGGAGTTAACTAATGACATACAGTGAAGAAGGTCTTGACATCCCCGTAACAGTTAGGACTGGGGAGAAAGGTAAAGTAAAAAACAAGCTTTCCATCTGCAAGTTAACTGATAGCACAACTTTGCATACTCTGCAAATCACCTAGGGGCAAAGAAATGCAGTTGGAAAGAAAAACTCAGATCACCAACTCTACTCCTGCAGGAGGCTAGTTCGTTAAAGCAGTTATGTAAGTTAATGTATCCTGTGTACACAAGCAAAAACAGTAACATCTCATACAGAAAAGAAAGTCTAAATTCACCCCTGAAATCTCAGAAAAAAACACTATTTTTTATATCAACCATCATCCTAAAGGAGCAAGCTATTCACAACACTTAGTATTGTATTTACCATCAGCAAGAATAATTTCTACCCTCTTTCATTTAAAATAAAAGACCAAATAACTAGTAACTGTAACAAGGCCAAGTTCTGAAACTGAATTTCACTGGCAAAATTAAGCCATACAAATCCAGCGGCAGCACCTGGTCCCGACTCCTCAAAGGGCAGCAATATTCAGGTGAAATACAGACTGTTATCTTCAAACAAAGGACAAGTATCATAATATATACCAAGCTACAACCTAAAGACATCAATATTTTCCTTTACCTCTTGGTGTAACTTTTTTATTCCAATATCACCATCATTTCAGAAACAGACCTTCCTTAAACATAATGAAAGTGGCAAATATACCACTTCCTGTTCACAGTTCAAGGTTTAAAAGATAGATTGATGTCAGCAAAAGCTTTATCCTCACAGCCTACTATTTTTTATTATCATCAAAGCTACCTTTTGCTTGCTTCCAAACTTCAGCTGAAAGAGTGATCAAATTTGTCTGGATTTCTCTTACCTCGTCTACCTTGTAGTCACACAAATATTCCACCTCATAACTCTTTAGATTCCTGTTGGTGATTCCAATGGATTTACATCTGAGATTTTCCTTCCTACATAATTCTTGGAGGGTCTCAAGTGAAGCTAGACATGGCACATACCAGGCTACAATAAGAAAATTGGTAAAGAATCCTATTTAATGTCTTGGCTAAATCGAACTCATTTACGCACTTGATTGTTTGCCTTATCCCAAAGTCCCCAGGTTATCATTGGCAATAGCAGTTTGTGAGTCTTTTGCACAGTGTTTCGGGAAGCCAAACTTAATCCTGCTGTGGCGCACAAAAGTGAAACAGGTCAATGATCCCCTGCCCGAGCTTTCATTCCGTATAATATTGCATATTCCGTATAATACGTGGCAGATAATAATGCGCAATTAATAGTAAGAACAAAACCTTTTAGAACGCTGCAGCAGTAAGTGAGAAGATACGTAAATACTAGGAATTAGGTAATTTTCCTATGAAGAGCCCCAGAGCTGGGCTAGTGTCGCAGAGAGACCCCGCTCCTTCCGCAAGGCCGAGGGCAACGGCTTGCGGGGAGGGCGCGAGCCCCGAGCGGCTCCTCGAGAAGCAGCGCGCGCTCCTGCCACCCCGGAGGCTTTAACAGGACGCGGCGCGACCACCGGGGCCCGCAGCGGCGCCGGCAGCGGCGCTGGGCGAAGCTCGGAGCGGACGGGACGCCCCGACCGGACCCGACGCGACCCGCGAGGACACGCGGCCGCCCCGAGTTTCGGGAGGCCCCGCGGGCGCCCCGGCCTCCCGCGTGGT
>JAWLRI010000001.1:2202779-2214689 GCA_034781795.1 Crypturellus tataupa | reverse complement strand
GCAACGGCGCTAACGGTCGCGGCGGCCCCGCCCCGCGGCCGCCATCGCGGAGCGGCGGGAGGAGGTGGCTGCCGCCGCGCCCTCCCCATCCCCATCCCCATCCCCGTGGAGAAGGGGGCGCACGCAGGCTCCCCGCTCGGGGGCGAACAGCCTCGCGCTGGTGCTTCTAGCTCCCCCCCGCACCCGTCCCTCTGAGAGAGCCGCTCACCCTGACAGGAAATGTACGTATTCTTTAAAAATACCGCCCTTTAAAAACCCGTTTGAAATAGTTTTAAATCCCAGCTGACACCGCTATGAGAACTGGACTATTTTTAAGTGCCCAGAAGGGCATGTAAATAAACAGAGGCATTGAGGAGCTTGATTCACCCGGCACCTGCCAGGCAAAGGAGCCCAGATGCTTCTTAAGGGCCTTGAAAGAGCACAGAGCAGCAGGAGGGCAGAGGAAAGAGCCAAACAGGCTCCTGTTTGGAAGGAAGCTCCAGGCACAGGGCAGGGCTGTGCCAGCTACAGCATCATCTTGCACACCGAGCAGAGAATTATTTCCAAAAGGCCAAAAAATGGCAAACAAAATGTGCGCTCTCATCATAATTCTCCAAAGAGGCTCTTGCTGCTACAACAGCGTTCAAAGCAGTGCAAAACCCTCCCTACGTGCCATGAAGTTTTATCCTATGGAGTAAAACATGCAGCCCGTGAGCAGTTCTCACGGGGGTTATCACTGAGCAGTCCTTGACTTGGCTTTGTATCACGGCCATGAAGGGTGCACCAGCTCCTGGGTAAGGGCTGCAGGAGCTGACTGCCAGAATGCACGAGACCTTGTAAAAGGCGACATGGGAGCACAAGTCCTCACGCAGGAGTTACTGTTTACCTGTTTTTAAGAGATTAAAGCAGCAGTGGCAGGGGAGGCAGAATTTATAAAGCACTTCATGTAGTTAAGGCCCTGCTCACAATTCCAGCTCTTTGGATTAAGTTTTTTTAACTATGCTCTTGTAAAAGCTACTGCTTTAGGGAGGTAGAAAAAATATTAAAATACATTTTTTTTAGGATATGTAACTGAGAAACATAAACCCTAAACTTCTGTAAGCCTGCAGAAAGGCAGATATTTGGATCCCAGTCTCCCACCTCCCAGACTGGCACCCCCCTCTAGTTCCTGCTTATGCCTACATTTGAGTTAATTTAAAATATATTAAATATTTGGCAAGATAACATGTGGCCCTAAGGAGATCCCAAATCTTGTAAGTGCACGTGCCTGCTTAATCTCCTTTTTATTAATTCACACACACACACAAAAAAAAGGCATCATTTTGCATCCAAACAAATCAATATATACAATGACTTACAAATTAGAAGAGTACCACAACATTGAATATATCAGTAACTGTATAAAAATATTTTATTAACAACACATAAATAAGCACATACACCCCTTAAACACATTTTTTTTCCAGACAGCATCACAAAACCATCTTAAAATAGTTCACAGAAAAATCCTATTGTCCAAGGCCAACCTGAAATAGGCATCACCTCCACAGTATAAGGTAACCTTTTCCTATCAATAAAGAACTTTAATACAATTTGGTACAGTTGTTTGATAGAGGATATTTACAGTAGTTTTGCTGGTTCTAGTTTTGCTGCTGAAACTGCACATATACTGTTCAAATGGGTACAGGCCTTGCTTAGACTACAGAAAAGCCCTTTTCAAATCAAATGAAAAATGTTACAGATTATGTAATATGCTTGTTCCTGAATTACAGACCTGATTTGAACTTTTTAAATGGTGTGGCTGATAATTCAACGCTCTGCTGTTTGCGTGTCTAGATCAACATTTTGTACTTTCTACTCCAAACATACTTTTAACTAGCGTTATGACTTTGGAGGACAAGCCAACAAGAGACAAAAATTGACTTAAAAATGCTTCCTTTCAAATGGGGCTACGATGCCACTTCAACAGTGATGATTTCACTTTTTCCTGTATCTTGATCTGTGCAGGTAACATGCAAGGACCCATCCCTAGATAAAAGAGAAAGGTAAGTTTAGGACTATCTCAAGACGCAGCTTATTAATATGCTAGTGCGTGTTCCAGAGAGCATTAATAGTAATGTTCATGCAGATGAAAGGGAAGAGAAAATATTAAAAACCATGGGAGAACAAGTTGCAACACAGATGAAATTAACTACTCAGCACAGTAAACTAAGCTTAATTTCATAAATAGATATGCAGTCAGATATCTCCATTAAAGCACGTATCTTATCCAAATACAAAACAGAAGACTCTGGAACATGCTTATGCATTTAGATGTTACTGCTGTAACTAAGTTCCTTTAACAGGAGTTTGTAAATAGATATAGGGTAACATAATTCAAAATATTTACCATGGGAACACTGAGTAGTGGTAACCAATAAGCATGCGTTCTCAAAACACAAGAGTTCTACTTTAAAAGAATATTTCTACTTTTCTAAATACCAAGCATGCTTCAAAGAAGAAAACCTCAGTTTTAAGCCAAAGAATTAGAGATCGTATCAAAAAAAACCTCTTTAACACACTGGAAGTTTTCTGCACAATATGATTACATATATAAGCTATAAGGCATTTCCCTTATCTACCTTAACTACAAATATCTGTATGACTAGCAAAATACTTCTAATGAAATCTATGAAAAGAGCATTAATACATCTGATAGAACCACATTTTGCACTCAAACAGCCAGTAGTTTCTTAGCAACACCAAGGCAACGTTCTTATTTAGAAAAGCAATATGAACTTTGTGGCAATCCTCAGAAGACAAGCAGATGTTTTAACTACTTTAACATATAATAGTGAAATTCTATTCCAAATGATTACTTCTATTAAGGCCCAAGCAAGTCAGAAATCCCTTCAAATAATTTTCCTGTTTAAATGGAAGACATGAGACCTTCTCCACTTAAATCTACCGTAGAAGGCAGATTTGGGAAGCTTGATTTCCTGTAGCATCATTTCTCATGCTTAACAATACTGTTTTTAATGTTAAAACCACAGACTTTTGTCACAAATGAAGCATATATAAGAAGTCCTTCATGGATTCATTAGTAACTAATGAATACAGATTACAATTTGGTTTGTCCTGAGAGTGAGGATATAGTAAAATTACCCAATCGCTCCTCACAGGGATTTTGGTATCTCGACTACTGCCAAGCACAGTTAAACCGATCAGCTGTTCAAAGATACCCAAGAGTTCTCTACACAGCTGCATTAAGTTTTATTTCTTCACTATCAAACCAAAAAGCTGCATAATTTGAGAGACAGTGAAAGAAAACTGTAAAGTTCTGCCGCATCTGCATGAATATAGTATTTGTGAATTGATGATGCCACCAAAACAGTTCTGTCAAGTTACAGTAATGAAAGATGACAAGATAAACTGATTTTGGGGGGTGGAGATGAAAGGGTAGGAGACATTTACTCATTAGCACCACACAAGTTCAACAGAAGAACAAGACATATTTTGTGTACCTCTTCATGGTGAGGACAGTTAATATATCATGTAGGCCATCCTCCTTTTTATCTAAATCTTGGAGAACAATCTATTAAAAAGAAATAAGAAAATTTAAATTTAAATTCTCTAAACTTGAGCATAAGAGTTTAATAAAAAGCAGGATACAAGTGATAAGGTACACAATTTGTTTAGCACATGCTAATAATAATTTAACACCAAAGCATGCCCTAGTGTACTTCATATACCTGCAGTGCAATTCTATAGTTATTTAGTTATTTGACTGCCTGTTTTCATGTTTCTGGGCCTATTACTGAGAAGACTGGAGAACTTAACAGCTCCATAGTGAGAATAAGCACTGAACAATGACCTCTATCTGGGATCAGTTCTAATTACTACATGACATCCTATCCCCTCACAGACCTTTAGGCAAGACTAAGGTAGAGATTTAGATTTAAGAACTGTTTACATATTTCATAGTACATTCATTAAAGAATGCCTGGGGTCAATTTCCAAGAGGATCCATGTGATTCTCACTTTTCAACAAGAGGGCTGCAGGTAGGGTTGGCTTTTTTTTTTCCTTGACTTCAAGTTATTCACATGAAAAGGCATATGAATCTGCATACACTCACTTGTGCAAATTTGCCTTCTTCACTCAAAGGACTCTTTCCTAATGACTCGTATAGCTCAAGGCACACAGAAGACGTGTTTCCAGGTGCATGCAAGGTGTGCTGCCTTCGAGCTGGTAGTGGTGTCCCTGATGGAAACAGCACTGTGAATCTGTCAGCCCCCGACTCATCTACTCCCTTAAAAAGAAGCAAAAAAAAAAAAAAAAGAGTCCATGACTTTCTCTACACTTCAGTGAGCTGGAAGCTATAAAACAGTGCACCATGCAAAAAGAAAATAAACCCCTCAAGATTCATTCTTTTTGCTGTACTTACCATCACAGCAATTCCAAAAAATGAAATTACTACAAGTAAATGATAAATCCAGTATTACGACATTGAAAAGGTCAAATTTAACACTTGCTGAAATCAACAGAAGTTTTTGACAGTTCTAAAAAACTTAAATTGGCACTTGGAGCTGACCTATAACCTATTTTAAAAGCAATACCACATCTCTAACATCAGTAACACATATGTATTAATTGTTCAAAAGTTAAATAATTTTGACCCTACCTTAAGTAGAATATCTCTAGCAGAACATTCAATTAAGAGTGCTTCATCTTCTAAGGATGGATTCTCTTTCCCTAGTAGAATTCCTGCCTCTATGGCTGCACCAATGGGAATTACTTCATCCGGAGGAATAGAATTCAACAACTCCACAGCTGGAAAGATGTCTTTGATCAGCTGCTGTAGTTTTGGGATTCGAGCAGACCCACCGCACAGGACTACCTGGAAAACATGCCTCAATAACTTCAAATCTTCCTTCACAACTATCAGCAGAGGCAGGTTCCAACTCTCAGTACAGAAGCACACACTGCTATGGGATATTTTATTATCTGTTGCTAGTAGAAGAGTTACACTGGCTTGATTTTTCACATTTGAAGTTAAAAAAAAAAAAGCTTGCAAGCTTGAAAAAGTACATAAATATCTCTTCACATAAAAACTAGATTAAGATGTGTAAAAACAAACAAACAAACAAAAAACACAACACACTAAGGAATCCAACGTAAAACTACGTTTGGTTGGAATGAACCTCCAGAGATCATCAAGCTCAACCTCTTGCTCAAAACAGATCCAGTTAGAAAAGACTGCCGAGGACCTTATCTCTAAAGACAGGGTAGCTACCAGCTCTCTTGGGCCTCCGTTTCAGCATCTGACCACCTCACAGTAAAAATAATTACTTTTTATCTAGAATTTCCACACTGCAACTTGCGCCTGTTGCCACTTACACTTCCATCACATAGTCTAACTGTCAGGTTTTGCCCTGCCTGCCTTCCCATTAGATTAGAGGGCTGTAGACAACAGTAATGTCTCCTCCGAACCATCTCAACTTCATGCTGAACAAACCCAGTTCTCCTAGTCTTGCTTTCAAATCATATGCTCCGGCCCCAAAGCATCCGGTGCTGTCGAACTTTTTCTTCTCCAAATGGAGCATATAAAATCCATATACAGTCTCCATAGAAAACAAGCACCTTCCTACACCTACTGACTATACTTTTACTATTAGAGGACAGCAAGCTGCCTTTCCTGCAGTGAACACACTGCCAACCCCTGCTCAGCTTGTTCACCAGGACCCTGAGGTCTTTCTGTCTGTTTAGCCCCCAACTGTCCTGATCTATGGGCTTCCTGCACCCCAAATGCAGGGCTCCACATTTGCCTGTGATGAACTTCATGATTCTCCTCCTGTCAGTCCATTTCTCTCACATTTTGAGTTTCCCTAAATAGCAGCCCAGCCCTTCAGTGCATCAATTGCTCCCTCCAGTTTGATATTGTCTGCAAACTTGCTGATAGTACATAGTACCCCATCATTTATGTATCATCATCAGGATGGTATCATTGCCACCAGGAAACAAAAGACAGTCTGTGAACAACAGCCTAGGACACGTCATTAGCCTAGAAGTCAGAAATCAAATAGTGAATAATTAGAAAATGCTGCTCAGTTACACACAGGATTCAGATGATATTGCTTAGTGAATATGTAGTTGCAAAACAAACTTTTGACTCAGAAATAAACTTTTGCTCTTCCTTGAGCCCTAATGCTCAAAGCAAGGACAGGAGCCCTAAGAGTCTGAGCCTACATACTTAGTTGAACCTGACCAAAAATGATTAAACACATCAGGAAATAAACTTGTAACAGTTTAAGGGAAACAGGTCTCATGCATTCCCTATGGAGTTAAAAAGCATACTGGAGACAAATGATTTCCATTATTACCTTATTAATATCATCTGCTGTAAATCCAACTTGTTCCAAGAGTTTTTTAATTGCTTCTATACATCTATTAAAAAGTGGAAAGCAAATAAGCTCAAATCTGGCCCTGGAAGGAGAGAAAAGAAAAAAAAAAAAAAAAAAAGAAGAGAGAGAGAGAAAAAAGAATTGAGAAATACTATTTCATCCATTAGATCCAAAGAATGGATTTTGCTGTGAAAATCATGGAATCATCTATCTGCATTATTGTTTCTGCCACTAACACCTATTCAGACTGCCGATTTTTTTCTTTTTGATGCACTCTAGCAAGAGTTCCCTCACTTAGTTTTCCCGTGCAAGTAAAGAAAATTAAGAAGTGAAAAACCTGGGACCACTTCTCTGAAGATACACACAGACTGAAGCACACCAACTGAATCTGCAGAGGCAAATCAGCTTCTGCATGTATGCAAGACTAGGTACTTAAAACAAGCATTAAAACAAAACAAAACCAAACAAACAAAAAACCTTTAGGTTTGTTTCAAGCTCTTTCAAGTCTGTAGAGGAAGCTTCACCCTGCATGTGCACAAAAATCAGGCTCTACAACACTGCAGTCCATAGGACTACAATCCTAGTCGAAGGTGAAGCAAAAGGATGTTGTGCAGCAGAACTTCTTGGATCTGCAGACACACTGTGCCTTATTTCACGAAATCCAACTGCTGCAACAATGCACATAAAAGACTAGTTCATTTTACCAAAGTTGACAACAGTTGAAGAGCAACTTAACAACAACAACAACAAAAAAAAACCCAAGTATTTCATGAAGAGATTGTTGCAAGAGGAAAGTAGCTTGCAGGAAAACACAACAGTATAAACAAGACAGAAAGCATCTTTCCACTCCCAGTTAGAAAAGACAGTCAGTAAAGTTTCCCCAATTCCTGTACTTCTGGAGCTCATAAAAGCCTTTAATTTTAGGAGTGCAATAACAGAACAAAAGCACTCTGATATCAGTCTCAATTCCTGTTTCGTTTCAGTTGAACAGGTTCCAAATATAGGGTCTCTCTGCATCTTTTTTTCAGTATATTTTCAAACCATTATTGCAATATCATGCAGTTGTTCTGATCTGCGACTGCAGATCTTGCTCATAACAGAACCATTAACCTGAGACAAAGCAGGAAGAAAACAAGTTTCAGAATTCATTTTACCTGGACACATTGCAATCGAAATCCAAGCCATCATACAGGGAATCTACAAAACAGTTTGCACTTCCCAGAGTTGACAACGAGTGCTTTGCAACATCAGCGCTGTTCATTAACTTCATCATGGCTCTGGGATTCCCTCTGATATCATGTTTACAAGACCTATTTAAACAGAAACACAGATTTAGGAAGGCAGATACTTGCATGATGTGCTAACTTTCCAAAAGGAAGAAGGGGTTAAAGCTATTGAATAATTTTCAACCTACATTTTAGTACTGCCTATAGTGCCACTATCAAAAGTTTACCAAGAATAAAAATGGCTATTTCATATTCAACTAGAGAACAGTGTGTAGAGGCACTCCTGTGAACTCAGACATTAGTGTTTCAGATAGATGTTTTAGTCTTCCACAGAGAAGTTTCTCCTCTGAATAAATCTTCTAAGTAACTGCAAAAAACAGCAAGAAAATGCCTGCAAGTCAAGTGATTTTAGCCACAGAAATTGCAAGTAATTAAGAGATTTAAAAAATTCTCTATAAAATTTAGAAAAGCATGAAAACACTAATATTTTCAGGCATATTCCTTTTCAATACCACAGTCCTTTCAAAAGCTGAAATTTTTAAAAGAACTGTCACCAAAAAGTCCTAACTTCTGCTAAGACACTGGATTTTTGTTCATCAGTGTGACACACAGGTTTCAACCTTACGACTCAGACCACCCCATGGTCTTTCATGCCAAGTCACCCAAACATCCACAACAGCAAGTTAAATCTGCTCAAAGCTTTTAATTAAAAGGATATAGTCAGTGGCAATATGCATTACCTCAAATAGTCCATAATAGAGCCCCCAAAAAGCCACCTCCTAATTTAGTACTGAATTCAGATAATGTCTACCCCAAACCAAACATCCTCCTCCTCCTTCCCAACAGCTGATTGTTCCTGTATATTTCAAAGTTATTTCAGTCAGGGACAGTCTGAAATCAGACAGAAGTAGTAACAATATTTTTTAAAAGCAAGTATTAGATAATGTACTTTTTGTCCCAACAACAACATATGTACTTGGAAATCAAAAACATACCTCTGAAATTCAGATGCTAAGTGTTGTGCTAAGGCTTCTGTGAAGCAAACTCCACCTATGCTATCATCTGTGTTTGTAGCAAGAACACGGTATATTCCACTGTTTACTTCTATGATTGTGATGGAGAGCGACGTTCCACCAAGTTTATAGACCAACACGTTGCTGTCAGTGTAAAAAAAAAAAAAAAAAAAAAAAAAAAGTATTAAAATTATCTACGGTTGTTTGCTTTGATACACTTTCTAAAAGCTATCATCTTAGTATATTACAGGTTTTGATCAGTTCTTTGTAAAGAGAATTTGATTTGGGCTGATTTGATTTCATGTATCCGTAGTACCAGCAACTATTTTAGTGTTCCCTAAATAAGATACATACATAGCAAGAGTAGCCAGTGTTTATCCTAACATTATCCCTGAACATTAGCTTTAGCATTATACAACCCAGCTATAAAAAAAGAAAACCCTCCAAAAAACCCACACACATCCATTTGGCTTGCAAACAAGCTCTGCTATTTTGGAAAATCTTATGAATTATTTGAATACTCACATATAGGAAAGCAAACCCACCAACTGCATCTAGGAACTCAGTTTTAGTCATTCTACTGTGTGCAAAATGACAGGAACTCCCACAGTTAAAGATCAGCTTCACCCAAATCCTTGCAAGTAACAGGATATAACAGGATACATCTTTCTTTAAGCTAGTCTGCTCATTAAAAAGTAAGATGCATCTGTTTCCACACTCTGCCTTACAAAACAAACCACACACTACAAAGCAGTTTAAACATTATGGGCTACTGGCAAACAGCTTTATTGAGAAAAATGAGAAAACAAAAATAATATTTTGATGCTTTGCATTTACTTCAACACAGCATTCCCTCCGCACTTAGGATTTCTCAGGATAGAACCTCTATAGATTAACTAGTAGCTTAAATCTAAGGAGCAAAATATTAGAATTTTACCTTTTCCCAGTGGGTGAATCTTGGCCAATTCCATAAGCCAGGAGTGCTGCAGATGGTTCATGGATTAACCTCATAACATTAAATCCAGCAGCTGCAGCTGCTTCCCTGTGATAAGGCATAACAGCATTTCATAATAGCATTTAATGATTTCACTATAGTTATGCACGCTATCAAGACTTCATCACAACTAAATATGCCACCAATTCAGAACTTGGTTGCAGCATGATAATAAAAAAGTAATCAGAAGAGAAAAACTGAAAAACTTCAGTTGCTAATGTGTTCTTCAGGTAGTTGGTTCTGTGATTATTGACAAGGAAAACACCAATGTACAGCCTTCTATATACCATTAAGCAAGGGAAAAAAAAAAAAAAAAAAAAAAACACAAAACCACACACGTAAACCAAAAAACAAAAATAAACCGCAAGATGAAAAACCAACACAAATAAGGAAATAAAGGAACTTATTCCCAAGTGTATGGAACTATGCAGTTTTGATCCTGCCAGGATCCTTTGAACTTCGCCAAGCAGCCACATGTCTAACAACATTTTTGTCTTTATATTCAGCATTAGCTGTGTGACAAGGAGTCCTCAACGATACCATGTACTGCCACCTGGGTTGGCGAGTTTTGCTGTACGAGACAGTAGAAAATCAATGAGGAAGACTGAGGCAAACTGGACATATTTTTCTAAGAGTATATGAAGAGAAATACCACTTCTGCATTTAAATTCCAACTCTGAGCTCATCAAAATTCCCTCTCATTTAAAGTGAATCATAAAGAATTATGAAAGAATTATAAAGAATCATAAAGTTAAGATTTTATTGCCAATTACTACATTTTCACTATTCAGACTAGCATTCAACTTCTCAACTGATGGCAAAAAGTCTATCAGAAGACAGTCTGCGTTTAGGCATGTTAAAATTTAACAGAAAAACCTTAATCCTCTTACCCAAGGGCATTTTTCTGATTCTCTCCAAAATCAAATGGTACAGTGATAACAACGTCGTTTACATCTGAACCCAATGCAGACTGAGCAGTTTCTGTTTATAAACATAGGTAGAATATGTTGATTAAAAGCAAAAATAAAAACCACACCTCAAAAATAAGGAGAGCTTAACTAAAATCATAAGATATTTTAATTTATTACATACCTTTCATTTTACTGAAAATTAGTTTTGCAACATCTTCTGGGTTAATAAGTTTATTATCTATTTCATAATGAAGCTTTCCATTCTTCTCAACTACCTATTAAAAAAAGAAAAATATATTCATTAGATATATAATTTGGTTATTAATGATAAAACAGTGCTTAACTTAATTTCCATTTGAAATAAAATGCACTGGACTTATTAATACTCTCTATGCTAGCATTCTACTGTAAGGGAATAAACACTTCTAAAGTATTTATCAAAGACAGACTTATCATCAAGAAACCTTCTACTGTCCAATAAATATTAATGTCACATATTATGGACTTACAGGCTCCAGACTTCCTTCTGTAATTACAGGATTTTCCTTAGTACAAAATGAAATTTCATAGCAAAAGTGCTTGCTTATATTCTGCACTGGTCATCTACATAAGCCAACAGGGAGACTCAAAGACTACAGAAAAATCTCATTCCTCTCCTAGGATTGAGTCAAACCCTAGTTAAAACTTACTAAGTGGTGTGCTTACTCACATACTCAAAGAACATGAAGTAAAAAGAGTTTTGTAAGATTTAAGGCAATTCTTCTCTTGCTTTACCAGAAGATTCCCAGTAACAAGCCCAGTATTAGCCAAATAAATAATGTGATGAAAGTCAAGTGATTAAGCATTCACACACACAAAATGCCCTTTCACGAGTGACTTCTAACAACATTAAGGAACACTACAACATCATTACCTAAATATATTAAAAGAATCATCCCTTTTGAGAATGCCCCAGAGACGTAAGTAATTTTTCTGTTAGACAATATTTTGATGGCAGCTTTCAGAACACAGTGAAACCTCCACTTCTGAGTGGAAAACACGTCCCACTTAGCATCATACAGACCTCACATAAAGACAGCTGATCACTAGAAAAAAGAAGCATGGTTTGACACAAACAATGCAATAAAAAACCCTGTGAAACAACACAAGTTATTCTGAGAACAGCAATAAGAATTGAATCTTACTCACTGAACACTTGCTTTCCGAAATGTATTTCTCGGCTTGCGGGTCACCAGAGCTATCAAGACAAATTAAAAAAATTAATAAAAAAAAAATAAATAAAAATCAGTAAAAAAAAATCAGTTTCAAAAAAAAAAAAAAAAACAAAAAAAACAACACAAGTTATTCTGAGAACAGCAATAAGAATTGAATCTTACTCACTGAACACTTGCTTTCCGAAATGTATT
>JAWLRI010000001.1:2186652-2202679 GCA_034781795.1 Crypturellus tataupa | reverse complement strand
AAAAAAAAAAAAAAAAAACAAAAAAAACAAAAAAAAAAACCACACTCTTGCTGACATTCCTAATAAGGTCTATTGTATACGAAACTATAGTTCAGTTGAAATCCTATTCTCACCACGGATATCTATACAAAAGAAAGAAAACGTTTCTGACTGACAGTATCTTTTGATCTCTTTCCCCCCATACTAAGAAAGAAATAATATGCACATTAGGAAAAACAGGACATAATATTAAAAGGGGGGAAAAAATCTAATATTATCCTCAATGATGAATTATAAAGTTATTTTTATTGACGTAACACGGCAGCAATAAACTGTCTTTAATTTATATTGATTACAGAAAGATATGGTTTTGAAGCAAAACTCTAATAAAAGCATCAGAACAGATAGAATAGCACCTGGTTAACTTATTTCAGCTACAGAGCTGTCACAAGAAGATTATCACTAAAATGTTTTGATAAGATAATTCAGTGTAGAGCAATGAAGATGATTAAGGGACTGGAGCATCTATTGTACAAAGAAAGACTAAATGAGCTGGGCCTATTTAGCCTGGAGAAGATAAGATTGAGGGTAGATCTTATCAATATGTATAAATAACTTGAGAGGGAATGTAAAGAGGAATGAGGTCAAACTCTTCTCGGTAGTGGCCAGTGACAGGACAAGGGTAATGGGTACAAGTCGAACCCCAGGCAGTGCCACCTCCACGTGAGGAAGAACTTCTCTGCTGTGAGGGTGCCAGAGCCCTGGCCCAGGCTGCCCAGAGAGGCTGTGGAGTCTCCTTCTCTGGAGATCTTCCAAACCCGCCTGGATGCCACCCTGTGCCCCGTGCTGTGGGTGTCCCTGCTGGAGCAGGGGTTGGACTGGGTGATCTCTAGAGGTCCCTTCCAACCTCAACCAGTCTGTGAATCACTGAAGTCAGACATCGGCCATCAACTTTAGCTTTAAGTCAACATACCTGTCATTGGAAGTCATCACTAGTGCTCTAAGCAAAGAATAACAAGTATTTCACCAACACATTTCATAGTTGTCATAACGAGTGATTCAAATTTAGATGTACCAAACCAGAGTTGATTTTAGACTTGGTAACTTTTTCAAGTTTAAATAACTAACTAAGATGTCTTTGTTTGTTTAAAACCTAAGCACCTATCACAAGCAAATATTCTACTTATTACTGCATCCCCATTGAAACATTAACATGGAAACCAATTCAGGTATGAAACACTCTGCACCTTCTTGAAACTGCAGTGAAACACTGGATAACTTTCCACGGTATGTCAGGTGCACAGCTCCTGACACAGAGTGAATTAACTGCTGGTCCTTACAAGTATGAAACACCGTCACACAAAACCACCGCTCGTGCGCTGCCCCTACCTGCGGCCCAGGATGTGCTTCACCTTCACCACGGTGCTCGCCAGGTTCCGGACCCTGCTCTGCTTCGCGGCCAGCCCGACCACCTGCGGGGCAGAGCGGGGTGGCCGTGAGCGGCGCCAGGGCCGTCCGCGTCCCCGCCCGCCGCCTCCTCCTCACCTCCTCGCTCTCCGAGAACGCCACGACGGCCGGAGTGACGCGGTCCCCTGCGTCGTTGGCCACCACGTCCGCGCGCCCATCCTGCGGGGAGAGACACGAGTGGCCCATGAGCAGCAGCAGCAGCAGCAGCAGCAGCAGCAGCAGCAGCAGCAGCTGCTCCCGCCGCCGCCCCGGCCCTCACCTTGTAGATGGCGGCGCACGCACACGTCGCGCCCAGGTGCACGCCGATGGCCGCCATAACCCCACAATGCACCCCGCCCCTCCCCCCTCCCCGCCGCCGAGCCAATCCCGCTGCCCGCTGTGCGCCGCCCGCCAATCAGAGCCCGCAGCGCCCCCTCCCACCTCCTCCTTGCGGCCCCTCCTCCTCGGATCCTCCTGGGAGTGTCATCGGCGCGGCCACCAATGGGAAAAATCGGGAGAAGGGCGTCATCGCGCATGGCAACAGGGCAGAGCCGCCGTGCGAGGGCGCGGCCGTTACCCGCCCCTTTGGGCCTCCCTCGTGTGGAGAAACGGACGCGTCGGGAACAGAAACGTCCCTGTTTCCTGCTGGAAACAGTGCCCGGACGCCCCTTCCTTGTGTGCGAGCCCTGCCACAGCCCAGGCAGGGGAAAGAAAGGAGGAGAACATTTTTAGGCTTGTATTTGAGCTAGCGCACAGCCGAGAGGCATCACAAAGCGGTATCGAGTGCGGTTTTGGTGGCACTTTCCCAGTACATTATTCTGTAATAACTCTGGTTCGGCTTGTTTGGCATTCGCTAGAGTCATCGGCAAGCGACAGATGCGGCCGCAATTTGGCAAGAGGCCTTTACATTCCCGGGTAGGTTCATCGGGAAGCAGACTCACCGTGCTCGCTGTGCTCAAAGCGGGATTTCTTAATTCCCATTGCACAAAATGCTCTGGTTTAGCCAGCTCCTCTGCTGAAACCTCTTGGTGTTATTTCCTGTCCAAGAGCTAGAGGTGAGAGCTCCCCAGTCCATGGCACGTCCCTCAGCCAACCCCACAAGACAGATTTAACACCGTGAGGCCAACATTGGCAAATGTAAAATTAACCTTTGCAAAAGCTCAAGATATTTTGCACTGAGCGCTCACAGTCAGCTGAGAAGTTGGATGCAGAAGTGGATTCCCACTACACTGTGCAGACTGAGGTGACTGCCTGCCGTACTATTGTATGGAGATCATGGAGATTATGGCAAAAAGGGGCAACTCTGCTAAGTGTTTTAAGTGGGGGCGTCTCTGTTGAACAACAGTCTGTTTTGTGGCTGGCAAACAGTACGTGCTCTAAAATCCCCCTGGGGTGAGGGAAGAAGGGTGGGAGAACTTCTTTTAATTATCTCGTGCATGTTCGGGCTTAATTCTGAGGAAATAACGCTCTGAGGAGACTAAAGGCAGCAGCGGCAAGACGGAGGCCTGTGCTGTGCTCCGGCCTCGGTTGTGAGCAGGGTCAGCAGAGCCGATATCCAGGGAGGCTCCAGGGAGATGTCAGTGGCCGGGGGAGCCGGAATCCACGAGGCGGCACTTCCCTCCCGGGTTTGGAGGCGGCCGGTTCCCCGGACAGCATGAGGATGAACGTTTCCCCATCTCCTCCCGCTGGGGGATCTGTGTGGGTGTCATCCTCAAAGGTGGAGGATTCCAGTGGGGAGCTAAAGCCCTCTCTGTGCCCTAACACTTGCCACATGTTTCAAAGCACTTGACGAAGTTACTTTCACTGTTCTCATTGCTTCGCTGTCACAGCAACTAAGGGATATGGAAGGGCGAGTTCATATTACTGTATCAGATTAATTAAATCTTTCTGTTAAATTTTAGCAAGCTGAACAGAATACTTTTTACGAACATAGCTTCAAGGCTGACTGCTTTGGCATCTTTCCCCACTGCAATCTGAAAAATAAAATAGACACCTTGAGAAGCAAATCTGTAAAAAAGTTGGCATTAATGCCTGTAGGTGGCATAAATGCAGCATGTAACTGCAGTGCCTTACAAATATTCTGCAACATTGAATCTGCTTGTCAGCTCAGGTTCGGAGTAAAGTTGAAGCCAGATTTTCTTTTTTTCTTACACCAGAGTGCTTATTAGGAATATCTCAAAGTATTTTTGCATTTGCAGTAACATAAAGCATATTAAAATGTGCTTATGCTTGGAAGTCAAAAATGTTAGTTTTCTTGTACTCTTTTCTTGAAAAGGCTTTGCTTGCCTGCAAAATAGCCCATCATTTATGGTACCCCCCCCATTTCACAAGCTTGAGTCACCAAGTCACAAAAATTTTGTGGTTTTACAGCCCGAGACAACCAAAACTCTGATCCAAGACAGTGCTGGGTGTTGACTAGAAGAGCTGCTGACCCACATTGAGGTATCCGGAGGGATTTAGCTCCAGCTGACACAGTCTGAAAACAGCATTGACCTGAAGAAACCAACCTGCTCCAGACTGCTCTGCTGCACTTCTCTTCTGGCTCCATTCTGCCCACTGCAGATGAGGCACTAGTGGCTAATTAAACACACGGGGTGTTGATAGGTAGAGTTGGCACTCAGAGAAATCCCCTTTGAGAAGTCTTTGTAGCCCATTAGGAAAGCCAGATAGCTGAGATTTTATTTAGAGTAAGAATAAATATGCATTACAGATAATTGCACGTACAGTTTAAGTGGCTAAAATAAGAAATACGCATTACCCTTAGTGCTGTTTTGTAGACCGCCAGGTCTACACCGCTAGGCACATCTACGATGGCCACGGCTGAACAATTTTAGTACTCATGCCAAGTCTGAGAATTTTTAAACATACATTTAAGTTAACTTTTTTCCAAGGACAATAACAGAAAAAAAAAAAAAAAAAAAAAAAGCTTCAAGTAACTTCCTTTCAAAATTTTGGCCTTTTTCCTCTGCATGTTCCACTTTTTCCATCTCCTAAATGATGCCAGAATCACTTTACATGGATGTTGAGTGCTTGTAATAATAGATAGGAAGTGTTCTGAGCCCTTTAGCTGGAAGAAGCCTTGTAGATAGAAAATGTCTGTGTTAGTAAGGCAGCCCAAAGTCCTGATGTTACAAAGGGAGCAGTGATGCCCTCCCAGAGCCTTCCCAGAAGATTTCAATGTGAAAAATGCTTGAAATTCACTTTTGCAGTTCTAGTGGAAAACCTTGTGTCCGTGGAGAACTGGGATGAGTTTCACATTCTGTAGCTTGATTGCAGTACAAAAGTGAACAGTACCTAAATTAGCAGTTCTTAAACGGCTAATTGAATCAGTGACCCTGAGCTGACTACACCAAAGCAGGTTGTGGTCAGCATCAGATCAGCTAGTGACAGGTATTTTATAGGATCTGACTTAGGGGCGAGGGTGCTGGCTTGAAACAAGAAGTTATTTTTGTGTTCCGATAGAGATGTACTGTGTAACCATGTGCAAGTTATTTCTTTTTACTGCTTCTTGAGCTCTTCAAGAAACTACAGCAGTACCACTGCAGTAGTAGTTCCCTTCCTCCCAAAGGTTAACGAGGATAACTGCACTAATTAGTTATCTGCTTAGAGGTGATAGTAATTGGACAGGGTACCTAGACCATAGCTCTTCCTTATCTCTGCTGACCACTCTTGGGCCATATCATGTCAACTAAATTGATTCTGGAATGAATGGTTAAACACATTTAAATGTCCACGTTAAAAACAACTCTTTAAGATTAGCTTTATTGAACTGAGATCAAAGTGGTGATATATTCTGAGCTGCTTTTATTAAAAAAAATGTGTTAATGAGATCCATACAGAACCGACAGAATGAATTCCTTTCCCACAGACAAAGCTACCATTATCTATAAAGCTAAAAGATCAAATTAAACTTCTTTTTAAACTCCATAGCAGTATTCTTGTTTTGTTTCTTTCTTTTTTTTAATCGTTCATGATCCCTGTCTTTAGCTAACTTGTTAACATTCCTTTGGCAGCTTTACCAGTTTCTGCTGTTCAGCTTAAGGATTTTATTTTCTTGCTGCAGCATATAAAGAATTTTTGGACAAATTTTACAATTCTCTAAAAAGAGATTACAATTTTGCTGTGGACACTATAGAGAAAGAGCTGGTCAGCAGCTGTGAGGATGCAGAAGGGGAAGGACAGTATCTGGAACTATTCTCTTTTGTCTTAAGATCTAAGAAAGTCTTTTAAATGGTAAAATTTCTATTAGATAATATCTGTCCATCTGCACTCATGGACATTAGTTCAGATCCAGTAATGACAATAATAACTGATAATTACTAGTAACAATGGACAGTCCTGTGGTCTGTAGGAAATGAGTTTGCAGTTAATTTTCAGTGTATATGGACCCATGTTGTTAGTCAGCCTTTGAAATCCATGGGATTCTTTCCAGCAGCTTTCCCAGTCATTGGCTGGGACCCTAAATGGACAATTGCAAGAGGGGAAAATTAGCTTAGTTGTTGGCAGTTCAGCAACTGCGTGCTGAATAGATACTGTGAAATCCCTGCTTACCTTTCCAGACTGAATCTTGTAGGGCCAAGGGCTGAGGAGGAAGGAGGCTTCTTATAAACAGACAGCTGCACCATTTTCCTTTTGCTAAAGAAACTTAGGGCTAAGGTATTGCAGGCATCCAATATTTTTAACTGCATGGAGATCGTCTAGTATTCTTGGTCTGGGTCCAGCTAACTTAATGTAAGAGACTATCATAGTTTCTAAAATGCTTGAAGATTAAAAGAAGCTTCTGTTTCAGGGCAGGCCCAGGGTCTCTGCAAATAGGGCAGTTTACATGGGCTGATCCTACTGAAGAAGCTTCCTGGATTTATGTTGTAAAATCCCCGTGTGTTCTCATGTCAGTCAGCTGTGCTTCGGGGGCTCCTCACTTCTTCCCTAGTGCTCAGTAGGGAAGGAAATAACCTCCCTTCCTCTCCTCCCTCTGGTAAGCAGCGTTTTCTGGTTTCTCCCACTGAGAATTGGGAGTGTTAGGTCAGGCTCAGCATTGCCTGAACACAGTTACGTGTCTCCTAGAGTGATTCTGGCTTGTGTTTGCAGCAGAGGAGATGTATATGGGCAGCACCAATCTTAGGAACCTCCCTGCTGAGAAAAAACATACACTGAATTTCCTGCTTCTGGTTTCCCCAGGTTATCATTTGGGGATGTTCAGGGGTTGTCCTCTTGCCCAGACACAATTCCTCTGAGTTCTGTTCGACCACAGAACAAAAAGACAAACTCTGCTGTGAAGAATTTACAATCAAAATATAAGTGAAACATGAGATCGCAATCAGATGGACCAGGGTGCAAAGAAACCATGAACCAGCCAGCCCAGGCCATAGGCAGGAGTTTCAGCAAACCGGCCTGCTATGTGCTTTTTAAAAGACTCTTTTGTATTAACCATGGATCGACCACGTGAAGAGAAGGATCCCATCCTTAATTTAAAACCACAGGGGGTCTGTTTGTCTTCTCCAAGTTTAAAAAACTGCTAGAAATATGCCACTGCTTTCAATATGATGCACTTCACAAGGAGAGAGCAGTGCTTCGCTGGTGTACCCCTTTATTCATTAATTCATTGGATTGCACATTCATTACATTTGTGACAGATTGATGTAGTGCACAGATTACCTTCAGGATATATTTTAGGTACAGAATTAAACAGAATATTGGCAGATAGTTACAACATTCAAATGCTCCCCTGCTGTTTTGGTGCTTGCAGCCCCCCACCCCCAAGGGCTCCATGGCTTAGGGCATTCCTCCCTTTTCGGGATCCCTGTGGCAATGCTCTCCTCTCCCTCGGTATTAACCCCAGCTCCTAGATGGTTTTGTACTTTTAGTGGGTGTAGACAGAGCCACCAGCACCCACAGAAATAGTTGCTGAAGTCAGTTGCCCCATAGGTTCCCATGTGTGGATGCCAAGTATCTCTGAAAAGCTTACAACCCCCAATACTCAGTTCAGGGCTCTCAAATGTGGTAGGTCCAGGTCCAAAAGCAAATTATTTGGACTTGGAGTCTTGTTGTCTAGTCCCTGCTCACAGACCCTTTCAATTCCCTAGCCTTTCTAAACCTGAATAGAAAGAGAAATAAATAGTTCTGTCCCCCCTCCCTCCCTGTGTTCATCTACTCACAGATGAGGCCAGAAAAAGTAACGAGTTTGGGGGTTATATTTCGTGCCAGCCAGAGCTGCCTTTGTTGCAGCCAGCGCGGGGGAGTCACGCCGGCGGCGGCAGTTTCCCAGCGCCCGGCGAGGAGGAGCAGCGCCGCATCCCTCACAGAGAGGTGGCTCGTCCAAGTCCAGCAGCTGTTAACAAAGACTGCAGAGTTTTAAATAACTCGAATAAATGAAACCTCTTCTCCCTCTTCAGTTAATCAGTCTTCGCTTTGTTTTTGTGTCAAAAAAACATGCTTGCTCTCACCCACAGAGTCTTTCATGGCAGATAAAAACTGAATGCGGGACATGAACAGACAGTCCCGTGGAATGAAAGAAGCCTCGTTTTGAAAGCTTTTGAGTCTTGTGGTTGAGCTGCTGCTCTTGTCCTAACAGTTCAAGGGCTGGCACAGGCTTTTCCCACAGCTAGTGGCGCTTTGTGGCTCCCTCTCCTGTGTGGTTCCTCTGGTGTCTCGTGAGGCTCATTCTATAGTCTTCCTCTTGGGGAGAGGAAGGCCGCAAACATCCCTAAATGGAGGGCAAAAAAATGAGACGGGAGCTGGTGCTGGCACCTGTAGAGGCATCGTAGACTGACAGAGCCCTCATCACTGGCCTGAAGTAGTTTGAGCTGCAGATGTGCATCGCTGTGGATGGCAACCCCGGTGAGCCCAAGTCAGGGTACAGTAACTGCTGTCCCTCACTCCTCTTCCCCTACGTTACAGAAGTCCCTCTGTATCATTTGTCTGAACTGGGAGATTTATGTCTCCTCTGGCAGCCCAGAGGAGTTGAGGACAACATGAAAACTTACGTGCGCTCTAAGGCATGTCTCACATTCTTTCCCCTTGCAGAAAGGAAACTGGACTTAAAATCCACGGAGCTCTCCAAGAGGAGAGAGACTTGAGCTGTGGAAGTTACTGTCGAGCTAGAGAGAAGATAGCAGGGCTTGCAAGGAGAAAACAGTTTGAGAAGCAGATTAAGGCACTGGTTCCTCTGTGCATGCAGAAATCTTAGCTCGAACCATGAGCTGACACTGATGCAAAGTGCACACAGGTCACCACACGTGTTGTACAAAGGTGTGTTGAATGGTTCAGTCGGAATTACTGTTGTAGCCTGAGAGCTTCAAGGCATTTTCTAAATCTTCAGAAAACTTCAGAAAATGTTGCTACTGATTTGCAGTCGTTAATTAATTGCAATAGTGAACAGAGACCTCAGGCCTAATATGCCAAGAGACACACACACATATTTACACACGTGCACAGAAGATGGTTCTTAGATTATTCTCTAATGGCATGGTGTGAAATAAAGATGCAAAAGGAATGAGTAAAACCTAAGAGCTTTGTGCTATTAGCAGTGAAGTTAGGGGTCTCTCACTGGTGATACCGAGAGCAGAATTAGCATGTGAGGTGGAGATAGGGAAATGCCAAAACACAGTGGAGTCATATTCAGATATCACACTTTCAGATGCATAGTAAGACAGATGGATCCTATTCCTATGTTCTCTAAAGTTTTTAATCCCCTTTCAGCACAGGTGTGCAAGAGAGAGGCAGCACAGATAAAAAATTGCAGCTTATTAGCCCGAAAATGCTAACGGAGACTAACCAGCCTTCAGCAAGTGTTGCTAGGAAACAATCTGCCTTTTCCCCTGCGTTACCACCATTCCTGAGCAGCCACATTGGTGATTTCCTTCTTATTATTCAGCGCCTCATACCAAGTAAGAAATTTCTGCTAGTACCAGGCACACTGGCTAGTTCTCTCTATGTCCAGAGGTACAATTTAAACCCATCCCCGCACTGCCTTAAGGCAGGTGACTCCAACATCCAACCACTGTTGAAATTGGGCTAAGTTACTATGTTTTACTGTGGCAGATGACCGGCAGGATTCACATGCCTGGTTGTGCTTGAGCAACCTGCTAGCAGGAATCAGGTTAGCTGCTTTTTCCAATATTTTCTGGGAATTTCTTGCTTACAACAGCATTGTTGCACTGTTAAATGCCTTACACCACTAGCTCAACAAATATCTTTAAGAGCTGACTTAACTTCTTGTGACCGTCCAGCCGTATCCCCCAGGAAACCTGGGCAAAAAATTAATCCTGCTGTTTTTTTTCCCTTGGGGCAAGCTGCACTGATAGAAGCACCTGTAAGCAGCGTTTTGTGTCAGTGCTAGGGAGCTCTATGGATTTTCTATATTTGAGTTTGAGTCGATGTAGTTAAATCAATGCACAGCCGGCGTGGAGATTAGGTTCCACATTGATTTTAAGCGTGCCTGACACTGCAGGAGTTGGTAATTTACAGGCACAATATGTATTGATGGAAGGAGGTTTTAAATCTCTCCGGCCATGCAACGCAAGCTGCACCCGAGCTGTGCTGAGATTATGTGTGGGAGCTGCTTTCCAGTGATGCGTTCCCAGTCTGCTGATGATTGCTGATACAGAGGGTGTCTTCTGAGAAAGCATCTAAGTGCTTCCTAATGCTGCTCTGTCAGAAAACTTAAGTTTAACAAAAATTCGTGTTTGGGAAAGGTTATTTTTGGGGTTTAGGTGAGTTTGTTTAATGTTACTAGGGCTAGGAAGGATGTGCAGTGCTGTGAGCAGACTGGGAGTTAATCCTTGGCCAGGCAGGGTAGGGAGAGCACTGACAAGCAGAAGAAGTTCATCTGAGCATTAGCTCTAAGCCCTGATCAGCTGCAGCTGGAAAGCACATCAGATTATAATCTCATACAGAGGTATTTGGCATCAGCTTCCATAGGCAGCTCCTTGGCCATGAATCCATCCTAGCTTTCCTGAAAGCTACTCGTCTTTCATCAGAGCAGTGACGGAAGGAGGCAGGATTCCTGCAGATAACCCCGTCCTTTGCATGTCACTGTTGGAAGCAGAATGGAAAAAAACAGCTTGAGAACATGTTTAGAAAAATCTGGTTGTAGAGCACAAAGGAAAGAATTAAACTGTTTCACTTATCCACTATTATTGTATAATAAGTAGAGGGCTGGTATGGTGGAAATATTGCTACACTCTAATTAAAATAGAAGTTTACAATGTTAGTGTGATATCTTCTGCCAATACCTTGCTTAAGTAGAGGCCAGTTTGAGGAAAGGGGGTATCTGCCTTATTTAGTGACTTCTTCCTGATAACTCTGGGTTTTCAGGCTCTTCTTTGCTATTACTGAGTGCCTCATCTGATCTATTTCTGTGTTTTCTCTCATGGGGATTATTCCATAATCAATATATCATAACTGGGAATAATTCCTGAACTGGCTTGCATTTCCCTTAGGTTGTTGTTAAAGCAGATTGTCATAAATACTCTGTCTAGCGCTTTTTAGAAACTATCATAAATAGCAGGTTAAATTATTTTAAACACAGTTCTTTCTGTTCTGATAAATTGCATTTTGCCATTTCCTATAGATATCCAAGGGCTTCCCTACCTTATTTAACTCTGCAAAGTTTTCAAAGTATTTCAATAGAATTTGACCTCTCAGTTCCCTTGTTCTAGTTTGAGCAATCATTTTGTCTCCATTTTTTCCCCCTCATTCTTCATATTTCTTGCAGTTAGAGATTTGCACAATGGAAGAAAACACAGCAGAAAACTGAACTACTCCAGGATATTTTGTCTAAAATATTTTTTTTTTGTGATAGCCATATAGGCAAAGCTTGATCCAAAGTGTTTGTGTCCCTGCTAGTAATGCACATACTGCCAATATCCTACAAATCAATAAATACCTAGAAGTTCAAGTATGAACCTTGGCAGCCTTGTGTTGTCTGGAAAATCTGAGTCGGAGTCACTTCTCGGAGCACACACGTCCAGTGATGTTTGAGATCCTCCAAGATACCTCGTCTGACTTCCAGCTGCCCGGAATGGCCCGTGTATCCTGACAGTCCCATGTCTCATCTGCCACTCTTGGATCAATGCCTTGGCCTCGAGAATTTCAAATTCCAGATACATGTGTGGAGGCAACTGCATGAAATGTGCTTTATTTGGTTTCTCGATGCTTTCAGTATTTCCTGTCATAGATAGATAGATAACTCTCTCTGTGTAGATATATTTTTAAGTTTTTGAGTACATCTGCTTTAAACAGGAAATGCATAACTGTATGAAAATCTGTTAAAAGTGTTTGAAGTGCTTTGATAAACAGGTAAAGAATCTAACAGCTTTTACTCTAACATATTATAATTTTATTACAAACTAGTTGGCTTATCCTTAGCTGATCAGAGGGCTAAATCCATCTGTCCACCAGAGCGGTCTTTGTGTGAAGGAAGGAATGTAAATGTTGTGTTCTTAGACACAACAGTCTGATTTTTACAGACCGGAGAGGAAGTTCCTGGACGTGAAGGGTAACATTATCTTTGGTCTCAGAAAATCCAGATCCTTGAGACTCTATTGGTGTAATTCTGTTGACTTCAGCGGCAACTCATTTCTCTCTTGGCTTCACTTGTATCTCTGTATGTGAAATCTTAACATTTTTCTCCTGTTTAGAATGGGATCTCCTTTGGTCTTTGATCTTTTCAAATCTAGCTAACCCAGTCCTAGAAAGCATTGAAACTGTTAGGAAAATATGTGATTCTTTAGGTTGTCTGTTGAACTGACAGGAAACCAGAAATACAGTTTTTCTCTCTCTGAAAGCGACCAAGGGAGCCATCTTCCATGTAACACAACTTCAAATTCTGGGCAATCTCAAGAAAAGCAAGGAAAAGGGAGGACTACAACTACAGAGAAGCTTCAGTTGCCAATTCAGCCATCAACCCGATGAAATTTGCCTCCACATTCCCTGCTCAGCACAGTGCCTGTTGCACTAATTGGCCAGGGGCACACTGCTTTGGGTGGATTCTGTCTTGCTCATTAGCAAGAAACTGTAGGTTTTATGGCCCAGTATTGTAAAATCTACAGTTTGGGGTGTCTGGGTTTTAGTCGCTGCTCTGCAAAGAGCTGTCCCGTTTGCCCAGCCACGTTGTCATGTGGAGAGGCCCTGGAGCCAGGGGTGCACAGAAGGACAGAAGGACCCAGCAGAGCACAAGCCATTTACATCCTCCTGGGGCTTGCAGGGGGTTCCTGTGCAAAATGAATGGGATAGAAAGGACTCAAAGGGAAGGAAAAAAGTCACTCTGGACAAAATAACGGAGTGGAAATGTTTTGTGTGCCAGGTGGACTCCCATTCCCAAATAACTAATGCAGAAGGAGCTGCCCGCAGTCTGCAGTGCCTGGGAGCTCTCACTCTGTGAGACTCCACGTTTGCTGATGCCAAGAAGCTCATCAGCCCAAAAAGCTATTTTTTGCCTACTGCTGAGCCCACCATTTCATGGACTCTTCAAAAGAGGTGCCTTCTGTCTCCCAACGTCACATGCCAGGATAGAGCCTTTTGTCTGCCTACAATGGAGCTAGTGGCAAAGAAGGAAGTGGGGAAACACTAGTTACTGTTGCTGGCAAATGAGCCATAAAGCAGGGATGTGCCAAAAGGACCCAGGCTGCCGGGTGACCTCCCCTGAGGCTGCTGCAAGGAGGTGAAGCAGTTTCTAGCTGGGACTATGGGCTGGCACAGGGATCTGTGTCCGCCTGGGAGCCAGGATAATACTGCTTCTCAGCTTGGATACTTAGCACTGATACCAAAATGCAGCTGCGAAATTGGTAGCTGTCCTAAATTAAATAGTATCCTGGGAGGAGAGGGGCAGGCAGGTGACAGCACCCACTTCAGGGCAGCTTTCAGGCCAGCTAAGCTTGGCATCTTTTTTATTTGCTAGAAGGTGCCCTCATAACAGTCTTGGTGTCGTAAATAAATGGACAGATTTTCCAAGTCTGGAGTCCCTTGGGTGTGCCAGGGACTTTTGTTTCATGCCAAATATTTGTTCTTGAAGGTAAAGCACACCCACACCGGGCTTTGTCCTGACCTGATTACATCGCCGTGCAGTTGAAGGGTGAGTGTGAGGGGGAAACAGCTACATAAAACCATTTACATAGAAATCAGAGCAGCCCGTGAGAGCAAGACAGCTGCTGGATGCCTTTTGGGCCCTGACGTGGGAATTGCTGCCTGTTTAATCAGGCAGCCAGCTGCACTTAGCAAAGCCCGACCCTTGCAAGCTGCACCTGCAAGCTGTGTGCGTGCCCGTTGTTTGGTTCAGAAGGAAAAGAAAGAAAGTCTGAATGCTGGAACTCAATCAAACGAGTGAAACCAAAAATGTGGAAGTGGTTCTGAGGTTAACAGCTGAGTCTGGCAGCGAGCTGAGCTACGAGAGGACCCCGTGTGTCACGACAAGGAGCCATCCATGCTTGGGAACGTTGCTGAACGCCTGTAAAAGATACAACCATCTATTAAAACTTATGTAGCCTGGTTGCTGTTACCACCATCTAAAGCTCTGGACTATTGGTTTTTACGGATATTACCGTGATGCCTCTGGGCTGCTGCCTGTGAGGGTCAAGCAAGTACCTGAGTCGGTCGAGCACATGCAGGGCCGTAGTGCTGCGGCAGGAGTAAAACTCACCCCTGTGTTTGGCTCAGGCAAGAATGATGTAAAACAACAAAAAGTGAAGCACAGGCATAGCCAAAATGAAATCAAAAGTACAAAAATGCTTGCAGATCCTGTTTGGATTAATCGCGCAGCTCTGGCCAAGGCCATCACAAGTACTGCTTCTATTTAGAGCTTCTAGAAAATACACCATCCCCAAATCTACTCGCCCTTTTTTTTAAAAAAAAAAGTAGAAAGATTATTCACCAAAGTAATTGTTTTATGAGATGATAATAGCTTTTGATATTTACAGCCAGAAAAATGACTTCTTTATACAGAGAGAAGAGATAAAGCATATTCTTCATATAAATTAGTTGTTAACATTTTTGTTCTGTTTCTATAAAAAACCCTAAGTTTCCATGGAAAATGTTAAAGAAAACAGTGGTGTATTTTTCAAATACCTCACTACAACGTGCTTTAAAATTGAGCTCTACTTTTATTATTTACAGATCAGTACTCTGTTAAGTGAAGATCAGATTTTGGTCAGCGGTCATACAAAATATGGAGAACAATATATGGTTTAAATCCTATATAGTGATGTCTTTTCAAGACTAACTGAGGGAAGACAAAAATGTAAGTGTTTCTTCCTATTTCAGGAATTTCAGAGTGAATTTTTGCATCCCATGTGCCAGGCAGTGTGACTGGTGCGGCTCCTCATGGCTTTAAGATGTGGAGCCTTCTATTAGCTACTTGAACTGGGTGGCATTGGGAAAGTCAAAGCCAAAGGAGTTGGGCCAGTTTATACTGACAGGCAGTTGTCACCCTGTGATTAGTGTAGTTAAACAAGAAAAGGCGGTTATAAGTCAGAAGCAGTGGCAGTACCTTGAAGTTAAACACTACTGATGATTGTTTTAGGGTTCATATGGCAGCATAAGTAGGACTCCAAAAAAAAAAAAAGGGTTCAGCAAGATGAAATATCTTAGAAGTGAGGCTGAATCTGAGGAGAATCCCCAAACTGGAGCTTTTCAGAGGGGAAGCAAACCTCTCCAGCCAGAGGGGAGGCTCTGAGGGACATCAGGAATTGAGAAGAAAGAGGAAAGCAGAGGAGAGGCAGAGAGGTGCCGCCTTGAAGGGGAATCCAGGGAGAACTGCTCGTGCCTTGGTGTCCTCTGTGGTACCTTCCTCCGTGCTCTCAGAGACAAGATGCTCCCAGGCATCGCTCCCTGCTTTCGCACGCCCCGCTTCCCTGCTCCGTCTGTGCCCAGACGCCCTGTCCCTGCAGGGGACTGTGGTGTCCGTGTGCTGCGCTCTCCTTGTGAAGGCAGGCCACACGCACAGGCCCTTTCCACGCGGTTGTATTTCCATGCTGTGAAAGGGAAAGGCAAAGCGAGTTACGCAGAGATGGATTCGGCTGCCTGACGGAGAGCCCGTTCCCAGCAGAGAAGGCCACGGAGCAGATTTCCTCTCTCCATGATCCTAATTAGCCATCTGCGTCGTGCAGCGGGAGGAGCTCTGGCGTGGGCAGCGGAGCAGGGAAGGGGCGGCCAGGGGATGTTTCCCCCAGACTCGGCTGGGTCGGCATCGCTGTTTACACGGAGGCAGAGCCTGCCCGTGGCTGCGGGAGCGTCCGCACAGCTGCAGACCAGCCGCGGGGAGCAGGAGACGGCCCTCTCACGCGCTGGCTGCGCAGAAGCCAGAGATATCAGAACTGCTGGAGGAGATTCCCGTTGGGAAAGCGGCCTTCAGCTTGCACGTTTCCAGAAGGGCTCCTGGCTGCATCCCTAAGCCCACGGCATCATCCCCTGCACCCAGCTGGGGGCCAGCCCAGGGCCATCTGCCGTGCGCTGACATGGGCCGTTTCAGCAGGACTGTTTGTGTCTGTGGATCCTGAGCCAAACCGCGCCGAGAGTCAAGACCTGTCATGGAATCACAGAATCACAGAATGCCTAAGGTTGGAAGGGACCTCTAGAGGTCATCTAGTCCAACCCCCCTGCACACGCA
>JAWLRI010000001.1:2114286-2186552 GCA_034781795.1 Crypturellus tataupa | reverse complement strand
TCTCTGGGCAGCCTGTGCCAGTGCTCTGTCACCCTCACTGTCAGGAAATTTTTCCTTAAGTTCCTGTGGAACTTCTGATGCTTCAGTTTGTGGTCATGAACTGAGGAGATGCTGCATCAGGCCATGGGGATCCAGAGGTCCATGCCAGGTGCACGTGGAGTCTCTTCTCACATGGAGGACTTGAAAACAAGACATTCCCCTTTTACTCCTCACAGGCACCTGCATTTTGGGGCAATTGCTGAAAACTAGCCAGCAGTGAGGCCTACATTGTTTGAAAAAGAAAAGGGCTGCACTGACTCTAATGTATTTATCTGTACATTCAAAACAAATCTTTTAGTAAAACAAAATCATCAAAGCTAAGGAAGGCTTTTGTTGTAATGCGGTAACAAAAAACGGAAAATTGCTATAAACACCTAAAGTGGAGAAGGCTGGTTGTGTTATTGGAGAAAGCACAGCAAGTAAATGAACCTCATCAGTTACAAAATGTCGATTACATTAAAATGTTCTTTAAGCTCCAGTACTTCAAGAGTCAGTCAGTGGTGCATGAGAAGATATTTAAAAACAATAATATGGTTTTTAATCTTGAATCCTTTAAATGACTGACAAAAGAGATTCTCTTGTCTCAAGGACAGCTTGTGCTCAAATAGAAATTTTATTTCAATTGCCGTTAAGCTAACTGGATTTATATAGATCACTATAAGAACAAAGCTCCCAAATCCAACTCAGAAACTGTGCGTTCTTATGATAAAAAAATGAATATATTAAGCAGCCTTCAATTTCCAAGCATTCGCTGGTGGATGCAGACTGTCTAGCTGGAAGATGGCTAAGCAAACAGTATCATCTCTGTTGCCCCCATTTCAGCAGCAGAAGCAAGACTTGGTTTACAAGAACGTCTGGCTTCCCGGCCCAAGACTTTGATTTGGGTTGCTATGCATATTATTTTCATGGCCAAAAATAAAAAATCTGATCACAGACTCTCTTGTTATTGTGAGTGCTTGCATGCTTCCATCAAGCTGCTTGCGAACCATCCTGGGTTTTGTTCAAAAATGCTCCATTAGGACTGCAGGATTTGTTGAAAAAGACTTAAATTTAGTGCTTCATTTCCAGCCTTCTGTAATATCACCAGCTGGGTCTACTTCTTAACAGCTTTTTTCCCCAGCTACTCTGGGGCCATCATAAATCCATTTCTTTTAACAGGATAAGTATTTTATAGCCCCTCAAAATGACAGGCATTTTCAGGAAGACAGAGTGACAGACTCAGAAGGTTTCCTGTGCTTATTTGTTTGTTTTTTTTTTTTTTCAACTAGCTCACTATTAAGTATCTCATTTGTAAGTAAAATGTTCCTATCTAGAAACACAGGAACTGGATAAGACAAGTGGTATCTCTAAGCTATCCTTAATGATAACTAGTACTAAGTGCCACAGAAGATGAAAGAAAATAAAGTTCTCAGAGATAACCACTGCCGTCGTCAGCTTGCTCTTTTTTTTTTTTTAACCTCAGTCTTTATGCTTTTCAGATAAATACAGAGCATCATATCTTATTGCTTATCCACATAAGCTCTCTAAACCTTTGTAAGCCCATTCCTCTACTCTCCGCAAGGCTCTTCCCTGAACTCTTCCATTAAACTCCATTTTAGCAGTGGCAAGTTGCTCCTCATGGAGTTTCATGATCCAGGTACAGTTTCTTCACTTGCCACTTGTCTTTTCCCAAAGAACACATATATTATATACTAGGATGCATGTGTGTTATATGCACAAGAACTGAATGATACACACTTAGGTTTTGTTTTATACATTTAAGTAGCAGTGCAACTCAATGACTACAACGGTATTTTTACAGGAACAGAAGATGGGCATCATTATTTTGTAAGAAGTCCTTGGTGTTCATGAACCATGGCGACAATATCCAACTAAAAAGTCATTTATGTATCTATCTATCTGAGGTGTTTGGAGAATCAGCAGTGAAGCACTACTGGAAGGATGCAGCAGTGGGGAAAGAAGGAGCAACACATAAACAGGTAAGGGGGACAACATGCTCTTAATCTGTCTCCTCTGAAGAACAGAGCCAGCTAGACCTAGTCCTTGCTGCACGCAAGGGATCCTTGAGCTAAATCTGACTCAATGTCTCCAGCTTAGAGGAGAGTACAGTGTGAACCACGTGAAGGAAAATTTGAAGAAATGATACTGAAGACAAGTCAAGAGTTGGCTGAAATTCACCTTTTCCATTTAGTCAGAATGTCCAGCCTGCTGAGGCATTAAGCCTCATTTTAGCTCATCAGTAATTTATGAGCAAATTCATGAGGAATAAAGACAGTCTTGTCACTTATCCTAATACTATCTCAGGTCACATAATAGTGGGGTTAGCATGGTTGGTTGATTGGTGCAAGATCTGCTTGAAAGAAATAAACTTTTATCACATCTTTAAGGTTAGCTGGATCTACAGGCCCTAGTCAAAACCAAAGAGCCCCAAACTGTGAGGAGATCGAGCCAAGGTCTCATCGCTGTGGCTCGTGGCTTGCACATATTCAGTGTCACTTGGGGTTTTTTTTTGGAAGTTCTCCATTCATGGCAATTTCTCATGTTCTTTTAAAATTGAGGATGAGACACAGAGGTTAATTAACATTGTGCTGATGACTCTTCTTACAATAACAACAACTGAGAATTTAGTCCTTTTTGTTGACTGAAAAAGCATCTACACACTTACAATTAATGCCCTCCCTATTTAATGATAATACAGGCAGACATATTATTTTTAAAACAAGCCTGCTTCGCACGGACACGCATCTGTGCTACACGCTGAACTTTGAGCTTGTTTTTTTTTTGACAGAGGGCCGGTATCATGCCTGTAAAACTGATAAATACCAAGACTCCTGGGTACTTCCTTAGCTTCGTGACATGAGAGACTGATCTTATCAGGCTTCCAGTGCTGCCCAATGTTTAATGTTTTACTTCTCTGAGGTAGATAAATACTGTTATCTACCTTGACAGGAACAGACCTTAACAGATGACAGAAAAATCCAAGGCTGTATCTAGTAAAAGACTGAAACAACTTAAAAGTTAAGGGAAAAATATTAAACTCTTATCAACCTGCCGCCCAAAACAGAGTCCTATGCTGAGGTACGTACAGTTGGGTGCAGAAGAAGAGTGAGGCATCCAAAAGGGCACAAAATGGACCCATCTGCAATAGATCCTCTCCCAGATAGATCCATTTGCATTGTAGTGGGTGCAAAATGGTGGGGACAAAACCTGATTCATAAGGGTCCTGCCAGGCTTTTGTTGCCCAGCACTTGCCAAAAGGCAATATTGAGCTAGTGCTACCGCCTTCACCTCACCAGTAGAGCTAGATGACCCCTCAACCAAAATTGTCTCCTTGTCTGTAGTACTTTGCCTGTCAGGCACTGAGCATTCTTAGGGAATTCCCAACTTGCAGGTGCTTATTTTCCCCCTCTAAGTTAGCTTTTCCTCTTATCCCCTCCTAACACTTGTTAGTTTTCAAGACTTGGTCTTTTGGGGTCCCCAAGTATATACATATATCTATCTCCAGGAACTGCACACAGTTTATCCACCCCAGCAATGTTTACAAATCAGTGAATAAGATATGAAACACAGGACTCCCTGCAGCTCAAAATACTGCACTACTGAAAGCGGTGTGCCCTTTTTTGAACCTTTTCATAACCAAGCACTGAGCATTTAGGCAAGCTGACATATCCAAGGGCTTGTTTGGAAACAGTGTGGAGGGAGTGATACCGTCTAAGAGGGCATTCCAAACGCGATTATCAAATGTGATACCAAAATTCACCTTTCTACCCATTTCTCTCCCAACTGTTGGGTGTAGGTGTCTAGTTCTGGGAGCTCTGTTAGCATCTGAGTGCCAGCTCTCCAGGAGCAATCAGCTCTCCAGGAGCAATCAACTCTCTAATTCAAAAAGCTGGAACTAATGTGGTGATGAGGGACCGAGGAAAGCAGACCAGGTTAATGAGTGAAGACAGCCTGCTCGACGAGGGACCGGAGATTGTTTTGCTGCTCTGGGAACATCAGGTACTAACAACTGACATAATAACCCATGTTTGGAGCATGTGGGAATTTAATACTCGACCTGCTGTAGATCAGTTCCTGATGTGCCCCTGGAAATGCGAGTTAATATATCATATTTTTCTCAATGTCAAGCCTTACAGTGAAATCAGAGGCACAGTTGCATGAAGTGCCTGACAAGCAAAACAGCTAACAGCACATCAGCCGAGAAGAGTAAATGAAAAAATACAGGCTTGAGAAAGACTGAAACTCATGATTTTTTATTTAGATCCTAATAACAGGTAGATGCCACATGTGAGTTTGGAGATCATTTATACCAGCAAGTTTAAAAATAAATAAAGGCAAGCTCCTGCCCTCAAGAGTTTATAACCTATTGTAAAAAGACAGGATATGTATCGTGGGTGGAAAAAAAGAAGCATTTAAAAGCTTTATTATTTTTTTTTTTTTACAGATGGAGATAGAGATCAAATAACATCTCCACTATCACACAGGAAGTCTGTGGCAACACAAAGAAAAGAACTTAGATTTTCTGGAGGCAGATGCACTAACCACAAACTCTCCCTCCTTCCTTCCTTCCCACATATTTTTGTTTTAGCAGCCAACATCAAGCCTCTGCACACTGAAATAAAGGAAACATTTCCCTTTACACTGGCCTTACAGCAACTGAATTTTAGTTTAACATTTCCCTAATTTTCCCTGGAGAGTGGAGGGCCAGGAAGAGCAGTGGGGGGTTTCAGAGCGGAGCCCATCATCCACGCTGTGCTGAGGAGAAGGACCTGCAGGACCCGGCTCCCACATGCCTAGGCTGAAGGGGTGGGTTGAGGAAGATGTTTCTGAGCATCTGCACATGGGCTGCTCCTACAGGACTTCATCTTCTCCGCCCTGGCAAAAGCTGCCACTCAGTTTCCTTCTTGATAGGGAACAATGCAGCCAGAGCTTGAAAGTATGTTTTAGATCTAACCCAGTGGGAGAGAAATGATTTTTGGTTTTACAGCTAATAAATATGTGAGGTGCGTAATCGGAGCCAGCCATACTATTGTTATGATGTCACTGATACACATGTTGATGCTATTATGGCTGGTGAGCTCAGGCTACATTATCTTTTTGCCTCTTTCGCCAGGTAACTTGAGGCCACAGCACTATTGACTTAGGGCTGCCTAATGCTATAGCGTGTGCTTCTGTAACCATAGCCTGCTGTGGTTATGGGGGTATTGTGAGCGCTTTGTTTAACTGCTGACAGCTCTGAAGAAGAGCATGCAACTGCTGCAAACGTCTTCATTGTGTCTGCACTTCTCTGACTTGCAGACGATAGGAGCGGGCGGATGCGAGGAGGTAACGGGCTGAGTTCTGCACAGGACGGAGGGGAATGTGGAGGACCCCACTCATGAGCGCTCTCGACCTCAGGGAGATGCTCCCTCTACAAGGGCTGGAATGACACGGTGCTTGGGCTTTCGTTTTCGGCTCTGCTCTGGATGCGAGTGCAGCCTGTTGATTATGCTGATGTGGAAAGCAGGCTAAGTGGATCCGATAACCTGTCATCCAAGATGCATCCTTTCCCTTGCTCAGCCCTGCTCACCTGCTTTGGAAACGCACACGAAAACACTCCTTTTGAGCAGCCCAACACAAGCCCTGTAGCCATGGAGGAGCAGAAGAGCGAGGCGAGCTCAGCGGTGCACCTGCAGCCACCTGCAAAAGCAGCCAGCATCATCAGCCGCCCGGGAGAGAAGGCCAGCGAGGAGATGTTCAAAGCCAGCAGAGGCTCCGAGAAACACAGCCCTGTAGACAGCAGTTCTAGCAATGATGCCGATATTCAGTCAGCATCTCCTGCTACAGAGTCTTTAATGTTTTCTGCCAGCGACCTGAGCCACCTGAGCCATGATGTTATTGCAATCTGTACTCACATCCCCAGACCATCCATCATCAACGTGCCAAAGGTGAGTGCTCTAGAAGTTGTTATGCAACAAGGTAAGTGCCTCGCTTTATTAAAGAACAACAAAAAAAAAAAAAAGCGAAAAAAGCCATAGGACCATTTACCTTGTATTCTCATTTGAAATGTAGTCAAGACAGCACTAATAGCTACTCTTACTTAAATAATGCAGAATGACAGCTATTGCTTTTCTGTGATATTATCGGAAATCCTTTGGGGATTTTTGTAATAGTACTGGGCACTTTTATTGTATTTTTCTTTCGCAAACTTCTTCCTATCTTTTGTGACCCCCATAGTTTTGGATCTGATTTATTTTGGATCTCATCCAAGATCCCCAGAAGTGAACCAGCATTTTTTTAACCCTGACTTGAGTGTACTCTGCGGTACTTTAGCCAGGTATCTAGGGGCTGCAGCACTGCTGACTGTAGGACACTTTTTTTTTTCATCTTAATTTTAGTTTTTGTATGCTTGAAGTCAAGACTAAACTTCTGACTACAGCCTCAGTGAATTTGGTTTCTTCTTGGCTGAATAAGAAGTCACAAAGTTGATATTTTTTTCTTGGTACTATTCAGATAATGAATAGTAATAGGCAAATAGCACTGTTCTAATTTTCTCTTGATTAGGTAACTGGAGATCACGTGCTTTTTCTCCTCTGGTAAACACTGAGGAACAGAAGACACATGCGTGTTTCAACTTTTTTACACCACAGGTTTTATTTTAATAGTCCGTTCCTGTAGCAGTTTCCCTGCCAAGTCACATTTATACAGAGCACCTCTCCTCACTTCCCCTCCACAGTCAGGTAATATTGTGTTTGGCGAAGATTTCTGTCCTTCTTGCACAAGAAGTGCTAGCAAAATAAATAGATGCAGCTGCCAGAATTAAGAGGATTTATGGAATCAGATGACCTATTGGGTCCCCAGATGGGTTATGATGCTCTTACCAGAACTAGGGGCTCTGTATACCAATATTCCAGTCCTGCTGCCAGAAACCACAGCCACCATGTAGAATATGAGGAACAACTGGAACTGCCCGACAGCGCAAATTTTTTTTCAATGTAAAAGAGAAGTGTAACTATGAAGATACAGTGTCTTGTGCAGGAGAGTTTGAGAAACAGCTGGCTGACCATTTTCTGGGGATGGACTAAGAATGTTTAGTCCTATTTATTTCAAGGAGCCAAAGTGTCCTGTGAAGAGAGGCTGGGCTTCTTCAGTCCAGCACAGGAGCTAAGAGCAGCAGCTGAAACTGCTGGGAGGGCATTTAGGAAGCAGATGGAACCAAGCTCTTCTCAGCAGTGCCAAATGAAATAACCCTGTTGGATGTTCCTTTTCCATCCAGAGGGAAGTACAGCAGCTGGAGCAGGTCACCCAGAAGGGATGGAGGTGCTGGGCTTGGAGGGTTTCAGGGTTTGGCTAGACGAAGCCATGACATGACCACCACATGATGCTGGCAATAGCAGGCTGAGCAGGCGGGTGGACGGAGGCCTCAAGAGGTTCCCCCTAACCAGAATTTTTGTGATTCTGTGATGGAGGGGTCTTGGTGCATGTGTGTGTGTTGCCTATACACATGGGAAAAAAGCTTCAGAATGAAGCATGTATTTTTTCTCTCTCATTTTCAAAATGGCATCAGCAAAGGGCTAGATATGGATATTCTAAAAACTTCCATCGCCAGGAGACCTGCTGTCTACCTGTCAGGCATAATCCTTCTCAAGCAGAGGATCAGTCCATTTTTTAACTAATAGCAGAGTAAAATTCTAATTTGTGCACATAATATACTAGTTAATGAGTTTTTCCAGCTGACCCTCCCCATTGGGACACGTACTGACACACTTTGGAATACAAAGGAGTTGCATGCGTGAAACCAAATCCCGAATTTGATCAATTATTACTTTTACAAGAAGACTGCATCTGCTCCAGATGGAGCCAACCTTAAATTTGATATAAACATGATCCCAACAGAAATTAGATTAGAATATAATTACCGAAGAGACTGAGCTAGATTTATTTAGTCACAAATTATTTTGTGGCAGCAATGTGCTTGTAAATAACTGACCATAATTTTAATATTTAGAGAATGGTTAGGTAGTAAAGCACGATTAAATGTCAATGCAGTTCTATGCATCTAAAATCTTTGTCTTGATTCTGACATATAATTAATTAATACTCCTGTTTTCTGTGCTACCTGGAGTGTCTTTATCAGCTTTTACAAGTCCATAAATCAAAACTGCCAGAACTATGCACTGGAACTTACTTGCTTAATGTGTTCCACCCAGCTATAACATCAAAAAGAAAAAAAAAAAAAAGAATTATTTTACTTCCGAGTTCCATTTATCCACTATCAAAGTCCTGGGATGGAAACCTAGGAGGAGGTCATTGTTCTGAAGCAATAATTGTGCTATGACTCCAATAAATCCTTCATGCTAACAAAACATCTTAGTGATCCTTTCTAGCTAGTGATGTTGTTCACCTGACTTGAACTCCATGACCTTCAGAGTTCAGCTTGTTCTTTTTGAAACAAAAGAAATCCAAACATTTTTCAATGCAGCGTGGGGATCATTTCCACCATGCAAGCAGCATGGAGCTCCGGAAGCTCAAGAGCCGAGACCTTAAATGAGCCAGCTTGAAACACACATCTGATGAGACAGGTTGGGGAGCCTTACTCAGTCAAGTGCTCTGAATATGTTCAGAAGTGCTTGGCATAGGTTCAGAAACCACCCATAATTTCCTACAAACTTCAGTCATATTCATAGGGTATGGAGGCTTTATCAGAGGAGCTCATGACTATTTTCAGACTTCGAATGTGTAAGTCTACGTCTTTTCTTTGCTTCATTTTGTTACCCTGGTTATCAAAACCTGGCTAGAGAGCCCAGAGAATGGATTAGATTAAATGAGACTTATTTCAGGCCTTTGGGAGTCAGTAGAAACGGTGTGAATACTATATGGGCTTCACCAGCATCAGAACTGTTTCGGTTGGCAAAATAATGAGGAAGGAGGGCAGACCCCCAAATCCAAAGATACAGCTGCAGCTGTGTGGGAAAATGGAAGGAAATGTCATGAACATCCCTTCCTGCACAGCAGATAAATTTGCGTTTTTATTATCGTTCACATTCTGTTCTATGGCTCCAACGTGTTTGTAGCTATACTTTTTATCTGAAGAGTTGAAGGATTCGAGAGGTTGATTCTTCCTTTCTTGTCACTTTGCGCAGTTGTTTATACCTATTGTAAGACAGAATCTCATCACAACCTGTCACACATTTATCTCAGGGGAAAGTGCTCAATGCCCGGAGCGCACTGAGCACAGGCAGACAATCTCTCCAGGACACCAAGCAAACTCTACCTTTATTTTCTCCAGACTGACTCTGGTGCAGATGAAAGCAAATTAAATCCAGAGGATAAAAACAGTACCTTCAAAATGCTCAAATTGGCAGCTCGACTCTGGTTGCCAGAGAACCATTAACACCCTTTCCTTTCGCAGTATTTGCAAGAGCTCAGGACCTCAAAAATGTTGTCATTAATTTAAATGGCACGTAAGTGTTAACACTTTGGCAAATTTAGATGGTAGATTATGGCCTTGGTGACTTGGCCAAAACCCTCCAAGAAGCTTGACAGAATCCTTGGACAGGATTCAGTTTTTTAGAATCAACTTCCTTGTGCTTTACCACCAAAATCTCTGTTGGTAGCACATGCTACTGTAATGTTTTCCCTTCATCTCTTCCTCTTAATCTTTATTCTTTAGCTGGCAGCTGCCTGAGTAGCGTGTGTGTGGGCTACGAGTTCTTGATTCTGAGTATAAACAACACCTAAATGAAACCAGACTTTGACATTGCATTTTTTTCTTTGCTTTTCACTCCCACATAAATACGGAGGTAATGGCACTGCGCAGCCTAGAGCCTTTCATCTTGGCCAACACACAACTTGTTTCTTTCCACCAGTGTTCCCATTATCGCAGCCTGTACATGCACAAAATAAAATTCATAGCAAGGTCTGATCTCAGAGAGCTGTTTTTCTTTGCTTGGCTGTTGCTCAACAGCTTTGCTGTCTCTCGATTTGTAAGTCTGCACAGATTGGAGACCACCAGCTTCCCTCTCTTGCCTTCAGGATTCCCATCTAGACATCTTCTCCTTCATCCTTTGTACAAAATTGCTTGACTGACACATAAACAGGACAGGTATGACCTGGCCAAAATACTGCTATTGAGGCTACTACTACTATTGACAATATATATATATATATATAACACCTAGACCTTACCCACTCATTTCTCAGCTTCCACCATCTGGGTTATTTCCCCAGACAGGCCATGCAGTTTTCAGCTCTTGTTCTGTGACAGTTTCTGCACAGAGCAGTGACGAGGGACAGCCTAAGAGCTTCCCTCATGCCCTCTCACACTCTCTCTCGAAACATATTCCAGCAGCTCTGGGTAGTAGTGATCACCCTGTGTGCCAACAATAATAATAGCAATAGCAAAGCTTTCAGGGAGTTCTTGGAAGTCACAAGAGCCTCATTTAAAGGGGATTAAGGGCAAGAATTTGTAGACTTTCAAGAGAAGCACTTCTGAAAACAAGGTACTGTAACAGGAGCACTTTGAAACCCCTGCTCGGAAACTGGAGACCACATGAAACTTGACAGGTTTTGGGTTTCATCACCAACACAGAACAGCCTCGGTTCACTGAAGAGTTCATACCCCTCCTGCTCTTAGTGCAGACATGAGGGTCCTGACATGCTGCTATGTGAGCAAACCTTGGCATCCCATTTGCCCTTGGTCCAAGTTTTTTTTGCTGTCACTGAGTTTAACACCTGCAGAATTGGCACTGCTGTGTTTTTCCAGACTTTATGCCCCACTCACGTGCACTCCCTGGCCTTGCTCTGAACACAGTGTGGGTGCTATATTAGCATTTTCCTTTCTCCTGCTTCTCAGTAAATTAAAGGATGTTATCTGCTCTCGGGGGGAGATAGGATGCAGTTTGAATCAATGGAGTAATTACAGAAGAATATGATACTAATGGAGCTGATTTGAATGCGTATCTAAGGATGAATGCTGTGGCTCCATGCCCGGACGGCACACACTTCCCTCATGATGAGTTATTTATGACTTGACACATCGTTGCTGTGCTGTTTTGTGGCTCAGCAGCACTCGCTCATAAAGCAGAGCGTGACAATATTGTGCATTCCTACTGATGCGGACCTGGCAGCCGAGCAGCTTCGCATCCGATCGATACAGCTGTGGCCACCCACTCCCTGGCAGCTAAGGTAGAAGAGAAGAGTTGATGCTTTCTGCTGCTTCTCTGCTTAATAAAGAAGAAGGGCTGAGCTGAGGATAGCCAAAGGGACGTGTGGCTTCCATGGGCTTTTCTTGGGACCATGCAAGCGCTTGGCTCTATGCAAGTCTTGACTTTTCTCTCAACCATAGTGCTCTGGCAGGACCAACCAAGGCAGAGAGAGCAGCACAAGGCAGGCTCACACAGAAGGCCTGGGGGTCTAGCTCCAACCACTGAGCTATGTTCCCTCTTTCAGCTGTGGCTACTCACTGCTCTCTGTTCTTACAGCAGCTGAGCATAGCGGGATCATCAAGTCCAGGCTCGGCTGTGCATGCCTCTTGAGTCCAACATCTTTTCTGACACTCATCTGCGCTCTATTGCTTTTGCATTAGCTTTAGGAGCCAGGAAAAGAGGTCTTTCCCTAAGGAGCCTGGCTCAGCACCAGACTGCTAATCAGACCCCTCAGGAAATCACTTTCCAGCCCTTTAGGGCCATGGGACCTGTGAATACAGACCAAGGCTTACGTGTAATTTGATGTGTTGTCCTAGAGCCAAATTGCTAAAGGAATCCATATTGCAGTTCCCTGTGTCCTAAAGCCATACATAGCATGAAGGGGGCACGTGTGCCTGCAGACGGGGACAGGAGACACCGGTGCTGGTGGGTGCTCCGCAGGCTCTGCATTCGCAGAGAGCATCTTCCTGCAGCTCTGGGTTACTGTCGCCTCGGGCACGGGCTGTGTGTGAAGGTGAGCCCGTCACCAGGTGCATATTACTGCTTTTGAAAAATCCTGCGTGGGAAGTCAAGAAGCAGTTCCTTTTGCCCCTTTCCTCGAACAGCCAAAGTGCAAGATTAGTTAGGCATAACCCTGTGAGGAGCCTGAGGGAAAGGAGCCCAAGGAGCAATGCTGTTGCCGCCTCGGGCGGATCTACCCACCATGGCGAGTCCTGCTTTTTCTGTCTCACACAACCCACCAACACTCGGCCCCTGCCTGGGCAGGTTCATTCTTTCCTGCTGCTTTTGACACCTGCGTTGTTCTACCACTTTCAAATCCTGCTTCTGAGTCACGATGTTCTGAGTCAGAGTTTGTTTCCATTTTCTGGTCTTACCAGGGATCACAGTGTAAAAAACTCCAGGTCATTTCCTACCTCATCTTTGTACCAAGAAGAGAATTTTTAAAGATTATACTTTGTTACTTGACTAATTTTGCCAAAACAAAATAAATGCCAAAAGCCAATACACAGGTTGGAGGTTTATCTATAAATTATCTTATGTGTTTGGATGCATCAAAGACATTTGGTAAAATCCATGTTAAATGTGAATATTCGTGGACTCTTGTTGAGTTTCCACTTTCAAACTGACTTCAGGCTTCTCTTCCAGATCTTTTTTTCGTGGATAATAAAAAAAGTAGTTATATGAATGTAGCTTTATCTTATGTAATTAAAAATTATTTCAATTCTAGTCACTCTGCATATCTTGCTTTCTATACCAGACATCCACATCACTATGGAGATAATTTAGCACTAAGATTTGTTTTCTCTAAATATTTATGATATTTATGGAGGGCTACTTGAGTGATGGATTTTTTACTTATTCTTAAGATTTTCAAGAGCAACACTCTGCTATCTTAGCACGTAATCCATTCCCTTTGGCACCACATGCTTGAGACATGTTTCTTTTTGCTTCCACTCTTCTTACATATCTCATTGCCTTAGGTTGAGGACCATTGCACATAGAGATGTTTTAATACCTGCTACACTGAATATTCTGAGGCTTGGTGACAGCACAAACTATATATTTTAAAGGCATGGGCCTGAGAGCAGCAGTCCAGCTCTACAGTAATACAAGCGTTCAGCCTCTTCTCAGCCAACATGCCTAAACAGTGACCTTTAGCAAAGTCCATAGAAAAGTCCACTAGCTTAGAAAAGTCTAAGCTGTAAGAATAAGAAGGAAGTTCTTACTTCTTGGTGATTTCAAATGGAAGAACAGTGGCAGAAGCCAGCTCATCTGGTCTATTAGGTCCCTTAATGAAACAACTGGGCACAGTCAGACTCAAGTGTTTGAAGTGGCGGGGCCATCCCAAGGCGGCTCTCCTTGATTTCAGGGCCACAGCGTCAGGCTGTTGTTTGAACTTCGCAGGCTTCAGAGCATTGTGCATGGAGCTTCACTTTGGGTATGGACTCGACACAGAGTAAAACCCTTCCAAGAATAAAGGCAGGTTCCTTTCATTTGGTGCCAACTATACATTTGAAACGGAGCCCTGCTCTGTCACCCTCTTTGCCAGGCACCAGCGGTCACAACTCTCCAGCTGCTCTGTTTAAATTAGTGCCTTCTTGTAACTCTTTAATTAAGCAGAACAATACCACAACAAAAGCAGAAAGGATTCCTAGCTTTGCTGCCTTGACACAAAGCAGACATATGCCTTGACTAACAAGACGATCCCTTGTTTGGGGACGGAATGGGTCTTCACCCACTTGCTGCCTTCCACAGCTGCCTGCAGTTCTGCTGCTGCACTGGCTTTGAGAAAAGAAGTTATGCAAAGACATTTAATGGAGCCAACAAATAGTGTAGTAGGTAAAAGCTGATGAATAATAATGTATAGATGCACATCATAAAATACATGTTTCTTGCTCCACAATTTAAGATCATAATGGCAGGGTTGTGTAAAAAGTGCTCTCTTTTTTATCTGACCCATTCTGTCACAGTATTTGTGTCTTTTGTTTGACATCGTATTAAAAAGAGTAGCTGGATGCCAGAAGATTCAATTCATGCTTGGTACTTAAACCGAATCTTGTTCAGATATTTAGAGGTGCTGGAGAATGTTAGCCCTTCACTCAGCATCTGCAGGAAACAAACCCAAGATAACCAAAACTGGGCTTCTAAAGTAGCAACAGTAGCAGATCTTGTCTCAGTTTTGGACCTGAATTACATTCCAGAACAAATTAATAAAACCTTAGGCTTTAAGTTTTGTTTCTTCCAAAGTCCTAGAAGGCTCAGCTGAGAGATCTGACCCTTTGGGGAACAAACAAGAAGTGATTAAATGCAGTGTGACACTGCTGGGCAGGTTTCAGCTCATTAGCTGATATCTTCACTGCGAAGAGCAAGCACTGACGTGAATCATCATCAATATCAGAGCTGCACGAGGCCCATCCGCAGCCAGAGCAGGGCCATTCCCAACCGCACTAGCTGGCTCAAAGAAGCAACAACAGGATATTTTCAGGCTCAGATTTCCTTGGGTGGGTACAAGCTTGTCATCTGTCCTGATCGCCCACACTATCCATGCCCAAATCCCACCTGAGTGTGACACTGATCCACATCCCCCTCCCTCATAGCTGTCCAGCTTCAGTTCAGCTTCCCTTTACTGAATTTCAAAAACTGAGGTCACCTCCAGTTCTTCATGTTGATTTTTTCTCTGCTATTGAGTCTATACATAAGATTTTTTCTCCTTTTTTTTTTTTAATCTTATGATACCAGATTTGATCCACATACATACATCTCTCTGGTAGGAACATCTAATATTCCCTATATTTTTTTGCATACAACTCCTGTTACACACAAGCTTCATCCTTTGCAGCTTTTCTTAATTGTGACATTTGCATATGAATAATTAAATAAATCTTTTCTTCTTTCAACCAAATGTAATCAGGTACATAATTTCAAAATGTAATCTCATAATTTCAAGACAAGTCTGTTTTCACTGCACAAGAATTGTAGCTTTGTTTTACAGAAAAGTAAGACCCATATCTTGAAATACTCTGGTCTGAAATAATTTACAGCCTCAAAAAGGAAAGAGTGTCAATCTCATCTCATGGGAAATTCAAACAATAAACTGAAGCAATAAAATAAAAATATTTACTGACCCATCATCCACTGGCAGAAATTTAATGGCAGCAGGGTTGGATCTTCTTGCATGTAACTCAGAATGTTCACATGAGTATTTATATAAAAATATACACACAAGATGATACATTATGGTGGATTTATGGCAGAGGAAGGTGAAGAGGAGGAGAAGAGAATTTCTGTGTCCCCAGATGTCATGTGTGGATGCCACGATTACAACTCTAACAAACCTCTTAATGTGATTTGTGTTTGCAAGAAAAAAAGGGGTAGAAAACAAAGCAGAAACCTTGGATTCTCCTTCCTCTCCCCCTGCCAAGGCTTAGCTGCCCCAAATGCAGTAGCAGACGTCATCCACCAACCATGGCATGTGTGGAGGGTTCTTAGGCTCCAGGTTTTGGGGATTGCACTTTGGTTCCTGGGCTTGACTTCCTTGGGCTTTTACTCTTGTGTGAGAACGGGAGGAGTGAGGGCAGGATCCGAGAGGGGGCTTGTGCGCCTGAAAGCTCACCATGTACTGCAGCTAAATTAATATAAACTATTTCATCTCTCTACAAACCTCCCTGTGTCCTTAGGCCATTGAAGCTACAACAAAACTACAGCTACCACCTTGTTGAGACAGATCTTGTGTTTGCTCCCTGAGCCGATCACCAGTTCAGCTGCTTGCTGCAAGCATCCTCGCTGCAGGATATCTTCATTTGCTCCCATCTTCCCGGCAAGAGTTTTGCTGGGCACGTCTCCCTGTCTTTGCAGTTCCCATCTAATCCGAGATGGTTTGTGCCTGCAGCAGAGGCGCCGGGTCCAGGTCTTCAGCGCGGATGGCCTGAGATGCTGGGGTTTTCCTCAGTGTCCCCAGGCAGCTGTGGTACCCACAGATACCCACACAAACCCACGGCTCTCCTCCGCACAGTCCAAGACAAGCTGAGCCTTTCCACCTGCAGCAAAGCCATGATTTTATCCTGCCTTGTGCTTTTGGGGTATTTTCCTTGTGTCCTGGTGATAGCAAGAAAACCCTTATTATCTTTTGAAACCACAATGCGTTTCTACTCTCCACAGATGTTGATAAAAGCTGAAACACCCTAGAGGCTCCCCAAAGCAAGCAAAATTAGCAGCACTTTAGTATCAAGGCAAATACCATCATTGCGAGTGTGCCTGGCTTCTAGCTGGAGGCTCCCGGGAGCCTCTCCCGCAGGCACCCGTGCGCGGGCAGCGTCTCATGGCTCCCCACGGCTGTATCCTCCCCAATGTGGGGCCACGTGGTCCTGTGTCACCATGGCAGGGGACAGCAGCCCTCCCGCAGCCCTCCCGCAGCCCCACGGGGCTGCTCTGCACCTCTAAAATCAGTTGTTCCCTCATGTTCTTTCCCTGCTGCCCCCGTGGCTCTGGCTTTTGGGGGGTCTCCAGTTTTGTGCGGGATTTGTCCTTTCCTACGAGGTTTATCTTAGAGGGGCCGGCCTCGGAGCGCAGGGAACAAGGCTGACACAAGCAGATTTTAATTAAACCTTTCTTTCAGTTCCCCAGGCTAGCATAATTTAGCTGCTTCGCAGAGATAATATTAATGTTACATCATTTTCTAATCAGCATTAGTTTTGTTTGAAGAATTGCATTAGAGAGGACCTCCCTAGACGCAAATGCTCTTTGAATCCTGGTGTGTCGGTTCCCTTCAGCCCTTGGCTGTTATTCCTCAGTCTAAGATCGAATATTACCAGCAACGGGAAGGAGCTTGGCTTTGCAGAAACATCAAGAGAATTGCACAAGCTTAGAACTGGCCTAATATCTCAGTAAGAGCTGTCTGGTTAGAGGTGTCTTTTGTCAATTATAAGGCAAAAAAAAAGGGCAAAAAAACCCTTAACAAATCAAAATCAAAACAAAGAAATAAAAAAAAGCCCTCCAAAACAGGTGTATCTGGCTGAAGGGAGTGAAATCCGGGGTAATGCAAAGTGGGAATATGGCAGAGTGGAAGGGACCATGTAGTCTCACCTCACCCACTAGTCAGCTCATTAGCAGCCCTGATTGCCATCAGAAGCAGCAAAATAAACACCACCACAAGCAGAAAACTCTGGACTCGCTGCCCAGGGCTCTCAGGATATGAGCGCATCCATTACTCAGCTCTAGAGAGATGGCAGGTAGATCACAAATATGGATTTAGCGTGTTTGTTTACCACATTGCCCTCTAATGTGCCAAGTCTTTGCTATTGCATTTCAGAGTTTCCCCCTTTTCTGCAGGGGTAGGGAGAATGTGGTAGCTATGAGGACGTGGAGATGTTTGCAAAGCTTACGCAGGACGTAAGCCCAGAACGGGAGGAATGAATGCACTAAGATTTAAAGAAGCATCTGGAGTCCAGCTTGCTTCAGTGGTGCCTAGGAGAATTACTCGGGGTGCTAGACAAAGCTATAGTCACTTTGGTAGCTGACACTGACGTTTTAAAGCAGCGTCTCTCTCAGCCCATATGGGCATGTAGCTGCAGGAGCTGTGCTGTCACTTCTCCATTTTACATGGGGAAATTCCTGTGCCGTTCACGTTTGCACCCTTGGGTTCCCACTGCTCAGGGCAGAAAACAACTTTTTATATCAGCAGAGCTGCAGCGGGGATAGCTGCCATTGCTACTGAAGTGCCCTCATGTGATGGTGGCTGGGGCTGTGCAAATAATGTAGATTATTTTGAAAAACTGTGCTGTTTTCTAGGATGCACCAAGACTTCAGAAAAAAAGAAATCTGTGTGACCTGATGCTTACTAAGGGTTTCTTTTCTAATCTATAGTGTCAGTGTTAGCCTGGCCCGTCCATCCTGTCCCCCACGCCTTGCCTTCGTGCCCTCAGCGGGTCTGCCTTTCAGCTTTCATTTCTTCAAGGTTCTGCTGGGAGCGCATTTGCTTCAAAATAGTAATAAATCCTAACCTGGCCGTCAGAAAGCATTAGCGACGCCTGTAGGATACATAACAAGAAGTGCTAAATGCAGGATCTGGAGCAGTGCAGCTTCTGGCATACGGCAACCTGCAGCAGTGCAAGGCCAGGGCTGCAGCACGAGGGCTGCATTGATTGCGCCAGGGCAGACCGAGGAGCGCGCAGGAGGGAAGCACCAGCTGGAAGCTCTTCCCTTTCCGAGAGCCAGGCAGGGCTTCCCATGGCTGCATTTCCCTGTGGTCAAGCTAGGAAATCCTGCAGAGGGAAGCGCTTTGAAAGCACGTGGAAATGAAGAAGTTGGCGGATGGAAGAGGTTTTTGCAGCGATGCTGGAGGCATGAGGGTGCTGGTGGCATGCAGGATTTGGCACTCCAGCTTGCACCTGCCTGGCTCAGCTTCCTAAATGGGCAGGACATTTCCCACACTTTCACCTTGGTGCATTTCCAGGGTTTAGCGAGATAAATGATGCAGCTTGCAAAAAATAACTGCATCCATGTCCAGTACTGCGGTGCAAGGGCTCCATGTCCCGCTTTCCCCCGGGGTTGCTCCTGCCCTGCCGCGCCGCAGGTCGCTGCCTCCCTCGGCACACGGCTGTCTGCAGGGCCGAGGTCTAAGTGGCGTCTGTGAAATGACCTGGGAAAACCCCGCTGCCGCTTCAGATTTGTAGCTGTTGTTGCATTTAGCCCGGGTCACTTCACAGATGTGGTTTGGGCTCTGCTTGGCCGGCGCAGCCACGGGGGACGCGAGCGGCTGTGGCAAGGACGGAGAATGAGGATCCGTGTGGGGAGGCTCGAATCTCCTAACCGGGTTTGTCACCCAAGAAATTGAAGGCTGGAGGAGAAGCAAGCAAGAGGGAGGGAGGAGAGACGCTGGGGGCTGGTAATCTGGGGACAAGGCAAGTCCTGCTCCTGCCTCCTCCCGCGTTCATGCCAGAGGCAGGGGGATTTTAACAGGAGCAGTGATGAGTCTCCATATATTTTTTTCAGTTTCTGTTTTTTTATTCATTTTCCCAAATAAAAGAATTCATTGAAATTATTTCTGTCTCTTCTAAAAACTCCTTATTTATTTATTTATTTATTTATTTATTTATTTATTTATTCTGGTGTGACAAACAAAATGAAAGCCAAGGTAGATAACTTTGGCTTGCTCTAATGGCATTATTAATAATCCCCATAGCCATGCTACATAGAAAACTATAAGAAGATATAGTTTTATAATATGATTTCTTAAAGCATGCTGGACGTCAGTGTGAATATTTCAGCTCTCATCTTATGTCTTTCCCGGTTGTATCTTAAAATGAATCAGAACATTAAGACACTCACTAACCTCTAGAAATGCCCAACCATAACCATGCTGATGACTTGCTGTAAATGATCAGCTCAAAGTTTTTTAATGTATTTTGGACCTTGGTCACTAAGGATTTATGTAAATGGCAAAGAATAACAAGATAATGATCCTATATTTTGGGCTGATAGTCTTCACTCATAAACGTACTGCCATCTGGTTTGTGCAGGCAGAGCTGGAAGGCAAATACACGGTGCGGTTAAATTCCATGTTGGGTTTGGATGTGGGATAATAAGGAGCAGGTTAGCAGAGTTAGTGACCTGATAGAGGAATTTGGCCTCATGCAGGCTTTCTTCTTGCCTGAGGGAATGTGGTGAACACGTGCAATTAATGTTCTGGGTCTTTCAGGGAATGAGAGTAATTTAACAGGGCCAAGGCAAACTCTTTTTTTCAGGAATAAATAAGAGGCAAGATACTCTGCTTTCCTTTTCACCTCTTCTTCATCCTTGCTCTTTGTCTGGCTTGAAGATGCATGGGGGATGCATGGGAAGGAAGCTGAGTGTGCAAATGGCAGTGGTAAAAGCTGAACACGTCTTCTCATCCCTGCTTCATGTCTGCCACCCCTGCGGAGGAGCTACTAAGGCAATCCCAGTTTTCATGTCACAAATTCACATACTCGGATGTTTTGGAAAGCACTAACTGGGACTACCACAGTTCTGGGGAACTGTTTGGGTGCCCTTTAGCACAAGACTGTCTTATCCACTCGCAAAACTGTGATGCTCATCCATAACAGTGAGCAACTCTGCTAGTGTGGAGCAGTTTAAAAGGCATTTTCCAGGATGGTTGAAGCTCCATCCCTGGTGAAGGGGTCCATAGGCACCCCATGCTGGGCAACCTGACACCAGCGAGCCATGATTTTGCATCCCGATAACCTGATGCCTTCTAGGATCGGCTTAGAAACCCCTGGAAGGTCATCTTTGATTTCAGAGGGAGGGTGCTGCAAGCGTTTAGGTAATAATCCTTTGCACAGGAATGCGGAGGGGAGACGTCTCTGCTCCGAGGGACACACAGATTTATTGCCCTGGTATCTGCTGGAAGTGCAGGTTGAGGAAGGGCAGCCCAGCGGTCCTGTGACCTTGCCCACAGAGGCATTAACACGCTGCCAGCCCTTCCTCACGCAGCCAAGCAAATGGTTGCAGCCTCCTCCTCCTCCTCCCAGCAGCTCCCCTTCCCCCCTTCCCTCCCCCAGCTCTTGATAACCCCCCCAGAAGTCAAAATCCCCAAACCCAACAGTTTCATCTGCCTCCTGGGCATCTTTCCTATCTTCTTACTTCATGAAGATGCTTTAAACAGCACAAAAATCTTCTATAGCCTTTCTTTTCTCTCTGCAACTTCAGTGCTCCAAGCCTGTGCACCGCTGCCCAGGGTACCTGTTCCTTCTGACACGAGGTCTGCAGCGCTGGCCCTGGCTCCCTTTGTTTGGGGCAAACTCCTCCTTAACCTGGACTTCTCAAACCAGCACATGCCGATTGCACGAGCCTCAGCTTTGTCTAGCTCCTTAGAGCTCCTTAGCCTTCCCTCCTGCCCAGAGCCTTCCTCCCCGGCAGGGCTCTGCTGCAGGGTGAGGACCTCAGGATGCCCTATGGATAAGAGGGCATCATATCCTAAAACACCGTGGAGGAATGGCTCCAATGTCTCTATAGAGACCAGTACCATCTGGGGAGACCTGGCGTGAATCCCACACCAGGGAGGTGGCCCATCCTTTTATTCCCTCCTTTCTGCTTTAATCCAGGGGATGCTCTGCCAGGTAGCCTCCAGGCTCATGACCACATTGGCTTCAATCTCGTCCTAAGGAAGTCTGTTAATATTAAAGCATCCAAGCGATGAATGTGTCGCAAATCCCTTTGATCTCTCCTGAAATATTTGCCTTTGAAATGAGACCATTGTTGGCTATTAAGGGTTTGCCCACTTCATGTTTGTGAGACAGGAACTGCCTTCCTGTCTGCATTTTGTTTCTGATTCTGATTTATGGTTATCCCTGAGGGATAAAACTGGTCATTTCTGCTGGCATGGTCATACAAAATCATAGGCAGAATTAGAAACTGCTGCCTTAATTCTAATGTAATAAAAACAAGGTACTCAAAAAGGAATCCATGTAATAGAATGAATGGACTTTAAGGGCAAGGGGAACTTTTATGCACACATCTAATGCAATCTAATCTCCCAAAGAGCAGAGCCTTTAGCTATTGTATAGTGATATAGCAATATGCTTACAAAGATCAACAAGAAAACTCATCAGACTTGTCTTTGGAAGAATGTCCATTTTACTCTACTGGTTTTGTGAGGGCCAATGTGTAAAGCTAAGAAGCGTCGTACTGGTCTCTGCTACTGCGGAAACTGCTGCTCTACTCATGGCTAAGTTTATTTTTCTTCCTGGTCCAAATTCTGCAGCTTTTAGCCTCTTGTGGGCACTTTTGCTGGGTTAACTCCTTCTCTTGACAGGAGTTTACAAATAGGTCCTTGGGAATGAAGGATGTTTTGTTCACAGCATCCTAATCAACACATTCCTGATGGGACTTTGAACCCATGGAAACGAAACCGTTCCTTTTCTGGAAAACAATTCTCTTGAACAGCAAGGAGTTGATGGCTGCTTGTGCTTGATGGGAATGACACGGCTTGTTCCCAGCCAAGAATCACACCTGGAAGCCTTTGATTCAGGGAATCCTATTGTGATGAAAAGGATTTATAAAATAGCAATGTGGTCTCCCCCTGCGAAATAAAAGATTAAATCTTGATCACTCTGCTGTTGATTCAACTGCTGTTGACTTAGCAGTTGAAATATTTGCCCAACTCAGTTTTGATGTGCAGAAAGATGTTGTGGTTATAAAGTCTTTAAAACACAATGAATCTTCAAAATTCCCCCCATTAAAAGGAGGATTACTCTTATTTACAAAAGGGAAAACAAGAGCAGCCTTTATGAACAGGTCAAGCACATTCAAGACTGCATGTCTGTCATGGGGAGTAGGGCTAGAGAGCGCATGCCAAAGGAAATAGAGTGCTGTATCCAGTGTGGTTCTAGGACATCTGTCATTGAGCCTGCGCTGGGCTTGGTGATCTTAGCCTCTAGATTCACCTGAGATATAGGGTGAAAAGATAAGGTTAGAGTTAGGATTAGGGTTAAGAGAGAGAGAATGTCTAGCGTCCCATGGGGAGGGGGGTTAGAAAGGGCAAGCTAAAGGAAATCAAGACTCTTTGCAGAACAACATATGTATTTACACCAATTGTATGCTTGATGGCCTCTACCTCTGGACCCTTCTGAGATTTGGTTGAAAACTAAGGTTTAGGGTTGATAGAGAGAGAAAGTTTAGTGCCCTATGGGCTGTGGGGCTGGAAAGGGCATGCCAATGGAAATGCAGTGCTATATCCAGAGTGGTTGTAGGACAACGTGTGTCATTGAGTGAACACTGTGCTTGGTGTTTTCAGGCTCTCTACCCACTTATGATTTGGCTGACAGTTAGGGTTAGGGTAGCAAAGGTTTAACAACAGCTTGGTCTTAAATTGGCTTACACTGACTTTGAGCCGCAGACAGAGACGGAAGGATGTAGCAGTGTTGGTCCTGGTCCAGGACAGTGAGGTCGCATCTCCCTCAGAGGGTTCACAACCAGAGTCTGGGACCACAAAATGTACCAGCAAGAGCAAGGGAAGGGCCAATGCTAACTGTAATCAGAGCAAGAAGAACATGGGCTGAGTGTGATGGGACCTGAACCCATCAGCAGCCTGGCCAGGACCCAAGCGTGAGAGCACATCCCCAGCCACCCAGTTCTGTTCTGGCCAGCAGCTGGTTTGTAAAATCCTGACCCTTTGCACTCTTACTGCTGGAAAGTTGTAATGCACATGACAGGCCATGTGAGAGGCACTGCCATCTCGTGTGCAGATGGACAGTGAAAATCTTGCAGGAATGGACACAGGGCACCCCCAGGCCCTTTCCTCTCTGGAACACATTTTTTTTCCAGCACCAGACACTAAAAGTGGATTTTCTGGGGAAATAAAGGAGGCACTAACCCCCTGCCCATTAGCACTACTCAGTAACGTGCATTTTATGAGTCATCCAGTGTTAGAAATTCTGTCCCCACTGCAGCTGTGTCCCCCCCATACACTGTTCATATTATGTGGACTTTTCCTGGCTCCCAAGCTTTAATATATCCTCAGCATGGGAGTGACTTTTTCTGTGGTGTGCATTTTTGCATGCTTCATGCTGTGATTTTATCATGCTGAGTGTGGTCTCCAGCTCTGCAGCAGATGCGCAGATTAGCCCCCCATGATCCACCTGCACGGTTGGAGAGTCCCAGGCGAGTTGGAAATAAGTCTCTGAGAGGAAGGGACGTGCCCATAAATGAGGGATATGACCAACCCCTGTGCTGAGATGCTGTACAGCTGTGCATGTTGTTTGCAGGCCACCACTGCTGCACCCCAACTCTGAGCCTGCTGTGGCTATGGGGCAGGGCTAGGAATAGACAAGGCAATACTCAGAATTGCTGAGGCACAGAACCATCCTTTAGGGCTTCCACACCATAAATCCAAGATAATTTCTGCTGGAGACCAACCCAGACAAAGAAAATGGTAGTCTATACTCTCCCTGTTTCTGGCTTCCCTGTCTTCTCCTTGTGCCAGCACAAATCCTGTTGCATTGACATTGTCACCGGGAATGCGAGCTGTTCTGGGCTAGCACTGCTAGGTGGTTGCAGTGATGATGCTCTAATGGTAGCAGAGAAAAAAAGCTTCACGTTACTCCAGATGGTCATTCAGCTGCTCATCATGTGTAAGCCAGCATGACTTTGGGGCTTTGGAGCTTTTGGGAGCTTTGGGGTTTGATTTGTTAGGGAGAGAGCACGTCCATCGTGCATCCTCTCTGGAGCTCTCGCTCTTCCCCTGGGTCCTGTGGGTCACTGTGTGTTGGGAATCACGCGACCACGCAGTACCCAGATGTTGTCCTTGCCCCGTGCTGCGCCGTGTCGCGGCTGCAGAGCTGCTCTTGGCTTCCCACAGCATCCCTGCTGCGTGGCCTGACCACATCCATCACGCAGCTCTGGCTGCTCGCAGGGAGAGGAGGAGCAATAGTAATAGTCGAAATAGTAAGAGACATCGCTGCAGCCGACTCCAATGCCTTTGTATTAAACACTGCTTTGGAAACGTTCCTGCAGAAGAATGGTAACAGTGCCGAATCCTATCAAGTAGGTTCAACTGATATGTTGTTGTTATTTTTAGATGATCCAACCCAAAACTCATTTAGATCAAATTTTTCATTGGTTTTGCTCTCTCCTGTTTAAAAGGCTCTACTGTGAGCTTTGCGTAGGATTTTTCTGCTAGACAACACCGTTGTTGTCAGAACTTTTAAAACTGCTTTGTTGATGCAGATCTCATTGCTCTTCCCTGTAAAAACTCCACCACAATAAAACCTGAGCACAGAGGCTGCTCCTGGTGGGCCCATGCCTCAGTGTAGGGTTGCTCTGGTTGTTGCGGGTGATTGCTTGCTGATTCAGGAGGGTCTTTGCAGCTTGTTCCCATATTGCTCTCCTGTGTGCAGGGATCTGTTTGGTGGGTCCCTCCACATCCCAGCCTTGCAATATCACTGGCCCCTTCTTTCTGAACCACGGGGCAAACGGCGTTTCTGCAAGACGCTTTCCATGGCTGGGGCTGAGTTTGTCAGTCTCTGCAGGAGCTTGAACTGTCCTACAAACTGGAAAGGAGAGGGAAAGGTGCTGGGAAAAGCAAACATGGGTTTTAATAATGCATGTGCCAATCACACCGATGCATGTCGAAAGCCTGGCTGCTTCTTGCAGCTCCCATCTGATAGTCTCCAAGAGCCTCCCCTGCCCCAGGGGCTGACCCACATTTTCTGGTTTCAGTACGTGTGAACCTCGATCTGTCTTCTGAACTGCACTGGCAGCAGGAAGAGTTTACAGTGGAGAGTATGATCTGGAGGGAAATGGGACACTTATTGAAGCAGTTTGGATTTGAAACCAGCCACGCTTTCACAAGGAGAACAGAGCACATCGGAGAAACCTTTTTGCATAAGATATGACACATTTAAAGCAAGTTAGTTCGGGAACAGGGTGCAATGAACCCTGTCTAAGGGACTAACTCATAGCAAAGCACTGCAGTTGTTAATTAATTAATAGTCTAGCACCAGTCATGAAAGAAAAATAATTATCTTTCAGAGACCTTTTATCTATTCATTGTAGCTTTGCATGACTAGTCTGTACATTTGGGCAGACCAAATTGGACATCAATCTAAGTCTAGTTTATGACACAATGCACTTTTTTTTCCAGAATATAGTTCAATTCCATCTTTTCAGCATTAATAGACTTTTATGATTGCAGAAGTGAAGTTGAAAAATAAACTGGAGCCCTCAGAATGCTCTTTATCACCCAAGTTCAGTGATTTGTGCAGGCCAGACAGATTTATGTATTTCCCCTTGTAGAGGTCATATATTTCTAGCTCACAGATAATTTGTAAGTTGTAGAAGGATCTGAATGACTGCACCCTGCAGCAAAAATATCTGGAGACTTTTAAAGGTTGATTCTGGTGACGAGGTGTCTATTTTTTAAATTCTTCTATAAATAGTGTAGCAATGGGTGCACACATTTTTACTGCCATGACTTGCACTGCACAGGGCAGAGGAGGGTGGGAGCAGCCTTCCCTGCCCAGCAGGTGAGTGGTGAAGGGACCATTGGTGGCTGTGAGTTTAAGGCCCGTTTGGTATTTCCTATCTATCTCGATTTCCAGTCCCATGGGAGGCGTGAAAATAGCCCCGATCCAAGGAATCATCGGGAGAACCAAGTCCGCCTCTTTCAAATTCACTTACTACCACTACAGAGCAGGGAGGCACGTGTGATGACTACCCTTCAGCCCAAGTGGGCTGCCCATGGCAGAGGACATTGCAGCAACTGTATTTTAATGCACTGCATTCTGTGGCCGAAAGGGGCTAAAAAACTTTCTCTGCCCTAGGGTGACACCAGGGAACACGCCCCTGAGGGCCAAACCCTCAGAGCGGTTTGGGCCAGTGTCACCTGAGCCTGGATCCATGGGACAGGCTGGGGCCAAGGTCAGGGCCAGGCGATCGGCTGCAGTCAGAGCAGGAGGGAGGAGAAGGGGACCAGGAAAGAGCAAGGGCAGAAGCTGCTGGGAGTCTGCAGACCCATCCGTGAAGGACAGGGCTTGTTGCTAGTCTGTAAAGGGTAGAGAAATCAGCTGAAGAGCTTCACAAAGCGAGACCAACATTCTGCTATGCAAACCCAATGGAAGGTCTGAGGAAGAGGAGATGGGGACTCAGCACAGTGCACCAAAAAATGGAGAAGGAGAGGCAAAACCTCTTGTTATGGCCAATACTACAGATGGAAACACAGCCCTTTTTGTGCTGTGTGGCTGCCTTCTGGTAAGCCTGGAAAAGGTAAACTGGGGCTACAGCCGTGAGGGACAATGATGGTCTTCTAAAAGTGAGCTGAATATTGTGTGGGAAGCATGAACCAAGACATGGAGTTTTAACCAAGAAAGCAAGGCTAGGTGGGGATGTCCACTCCTCACCTTATTTCCAGTTCCGTGGAAGTTTACTCAGGAAAGCCCAGAAGTCAATGAGGGTCCTGGAGAACCCATTTATAAACATGAGGATCTGCTCAGTGAGTGCCTGTGATGTCTATATGGTGTTAGGCTGTGCTGTAAGTTTAGGAACCTCAAGCAGTTCACATGCTGCGACATCCTGTTCTAGGATTCTGCCATCTTTTTCGGCAGTAACACTACTGCCTGAATGACATCTGGATTACTGTGTCATACGAGGACTCCTGCTGCACCACATGTCCAGTTGGAAAGTCCAAAAAGTAATAAAGAGTCAGGCTGAAAATATTCCCCTGTAAGGTCCTGTTGGCTGTAGCATCCACTTTTCCTCTTATTGCCTCTATTGTGCCAATATGCTCACTGAAAAGGCTTCTGCCTCTCTCTTCAGCCCACCAGGCAATGTGTGACCATGCTCACATCCAAATATATGAGCAGCCTTTGGGCTGGTTGAACCAACCATCAACTCAACTTCTGGCTACTGCTGTCAGTGCCCCTCTTGCTGCTGGGGTCCTGTGCTGGACACCGTGTGACAGGACACGAGGAGAGAGTCCCCACGCTGTGGAGCAGCGCGAGGATTCCCCCCGTACTGGTTTGCCTGTCCTCACACGGACGCTTCTCCGGGAAAGCAGCACGTGAGGTTGAGTCAGGGTGAGCAGGACACGCGGAGGCGCTCAGCTGCGGTTCTGCTTGCAGGACGCATGCACGCACTGCTCCTGTTCCATCTTTCATTCTTTCCATTTCTGTAGCCCGAGGGAGATCAGCTGAGTGCTACAAAGGGGAAAAATGCAAAGGAAAATCTCTCACTTGGAGATGTATGGGAGTGCAATAACAGCCACACGTGGGTTTAGCTCCTACCTTCTGGAAAAGATCTTACTGAGAAATGGTAAACATTTCCCAGCACTTTAAAACCCATCACGAGGCAGTTAGGAGGAATAACAGTGCTGCACACTTCCAGCATTGCTTTCCTAATCTGATTAAATTCTGCCAGATTTCTCTAGACCATGAAAGCCAACTACCTGTGTGCCCTTGGCCAAGTCAGGTGCTTGGTGTCCCTGCTGTGACATCCTGCTCCTTCAGCTGCTTGCACATTCTGGTGCTGTTTAAAGCTAATGAACATAGAGGCAGCGTGCTTTAGCACCAAGCACGTGTTCCTTTGTTCCCTTTCATGTTCCTCTGCTTATCCACTGGGTTTAGAGGGCTTGGCTTTCCCATCTGCAGCTGACATGGGCACCGAGGGTGTCATTCATCAGCATCAATGGGTTGGGGGCTAAAAGCTGCAATTTCAGAGAACTGCTTGTGATCTGTAGCACGGTGTCAGGCCAGGTGCTGGGGCTCAGCAGAGGTGGCCTTGGCACGGGACCCTTTTCATTCCGGGGTGTCCAGCTGCTCTCCTTCAGCACAAAACCCAGCGGCTTCTGCTTTCTAAATCTTCTCTGCAAAACCCTTTGTAGAGTCGCACGCCTTGGCCACATGTCTCAGTCATCTGGCAGTGTTGTAATATAACCTATAAATAAGTGCAGGAGGACTTGGTGAGGGTTTCCTCTCTTTCCCGCCCCCACTTTCCTCTTTGCCTTTAACTCGTCTGTTCGTTTTAGGCCAAGTGACCTGCCTGACTTTGCTAGCTATAGGAAATCGCAGTGTTCTTTAGCTGTAGTAGGTACCATGGCATCCCGCACTCTTTAGGTTCATATAATGGTTTGCTGTGAAGGAGGCTGAATTTTCTTTTATACTGATATCCAATTAAGGACTTTTTGGAAGCCTGGAATCTGTGAGCTCTCTCTTGGACATGGTCCGTGTCCACGTCTGTAGCAAATCCAGTTCCATGAGTAACATAAACCTTGGCACTTGAGGGAAACCAGCATAGGAACAATTTCTTGCACCTTGGTCCTTCCACTGGAGGTTTCCCCAGTCACAACCATTTCAACATGAAGTGAGGAGGCTGCTGAACATGGTCTCTGCTGGAAGTGCTCTGCTGGAAGTGTACACTGTGCTTAAGTCAGATCAGGTTATTATTGCTTGAAATATATTAATTCTAGAATTTCTTCCTAGAGATTGCTTCCCCTGTCCTATGTCCAATGGCAACTTTTCTCACTTAGTTTTGACTAGTGTCTTATGTAGCCTGTGAAGCCTCACAAAACCCATTAAAGACCTACTCAACTGAAGGACAAAAGTTCATCAACTTTCAGGTGCTTCTTTGGTGCATATGGGAGAAGATAATGGTTTTGAACTGGAAATTGCTTCAAATTTCTCCTGATGGCCTCCAGTTTGTTTCCAAAAGTTAGATTTATCTTGCCCATGTTACTAGCACAGAATGATTACACTTCTCTGCATGGAACAGGAAGAAAGTAAATCAACTTATAGTGACTACATAAGCTTATTTAATATGAAATAGGAACTGGTGCCTGGGGAGTGGAGGGAAGCCTGCGTGACAGGTTCTTTGGCAAAAATCTGTGTAAATATAATTATCATGACAAATGTGATCTATTTTTAGCTCCTCTGTATAGAAAAATATTTGTATCTCTGGCATGCTCACACAGGGAGACCTAGTTCATATCTTTGCCAATGTCCAGTTCTCATCTCAAATTTGTTCTTCCTTTTGCCCAGGCATCCTAGTGTAATCCCAGCACTGACATTTTGATGCCAACGTGTAGATGGATCTGCTCTGCTCTGTCTCTGCCTCCCTTCTTTAAGCGGAGAAGGCTTTTACCAGACTCCTCAGTGACAAGAATCTTTTGCTTGACCCGTTTGCCATGTGTGACACAGTGGATCACTGCCTCGTCTTTGCCACTGTTGATTTTTGTGGAGCACTATCCTCCTTTCTGATTTGGGGAAAATTCATGAATGTAAATGCGTTAGAAATGGAACACAAAGTGGTTCCGCCTGGGCATGAATCTTAAGCACTACCTTCCATTCTAGCTTCCTATCTTCTTAACTTCTCAGATTAATGACACACAACTTGTACCTCTCCAACACCTGCTACTCTCTTCATTGCTCTGGCTACTGCATCATTATAAAAAGCTTGGCAATTCAAACCTGTTGTCTGCAATTTCTGTCTGTGGGCAGCTGCATCAGCTTTTATAGTTCTTGACTTTCTTATTTTCTTTATACAAGTAAACACTGCAGGAAAGGCAGGAATTGTGGCACCGTTGTGTGTCTTTCCTGGTGTCCACCAAGGCTGCTCAGACCCACAGCTGCTGGAGTCGTTTAGGGACTCCCAGTTGTCTGCTCAGCCCTGTGGCAAGCTCAGGAGCTCAGGAGGGCTACAGGGACCAGGGGATCTTCTCAGATGGCAACCTGGGGACATGGGGCCCTTGTCCCCAGGTTGGACATGCAGGACAGGGCTTCACACACTGCTCAGAATCCCCTGGGAAAACAGCACCTCTCCATCTTGCTCCTGCAGGATACTTTTCTCATCTTTACCAAATCCAGCTAACCTTGCAGATTTAACCAATACCTCACTAGGAATGTTTCTCAAAATCACTGCTTTTTGGGGTGAGAAAGCAAGCCCAGCAGGCAGGCCGGATACCTGCCTCTGTCAAATGATTCTCAGGGGTTCAGTTCCCTCATTGCATGTTGAGTGCACACATATTTGTTGCATCATTGATGTGTTTGGGTATGGTGAGAAGAGTGGAAAGGAAAGGACCTGCCTGTCTTACAATGAGCACTCTGTGCACTTGTAATTTACCCCTTTGAATGTCCTGGATGCAGCTGCTATCCTTCAAGGACTTCTCTTACTGCGCAAGGGCTGAGATCAGCCACAGAGATATGGGTTGGTTCTTCTTCCCTCCCACCCTCTTTTTTTTCTATTCATTATGAGACCGGACACCTCTCCCTGCTGCTTGACTCAATTTGAATCTACAGATTCCTCAGTTTAGAAAGCAACACAAAAACTGCAGGCCCATCCTACTCCGAGGGGCTATCCTTGCAACCTGGAGGGTGAAAGACTAGGAATAATTTTGTGTCTTGACAGAAAAGATGGAAACTGGAATGTGATCCCAGACTGAGACATTAGTGCTAAGTGTTTGAGAGTCCTTTCCTAACTTGAGGTGGAATTAAGATTTCTTGATGCATTCAGTGCATTTTAATACAATCAAGAGGCTTAGAGACATCAAAAGTGAGGCTTTTATTTCCACTGGAATGGCTTCTACTCAAAGAAATTGTGAGAAAAAGTTTCTGTAAGGAGACAAAGAGATTTTCCAGGCAGAAAGTACAAAAGCTGTTTATATGACCTGAGCATTTGATCACAAAGCCCGGGGCGAGACTTGAGAGAGCAAGTGACAAAGCTTTCTTGCTTGAAGAAAACCAGCAAGGGATCAGGCGAATCCAGTCTGGCTTTAAAAGTCCCTGAAAAGCCTCCTTGCTTTGTAAAACCCCTTCTACCGTAAAGAAACACTTTGCAATGTTGGCATTCTCCCTAGCGTCATGACTCTGCCAGCCAAAAAATAAAGGAAATGGGGAGGGAATCTTCTCCAAAGCAGAGGAGTTACTCAAAAAACACTTTTGAGCTATATTCCATATTTTTCAGCCTATCTGAAGATATGCATATTAAAAAGAGAGAGAGAGAAGCATCCAAGAATGCAGAAATTCCCTATTAACTGCTCTTGTTATCGATTTTCTGTGGGAAGAGCTCAGATCCAACAGCAATGGGCAGCAGTATATATAACCCATCACACATCTGGAAGCTTCTTCTAGAACTGAAAATCCTGCGCCAAGAACAGTCTTTGGCTCCCACATGCCTTTTTTTGGGCTCCGCAACTTGTATTGTTTAAAGAAAAATGTGTCAGCCTTCGACCCACACACTAAGCTAAACTCAAGGGGATTCTCTGCTTTTCAAGGATTTCTGGCCTGGGTGAGAGACGGGTGGCAATGTGGGCAGGTGGCTGTTTTCTGACCTTGAGATCAGGCTGGAGACTTCAAAAAAGAGAGCACATGGGACTCAGTGCTGGTGGCCGACCACACAGAGTGTCTTCAGGGTGATTTTTCCCCCCATCATGAGACTGCATCATGAGTTGCCAGCTCACAAAGGCTGAATGTAGGATCAAGGAAGACAGCCACGTGTGTCCCAGAAAAGGGACAAAGGACAAAGTTTCCTTGAAAAACAGTTATTAGGAGGTGTTCAGTGCCAGCACCACCCACATCTGTAGAAGAAAGGACCAAGCAATACAGGGTATCTTCTACTGCTTCCAAGTGAAGTGGAGGGGAAGGGGTACCAGACAGACCAGCACTCATTCTTGATTTAAACCCCTGGCAGTGTAGGTAAAAACTGTGCTCTTGGTGCACATCGTAACACACTGGAATGCAGTTCTTCACCTCTTCGCAAAAAAGTGTTAAGAACCTGCTGTCATGGCTCTGCTTTTAGACATCTGTTCTTTGGGGTCCAATCCAATTCACATGGACAATTCATGAAGTCTACATTACCTGGAGATCGGTGCAGCGATGATCCATGCTGTAAGCTAGGCATCCAGAATCACCTTCGCAGGGCCATCTTCCAGCCACTCCAAAAGATCGTGTCCATGAAGGTCTGAGTGCATGTACCAGTGTCAGGCTTCAGGGTGAGCCAAATGTCCGTTCTCCTCTGGAGGAGTAATTCAGTCAGTTCTCAAAGGAGGATGTGGACATTTTCAGGGCAGCAACTAATCTCCAGGCATCCATGTGAAAGGGCAGTGCGGTTCTGCGCTGGGATTTCTGAGAGCCTGGGAGAGGAAGTTAGGAAGTGTGAGTGGGTGTGATATCCCCCTTCCCTTGTTCAACTGAAGAAAATCAGCTGTCAGAACAAGTGTTTGCTGCTGTTCTGGTGGGTAGTTAAAACATACAGCACACAGCATCTATGTGAACACCCATCCTCCAGCTTTTCTATGCCCTCAACTATCAACAGCTAATTCTGGATCCACCAACAGCATCTCCAAACTTTAATTTTACCCGTGGAGATGCTTTTTTTTCCCTTTCCTTCCTTTTGCTCCATGTCATCCATCCCTTCCTTTGAATAGGTAACCAGAGGGACATGCTCTGTCAGAGAGAAGCAAAAGCAGATTTTCTGATAAGGGGAAATGGCCGTGGCCTGTCTCTGAGCAGCAGTACCTCAGAAAGAGGTGGTGATAGAAGCTGAAGTCTGGCCAGAGCCATAGCCCTCGTTATCTATTTGCATCCTCTTGATACGGGCTCAGAGGGACGAGTCATGAAGGTTTAGCAATGATATGTTTGAGTTTAATGAAGGGTTATTCTTCTACCAGCAACCACTTCCTGATGGTCCCTTTTCAAGAGATGTGACCTAGGTGCCCTTTCCACAGAGCTGGTCCTATTTCTGGCAGATCCTTGATGGGTCTCTTGTGCCTTGTTGTATCCAAATATTTCCAAACTACTCCATGGAGAATAACTAATGTTTGAAAAGTGGAAAGAAGGAAAGGAAGATGCTTTATCTGTGGAGGAAAAGTGCTGATACCTTCTAACCCAAAGGAAAATTCATTTCGGTTAAGGAATCTTTTATCTATGGAGAGAAACTGTCAACAGTGTAACTCAAAAAAAAAAAAAAAAAAAAGGGACGAAAACCAGTTGCAAGATGTAAATGTCCCCCCTAATCCATTAAGCAACCTTCCGTAATGTTCTGCTCTCTTAGCACTCTGTGGCAAGTCATAGGTGACTGTTGCCTTCTTTTGGTGAATACTCATGGATGTGCTTGTGCTCCCTGCTGCTCCTTCCTTACACTTGTCATGGCAGACCAGGGAGTTTTCATCTTGAAGAAGGAGTTCAAGTGGAAGGACTCCCCCAGGCCTTCTATTTGTCATAGTTCTTCCAGTGCTCTTCCCCCTCTGCCTGTGATGCTTCTCCAGGTGTTTGTTTTTGTGACCAGTCTCCTCTTCTCCTTCTGGGGGGTTGAGCTGAACAGCTTAAGCTTTTTATCTCGATGTTAATTTCTGATCCCCAGGACCCTTACATTTTCACCTGCTTCTTGGTAGGTAGGTACAAAAGACCTACAGCTAGGTGACCCTAGCGGCCATCTTAGAAATGCGGTGCACAGAGGCAGCATGTCTTTCATTTTTCTGCTAGATATTGCCCCATTCTGTAGACCTGCAGGTCATGTCCTGGCCACTGCTTGGTCTGAGCATGAGATACCCATTTACCTTAGCTTTGCTAGGCTGAAATCTGCTGATTTTACAAACCCAGACGAGCTGACCTCCTGTTACAGACTTCACAGACTGCCGTCTCACCATGCGGCTCGTCTCCTCCATCCCCAGGCCTGGCTGCCTCCTCGCTGCCCTGGCAGCGGTTCCCACCAAGGCCCACGCTGCTGCTCTTGGCAGCGCTGGGCCCCTTCGCACTCCTCTCCCTGGGGCCCTTCATTGTCTCTCCTCCGCCCTGAGGGGCTGAGCACAGGGACCAGCGGAGGCATCCGCGTCGGATCTGTTCGCTCATGCAAAATCCAGGCTCTGACGCAGCCCGAGGAGTTTTGTTGGAGGGAAAAATATCCCCATTTGTATGCGCATAGGCACGAAGATCAGCTGCTGTATCTCTTGGCACGTTGCCTCCTGGAGATAGAAAGCTCTTGTAGTGGAAAGTCCGCACTGATCTGCTGCAACCAGTCCTCACTGGTGAGCCCCTCCGTGGGGCTTTGTGCCTCGTTTGTTCTGCACACCCTGTTTGGACAGAGATGGGGTAGCATGTGTGGCAGCATTAGGAGCAGATCTGCAGTGAGTTTTGGAGTCTGCAGCTGAAATGCTGCTTTTTGTAGGCTCCAACAATCCATCAGGCTGAAGGGTTTCCTAAAACCAGATGCTGCTGCATTCAAACCCAGATTCCTGAGAATGAATGGCTGGAATCCACACCAAAGCGCTCAGTTAAAAGTTGGATAACTTTCCTCAGAGGCACCAAGTCAATATTTTGTTTTGCTCCTGAAAAAGTAAGATCACATTCATTTAAATCTTCCCATTCCTAACTTTGCATCTGTCCTGCTATGTACACACATACCATCATAGGTCCATAACAGGAAAGCTGAGAAGAACTATTTCGCTTTTCCACTTCATATAGCTCTATGTTGTACCCAGAGTACACTCATGCCAAAGGCTCAGATAAGCTATTGACAAACAAAGAGAAAAGAAAGTGAGATTGTAGATTTAGAATCCTAGAATCATTATGGTTGGAAAAGACCTATCAAGCCCAACCATAAAGCCATCATCAACATGCCTGCTAAATCATGTCCCTAAATGTCCCATCTACCTGTTTCTTGAGCACTGCCAGGAACAGTGATTCCATCGCTTCCCTGGGCACTGTTCCAATGCTTCACCACTTTTTCTGTGTAGGATTTTTCCTAATATTGAGCTTGAACCTCCCCTGGCGCAACTTGAGGCCATTTCCTCTTGTCCTATTTTCGGTAATTATTTTGGAGAAGAGCTCAACCCCTCCCCTCACCACAACCTCCCTTCAGGTAGTTGTAGATCTGGAATGTCTCCCTTGACTGTAGTTTTGGATTTAGTCCACAGTTATGAAAGGCAGCTGAAGACACTCCTGCAAGTAGAGCACTTCCAGTCTCTCTATTTCTGTGGGAGCAGTTCACAAAATGCCCTTTAAGAGCTCTTCTCGCTGGGATCCTGCCTTGCTTCATGTCTCTGCCCAAATGTTCAATAAATTCCAGTTGTTTCAGAGCCCTCAGGAGAGGGATGGAGATGATGAGTGGCCTATTGTATCCCTAAATTGTTCTCATATGAGAAGGTTGCCATTGATCTGAGCAGAATTTAGACCAGGTGGTGTGAAATCAGAGTGGGTTTACAAGGGGATGTGGATCAGGAGAGAAGAGGGAAGAGCAAAATGGCCAATCCTGAGGTGAGAGAAGCTCTGTCCCGTTGCCAGGACTGTGGTTGCTCTCGACTATATCATGTGAACCCCATGGAAGTGCTTCATGAGGGTGGTATAGCTCCACACTCCTTGGGGCTGAGGAGAAACACAAAAGGATCAGTTGTAATTATCACGGCCCAAATTAGACAATGGAATAAGATGATCATTTAGCTTGTTTCTATGTCATAGTTGGCATATGAACTGAATTCATGCATTTCTAAGGATTATGGGCCAGAAACGCAGATATTATAAATCCTCTTATCTATCCCAGAAGGCCTGTAAGAAAACGTTTTCTTTTTATCTGGGAAGTGCTGAAATATGTATGAAAAGTTACTCGCCCCATGCGCCCATAAATATGGCTCTTGCCTATCACTGCGTTTTCATTCAAGACATTATATCATCCCCTTGGCATGTCGTTAACCACCCCGTCTCCTCCTTATCAGTCCTCTCTAGCAGGGAGGAGCGCTCGTGCAGTGCGGGGCCTCCCCTGTTTTCTGCTCTGTTTGGGTTACGGACGTGCTCAAAGTTCCCCACGTTGTGGCAGAGGGAGGCATGAAGCCCCTGGTCCCATGGGACAGAGGGGGCTGTACATTGCAGGGGTCAAAACCTACTGCCGTGACGGATAAGGTGCTCTGTGCTGTTATTCACGGGTCCATAAACACTCGCTGCAGCTGCTCCTCAGCTCTTTCCTGTCCCGTGTATTTTCTGTCCAACCCTGCTACTGGAAGGCAGCTGGCTGCATATTCTGGCTTTGGACAGAGTTGTCTTCTTCAAAGGCAACCCTGCACCTGGAGCCTGCCTCTATAAAGCCATAGGTAGAGTTTAGTGCTTCCAGCCTCTAGAGTCTTTCATTCTAGAGCATCTTTATCTGAGAAAGTTTATCAGGGGCCCCAAGCCAAGCTAAACCTTTACTTGGTGCAAGGGTCAGAATAAGCTTGGGAACGTGAGCATCTTGCTCTTTCTTGGACAGGTCCTTGGGCCAGACCCTAAGCTGGCATTCATAGCACTTGCTGGACAGACACTGAGTTAATCCATTTAGCTTCTTTCCTGTCTTCCCTTAGCTGCCCGAGGCAGCTGCTTTTCCAATAGATGCAAATGCATGCTGAAAAAAAAATACAAAACAAGAACAAAAAGAAAACTCAAAACAGGAAGAGTGGCAGTCTTCCCTTAGATCCAGCCGGCAGTTTCTGATTACTAAGTCCTGCGTTGCACCAGCACTGTGACCCCACTGCCAGTGGAAGACAAGTGATGGGTGAAGCAGCCATAGAAATAACAAGGAGGAAGGGCTTTTCCATGGTGAGTGACGCTGCACTGTGACTCCAATACTTTGCCCTACGTTACCAGCAAAGTGAGCGGAGGAAATCATGCCAGGCTTGTCTGCTTGATCCTAGAAAATAACTTCTTGGTTTCAAATGCATAGAAATGTGCTCACATATAAGTACTTTACCAGGAATCATTTATTCTTTTCAGATGTTGCTAGAGAGGAACCTCCAACAACATTATTGTGTTGTTTCGTGTTTGTTTCATATATATATCAGCAGCAGCAGGAAGCACAAAGGGGTATTTCTTGCCTCACTTGCAATTAGCTTCTTGCTGAGAGCTAACATGTTGGTAGTCTCTTAATGATCCTGGACATAAACCAGAACAGAAGGGGTTTGGTCTCCTTGGGATAGCCCAGTGCAACCTTTTAAGGTTTTTGAAAAGGCTGGTTTCAGGTGCAGCTTCGGTGCTACTGCATGGAGCGTATGAATTGCTAATTTTAAAGATTAAATAACAGGGTCTATAAATGCTTTTGAGTCTCCTGGTTACTCCTTTGTTTTAAAGATGATACATGTGAATCTAAGCAGATGGTGCAATATTTGGTGGAGTATAAATTAAAATTATTACTTAGCCATAACTTGTTAAATTCTGGAACATAAAACTGCACATGTCACTGTTTTTCTTTAAGAATGTAGAAGAAGATTAAGTCATCCCTCCTTTTTATCGTTCTCATTGACCTTATCTGAAATATTTCCAATCCTGTTATGAAAATGTAAATTCTAAAAATTCTTTAGTTCCTTCATAGAAAGGAACTACTCTGTCAATCTGAGATATATGAGATAGATTAAATTTAGTCACTAGAAAGCGGTGGGCTTGTTTAGTGGCAAACCAAGTTCAGATTGCCTGACATGACATCTAGTTCTCATATAAAATGTCATGTGCTACAAGAAATGCCTTTCTAACCATGTATGCTCTGCTCAAGGGTTTTGATCATTTTCAACATTTGATAAATATTACTACTGGTTTTTATTTTCACCCCAAATTAAGATTATTCCATGGGTGATATTCTGCAGGGAGAATGCCCTGCTCTCTCCCCTCAGCCCAAGTTCAAATTGCATCAGGTTAATTGCGAGGCCACTCAGGTGGGAGGCAGCTATCGGGCAGCTGCTGTGGGGATGAAAGACAAGGGGGTGACAGGGCGGGGTCACACGCTGAGGGCAAGACCTTTGCCTGCAGATAACGCAGCCACCCGCCTCTCGTTTCCCCTTGTGCTGGGCACCCTCGGTTTGAGCTGACTGAAGTCGCCGTGGCCAAGGAGGTGAAGTCCAGCAGGATGCACAGCAGACAGATATGGGAGAGTTTGCCTCCCTGGAGCAGCCCACATCAAGTCATCACTCAGCGGTGCCCCAGTGGTGCTGCTCTCTCTCCCTCGCCTTCCTTTCTGCTGGCATTTCCTGTCCTCCACCCACACAATCGCTCCCTCCGCTTCTCTCCCCTTTCTGCTCTGCCTCAGTAAACTGCATTTCCTCATAAATCCTCATAATTCTCATTTGTGGTTGTATTTCCCCTCTGTGAGATTATAAACAAACCTCCAAGCGGATGTAACTGTTCACTCCTTGCCCCCTGCGCAGTTGCATTGTGTAGTTTCTGTCAAAACAATGCTGAAAAACAGCAAACTGTTCACAGACTTGTCACTCAAGAGGCTGTTGTTGTCAACAGGTTCTCCATAACCGCCTCATCCGTCCTCATACTCCATTTGGTAGCTTATGTGTGTGACAGATTTGCAATCTACACTGCATTTTTAATAAACCCGTTCTTCCTCTTTGGGTGTCAACGGAGCCATTCTGAAAGTGAATCTCAGCACCTGACCTCTCTGAGCTTCCCTCTTCCATTTAATCTGGAAATACTACTCTGAAAGCTAAATATGATCCCCCACTTGCTTTATGCTTCTCCTTCTGCCAGCAGCTGCATTACATCTTGTCAGTCCTGAGACAGAGTCCTCCGGGACTGGTTGAATCACACTCATCTCCACGGCCACTTCACCACCAAATACCCAACAGAGGTGCATGCGGGATGTGGAGCCTACAGCAAGACTCATGATTCTTGTTTGTGGGTAGGCAACTGAGACATGGAGACACAAAGTGGTTTGGCCTGGTCCCACAGAAGAAATCTGAAAAAGAGGGTGAAATCTGGTGCTTAAAGTCCGTAGGCCAACCACTGGAGCATGTTGTGGCTGGTAAAATAAGCTGCCATGATACATGATCCATGCTCTATTCTTTTGTTGCTGCTGCTGAGGAGGCTCAGCTGCTGGCATTTTTGTCCAACTTGATAGATGTTTGTATTTCTTTCTGAATATCTGCCTGTGTTTGATGCATAAATTCAAGCTGTCTGTGCCACGGGCTGAAACAAGGCCAAGCAATGCAAAAATTGCACTTGTTATTTTAAATACAAGAAAATGATTTGCACCAAGCAAGCAGTACTGTCTGTGTTGCCAACACTATTCTGAGTTCCTCAGAAACACATTCTTGTTCCAAAATTGCAGCATGAAACCCACTTCCATCATATACATATCTTGGCCCAGATGTTTCAAATCTATTCATCCTTTTCCTCTTTTAAAGCCCCTGGACAATTCTGACAAGGCATTATCCAAAGATCAGTTGAGAGTTCTGAGAGAAAATCTGCATTTCAGTTGTCCTTCACCAAGTTAATTGCAAATTAGTTTTCATTGTAGCTGCCTGTGGGCTTACATTTGAGCGGTGTCCATCCACTTCTCAGCATTGAACAGATTTATCTCGCAGGAGATGGCAGGGCCCATCTGCTCTTACTGAAGTCATTGAGAGCTGGCTGTCTGGCTCCTGAAAGTCTCCAGCGTTCATCCTAAGCTGCATCTCCACATCCACCTCACCTGCCTCAGGTGGCTCTCTCAGGTGGGATGGGTCACCAGCTGGAGGTGCCTGACTGTTGGCCATGGCCAGAAGGGCAAACTGAACGAAGACTCCAAGAAGATTAAAGGAATCCAGCCTGGACCAACCTGCCCCAAACATGCAAGAAGGCAGCTGTGGAACTTGGGACTTGTCTTGCTGCCTCCAGAGTCTATGGTGGTCCTGCATTCCCTGTCCCACTTTATCCCCATTCTGCAAAACATTTTACCCAGGGTATTTCCATTCTGTTGAATGGAGCTGTACGTGTCCAGAGCCAACAGCATCAGAGTCCAACAGGTTACATAATTACTATTATGAACCCATTTACAGGAAATACTGGGTTCCTTTTCTCAATCAAACTTTGGGAGGTCACAAATCAGAGTTTGACTGTGGCTGAATTTTTCCTCTGAATGTTGAAAACATTTACTTCTCCAGGGGCAAATTCTCAGAAGAAAAAAAAGAACAATTGTACTTGATGCTTTGTTCTGCATTTCGTATCAGTGGAATTTTAAAATGAATGGAGTTAGTATTTTAATAAGTAGAAGTCAGTTTTTTTTCTGAGATGGACAGAGCAGCGTAATGGTCTCAGCTGGAGTGTGAGACAGGCAATACTATGTTTTACTGCCAAGATTAAATCTTGGATTTTAATCTCAAGCCAATTCTACGATTCAGATGCTGGATGGCTTTTATGAAGTTTCACATGATTTCTGAGCTTCAAATTCTCCATCTGTGTTAGTGGCATCCTGGGGAAGAGCCATCTGAAACAGAGCTGTTAGGAGGCTTCCTTTAGCGCTAGACACAAATTACAAGACTGTTTGATGAAAGATCTTTTCTATGTAATTTCATGTTTCTATTTGTTATTAGTACTATTCATAACTTCCCATCTCTTTTTGACAAATAATGTAATGAATTGCATTTTTTCTTTTTTTTTTTCTGCTTTCTCTTTGGAAATACAACATAAAAGGAAGAAGATGAAGATGAGGAGTCAGAGAAGGAGTTGAAGTTGCCAGTCTTGGAGAATGAGCCTTTATCAGGTATAAGTGACATATAGTCCGCTTACTATCTGTGGTGCAAATTAAATCCTGTCTGTTCTACACAAGCAGGGGCCAGGATAATGTGATGATTTGTAGTGTGATCATGACAACGTTAGCAGATCTGTGATGCTGAGACCAAACCTAATCCACCTACTATGCATCAAATAAATAACCGTAGAAGGAGCATCATGTAGTTCCTCTATATTTACATTGGTTTCAGCAAAACTTGGAGGAATGTAGAACAGGTCCAGTCATAAAAATCTTCTGTTTCCCATTCTGCCACAACCCACAGTGTTATATGAGAAGTAAATGTGTTTTTTATCATTCTGATGTTCTTCTAAGTTGACTCAGTCAGCCTTTGTCTTGCTTCCTCATCTTATTCTGCAGGAATCATAATACTCAGCCTGCAATTTATGGCAATTTTTAGAGAAAGGGTTTTCTCTGGCTCACCCAAAGACACCTGATTCACCCATACTAGTATGACAATTACATCCTGTCTTTGCCAAAATTAACTAGGTAACTAGTTAAAAACATAGATCACTTCACTGACATACAGCTAACAGCACGAGGATATATCAGACTAGAGGAGGACTTGTTACATATCTACTATGGCTTTTTATGGCCTCTTAGTTGTCCTTTTTTTTCCACAGCTGGGCTGAAGGTTGTTTGTTCTAGTTTAGTAGAGCTGGTTGTTAAAATCCTTGCCCGTTCAGACACCCAGCAATGTCACTCCAACTTTGTTTTGTGGGAAGCTACCCATCCTCTGCTCTTGCCTATAGACTTGTTTCTGGAAGTCTTGGCAGCTCCTGTTCCTCCAGGGATGATCTGGGGAAGTGAACTGCTGCTATTCCCTAAAAAGAGGAGGTTTCTAGCCTACTAGGAGAGGATAGGCATAAATACTACCATCACTTGGCAGGTCCTGCTTTTACATCTCTTTTATAGAGTCAAAACTCAGAGGGAGAATCAGCTTGGCCCTATGAACACAGGCCAGATGGTGTTTAAATTTGGTGTGGTTTGGTAAAGCTGTATGAATTCTATCAATCACATTTGATGTAACAGCTGACACTGTGCAAGGAAATCTCAGGTAAGCAGCGTCAATAGCGAGATGGGTGATACCCTGATTAAATGTGTCCTCAGATAAGTAAGTTCTGGACACTCGTGTTTCTCGTGTGGGCTCGGACCTGCCAACACTATGCCTGTCCCATTAGCTTTACAAGTTCTGAACATGTGTTGATGCTGCAGCAATTCTGCCCATATTGGGTTCAGAGATACAGGGTCTTACCCTCATCGCTCTCCAGTTGAGGCAAAACAAACCAGAGACCAGCACACGCTTCAGCTACTTACAGTCTCCTCCTCCTTTTCCTGCCCTGTGGTTTGCTGTGAGCATAGTTATAAAATACAATGTTCTCAGCAAGACTGTGATTATAAACTCAAGTGGTGCTGGTGTTTAGCACAGGCCCACCCAGGGTGCAAGCCAGAGATCACTGCTGGAGAAGGACCTTGGAACAGGCTCTGGGTGTCTCTGCTGGGGCCACTCTGTTGGGGCTGCCCATGGCTTTTCAGCACAGGGAGTGTCTTGGCTTTGACCCTGCCAGCGCCGTGCAGAGCTGAGGGCTGTGTCCTCCCTCCACCCAACCCCATCACCAGGCCTGTCCCTGCTGAGAGATGTGATCCCAGGTCAATGCGATGTGCAAGGAAGTGATGGTGGAGTCACCGTCCCTGGAAGTGCTCAAGGAAGATGAGGCGCTTACTTAGAGATGCAGTTTAACCGGCACACTGTGTTGAAGGGCTCACGGTTGGGCTTGATGATTTTGAAGGTCTTTTCCAACTATAATAATTCTGTGATTCTATGATGGAGGACTCTGGCCTGCCCCACTTCTGCATGCAATGTCTGTACCACATCCTGAAGGCAGCTTTGCCATAAGCTGGAGGTGGAATGAGGCACTTTTGCTAGCATAATTTTTATCCTCTGTCAGCCAAAATCAGTTTCAAGGTTGCTTTTATTTTTTGTGGCTGATAGAGATAAAAAAACCAAGCCTCCTGGCTTTGGCTGTTGTGATCCAGCGGGCAAACGAGTGAGCAGTGATCCCCTAAGTAGCCCAGAGCTCTGAGATTGTTGTATGAAGCGTCAGCTGGGGATCAACATTGAGAGGAAGAGTTACCCTGTGGATTGTGATTTATCTGGAGTCCGTAAAAGAGAGAATCACGCAATTTTCTGGAAATATTTTCCACACAAAGTCTGAAAAGGTCAGAAAATATTTTATTACTGTTTTTAACATTGCTCACAGGAATGTGTAATTTTTTAAAAAATGAATACTGCATATTTTCCTGGGTTGAAATCAGAAAAACATCAAAAGAAATGCAAATCTGTGGAGAAAATACTCTTTAAAAACATCAAAAGGGTTGCTTCTCATAAATTGCTGAGCACAAGCTAGTTAAGATCCAGCAAGATGTCAAGAGAAACTGGGAAGAGACTGAAGCTCCAGGAATCACTTTTGATGTCCCCATATCCATTCATGAATGACTCTGAAACACAGAATATCCTTTTCCCAACCAGATGTTTGTGAGATGGGAAGTGAGGCCCTTTGGAAGGTGTTGGGAAATGCACTGGATGGGTGCAGGGCTGCACTCATCATGCCATGCAGGTAGGGTGGGAAGACTGGAATGAAGCTGAAGATCTCACCCTGTCTTTTAGGTTGCAACAGTGGCTTTTTTAAAGTGATGATTAGTTCCTCTTAGACACTCTTCTGTGCTAGAAGAAGAATAAACCGTTAAAACCCGAACCACATCCTGCTAAAGCAGAGTTTTCCCCTTTGCAGTTCCTTATACTTGTGTCTGGCTCTCCAGTGACAGGTTTGGTCTTAACTCTAAGCCATAGTTTAAATGTTTATGACCTGCGGATCAGTGCTAATAGCTCCGGCATAAACCCTGGCTGATGTGAACAGCTTGCTTGAGCAGCCTTCTTGCACTGCTTTGCAATCACATCCCACTCAGAAGCACCATCACTGAGCACTTCTCCCAGGACAGGCAATGCTCTTGGGAGCAATACCAGGGCTCTCAGCACCCGAGGGATGCTGGTGGCCAGAGAAAGGTAAACACCACAGACCAGGCTAAAACCTCACCTTTGTTGACCCTGAAAGAAAAATCTGAAGTAGGAAACCAAGGAAAATGAAGGAAAACCAACTTTCTGGCTTTCTGCTAAAGCAAATGCACAATGTGGTTCTTCTCTTCTTGGTGCAGTGGTACAGTCAAACCAGCAAACTGGTCCCAATCCAAGCAAAGCACCCCGGAGTCTTGCCGTGTCTGAGCAGAACTCAATTTGTTCAAAGGCAACAGGCAGGAGAAAGAAACTGCAATGTGTAGGTATGAGCATGTGTGTGTGGGCAATATGATTGATTATTTCATGTCATTCCCATGAACGGCAACGCCTGCAAGGAACCAAGAGACCAGGGTTTCTGCAGCCACAGTGAAGCCTTTGCCACACAGCAGATGTAGCTACAATGGTTTAAAATATTAAGGGCTCCATCTGGACTCTCCTCTCATCTGTTGGTTCCCGTTCTGTAACAGCTGGAGAATGAAGACACTTCCATTATGCCATAAAGGAGGTAGGAATACAAATGCTGGATGTTGAACTGCACATTAAGACATGGGAATGTTTCTGCTAACTTTTAGCTCAGCCTGTGCTGCCTATGGCATTAAAGCAAACATATGCACCATGCTTTATAATACAAAAATTACTCCCTACACCGTGTCTGTTATTAGGCATTTCAGAATGATTTATTTAAAAAATTCTTTCCTTAAGAACTATCAAGACTTCCTTCAGTTGATGCAGGATCAGGCCACGGATATTTTTAACCTGTGCTGAACCAACAGAATTGCAATTGCCCGGATGTAAAACAGAGGCCGTTCTCGTGGCAGCCACGGGCCAGCAGCTCTGTGGGCAGATCATGACTTTCTGTTGCTTGCAAGGCTTTAAGCCACAGCTTCCTTCTTCCTGTTGCCGTGGAATGAAGTCTTTTGATATATGGGACTTCTCCTTTTTTGAAGGTAGCAACTTATCTACCTGAGGATAACCTAGAAGGACGAGGATGCTCATCTCCTTGGCAATAAAAATGCTTCAGTAGAAGTGGAGCTGCAGGTTAAATGATGGTTAAGTGGAGCAGGATCTAAGGAGCACGTTGCCAGAATACAACAGCATTGCTCAGCTGAGTTCAGCCAGAAATGCACTGGGGTCTCAGGAATTGGAGAATTCATCCTGTTGCAGATTTCTGCACCTCACCCTTCTTCTGCTCTTTTGCTGGGTTTTCCTTGTGTGTGAAGGGGATGGTGTGAGCAGGGCAGCAGCACTGATGGAAGAGCCCATCATGAGCTGGAAACAAAAGCGCGAGGCTGCACACAGGAAGATTTGGAGTCTGTTTCCTTCTTTTTTTTTGTACAATACTCACCTCTTTAAGGCCAACATGTTTTTGTGTCCGCAAACTGGAAACAGAAAATGGCAGGAAGCACTGGAAATGAAGGGGGAGAATGGTGCAGAGCAGAGGGGGTGATTTTATAAAAGGAATTGAACTCAGCATGACTTAACCTGCACTAGCAAAAATCAAGTATTTTTTTACTCAAAGCATGAGCATCCTCACAATCATTCTTCAAAACTATGTCCCATTCATTTATGTTGAGATAAACATAAAAACTTTTAAAACCTCCTTTTTCTACAGAATATCCAAATATACATCACGCAGAGGATGGCAAAGAACATGGCCCATGTTGCTTGGTCCAAAATCCAAATCCCACATAACACCCCGGGGCTCAGAAAGCAGCTTCCCTATATGATTTCCAGCAGAGACATCCCCTGCCCCAGCCGTCCAGCGCCTTTGTAATAGCTGGTCCCACCTGAGCAGACTGAGGAAGGGCTTTCCCTGGCAACTCGGGGATGGATGCACTGCGGCCACAGGGAGCTCCCCCTTTCCCGGTCCCTCTCCCGTGTCCTCCCCTGCTGTCATGGGGAAGGTGCAGAGCTGACCGCGTCCTGTCCCCTTCTCCGAGCTTGAGAAGCGCCCGACTTTCACCCTTTGCTCATTTGGCGATGAGCAAACAGATGTCGAGGGATTTGTCTGTGCTTCTTGAAGAGGCCAAACGGAGCTGGAAATCTAGAGGGATTTCTGGCATTTCCTTCTTCCGGTCAGGCTAAATATACTCAAGGATGGCTTTTATGCTGACATCTGAACCCTGCTCTTCTAAGCCTGAAATGAGCACCAAACCCTGCTTCTGGGAAACACAGGATAAAAAAGCTGCAGGTCCATCATCTTTTTCCTTCTCTGGGAAGTGAACGCAGTCATTAAGGGGTTTGGCAGTTCAACCTTGTTGTCATTTTATTCCATATAAACCCAGACCTCTTCAGTTTTACTCAGTGAAGTTTTCCTCACCTCCTGCTTTTTTTATAAAATTTATAAATCTTTTTGTATTCTTTTGGGATGAAATATCTCCCCAACAAGTTCTCTAGATTTTTCTTACCGGAGAATTTGACACTCTCAGTTAAAATTCTAGTATCAATGAAAAGGGGTCAATAAAACTTCTGACTGCTTAAAACTGCCACAGACTCCAGGGGAGCAACCTGTTGTTGGGATGGTCTTTAGGCAATATTCACCCCTTAGCAGATCTACTAGATACAAATCTCCTTCTGAAAGATCCTCCAAGGATCATGTTCCTTTGGCCTTCTGTTCCCCATACATTTCTCCTTCCTAGGAATAGGTTTTCCCTGTCTCAATAGAGAGATCAGCCACTTCGCCACGATGGGATTTGGTCCGTATGTTTATCTCTCACTTTGCATTCTCTAGTTCCAAGATAGCACAGTTCCTAGAAAAACACTCTTTTTTAAAAAAATAGAGATTTTAGTATTAAACATATTGCATGCCACGACATACTCTATAATTTAGTTCTCCCACTGGAGAGTGGGACTTTTGGCAGATTCCTTGATTCTGTCTGCCAGAGACTTTGCCAAGGGATTGGCCTCATCACAGCAAATGTTGTTTCCTTGGGCCCCCTGGAATTAGGAATTAGGGCCTTCTGGAATTTGCTCTACCACTATCTTAACGATTATCAGCTTTTATTTCTTTCTCCTCGCCTCCTGTCTTTTAATTCACACCATCAAGTACTATACATTAAGGAGACGAACTGATGCCCATGTAACGTTTTTAGAAATTTGACAGTAGTTTCTGAAACTCTTCAGTCTTGAGTCCTTAATTTTTTTCATTCGGAGATACAGGACTTGTATGAAAGCAGTTGTGGCCGGAAAAGCATTAAAATACCTAATTTAAAGATTTTTAAAAGTAATCAGCACTTCTAGAAGAGAGATACGAGCCTCTTGGATAAGGCATGTGCTCGCGTGGGTTTGAAACCACCGATAGTGGTGTTGGGAATGGGATGCTGAACTAACCACATGGGAAGCAAGAGGTCTATGCACTCTGGGGCCCAGAGGGGTACGAGGCACAACCCTGCAGCATGAGGTAAAGCTGTGCGAGGAGGAGGGAGCTCAAACCCAGCCCTGCCGCTGCTCCCAGGTTCCTCCTGCCGGGAGGAGGCTGGAGAGGTGGTGCCAGCTGCATAGAAAGGTTTGTTTGCGGGATCCCTCCCAGACAGCCCACCCTGCGCAGCCTGCTGCTTGTCACTGCAGAGAGGCTACAGCCCAGAGCTCTGCAGGGCTGCACGGGTGAGAAGGAACCTCCTTCGTGCCAAAGAGATTAGAGCATTTCCTCCATCCACCCTGCATCCACCCTGCAGTAAGGAGGCTGTCGCAAACTGGCAGCCCAGCTCCTCTGAGGACCAAGGGAAAAGAGTGAAAAATGCTGCATGGGGCCTCCCAGTCCCAGGCGCTGCCTGCAGCGGGGTAAATGAGGTGCTCTAGAAAATGTGGCCAGGCTTCCATTTCAGATCTGAGGTAGCAGGGTCTTCTCTGTGCTAGACTTTACTGTCGCCTGTGAAATAGCTCCTACAGTTCAGCGAAAAGCTGCTTCCTGCTCTAGCTGAGGCTTCCCCAATCCGTCTGCTCAGGCTGGCAAAACCCACCAGCGAGAAGCGACGAGGCACAGAACCATCTGGCTCCAAAACGCCTGCGCAGGGCAAACCAGGGCAAGCCCAGGCAGCCCGGTGCAAAGGAGTGAGAACAGAGTGATCCACCAAGGGGGATCTGTAGCTCCAGGTGGCACAAAACAGGTCTGCGCTTACTCTAGTGGAGAATACCCCAGGGTACAGAGAGGAGAAGGAGAGGTAATGAGGCCCCCTGTCATCCTAGGTACCTGTAGATACATTAAAGCTCACAATACAAATAAATATAAACTTAGCACTGTTGTGGTCCGCCTCAAGGAGAAATAATCTCCATGCTGTGAGCCACAGGCTGAGGAAGGGACACACGCTCCCTCCTTGGCCTCTTTCTCAGACTCAGCACTCAGACAGGGATGGATTTGGACACAGTTGGCTGCAAGGAAGCACTAAGAGGAACAAAATAAGACTCATCTTTTCCTCTTGTGAAAGAAGTTCTGGCTATGGCAGGTCAAATAAAGCATGACTCTGCACTGATTTTTTAAAATGTTTTCCTACATCAAGCAGTAAAATGAAAATCCTAAGCCACTGGAAAGGAAGGGAGATAGAATGGGAAAAGATTAGAAGAACCTGGAGTTCCTAGAGTGGAGAACCTGGAGAACCTGGAGTGGAAAAAAGCCCTGGGTTTGGGATTTTTTTTGTCTGCCACAGACTATGATTTAGGGCTGCTTTATGAGCTAAACGCAGACTGGAGCCAGATCTCCAGAGCAGACTGGCTCCAGTGTGGACCGAGACACCAGGACCACTCCAGCCTGAGCACTGCAGACTTCCTTGTGCCTTAGCCTGGGCCTGCAACACATGGATGGAGCAGGCACGCGTGGAGGACCAGGTGCCTTTGCATCCAACACGTGTCCCACGTGTGGGGTTTGCACCTGGACCTCATCAGGCAATTTGTGTCTCGTGGCCTGCTGTTAACGAAGGCACTGTCCTTGCTGCAGCCATGCAGTGCGGAAAGCAACGCGTTGTTCCGGAGCTTGACATAGCTAACACATAGAAGCTGGAGGTGTAAAATAAATCAAACCTAGTGGCAATTTATCTGGTGCTTTCTCACATTTCCACTTGGCTTCCTCTTCTGCCACAAGGCAGCTCTCCACCCCGTCACTGACTATCTCAGCCTGATTTCCCAGCTGGTAATCCTCAAGCCCCTCCGCATCCCCTCTGAATCTGGTCTAGACGGTCTAATTGCATATAATCCTGGAGCTCTGCTGAACACACCACATCCAGTGCTGAAATTCCCTGCGCGCCAGGGATTTATTTGCACTAGTCTCCGCTGGACATTCCAAGCACGTCTTGCTAAGGAGAATGCCGGAGATTAAAAGGTCAGGCTGAGGGTGAAGATGCAAGCACGCTCCTTCGCACTGTTTGATAAGCAGCTTTGGCTCGTGGTGTTTTTTGCTTTGCTTATGAAACCACAAATGTTTGAGAGAATCACGACAGTATTGCAGGATATTTTGCTCTTGCTCTGTCATGATTCCCAGCTTTGCACACACTGCCTGCCTGGCTGAGGGCTGCCTCTGCGTACTGTATGGCTGCAATCAAATCTGCCTTCTTCCTTTGATTAGGAACTGTATTTTTTTATTTAATCAACCTCTTTCCCCTTTTTTCTCCTTCTCCCTGCTGAGGAGGGAGTGGATCTTCAGGAAGACCATACAGAGATCCTGCTGAGAGACCCAAGAGAAGTGCTCTGAAGTGCCAGCAGAAATAATGTTAGACTGGGCATTGTATGAAATTACAGTAGGAGAATATGCTCTTGCATCTTGCACAAAGAAAATCTCCCTGTTATCTTTGCTTAACATGGGCAATTTTCAATCAGTCTCAAGGGTTTGGCAATGTGTAAGTTTTTGGAAGTGTGAAAACGAGCTGAGTGAAATCAGGAAGACAACTTGTCTGGCTTGGGGACAAAATACAGAGGCCAGATGCCCAGAGGTTACTGGGAAAAAGAGGCTTTATATGACAAACATTTATCTTTCAGGGCTCCTAAACATTCTTTGTCAGGATTGATGGGTGGGGAACACTAAGATATTTTTGGATCCTTAGAAGCATTAGGAAGAGAGAGACATCGTTAAGGAAAACAAACCTGCAAGACTCCTAGGGTGAAGAAGTGCTGGCAAAGGGATGAACAACAGAGTTTCTTGGCTGCTGTGAACTGGCAGAAGGTCTCAGGGGAGCAGCGGTGATGGGTAGCACTGGAGGAGCGGGGACAAAAAACATGTAAGGGGGAATGTTATCACTGTGTTGTGCAGACCCAGGTGAGGGGCTGAGCTGGCCTCCAGGCTGGGCTGCTCCAGTGCAGCGGGGAAAGCGCTGGAGTCATCCTAGCCAGGTGACGAACCTCTGGGGACCCATAAATAGCAGCAATGACTAAACTGTGTCTCCTCCTGTAGAGAAGACATCCTGGAGCAGATTTATGAAGTAGAGGAAGGGCAATAGGGACTCTCAAAAGGGACTATTTGTAGCTTAATATTGAGCTGTAAGAAAGTGAAAGGACAACCAGGACATGCTCATGAAACAGCTGAATCCTAACTCTTTACATGCACAGTATTTGAAACATTTCTGGTTAGGACAAGATGCACTTTTTCCTTTGCTTTCCTGACTTTTTATTATTACTATTATTATTTTCTTTGCCAAACTCAAAGTAAACACACTCGTCGTTCAGCTCCTGCCCTGGCACAGTGGTTTAACAGCAGCCCATGTTGTTAAAACTCCATCAGATGAAGTGTGAAGAACTTCCAGGCCGCTTCCAGCCGCGCTCCGGGAAGAGCTGGGGAATGGTGCGCGGAGTGATGTGTTTCCTGCTCCGTGGCAGAGAGCGAGAGGCGAATGGAGGAAACAGATGTGGAAATTCCCCCCCAGCCTGCCACTCCAATGGAGCCAAAAGGAGCTTCAGCTTCTTTCCTGCAGTGCTGGTGCCTACAGCTTAGTTCCGCTAATGGAGAAGGGCCGCTAACCCTGGTAGTGAGGTTATCGTGTTGCCGTGCATAGAGGCAAAGGAGCAGGGAAGCAGATTTTGGGTTGTTCTCATAGTATTTTTCTGGCTTGCCATCAGTCAGGCAGAGCCTTCACAAAACGCCTCGGTGGTCTCCTAGATGCAGTCAATGGATGCACTGTGCCCTTGTGCCATCGACCGCAGGGGCTGAATGCGGCTCCTGTTGCTCACCTGGCTCCTGGCAGTGACTGCCAAAGGCTGTGAGTGATGTTCAGCCCGGAGCAGGTTTTATCATCAACAGAGGTGAACATTCATCGCAGTCAGTTTGCATTGTCACCGGTTCAGCCCCCTGGAAGGGAATAAACAAGGCACTTAGAGATGCAGCGACTGCCCAAAGCCCCAGCCTCCAAATCCTGAAACACTCATTGAACTCACTAAGGTTTCCCCTGCAAATGAATTTTGATGGGGCTGAGCCTTCTGCATGCAAATTGCTTAAATAAAGTGAATTTGTCTTGTACAATTCTGATCAGATGTTTGCGGATGCTCAGTAAATGGTATCTTATATGTTAAAACCTATGCACATGGTGTTCCTCTCCCAATGCATAACCTCTATCTGGAAAAAGCAACAGTCCAATTTCCTACAGTTACTAGCTATACAGTTATATTTGTGACTTATTTGTATTGTATCAGAAAGAGAAAGATGTTAAGGGTTTGGGAGAGGATTTACTTTGATCAAAATATTTTATAGAGAATAATAACACCAGGGAACATATAATGATTTCTGTTTGTCATAATGGAAGGTGCTGAAGGTTATGGCTGCTCTTAAAGGGCTCATCAGGATCCGAGCTCCACTGTATGGATACAAATCCTGGAGATCTCGCTGTCTAGTAAGAAAGGAAAGCGCAATCAACCCATTTTTCCAATGGTGAATTTAGTCAGATAGAGAATAACAGGCACAAAAAATATAACATTCATTTGTGTCTACAAAATACACAAGCACCGGAGGGATTAAGAGCCAAAACTTGGGCCAGCTGCTCTGCCGGAGAAGTCATATCCATAGGGATCTGTTTGGTTAAAATTTAGTATGCAGGAAAACTTAAATGGGTAGAAAAGTCCTTTGCAAGTCTCTTGGTTAAATATCCGTGCATGATCCTAAAGTACCTGCATAGCTCTTGCTTTTGATGAGTTTCCCAAAGAAATCCACACTAGTTGCTGTAATCCAGCCCAAATACCCGGAATGCCAGAACTCTCCCCAGCAGTCACTATTATTGCAGCTTTACTTCCTCTTTGCATTCACTATAGGTAGGAATTTATAAGCCAAAATGTAAGTGCCAGGGCCAGTGGAGCTGGAATCTGCTGAACTGCTGCCTGGCTTAGGCTATCAAACCAACAAATAATTACAAAATGAATTGCAAGCTCTGCTCTAGCTATCAAAACTAGTGGAAATGTTATCTTGGATTTCACAAGAAACTGGATGGGCCCCTTAATCTTTGTAACTTAGGGAGGGATAAGGGTAGGAAAACACAGCTTTGGGGAGGAAAAGAAAAAGATGCAGATAATACTTAGTGTTTTTGTCAGGCCCATAATTGTTGCCAAGGAAATGTATCCTCTCGGGACAGGGATAGTCTAATGACAAAATGCAAACAGCTTGATTCATGTTTATAGGGAGGCAGTGCCAAATTCATCCCTGGTGCAGCTCACACAAAATGTGGAGATAGATTTGGCTCCTTATCTAGATGGCAGTCCTATATTGACACATTCTCTCAAGCTATTTTACAAATAACACCTAATATATTAAAAGGGAAAGTTTAGGAAATGTATTTTTCATGATTTATTGCTACTTGCCTGCCAGCTGTTTGAACAAGGACTCCATCAGTCTGTTCTTTTTATTTGCATTTTTATTTGCTAAAACAAATGCTCTAGCTTTGGGATTTTGAATATACCCCAGCTTTTAAATCGACAGCAGCAGTCCCTTCCCCCTTTACTATCACTTATTTTTGCATATTTTTTACAAGACAATATTTGTAAAATAACCAGCAAGTATTAAACTCCCCGTCACAATATTGCACCGAATGTCTCTAAGTGAATGACTTTACTACTAGCTTGCAGTAAATCATCACTGCAGAACATAGTTATTTCAAGTTGGAAGGATTAAATACATGAAACTCTTGCACATAGAATGTATCTGCAGAGTAAACATTTGGTCTAGCAGTTAATAGCCTGGCTTCTCCCAGCTCACGGTGAGTCGTGATCCAGAGGCTGCTGAGGTGTCCTCTGCAATGCCAGGGACGAGGCGGCTGATGGAGGAGGGAGGGAGAGGTAAGAACAGGTCGTTCCTAATGGAAAGCTTTTAGCTGTGAAATGAACTTGCAGTGCAGCGAGAGCTGAGCCTGCCTGCTATCTTTAGGAGTAGGAAACTGGGAAGATTAATCTTAATCTTCTGAAAGGCCTTGCTGCCCTGGGAAAAAAATATGACTGCTGCAAAACTCCAGAAAGTCCATAATATTCTTGCAAAAATTACAATTGGAGGCCAAACTGAAAAGAAAAAAAAAATCAAAATATACAAAAATAGGCTAAAGACTCCAATAAGTTCTCTGGAAACCTTTACAGTTGCTTTATACTTAGAGTGAAAGATGCTTACACGGTACAGGCAGGTGAAAATCCTGAAAGATGGACTTGGATACCTAAAATATGGATCTATCATCTGATCTCTCTTCAGGGTATCTTAGGTTCCAGCACAGTTTAGGGAATCTGAGTATCTCTGGAGCCTTCCTTAGAGCTGAAGGACATTTACAGCTAAAGCTGGGAATTGTTGCTGACCTGTCCTTCATGGTCACTGCTGAGACATTGTTTGCCCAGATGACCCTGGTGTTGTGCTATTTAAGCTGTTGTTTACCATTGTGCGTTACACAGGAACACTGGAAAGTAGAATTTGAAACACATTTGCAGCTTTAAATAATTGGGGAAACCCAAGAGAGGTCTGATTTTCAGTCTCAAGAAGCTGTTACATTTTGTATACATGTAATGCTACATAAAAAAAAAAAAAAAACAAGATGAATTAGGTTCGTTGGGATAAACCTAACAAAAGTTTTTCTATTTCCTGTCAGACATACAGACTGTTCTGCTCAGGAATCTATGCCTTTCAGTCCACATTTAATTTCATTTGCTGCCTGACTTCTATTTATAATGCACAGAGCAATATTATGTGCCAGTAATACTTAAAACAATGCCAGCAATACACTGCAATGCGAGCAGTACGGGAAAGAGGCATTCCTAAATACGTTAACTGACTCAATTTCTGTCTTATTTGGATGCTCAGGAAACCACAGGAATGAATTTAAAGTGCTCGAGGTTCGCTATGCAGCCTGACAACTCTGTTAAGAAGAGGTTGTGGAATAAAAGTTCTGTTAATCATGTGGTGAAAAGGAGGGGCTCTCTTCAGAAAGGAACCTTGTTTCCCTTAGTTTTCAGCATTTTTATGGTCTGTGACTTCTCTTAATTCTGTGTACACGCTCAGATCAAGCTATTGCAAACTGTGCTCGAGGCAGACTAAATCATGGAGCATTAAGGGGTTTTTTTTCTCCCTCCATCCCAGTGTCCTCTCCATCTTTTACTGCGCTGCTGCTCATGTGCCGTCTCCAGATCTCTCCAGGGCTACTCATCCTCCCTCTCACATTGCTGTTTTCCTCTTTTTTTGCAATATGGCCCAACATCTGCTTTCATGCTTCCTCCCATTATTTGAACATTCAACTGTTTGTGTCTCAAGGTTACCTAGGTCAAAGCAAAGTTTCTGCATTCAAGTAAATACAGAGGTCTTTGGGTGAACTCATCTCCAGCAGATCTTTCAGACACGCTGATCCTTTCCCTGCTAGGAGCTAAACTCCCAGTTTGGTGGTTAGGGGTCAGAGATGAACATAAAATGGGCAGCTGGATCTCTGCATCTGGGCTCAAGTACTTCATTCTGCCAATTAAACTATGCTACAATGTGCACTTAAGAGAATCACCTAAATGCCATTTAGCGAATGTAGTGCTAGACAAAAAGAGCAGGTACAAAGCAAAGCAAAGGAGGCAGCTCCTCATGCAACGCTCAGTCAAGCCGTGGAAGTCATTCCTGCACTTTCTTGGCTGCCAACAGTTTGCATGAGCTCATTAATGGACAGATTCATGAAAGAGAAACCACTGAAGGTCATTAAAATACAAAGACACCATCTGTGGCCCAGCACATCCTTGTGCCATAACTTATTGAAGGCTGAGAAAGTGTCCTGAAGAGGCAGCACTGCTGCCCTGCTCCTATACACCTACCTATACCTTCACTGATGCTATTACCGGAGACAGGCATTACGCTAGAAATAATGACCAGTCTAATCTTCTTTATGAAATATATTTGAAAAATACACATGAACTTCATTAAACCAAGCATTGTATTTTCCACATCCTTGGAAAATGAGGTTAAAGCAGTGGCATCTTTCACAGGAGAAGGTCCATCTTTGGCTTTCTTGCTCTCTTAGGTTTAATGTTCGATAAAGTCAGTTACAGTAATTTGAAGCAGAGATGTTCACAGTCCAAAGCAATTAGCTCTTAGTGAGGAAGCTGCCCCAGTATCAAGAGTGTAAATCTTCCAGCCCACGCAGCACTTAACATTCCCATAGCACATGGGGCCCATTAACGCTACTCGCAGGCCTCAGGATTGGCAATGCTGGAGCTACTTTGTTCCAGTGCCTTTCAAACGCTGTTTCTGCTCTGCTTGCCCATGGTGTCTCTGGGGCTATTTCTCTTTTGCCTCTTCTGCGCTCTCAGCTGCATTGGTGCAGCCTCCATGGAGCTCTGAGCAAGGGAGCTGCTGCCTTGCACAGTCATGAGTGGGTTGAGCATCAGGGCACCTTGGTTTGAGCATGAGTGTGTGTTATGCCCAGTTACACTGGGGGTTTGAACCCAAACATCAACAGCAAAACACACACATGCTGCTTCGGCTAACTGCATCACTTGAAGCTTAGTCTGGAGAGCAGAGGTTCAGGGGTGACCTTATCACTCTCTGCAGCTACCTGAAAGGAGGCCGTAGTGAGGCGGGGGCCGATCTCTTCTCCAAAATAACTACTGATACAACAAGAGGAAATGATCTCAAGTTGCACCAGGAAGGTTCAGGTTGGGTATTGGGAAAAAAAAAATCTGTATAGAAAGAGTAGTCAAGCATTGCCCAGGAAAGTGGTGGCGTGGCTGTCCCTGGCAGTGTTCAAGAAATGTGCAGATGAGGCACTTAGAGACATGGTTTAGCAGGATGGTGTTGAAGGGTTTATGGTATTAAACTCGATGATCTTGAAGGTCTTTTCCAACCATAATGATTCTATGATTCTAATAATAGCCATTACTTTGGCCTACCTACTTTGACCTCGTGCAAAAAACAAGCTGTGGAAATGCAGGGTGTCCCACTATTTTTAGTATACCTAGACCAAGCCCATCAGCTAGTCTTAGCTCTCTTTGCTGGCAGGTATCTCTGCTACATCCAGTCTAACCAGCTAAGGAGGATCAGGACTAAAACTAAGCACCTTCTTCTCTGGTTGCCTATTCTGCATAAGCGTCAGCTCGTTCCCTGGCACAGCTCTGCCCTGGCAGTGCCTCCTCGGCCCTGCTGAGGCACATCTGGGTATCACTCAGACAACCTCAGGGAGCAAAGTAGCCTGAGGAGTCAAGTGGAAGGTTGAGGGTGACAAGAGGCCTTTTTTGAGGCCAGATGCTGTATCATGATGACAGACTCCTCGGAGGAGTGATAGTGGCTCTTCTGCACTGACGCCATCCAGTGCCACATGCTGGAGAAGGGGCTGGTAGCTCCTTTGCGCTGCCGGTTTTGAGGACAGCCACTGTGCTGAAGAGCTGAGAAGCGCCTGCAGACCCTGTTATTTTGGCTCATTATGTTCTAATGAAGCAGGGTGTGACACAGCTGATTTAGATCTGTTCTTTTTCCAACAAGGTTGGCACAGAAATGTTGTATTTCACTGGCAGAAGCAGCTCTGAAGAGCATTACACCAAGTAGTGTCCTGATTTAGATTCAGCCTGTTCAGATGAGTTCTTTAGATGAAAGAAGTGGCTCTTACCACACACACAAAAAAAGGCCTACTGCACTTCTCACCCTTTCAGCAAAGCTCATTGTGGTATTTGCAGATGCACCGGGTCTAATCTCCACTTTCACAGTGGGGAAAAGCATTCTGGTATCCAATCTTGGCCATAAAGTAGCTCCCTTGAATCCAAGATAGGACATTCACAGTGAGGGACCTGCATCAGCAAAACCATGTAAGAAATATCCTCACTCCTGGCCTTGTCCTTGTCCCTGCACCTCTGTGGGCTGGGAGTAGGGAGACCATGGAAGAAGGAGCACAGAGCAGAGCAGGGCTTGGTCACCATGTTTCCTACAATGATAGCTGCTCTGAGGTTATCTGTCGGAGCCTACGCCAGCTTGGGGTTTCTTTGCATGTTTTATAATTAGTCTCCTAGGAAGAGGAAAATGGAATGTAAAACATATGCACTGTTTTCTCATCTGGTAAAAAAAATGCATCTTCTTCTATGACTTCTACTGGCCTTCTAGTAGGCAGATATGCACCTACCACCTGTGTGTCTAAGCCTGCTAAGGCTAAGCCTGAACTAATTTAAAGTTTATATACATTTATTATCAGCTTTTATAGAAACAGCACTAGCAAAGCTTTCTTTTGCTCCTCGCAAGCAGGTAGATGTATGGGGCCATGCATAATAGGTGCAGAGTTTTGTTGAGCCCAGCCTCTGGGCTTTGCTTGAGGGCAGGTCCTCTAGGTACCTGCAACATCTGGAAAGACTATTGGGAGCCTCTCTGCCCAGGGAACTCCTCCAAAGCTGATATCTAGAGAGAGACGATCACCAGGAAACTCAACCCACTCATTTAGGCTTGTCCAGAAAGCCTTGGATGTGAACTGTCCAGGACTTGGCCCTGCCTAAATCAAGTTCTGAATCTCATCTCACATAGATCAGGTTTCCCACTACTCCCCACAAAAAAATCCATCTTGCTGGAAAATTCCCAGTCTTCTGTAAGCCTTATTATTTGACCCATGTATACATAATTGCCCCTTTCTGTTCACAACTGGGCCCAAATGAAGCAATGCCTGCAGTTTTGTTAACCTCACTGGCTTGCACAACTGGTGACATAAAATCAGACCCACAATTATTTTCAGGTGAAAAATAAAATAAAATAAAATAAAATAAAATAAAATAAAATAAAATAAAAAAGAAAGAAAGAAAGAAAGAAAGAAAGAAAGAAAGAAAGAAAGAAAGAAAGAAAGAAAGAAAGAAAGAAAGAAAAAGAAAGAAAGAAAGAAAGAAAGAAAGAGAAAGAAAGAAAAGGAAAGAGGAAAAATATCAATTTTAAGCACCATTGAAATTCTCAATGATTTGGCAGAAGGTGATTCCACTTTTATTTTCACACAGTTCCTTTTTTGTGAGTTGTCGGTCTACACTGACCGTTTGGACCTGAACTGGGGAACTCTGGCTCTGCTCAAAGTGAAGCACGAAGCCCTCCTGGCCAGCCCCCATGCTCGGCCTCTCCTGCGACGCTCGTGTTTATTCTGGCTCATGGTGTCACAGCTGCATGGCCGGGCTCAGCGCTCACGTCCTGCTGCTGCACGGGCTCCCAGCGGGGCTCGTCCAGGCAGAGCTGCAACTGAGACCAGACCGTGGGGGAGAAGCCAAAGATCTTGTCACAGAGCAGGGACCTACGTCTGCTCGGGCCAAACGTGCCTCCAGAGTGTAAAAGGGCACAGCGGAATGAGCAGAGATGTGGGTGGGAAAGAGAAGCAGCTTCCTAAGTACCACAGGGAATCTAAAGGCACGTCAGGAAAGCAGGAAAGTGGGCAGAAAGAGGAAAACAGGCTGACGAGAAAAACACGGTGTGGGGGAGCCCCAGCTCATTAATGAACTCACTCTTGTTGACATTTGCGAGTGATTAGGGAGGTCACAAGAACTTCCTACAGCTGAGCCTCTGTGCACACAGCAATTAGCTTAGATTTACGGTTGCTTTAGGTTTCGTTTATTCATTCTGTTAAAACTTCCACATCTTTTGACTCATGACTTTTCCAACTTTGGGAAGCCCAGCTCCTACCTGAGTAGCAATGAATGCATGTACTAGTCAGTGCACGTGAACAAGGATGTAGGTTTTGACCTGAAGTGTCCAACCAAACCCAAGGTGGAGAAAGCAACATCACACAATCATCTTCTGCACATGTGCAAGTTTATATAGCTGAGACTCACCTTGCTTTCAGGTTGGATAACTTGTTAATTGTGCACCACCCCAAACTGCTCAAGGACATGAGAAATGCCCTCCTGGTTGAGACAATTTGAATGCCAAGAATTATCTCTGGGAAAGATGCAAACCAACTCTGCTAGTAATGAGCAAACGTTTTACTGTTTGTCAGTTTGTTTTAATTTTGCAGTCTGTTCAGGGACATTTTATGAAATGGGTTAACTGCTCAGCTTTTTGTTCACCATGAGTTTTCTGCCTTTGTTTTGGTTAATTTCTCAGTTCATCTGAATTTTGCGAGTGTTCCTTGTTTTTAATCACAACCTCTTGAGAATCCCATAGAAATACACAGTTTACCATCCCTAGAGAACAGATTGCAGCTGAGTTTAAGAGCACTTGAGAAATGCATCTCACTGTTTTGTCTAACTAGCCCCTTCTCTTTGTTTTCTTCCGTTGTGAATTCGCTAGGTTAGCAGATTATTTCCTGTAGCCAAAGAGAGAGTCATGAAGCCTTTGATAAGGCTCCAGCTCTGCTGGGAAAGCTGCTGTTCTGATGGACTGAACACTTTCAGCTCTACCCCTTTCCTCAGTCCTTCCTTACTGTCCTTTCAGCACATTCTCATGATCCCAGGGACCCGAGTGGATTTGCAGACCTAAGTCCCATATCCTGTAGTCAGACATAGGACCATACCATAGAACTGGAGACTTGTCTGTCCTTTAAATGCTGGTTTATTAAGGAAATTGGCTGCTACTATTGCATCATATATAAAATATGCCAATTTCCTAATCCATATATGCAAATTTTTAATGATTGCTGAGACAAAATGAAGTGACAAAATTCATGCTCTGCAGGCCTGAATGATCCAAAATGCAGAAGCACCGAAGTTTAGTTTGATTCTGTAGTTCTAAGCAGCTCAGGATTGTTTTAATTGAGTTATGTATTTAGTTTACAGGAGCATGAAATGGATCTAAGCAGTCACTGAATAATAAGATTAAAGTGGGAGATGGACTGAAACGAGAACCATTTATCTAACTCTTCCCAGTCAGGGAGTTTTGATTACGTCCCTCATCTCTTAGAGTTTCCACTTTGGATTTTGTAAAACAAAGCTCATCCAGCACAGTATATCCCATGCAAACAGATAGGCTAGGCTCCTTGGACTGGCGAGATCATGTTTGTGCGCCAGATAGGGTATGTCCTAGGAGGGCTGGTGACACGCTGCAAACTCAATTTGTCCCCTCTGATTTCTTGACATGATGGTCAGTGGAACGAGATGTGCTCTGGGGCAAAGTTTTGCCAGCTCTTTCCCATCCACTTTTCTCCTAACAAAATGTGTGTCTTTGCTCTGGATGCTGTAAGATCACAGTTATTAAATTAGTGGCAAATCAGTGCACCATGAGTAAATGCTATGGAGCTTCCCTCACCTCCCCCAAGTCTGTAACACATACACAAGCAAAAATCAATGATTTTCCATTCTGTCTTTTGTGTGAAGGGAAATATGGTAAAACACTGTGGCAAGCTGGTCCCAGGAGATGAATGAAAAATCCCTCCGTTGCCCATTAAGTCCAGGAGATTCAGACAATGAGGTACTCACAGGGGAGGAGTTGGCTTCAAAAGCTACTCATATGCTTCATGTCCAAGGTTTAATGCATGGGAGGATCCCATCAGCTGCCCATAAGGAAGAACAAGGTGGGAATGACCTGTGTCACAAGGTCTCCCTAGGATCATTATAGGTCTAACATCCGCTTTTGTAGCAGAATCCACATTACTAAAAAAGGTGTGAATTTTTTTCCCCAGAAATGGCTTTTCAGACTAAATGGAAACATTTGAGGTAGCATCTCAAATTGTTAAAAGCTTTAGGAACGCATGTAGGGTGAAAAAATGCTTCATCTTAAGCCGAAACAAAATTGTTTTCAAGTTTCCATTTAAGTATTTTGCCAGAAAAACAAAGATTCTACCTAAGCAGCTGATGACGGTACTTAACATACTGGGAAAACTGCATTCCTCTCTAATGGCAAGATGTTTACTGTTACAGTTCCAAGCCTGTATTTTTTTAAGGGTCCTTTTCTGACGTTTTCTAACTGCCCTTTATTTCCACAGGGCAGTTCAGCAGTGAATTATTTCAATTCTATGCTTCCTGGAAAAGCTAGCAGGAAGCTTTTTGTTTCTGTTTCTTCCTCTTTTGTGCTTATGGGGGTTTATTTAATACAGCTGGGAGGCCAGGGCCCCCTGAGGTCTATTTGTATGTAATGCCACAACTGACTTGCATTATAAAAGAATGCAAATGCAACACATATTGGCTGTATGGGTCATAATGGCACATCTAGTTCAGGGAAAGACTGAAGTTATCTACAAATAATACCTAAATTACAGAGTCCTCATCATTAAAGCCCACAGTATTTACAGGCAAGTGCTGTGTTAGTTAATAGCTTAGTAGAAAATAGCTGATCAAAACCAGAATGCAACTGGTATATATTTGAGGGAACTACAAGGAGATCATCTGGATTTAGATCCTTTGATAAGGTGGACCACAAAATATATAGCTAGATGAGGGCTGTAGCCATGCAAATGGGAACACAGCTTTTTACTGGACCTGTTTGTTTCTATAATTGTTTCTAGTGAGCAGCCCATTTATTAGCACTCATCTTTTCATCTTTCTGTAAGAACCACTCTGTAGCTTTTCCAAAATGAAATCAACGTCGTGACTCACTGTTCTCGAAACCAGAGGAGCACTGCAAACCTAGAGCTGCGTTTAAGAACACAGGCTACTGAGAGGAGGTCAAGCTTCACTTTGACAGCTTGAATTTTGAAAAAGATTGTAAGTATTTGGAATCACCTTTTTTTGGAAGGTCAAAACTGAAGATCTAATTAAAATCAGGAGAGACTTTCTTGATTTTAGGAGCATGGTTAGACCATATTGCTTAGATTCTGCACTAGAAAGGCCTGGTGAAGTTTGCCTTTAGTGATTGAATGATTGTGGAAACTCGTACTAAGTGGTAGTGATTAATATTTACATAGAGCACTTCTTAGCACTGGCAGCAGAATATCCTTTCCTGTGAGAAGACTATTGAGCTTTGGAATTTCTTGCCAAAAGATATTGACAGAAGCTTACATTAATTTAGAAGGAGATTGGACAAGTTCATGGGAAAGCAAGCTGTCTGCATGACCTGAGTGAGAGATTCATAGAAATCCATATCCAGCTCAGGAAGATGCAAGTGTCAAAAGGCTGTGAGACTGATGGGGTATCATATGCCTATATCCTCTTCCTATTCTTTTCCCTGGGCATCTGCTTTTGCTCAGCCTGGGAGATGGTTCTAGCCAGAGCTGTAAACTAAACTACAGGAATCTTAGGGTCTTTCTGATAGCCCACACATGAGCTATCAGAAGGAAGGGCAGGAAAAGAGGTCTCTAAGAGGAGTTCCTTATAAAGATTTCAACATCTAATACTGTTTCACTAGAAAATATGGTGAGGAGTAAAAGGAGTGAAGGTAGGGCTTATTTCCCTTCAGAAAGAAGCCATAGGACGGCACCCAAAGGATCCCTGCGTTGCTCCCTTCCCCATTTTCCGTAAAGCTGGCAGCGTGCACTCCTGTTTCTGAGACAGCTGCCTAGGAGGCATCTCCATAGGATCCATAAGATCCCTGAGACCGGTTGTCAGGACAGACAGTGCCTCCTCGGACTGGTAATGCAGGCCGGGACTGAGGAAGGATGATCCTGTGTTGTCCCACTGTGTCCTCGCACGAGTGCTTCTCCTTCCGCCACCTGACACATCCCAAGCTGTCCTGCCCTCCTTAGCACAAGTCAATGATCTAATGAACAACAGGCAGGGCTGACGGCAGAGGCAAGACAACTCGTTCTTTTTCCATCAGAGAGGGAAAACTTCACTCCGTATTTGGAGCTGGGTGAACAATAAGCTCCCCTTAGACAGAAATAAATGCTCTGGAATAAACGTAATATGGGCTTCTAAAGCACAATTAGAATAATTCATTAGTGTTACATTCGGCCAAACTGTCATATAGCTCTTGGCTTGGGTTCACAGGCTCCACTAATTTGTTTGCCAGAGGCAAATTTGCCCCCCTAAATGAAATAAGTCCTTCTGTTTCTTTTTATTTATCCAGATGGAAGTACAAAGCTGTAAATAAAAATAAGCTATCTACTGGTGCTGAAACATAGTGGTTACATTTGTGCAAAGGCAGTGTGCAGCTTAATGCACTTTCCAATGAAAGGCTGCTCAGAAAGCTGATGTTCAAGGAAAGCCACAGCTCAGATAGGACCTGGGGAGCGGTACATTTGGGTTTTTATGCGTGGAGAAGGCAGCTGATAGACCATGTGCAGGTATGGATCCAATGGGATCTAACGCCTTTTACTTGATGGGAAATACGGTAGGGTGTGAGATATTTTTGCACCTGTGCAGTTGAACTCTTTCAGCTCAGGACTGAATCTGTTTACTTTGCAGAGCTGTAAACAGCAATAACTCATCCCCATCAGCACTGACATCCAAATTACCCTCCAACCCAAGATTATCTGCCTAAGGTGCAAAAACGTCATGATAAACTTGTTCCTTTTCCATTTGCTTTCTGACATTTCTTGCCCTTTCAATCACAAACTCACAAGCAAAGTATTTTTTGTGTATCTTGGTTTGAAGATGAGGCATCTCCAAAGTTGCTATTGCAGATTGGAGCTCCTAAAGCAAGTGATTAATCCAGTACATTTTCTAGGGTAGTCACCTGAATTGTCACCCACATGATTCTTGCAGACAGAAATGCTCACAAGTTTTCTCTTGACAGCTGTTTGGACATCAATTTTGCAACTTTTTTTTTTTTTTTTTTTTTTTTTTTTGTTTAAAAAAAAGTAAAAATTAATTGTATTTTTGATATGTTATTAAATTGGAAACCACATGGATATCAAGGAGACTGGTCTGGAAATGCTAAGACACACTCTTGAGCATTCATGTTTATGCTGCTTAGGAATAGTTTATCTCATTTCAGGTTCACTAGGGAAGCCACTTCTTGTATTGTAGCTTGCTATAATTGAAGAGACATGCAGGATTAGATCAGGTTTTATAATGAGGGGAAAGCAGCCCTAAGGCAGATGCTCTTAAGCAGAGCTATAATTTACTGGCAATCTTATCTAGGATACGGTCAGTCAATAAGAAAGCCTCAGAGGACTTCAGGGTAGCCACAGCCTCAATCAACCTGCTGATTTCTTTATAAGGATTGTCAGCTGGTTTCTAAACCACAGGGGTCAAAAAAATAAAAATGAAGAGTTAGGGGCATAATAATAATTTATTTCAGTGGAAACTTTGGAAAAAAGTAGAAAACCTGTTTTGTTAATGGCTAATGTTTGTCTCTACTTTTTCTTATGATTTCTATCAGAATTGGCAATTGGAGAATTGGTGGACATCAGAGATCTATTGTGGTCACAGAGTATCTTCACAGTATCTTCACTCTTATATTGTGTTTCCCACAGCCCCTCGACCATGGGAATATATAAGTATACAAGACACATCTGATTTTGAAGGCACAGCTAGAAGTGTGGGTAACAGCCAAGTCCTGCTTTCCCTTGGGATACTAGCTTTACTTTGTCCCTCCAGTTTCTTCCCGAATATTTTCTCATGTGTCCAGAAGAACACGACAAGCTCTCCCATGATTAATCACTCACTGAGAAAGAATCAGGGAGACTTTGAACTTATTTTAGCACAACTTCCCCAGGAAGAACGCCCCCAGATGTCCTCGTGGCATGCAGGGCTGCATGTCATGCAGGCAGAAGTTTGCAGCTCAACTGCTTAAGACATTCCTGACCTGAGTTGTTGCACACTGATGACAGACACCCAAATCAATTCTGTCACGGAGACAAATTCAAGTGTGCAATGCACCTGCTCCTTAGACAAATGAGAACCATAACAAGCTATGAATCTTACTCCCAGCATTGCTACTAATGGGTTGACTTGAGGGTCTATCAACTCTACCACTTCTCTAAGTCATCTGCCATTCGGTGGCTTTTTTTCCTGCTTTTCTAGAACTTTATGGAAAAGCAAAGCCTCTTGGTTGATGTTAAGGATCTGTGGGTGCTCAGCAGTATCATAAGCAGAGTTCCTCTGTGCATGCAAAGGGAGCCGGGCACTCTCACAACTTTAATCCCCCCCGCTGATTCTGCGGAGCTTACTGCAAACTTTGGGACGTTGAGCTTGCACCAGGCTCACTGCTGTGCACAGCAACAATCCATGCTCATGGATTCCAGCATAGGAAATCCTCCATAGGGTTATAAAGCAAAGTCAACACACAAATGACCAAACCCTGCTTTTTAAATGCCAAGAGCTAGCAATATGGTTTTGTTGTTGTTTTCAGATTTGGTGGAATGAAAGGCTGCTTTCAAAATGAAGATCTTCCATTTCCTCATCTTTAAAACATACATGCTTACACATTCTGGTTCTTATATATTCTAGGCATGCTGGAAATGGTGTAGTTAGAAGGGCTACTATTGATTTCTTAGGGTTGTTGGGTTTAACAAGCACTTTACAATCCTGTGATGGAAAATGCTGTAAAGTCTTCATCAGTCCACATGCTTCTCTGCCAGTGTCTACGCGGCCCCTGGAAAGTCAGTGGAGTGCAATGATTGCTACAGGACAGACAGCAAAAAGCTGCTCAACATTTGCAATTTGCATGTACTTTATGGTTCAGAGCATGGAGGGCATCTTGTCCGTCTTCCCTTTATGGGGAAAAGAGCACTTGATTATTTGCTATAATGGGAAACCGTATGAGATTGCTGTAATTGCTGTTAGGCCACCCCTGCACAATCAGCTAACAGCCTGTCACGTCTGGTAAACAAAATAGCAAGGAAGCGAACAGAATAGCCCAGCCTGTGTTGCAGTCCAGATGTGTCCTGGCTGGAGGTAGGGACAGACCTCCTCAGAGGCTTTGTCTCACGCTTTTCTGCTTCTCCAGCTATTACAGCTGTATATTTATAGGGTTTTCTTTCTGTGTCATCCCTGGGAATACAGCTGGGCATGTCTTTATAGGGCCAGTCTAAGCAAAATTTCATGTGATCTCTATGGGAGAAGGAGAAGCTTTCAAGCCTTCAACATAGTTTTGTTGCTTCGTCTCATCCAGGACCAACCAGAAATGAGTGTTCAAACTAAATCTAAAGGCTGCGGCAATTTTAGCAATGGCAGTTTAGCAAATGAGCTTTGGGTAAGGCTTTCAATAGCAGACCTGACTACAGAGAACTCGAAGAAAGAAACTATTATTATTAATCACTGCACCTCAAGGTTTCAACTCTATAGCAAATACCAGAGACATGTTGTTTGAATCTGTTGTATGCTTTATATTACAATTTATATTACAATTCTGAGCCCACCTACCATATGTATGAGGGTCTGATTTCCCTAGAAAAGTGCCATGGAGTGTTATGCACCGTGTATTTTTAAAATATGGGGTGCACATGAGGTCCATAGGGAAGTTCTAAGTTCTGTGCCCTCAGGATCAGACTGTCAGACCCACTCATAAATGTGGATGTCTTTGCACAAATGCCTGCTGCTCTCTGCCAGGCCTATCATGTGATTTATGGTATTAGAATGATATGAAATTACTATAATACCATGAGAAGGCAAATACTGTCTCTATACGAATAGAATTGCAAGGAAAGGGGATAAGGTGGCTGGAAGAGGCAAATGCAACCATCATCTTCTGACCTAATCCTGTGAAACCTTTGGGTTCTAGAGGAGAATCTCTAATTTTCTCTAGCGACAAACCTCCTGTTTAGTGTCTTGTATCTGCAGGTTTCAAATTGCATCAGTAAAGAAGCCAGTAATTCTCCGTTTTACTGGAACAGATAGTGAGATAAAATTACTTTTTTCACATTGTCCAACAAGCCACTAGCAGAGGTATTAAGAGAAGCTGGGTCTTAAAAGTCCTAGTTGAAGAAGTGCAGAGCAGTTTTTCAAAGGGTAATCTATAGGCAGGAATAAAACAGGTCTCTAAAGGAGTGATTGAATGAAATTCTGTTGTTGGAAGGTAAACAGAATCTCTCTTTGCTGCCTGTGGAATGAGCATATTTTGGATCCAACTGTGCAACATTAATCACAATATGGAACATTTGAGCCAAAGGTCAGCTACAGGGGGCCAGCTATTAACATATGGGATTTATCTGTCTCCTTCTTCCATAAAGATGCAGCATATTGGGCAATTAAACTCTGGAGTGCCAGTGTGGAGTGTATTCTGTTTTGTTCCCTGCTTTTTGTGATTGGATCCAGAACTATTTCCTTTCACTGTATGCTCAGAAGAAGAGAAAGCAAAGGTGGCATCCTGATCCTCATTATTAATGCACAGGAAAACCTAGAGGAAATCCCTTTCATGCCTTTGGCTTTGTGTAAAGAAAATCCTGCAAACTTAAATGTCGTATTGTTCAGCTCATATATATATATATACACACATTTATATATATATATATATATACATGCATAGATGCTTCTTCTGATGTGTCTGCAGAATTATGGAAAAATCATTCTAGCAATGTACATTATTGTTATTTACATTTATTAAAATAAAAATCTAAAAAAAAATAGATTTGAACAAAGAAAATCACATTCTCATATCGTGCAAGTCCCTGTAATTCGAAATAACAATACTGGCGTACTCTCTGGGCAGGGCTCATCTTCTGTTTACAAATGCAAGCAGATAATGGGGAGGTATTTTGCCACTTTGGAAATAGGAAATACATGTAATTCAAGAATTTATAAGCTATATGCTAATTTTCTAAGATAATTTTCTAAGTATGAAAATCTTTTATAACCAACAGAAACACTTATCCTGTTCTGATGGGGACACCTAAGGTAGGAGGCCTAGAACTCCCTCTGAGATCACCCTGCGTGAACTGTTTAAATGAGACATTTACTTTAATACAGCTAAAATTAAGCAAAGGGAATCCCACAGCAGCTGCTCTGGAGCTCTACTACACTTTGGTTCAGTCAAAAATGTTATTATTTAAGGTTATATTGTAGTAACACTCAAAAGCAATGGGGTATGGTGAAGAGACATGGAATAATATGCAATCCCTATACCCCTGAAGATGACAACTCAAGTAATTAAGGGATGATCCTGCTTTTAATTCTGAAGTTTGACTGAAAAGAAATATAAATGCCAACAGGCAATTAAAATATATAATATAAAGATCTGATTCATAAGACATCATAATGCCAAAGTACTGACATTCCAGGATGCTTAGACAATAGCATGACTATAGACTTTTGGCTATAATGTTAATAAAAAAGGATTTGTCTAGCTAAGCATTTCCAGTATGTCATTCTGTCTGAGAGCTGTTCTAAAGCGCTGCCTGTTTATTCATGGTTTGGATTCCAATATATTGCTCTTCATTTAAAGTAAAATGAGAAAGTCTTATGTGGTGCTTTTTATCTAGAAAGATCCCTGAGGCTTCCCCAAGTATTTGTTTGTTTGGTTGTTTTTGAATTTTAGCATTCACAAAACTGGCAGAAGGTGGCTGGTCATGAGCATAATGCAGTGGTGGCCAAATTTCCTTATCGCAGGGACTGTGTACAGTGTTTCATATGGTCAGGAGCCCTGAGGCACATGCTGTCTCAAAGAAGTCAGGGGAACTCCAGGAAACTGAGTGGTTCATGCATGGGACATGCTACAATCCACAGGGGCCCCCTTTCCTCACTAGGGATTGGAGCTGGGCTGGACCCATGGGTAGCAACCCTTATCGACTCACTTCCTCCCATCCATGGATTTGGGACACCTAGCAGCTTTTGTGCCAACATTAGCCCTACTGGCAACCAAAATACCCCAGTCCCATCCCTTAAATTGCTTGTGAGGGGTTTGACTCAGAGCTGTCATTTGATGGCTGAGTAAGGGAGCCAGGCACTAGGAGAAGGGGTTGATCTCACCCATCGTCGATCCTCAAATGTGCTCTTGGGGAGTCTTTTCTGCTTTCTGCCGCTCTTTCTCACATATGTTCAGCGATAGTTTTCGAGTCTGGATACAATCACAGGGGTTGCAAGGCATTTCAGTCATTTCATGCAGCACGGGCTGTTGGCATGTGTGGGGAGGGACTTCGTTAAATTTGCACCTGGCATGGTCAGCAATACCACATAACTACACACTTAACGTAACACTGGAGCAAGGCAGCTATCAGAAGTGCCTGTGCCTCTTTGACAAGCCATGGCAAGATACCCAGAAATTTTAGGTAACTTCAGCAAAAGTGTTACATTCCATTTAAAGGTGTGGATATGCAGTATCTGTTGGAGGAGACAGGACATATCTGAGAGAAAAAAAAGAAAAAAGAAAAAAGCTGTCCGAGATCAGAAAGGGTCAGGAAACACTGATGGAGAGTGTCAGATTTCAGAGCAGGGACAACTGCTTGCGCAGTGTCTAATGCAACAGAGATAAAAAACTTGATCTGTTCGAAAGTCTCTTTAGAAGACGAATGGTTAATGCTTACGTACAGAAATGATATGGGGAGGTCAGTAAGGTCAAGAATACAAAAGATAGGGAGAGCCAGTGCTCCTGCTGGCCTTGCAGCTCCTTTTCTTTGTTCGCCCTTCACTATTTTTTCATCATACACCAGTTGCCCCCACCTTGAAAGCCTCAGACTGAGGGTCTGCTCACAGATCAGAGATCCCTTCAATATTTATACTCCTCATTCATCTAGATACAACTTTTTTACTGCATTTAATTAAAAATAATCAATTTTTATGAGGTATTTCTCTCTATAGTATCTATGGGCTCCACATACAGGAACAAATGTATCTCGCGACACTCCCATGGAGGAGAGCGTGTCTGGGGAATGAAGCTGGTCGTATCCAAGGCTAACACAGTGAACACTGACCACGCAAGTGGGAGACCAACGTGTGTGGCTGTTGGTTACTTTTTGAGGAGCAGGTAGTGTTTTATAGCATTTTGTTTGTTCACAGCATAGCTCCTACTGCATCCGTGGGCGCTTGGTGCCTATAAACCTGATCCCCAACTGATTTAAACTGAGCCAGAACAGAGATTGCCCATGCACGCTCTGGCTGGCACCCACGCGCGAGGTTTCACACGGGTATTTTGTCATGGCCTTTTTTCTCCCTAGTGATAGAACAGCCTCGCGCAAAGACGTGGGCAGGCTGAAATAAAGGTGCTCAGGATTTCCGCCTTGCCCCACAGAAAGCAGTGATTTTCTGGAAATAGCACCACCTGCTGAGCACCCCTGCTCCGCTCATGGAGGCTCCTCAGGGATGTTTCTTTCAGAGGGGACGTGCCCACCTCCCGGAGCAGAGTGATGCTGGATGCTCCACGGTCGCTTTGCCCCACGCCGTGGTCCAACAGGTCCGGCAGCTTCCCGTCACTTCACTGTGAGCTCCTCTGCTCCAAAGAAACTCGGGATATTCCTGGGGATGAACATACAAAAGCAGATGATGAATGCTGAGGCACGTACCTATAAACACACACTTTACCCCCCAGAGGACGTCTTGGGGGGCACCTTCCCAAAGGCAGAACCAGCCAGAGAAACCAGCCGTTTCTCTCTCGCTATAGAACAGATTTCGAGGTGATATCTCTCCACTTCCACCTCGGCCAAAGGACCGGCTCTCCTGCACCTTCTCCTGCTCTGGAGACCTCGGCTCCCGGCCTGGGTGCTCCAGGGGAGCTGCTGGAGCAGGGGCTGCACTGGGAGGTCTCCAGAGGTCCCTGCCGACCTGGACCCTCGTGTGCTGGACCCGGCGGCTGCGTGGGGACCTTAACCTGACAGCGAGATGAGCCAGACAGGGGGGAAGCGCGGGGTTTCCGACAGGACGACACGAAAACAAGACGCGCGGAGCAGGGGCCGCTCTCGCAGGTGGGGCGGGAAGGGGCCGCGGGCGCCGCTCGCCTGAGAGCGGCTCGTGCGGGCGCTCGCCGCTGCCTGGCGACGAGGTGCTGCTGGTGCGCGCGCTGGAGGACAAGCTGCGCGAGCGGGAGGCCGAGCTGCAGCAGCTGCGCGACAGCCTGGACGAGAGCGAGGTGGCCATCTGCCAGGTGGGCCCCGCGGGCGCCACATCTGGGCCCTTGGGACAGGGAAGGGGAGTCTCCCTTTGCATGGGGCTGGGGAGCCAGAGGCCGTCCCTGTGTGCAGTTGAGGGATTCTGCCTCTCCGTGGGATTGGGAATGGGGGTTCTTCCCACCACTGGGGGTCTAGGGAAGCCCTCGACAGTCACTTGGGGGCCCCCAGTGGTCTGTGGGGATTTTCAGATTGGCACGGAGCTTGCGGCGGCGGGAAACTCCTGCACAGTCCGCTGGGGACTTTCATGTTGTCCATGGGGATCCTCCTTGGATTGGCACATAGCTCATGGCATCCCTTCCTGGATGGGCCTGGGAATAGCGCATCCTGCCCGTGGCGGTGGGGTGGGAGAAGCCCCACGTCCCCGAGGGGCGGTGGCAGGCGCGGAGCCGCGTGGCAGCATGCGCCATGCGCAGGTGTACGAGGAGAAGCAGCGTCGCTGCGAGCAGGAGCTGCAGGGGCTGCGGCAGCGCTGCGCCGCCCACGTGCGCCAGGCCGCCCAGCAGGCGCAGCGCGGGCAGCAGCTCCTGCAGCTCCAGGTGCTGCAGCTGCAGCAGGAGAAGAAGCAGCTCCAGGAGGACTTCGCACAGCTGCTGCAGGAGCGGGAGCTGCTCGAGCGCCGCTGCGCATCCTTCCAGCGGGAGCACACGGAGCTGGGGCCCCGGCTCGAGGAGACCAAGTGGGAGGTGAGACGGCCTCGCCGGCCGCGGCGCCGCGCTGCGTCTTGGGCACACGTGGGACCTCCTCCCTGACGCGTGGCCCCGCCACAGGTGTGCCAGAAGTCGGGGGAGATCTCCCTGCTGAAGCAGCAGCTGAAGGAGTCGCAGGCGGAGCTGGCGCAGCGCAGCGCGGAGCTGCTGGCGCTGCGGGCGCAGCTGCGGGAGGCACGCGCCGAGCTGCAGGCGGGCGAGCAGCAGGCGCTGGGGCTGCACGAGGCCGCGCGGCTCAAGGCGCTTGAGCTGGAGGTCTGCGCCAACGAACTGCAGCGGCGCAAGAGCGAGGCCGACCTGTTCCGCGCCAAGGCGGGCCGGCTCGAGCAGGAGGTGGCGGCGCTGCGGGAGGCGGCGCGCGGGCGCTGCG
>JAWLRI010000001.1:2071561-2114186 GCA_034781795.1 Crypturellus tataupa | reverse complement strand
CCTCGCGAGGGAGCCGCGGAGGTGGGAGCCGCAACAAAGGGGCCCTCGCCCTGCGCGCCGCCGGGGATGCGCCGGGTCCCCGCGGCTGCCGGCGGGGGCCGACGGCTGCTGCCCTACCTGGGGGCGGCTACACCCCCGGCTGCGCTTTATTATTGTTTTATTCTTGTTGTTATGCTGTGGGTTTTCCCTCTGCTTTTGCCTCGCGCGTGTTTCTTGTTCGCGGAGCCCCCCGCGCGGGCCGCGGCCTCCCCCGCTCCCCCGGGGGAAGCGTCGCTGCTCCTGCCCTGCCTTGTCCAGCGTCTCCTCGGGATCAGCATCCCACGGCTCCCCGGGAGCCCGGACGGGAGCAGCAGAAGTTGGCCCCGTCCCGCGGCCGCTCGCGCCGCGCTGGTCCCGTCAGAGTTTCCCTGGACATCTCGGAGCTCCAGGTTTTCCTACAGCTCCGCTCGAGGCCAGTGGACCCCACGGGTGCGCTCAGCCACTCGCCGGGGTCGATGCAGCCTTCGTGCTTGCTCCTTCCTTCCATTTATCCGTTCATGGCAGCCCGCCACGGCCCGGCACACGGTGGTTCCATGTGGTGTTCGGTCCCGTCTGGCCTCCGAGCAGGCTCCCGCCCGGGGAATTCAACCGGAGAAACACGCAGACTTATGGCATCGGTTGAGCATTTGCAGCCAGGCACAGGCAGCAGAACGAGGGGGAAACGCTCCTGGATGCGCCTGGTAGCGCTGCTGCGTGTAGTTTGTGCTGGGAGCTGCCGGATAACTTGCTGGCAGCGGCACTGGGACACACATTTTTTCACTAAATCCGTAGCACCACTAGGATATTGAACTTGTGTTGACTTGGCTGAGGAGTGTGGAGGAACGCTCTTGAAATGGGCTTTGAGGCGCAATTACTCCGTCTTCAATCTCCCGATATGAACAGGGCACTGGGAATCTCTGGCTTTGTCGGTGGTTGTTTTCCCAGGATTATACGGATGGGCAGCGCGCACTATGACTGTGGTAGCTGCTTGCTCGCTGTCAGTGATATTTGCTCTGCAATAATAAGCAATTGTTTGCTAGGCTTTATTAAAAGCAACCACAAATGTCCTGTATCTCCCAGCACAAAGCCTTTCTTGTCCTAAAACAACTGCGGGCCGATTTCATGCTTGGTGTCGCTCCGCTGGTGTCAGGGGAGTTTTGCTGGGGTGAGTTTTGGCAGGTGAAGTGTCACTAGGGTTTTTTCAGAGTCCAAAACTCTTAGGATTAATTTCGCTATTTTATATCTTTCACTTTGGTATCATTAGTAAAAATGTTTCACTAATATGTCTGAAAGTCAGGGGTAGCGTTGGGAGCATCATCTGACCAGATCATCTAAACACATCCAAACACTTTTTCCTCCCTGTTTCAGTTCTTATGTGCCTTAATTTATGATGGTGCTTCTTTTTCTTTCAGTCTTAGCATCTTTTTTCTCTCTTCAAAGTTAAGGAGAAGTTTCTCTGAACTCACCTGGGCCGCTTAAAGCTTTTGAGAGTAGCTGTATTGAACACAGTAGCAGCTCACCACTGGGTAAGTGAAAAATGATGCAGCAGCTGCAATTCTGAGGCCTCTCCTTCCTTGCACACACACACGCCTCTTCTTTACGAGCTGATTTGGGTGGTAACTGTGCTCAGTGCGTTTGCTGAAGTGGCAAATTGTTTGACAGAGTCGCATGGTGCAACAGCCAGGCCCGGGGAGGTGGAGTAGGTCAGTTGGGGGTGGGGAAATTCACTGAATTTTTACGTAGTGACAGTCTCAGGAAGCTGAGAAACAGAGATGTTTTGGAGTGTGCCCCTTTGTAATGTCAGTAAAGAAGGAAAAAGTATCTAAAAAAGTGGAGCAGAAGCAAAAATAGTAAAGATGAGAGCAAACATTCTTTTTAATAGTTGTGGGAAGACCAGTGGAATTCATTAACTGTTAATTGGCTATTAATAGAACTTATTTGGCTCCATCAAAGTTTCAGGAACTTTCAGATGGTACTGGACAGAACTATGTTATCTTTGTATCCAGTTAGCAACATGAAATACATGCGGCCAGCCCTTAGGCTCTTCTGACACTGTGGCAGTTTTAAACAGAGCAAATTTCAGTTCTCAACTTTACAGAATCTTTACTGAGCACTTTTTGTTTCTGATGTCTGCTTGCTGTACAAATACCTATTTTGATCTCTCAAGTATGCAAAAAGAACATGTCAGATACAATTCCAGGCTGGTGCTATTCTGGAGCTTTTGGAAAAATCAATGAGCAAGATCTAATTATTTTGGGGGAGAGGGGTGGTAGAAATCCTTAATGCTTCTTAAAATCAGTAACTAGTTTAAGGTATATTCTGGTCTGGCCAACTAAACTTGTGTTTAAGTATTGGTGGAATTAAGATTTGCAACTTAACGTGAAGTTGCAAAAAGCCTGCAGCTCTTCTCTCTTTACTTGAAGAATGTGTAAGTTGCAGTTTAATATAAGCCAACAGAGCAGGGTTCAGCTGGGGAAAGGGAAGTGGTCACAATCTAGACTGAACAAAAAAGTGTAAATTTGATAGGAAAAAGTTTCTTTTTTATTTTTAATAGAATGAAAAACCTTTTGACTAGAATTACATTTCTCAATGTTAGTTCCTTTCTCGCTGCGCTGCAAATTCAGATTTATCTTGTGTGTGCTTGTTACATGAGTACATGTAGCTGCTGTTCCGCTGCGGTGCGCAGGGCTGTGCGTGTTGCTCCGTGTGGTGATGCTCTTGTGGCAGAAATTGTCTGGAATATGTGAGCAGGAAGTCTTGACACCTGTGAGAAAAGGAAGGATGTCGTCACGCAGAACCATTTCTTCCTCTTTCCATACAACCTGAAACCCTGCAGGGGGGAACCTGTTGCCTCTGTGTTTCATGGTGCTGAGAATACTGAAGTTTGAAGTAATGCTCCTGGTTACAACACTAAGGTCGGTAGTTGACTGTTTCAATTGCAGAATCTGTCATAATCTTAAGCGTTACTTTCAATACATGTTTCAAACCGGCAGCTTCCTTTTATGCTGTAAAGTCCTGTGGAGTTGAAAGGCAGGAAATTCGCAGGTAAGGGAGCAGTGGTCTCGAGTAGTGTCTATAAATGAATAAGTCACAAAGACTTTGGGACATTTATTTGGAATTCTGTTCACTGGGCCCCTCATTTTTAAATAACACTTCAAATCAGCAGTTAGTCTCAACTTATTTATATATTTTATCTTGGGCCTGTAGTTGGCAGGGCAGGGTTCATAGTGGCTTGGTGAAGTTTGCTTCCAATAGGGAACTGTTCAGCCTGGAGGTACTTGAGGCCACACAGGTAATCAGGTTTGCACAGATGGGACAGGAATCCTCATTTTATGATAATATCAAGGAGTAAAAATGCTCCTGGATTTTTTTTTTTATTATTAAATTTCTCTGGCAACATGAAGCCAGAAGACTGTCTTTTGTGCAAGTATATGGTCTTCAAAGAGAGAAATAGTAAGAGTCGGGTAGGAAGAAACAGAGGAACAAATTCCTTCCATTTAGATGAAGTGGTTTTTTTTTTTTTTTTTTTTTGTTTGTTTGTTTGTTTGTTTGTTTGTTTTTTTCTCTTTTTCTCTTCATTATTGTGCATTTATGCTGAAATTTGAGGCAGTACCCTTGTATGCACAATAAATCTGAAATTCTTTGTTCTGTCCTCTGGCATATTTTAGGCTGTTACATTTACTCTCTGTCTGTACCAGTTGCACTAGAGAACTATCCTCAGAATGATTAAGCATGAAACGTATCCTGGTAATAAGAAGAGGTTTAATGGTTTGGCCAGCAACCTTGCTGCTTGTTTTGGTGGGATGGATCTCAGCTTTACCCTCTTCCCAAGATTTAAAGTTGCCTTTCCTGTAAGTTATAAACAAAAATCCATAAATTCTTCAGGAGGAGATGTCCCCATATTTGACTTTTTGGTAGAAGTGGTCGTTCAGCTTTGCAGTTCCCCCTTTATGGAGGGGAAACAGACTTTATCTGGTATAGCAGAAAGGGAAACCTGTGCTAAGTTACTTTTGCTTATTTGGTTATTGAGGATTCTCTTGTCTGCTTTGGGACATCTGCGGCATCTGCTCTGAAAGGGAGCCAATGAGATACTGCCCGTCAGAGGTATTTCTGGAGCAGTGGCATTTTGTGGGTCTTTCAGTGGGTTGGCGAGAGGGGGATGATGATGGGGAATAACAGAATGATTCTTTTCTCTCCTTGCATGTACAGTGAAAGGGCATTCATGAGACCTCATGTATATACACAGTCCTTTGTTCTGGTGTGAATAATAAAACAGAGCTAACGGCTCCGGGTATGCAAGATGATGTGACAAGAAGTGGGTCAAGACTGTTCTTGTGTGCATAAATGCAGTCCTGATCTAGGCCAGTGCCTGCACTGGATGCTTCCAAACAAGCTGGAAAGATTTCAGAGGAGCTGGAGTTTGTGCTGTCAGATGGGTGAAATGCCTCTCTTGCTGAGCGGAGCACTTAAGGATGAGGATCAGAATGGATGTTCTTGAGTCACTTTGCGTGTTAGCTAGACTGCAGGGGAAAAGCTTTATTATTCAGTACCTCTGGAGTGCAAGGAATTTAGTTGGGGTTGAGAGGAATTTCCTTTTCACTGTCAGGGTGAGTTACTAAGCACCTGTGCTGCTTCAGTGGAAATGCATTCCCTCTACCTCCATTACTTTGCAAGTGTCACCAGGGAAAAGATGCCTTGCTGCGTGTCCCACTGCATTCCTGCTGCTTGTGTCCTTCAGACTTTCTTCCACGGTTGAGCTCCTCAGTGCCCTTCAAGGAAGAATGCGAAGGGCCACCTCTGCCTGCACTCTCCTGACTGAACAAGGCATAAACTTCCCTAGCAAACACATTTTATGTGTATAGGTATTTTATTATTCATGTTGAATCCCTTACAGCGTAAGTTTTTCTCATCCTGCCTTATAGGAGTCTATATGCATTCCAGCTAGTTAAGATTTACATTTTCTCTGCAGAAGCACTGCAAAAAGGCATCTCCTCTACCTTGTTATCTGCTTCCAGGCAACAAATAGGATATACAGATCCAAGATGACATGTTCCTTTAATTAATGTAATCCATTTGCTAGCTTCAATTAAAAATTTATTGTAGAGAGGAGGAGCACAGGCAGATATCCTAAGTCTCATTTTCTGGGAAAACTGGGCTTAAAAAAAGCCTTAGACCAGTGCTTTTTCATTAGAAAATCTCTATAACAGGTATGATTTTTTTTTTTTCTGTGAAATTTTATAAGACTTCTTTATTGTCAGTAATGTTGGTCTATCTATAAAGCAACTGGGTAAAGAACTTTGTGGGAATAAATTAGAGGAGAGAGAAATAAATCCTGAGAGACTTCTTGGATGCTGTGACAATGGGCCACATAAGTACTCAAGCAGCTAAACTTCCTGATTAAATTGTAGTTTAGGTATTTGTTTGGTGTCCTCATAATCCACTGCCATAATGTCCTGTGGTTTAGTAATTCTCTGCTTCGTTTCCTGAAAACTGTTACAGTGTGGCTGGCACAGGATGACAACAACACTCAGCCGTGGAAGTGTTTTCATTTCTCTGGTACCAATGTTGTCGTAGGTTTGTTCTGTGATGTGCTTAGCTTTCTGCCCAGCAGCATTCCCGATTTTTATAATGTGCTAATAAAGCTCTCCAGGTCTGCAGTACAATATTCTTGATTGCCAGAATTTTTTCAGTATCAATTCTTAGTAAAATTGTTTTACTTAGCTTTTTTTTTTTTTCTCCCTCCCTTTCTGTTAGAATTATGCAAGAAAAAAAGACCCTCTAGCTGCAACACTGTGGTCTGTGTTACTTTTCAGTGTTTCTCTGCATCAAAGGAAGGCTTTTTCTTTAACACTTAGTTCTTTACACTGCCCTCATCTAGCAGCATACAGAGGGAGGGCTGCATTTGTAAGGAATTGTTCTCTGCACTGAAAGGCAAGGGTTTATTAATGAGCTTTAAGATAGTGAAATGGTAATTTCAAAGGAGCTTCTTCCTTCCAAATACTGGTGGAAATTTAATTAATAAGGAACCCATTACATGGAGCGTAGAAGGCATTGATAAACTGCACTTCATTAACTGACCTATTTTTTTTCAACTCCTTTCTCCCTTTTTATTACTGGATTTCAATTTTCAATTTCAATTTATTACAGGTAACACCACAACTAGTAGAATTTACTAGTAAAAATATTTTTTAAAAAATAAATTTTGAGTCACAGTGGTCAGTTCATTTATTCATTTTGTCATCTCTAGTGATGAAGTCTCAGCTGATTTCCTAATCAATTTGATAATTCACAAGACAGAAGACTTACCTTTTTCTGTAGAGTCATACTTAAGGATTTTTTCCTTTCTTTCTAATAGAAATTTGATTAGTTGACTGCCAAAACAGCCACAGATGTACTTCATTTACTTTCTAAATGCAGATTCTTAGAGTGCCATGAAGTCAGCAACACTGGGATTTAGAAAGTACAGATTACCTGCACCAGCCAATAAAACACTGTGTTAGAGATGAGGCATTCCTGCAAAAGCAGTGAAATAGGCTGCTTCTGCACCTAAAGGTGTAATGTAAGAAATGGTGTCCTTCAGAAAAGGATATGAAAGTTTGGCAAACAATTTACCAAATTCTAATCTCTTCAGTTAATGAAGATAACCTGGGTATGTGCTGCTTGGAGTTTTATAGAGCTGTTGTGTATTTGAAAAATAAACTAATGGGGCAAACAAATTCTCCCAATGTCTGTTTGAAGTAGGTAAGTGTTTATTATTGTCATTGTTTTCCTGATTGGGAAACAAGGGCTGGACTGATTTGCCTTCAGCTTTAACCAGTTAGTGGCAAGGGTAGAGTTTGGACTCAGGACTTTGAACCAATAAAAACAAACAGGTTGAAACATTGGAAAAGGAAGCGCAATGAATAGTTAACATAAACAAATAAAGCTTTATATTTCAAGCATAAGCCTATTACCCCATTTGGAAATCATCTTCCTATGATGATTTTCATATTTATAGGACTTGCCTGTAAGACCTCCTTTGAGGCCTCTAGGCAAGGATGCAACCTGAAAGGCTCTTTCTTGCTGAAACAGGATCTAGTAAGATGACAGTCTCTTCCTTATTTGCCAGTAAGTATCTATGGAGCTTATTGGTGCTGAGAAAAATCCTAAAGAAAAAAAAAAGGAATTAAAATTAAGCTTGCTGCTAATTGAAGTTCAAAGGAGGAGCACCAGGCAGATTTGACTTTGTCCTGAAAAGCTGCAACAAGACCATGCTTGAGGTTTTTTACTTCTTTTTCAGAGGGGTTATTTCTGATTATTTGTGTGAGTCACCCAAACCACCTGCACTAAATATGGAAATAAAGCTGACTCAAAGACAAGTTACTGACACCTTTGTATAGGGTGTCAAATCTAGCAGTTTAGGGTAGGAAATGAAGAGTGTTTCATTAAATTGCATTTTCCCCAATATTGGGAAATATATTGGCCAAATATAAATTTTCATTAAAACTGGACTGAGCATGTGATAAACATCTCTTTATGCTTTTGAAAAGCTCTTTGGATCACAAAAGGGCTGCAGTGCTTATTTTTATTTTTTTTTAAATGTAAAAGAAGATGCATCTTGAAGCACAATGCTCATTTACTTCACTAACTAGTATGGAGAAGTAGAAAAAGCACCCTTACATTGACTGCACCATTTCAATTTTATTTGAAGGTCTTCTCATCCAGCTGTGAAATACTGGTACAGATGTGCAGAAAGGTAAATGTAGTTATACTTTACATGTCCCCTATCATGCCTGATGAATCAACAGTAGCACTTGATATTTGAATCTGTATTTTGAAATAGTGCCAGTGCTAGTGTTCAGATGACCTGGGGCTGTAAGGTACTTCCAATGATATTTTCATGTTTAATTGGAATGAGTCATAGGACTGTTTGTGAGCTTTCTGAGGAGACTGAGTTTCTGTAACAAGAGCTTGGGCTTTTTTTCTGTCTCTGAAGACAGAGAAGTTTTATTTGGAAAGTGAACTTTATTGCAGTACCTAGTGTTCTTAGTGTGTGTGCATCACTGATGAAGAGATAGGGTTTTTTTAGCAGCATTTTTATATAAATTTAAGCAATTCTAGACTTTGTAAATCATCACAAAGCAAATTTTTCTTAATTTGTGGACTGCTAAATATCTTCTGTACTGGCAGTTGTTTGAATCCTACTCCTTTGCCCCTATAGTGCTCTTTAAAGCTGTTTTTTTTTTCCCTGTAAAACAATTGTTGGTAGAAGAGTGGATGCATGGAATGCATTAAACCTGAGGACATGTAAAGTCCAGGTTGGTTTCTAATAGGATTACTCTGAAGCCCTTAACCAAAGGGGAGCAGAAGAGTTGTTTGAAAGGTGCTTTCTTTGCCTGGAGTTTATAATTGAATCTATTTTCTTTTCCAATTCCTCTTCTTCCTTCCCCGACTTTTTTTTTTTATTTATTTAAGAATATCAAACATTTATCAAATCTAGATATTTTCAAGCTTAAATCCTAACTTTAGAAGTTAAAGGCCTTGGGCTGAAATGCAGGTAAGGTGGATTGTGCAGATGTGTGTGCACTCAATAGAAGTGAGCAGAAATCTGCTTTGCAGCTGCAGCTTGCGGCAGCACCAAGTTTCTTTCCTCCCAGCCCCTTTCTGAACTCCATATGTTGCTTTTGATAGGCAGGGCATAAAGCAGGGTGAAGTTCCCTAATTTGGTACAGTTTATATATATTTTCTAGCATCAAGTAACAGTGCTTGGACTGCAGATGGGTTTGTGCCTCGCTCTAGGCCAAGAGCACAATAAGAAAAGGGTAAAAAGTGAAGCAGAGAGTAACTGGGAAAATCTGTTAGTGATACAAACTAGTTCTCAAGTGAGTAATTGGGATTAAACCTCTTTGCACCAAAGCGAGGCCTTTATCCAGTACAAGATAATTGGTTGGAAGAGTTTTATTTATTTATTTTTTCTGAGTAAGAGTGAAAAGCTTCAGACTCTAGGTGCTGATTAGGTACAGAGTAAATCACTGCAAGTTTGTAAAGTAACCAAAAGTGGTTTTAGCAAAAATCTGAGTAAAGTTAATTGAGATATTATAAAGAAAGAGCAGAGAGGATACTAGAAGATTAAAAATCACATAGTTTCTAATGGTGTTTTATCATTATGATGTTTTATCTTGTATGCGACCTGATGCCACAGGTCTCATACAAGACACTTGATTGCAGGTGGAAGCAGGGAGGTAAATTAGAGCTGACCTTTTCTTCATCATGATGTTTGATAAATTTGGACCCAGTCTCTGCATCAGTGAGGAAGATAAGTCAGATTGTGCTTTTAGACTGCAAAGAAAATGATGTGTGAGACAATCAAAAAAAGAAGGCTTTGTGGAATATGTTTGTCCCATATGGATTTTCTCCACAGACTGAAGCTGTGAAGTGTCTAGCTGAACTGTGTGAGACAGGCAGTTCCACCTCTGTGTAAGGAAGAACTTCTTTGCTGTGAGGGTGCCCAAGCCCTGGCACAGGCTGCCCAGAGAGGCTGTGGAGTCTCCTCCTCTGGAGATCTTCCAAACCCGCCTGGATGCCACCCTGTGCTCTGGGTGTCCCTGCTGGAGCAGGGGTTTGCACTGGGTGATCTCTGGAGGTCCCTTCCAACCTCAGCCATTCTGTGATCAGCTTGCCTGACTTTCACACCAGCATCACAAGCTTAAAGTCCTGTGTGCTGCACAACTGAATCCCCATGGGCATCGGGTTCACATGGAGCCAAAGAAGGGGATTCTCCCATCTTGCCTTCCATAAACCTTGACTTTGTTTGACACTTAGTCTCTCATTGTTCCTAGGTTTCATTATTTTTATTTATTTATTTATCTATTAAGCCTACTTCCGAGGACTGCTATAGTTGTTAACTAACAGCATTGAAACCATTCCTCTAAAAACATTTTATTCCTGGTTAGAGTCTTTTTTAGCCACCGGTTCACGTAAAATGTAGAACTTCATGTCTTAAGAGACTGAAAAGTTGGCTGAAACCACCCAAAACTTGATTTGTATGTGTGTACCCTGCTTGTATAAATGAGAAAGTTTGTTAAATCGGAGATCCAACGTGGTCATATATATGCTTCTTGGTTATAAAACAGCCTCTCTTTCTGGTTGTGTATTTGCTGTTGCTTTTGCGCCAAGAGACTTCCTTACCATGGCTTTTGCAATCTGCTTTTGCTCGAGTCCTGCTGCTGTACCGACAATGCTTGCATCAGAGTAGCAGTACAGGTTCTTTCTCTGTTGTTTCTAAATGTTTTACCACTTGGTTGCTAACGTTTTTAAAAAAAGGCTCTTGTGCAAGCAAACCACACTGATTTCCTTCAGAGCTATTTAACTGTCATTTAGTGGGCAGCCCAGATGGGGAATACCAGATATACTTTCATTCTCACTAGCTTTCTGCACATGAAGCCACATGAAAACTTAGCGAAACTGAGAGAGGAGAAAAACTCTATATTTCTGCCCTTCATTTAGTTACTTACAAAGATGCTCATTTAACTTTTTCTACTAGAAGCTTTCTGTAGCTGAATGAGCTGTTCCTGTAGTGCAGTGACATGTGCGTAGCAGTCCTGGAAATTAGAACATACAGGAAACTCGATTGTTATTTCAAATCTTTATATTTTTGTAAACTCCTTCAGATCTTTGGGCTGAAAGACTAATCCTTGAATTAAATGTGCAGCTGAGTTGTATCACAGGAAAATAAATCTTAAATTTACATGCAATGCAAACTTAGGCACAATGGTATAAAACTTGATAAGGTCACAGTGTGGGAATGCTTGAAGTTTCCTAAAAAACTGCAGGAAAGGATAGCAGTGGATCCCAGTTTCTGCAGATCATTGATCTGTCACATCATATAGGAGCAATCTTTGCTTAAATAGGCAGTACTTCTTAAGGGAAGCTGCTGCAGACCCGAGCTTGTGTTCTAACCATATTCTCTCTGTAGAGCAGTAAACCACATGTTTTATCTGGTATTCTTCCCAGTGCACAAACATGCCTGGTGAGTAATATACTACAAAGAAATATACCAAAGGTTGATACATTTGGCCAACTTGGAGTGCAAGTGTGTGTATATATAAGGAATTTTTTACTAGTTCTTGCCTCTTGCTCTTTTATTCTGAGTTTACCTTTCTAATACTTTTCTTTTTTTATTGGCATCTTTCAGGGAGTTACACAGATAATTTTTCTCAGTTATTTTTATTGGTACGTAAAAAGAAGGCTAAGGGCAGTGTTCTACCAGCTAAGAAACGAGGAGGTCAGAAACATGCCACTTACTACTTTCAATAGAACCTTAGTTAATAAAATGCTTTATCTGGCCTCTTGCCTGTGTAATAAATAACTAAAGAGACTCTTCTAAGCCATTATTACCTGTTTTCAGAAATAGTCATGTTTCCATTTACATTAACATCCCACAGGGAAGCTGAATAAAAATTGGCTAGGAAGTACCTATGTGCAAAGAAATCATTTATTTATTTTTCAGGTCATACAGTTTCCCACTGTTTGCATGTTTGACTTGAGGTTCTGAGGAGTCACCTTTATCAGGCTGATCCATATTTAAAAATACATTTTATGTATGCAAAGTATGAAACGCTCTAAGACTTCTGCTGACTTCCCTTGCAAAGGCTGCAGAAAGTTGCCTTGAGTTGTTATAATACATGGGATGCCATCTGCACAGTTTCTTGGAGAGGAAAACTCTGGTTTAGCAGACTTTGTACTTTCAACCTCCTTTATGTCCTGCACCACGAACCTGGTGATTGTTGATCCGTGTTCATTTTTACGGATGCTAGTCAAGCCCAGCAAGTCAGGGTTTAAACTCAGAGCTGGTTTTGGACACAGCTGGGCCAGTAGCCAGAGTAGGCAGCCACTCATCTGCCCCAGAAGGGAAGATTGTCCCTATTCCAAATTTGCACAGGTTTTTCGGTAGTTCCAGTCTTTTCAATGGAGACTGAAAGTTCTTCCCAAGGCTCTAGACGAAAGTGAATCAGCGTCAACACTGTCTATCGGGTGGCTGTCTGTTGAATTAATGAAGAAGGAAATGAGAACTCCTGGTGCCACTGCTTGTTTCTTGTTACTGAATCTTCCCCACCCCACCCTCCTCCCCCTTTTTTTTGTCTTTAACTTCAAGCTCAGATCACTTAACTTCAGATTCTGATTCTGGGCTGATTAGGTGGAGGTCTACAAACCCTGTCCTCACAGCTGTGAAAAGCAAGACTTGCATTTAGGTCCTGCCTGTGTTGCCTGAGCAGAACTGACACTTTCTGTTCCCTGCGAGGATGACTTTGTTACAAACGTACAGCCCTGAGCCAGTGCCTGTCTTGAGAGTGCTGAGTGTTGGAGCTGGAGTCACGATGCCCAAAACTAACAGGTAACCAGACAGTCCCACACAGTACAAGGGCAGAAGGCCCAGCACTCACACTGCATTTTAAGCATGGTTTGAAATGAAATGTGAATTGAGACCCTTGTGCATCTAGGTTTAGGGAATGCAGCTCAGCCCTGTCTTACCTGCTGCAGGAACAGGCGGGATTACTCTTGGGTCACCCTGATTATCCACGTGGATGCCGACAGCCACAGAGAGATCCCAGGCAGCATTACCCTCCTGTTGAGCTGGTCTTTCTGGATTGAGTCTGCTCCATAGTTGGCCATTTTATGGTTGGAAACTGCAAATGCTGCTGGATGCTCCTTGTTCTGCTTTTGTTCATGTTGCAGGAAAGCGACTGAGCGGCTTCTTTTCACTACCAAAATGACTATTTTGCTGTGAATCAGAAGTGACTTATAAATAAAATGCAGATGAAGGATGACTCTAAACAAGGTGTCTCTCTCAGACCTCCAAAGCAGTGGAGCCATTCTGCATGTGAAGTGTCTTGAGCTGCTCTTTGGCTTTCTCCATGTCCCAGAGTGGTGTTTGCGGCAGCTGTTAGCAGCCTGTAGGGACAGCCAGCAGAAGGGGGTAAGAAAACACCATCCTTAAATCCTGTTCTATGCAGCCATTAATTGGGAGCAGAGACTGGAAGCAGAGAGAGCTGGGACTTCCAGAGCTGCTCCTTGGGGGGCACAGGAAAATCCATCATTTTATTCCAGTCCATTTTTCCAGTCCATTGGGGTTCACCACCCCAATTTCTTTTAAGTGTTGTTTGCATTTGCAGCTTTAAAGACGTGGGAGATGTGTGCAGGCTGTCATGTACTGCCACCGCTTTGAAAGCGGCCTCTGCTCTGTCTCCTGCCATCTCATCTGCCACCAGTTCGCTCTGGTGCTGCGTGAGACTGCTCAGCAGCAAAGCAAGAACTTGCAGATAAAGTCCATTGCGTGGCAAAATGTGATCTCATGTGGAGCTCAAATTACTGTTGAACCAGTTCTCTTTAATGGAAACCTTCCTTTTCCAAACCCCTTTTGCTGTCATTTTACTTGAGTCATAAAACTACTTCTGCTTGAACCTTAGGAAAACAAACCAAGCCCCTGTTCTCTGTTGGTTACAAAACACTTTGGTTTCTTTCCCTGTTTTTGTATTGTGGTGTTTACTTAGCTGCTGTTGAAGGAACTTCTTTCTGGGGTAAAAAGACACTGCTTCTTAGCTAAAACATTTTAATTTTTCATAAAGGGAGATGTATAGCTAAACTCTTTGTAAAGTGAATTAAACATCCATTCCAGCTCAATCTTTAAAGTGGAAGCATGGATTATTTTAAAAGCCAGAAATATTTGGACATAGCAGAGCATGGATGTGATAATACTTTTCAGCAGCTGTGGAAATAAAGGAAAATGCCTGGCCAGTTCTGGCAAAAACCTGCATAAATTTATAACTTAGGGTGTATACACATGATCTCATGAGACAGTGAATTTTTGCAACCACATGTAACACAGCGTGGTATGTGAACATCAACCTATATTTACAAAATTCTGTGGTAAGTGTTTTTTTTTCTTTTTTTTTTTTTTCTTTCAAGGCTGACATGTGCCTGGACCCACTGTAGACCTTTTTAAGTAAATTCCATTCCTCCTTTTGTGTTCCTGTTCTGCTTTTTGGTGCTCCCTGCTACAGGCTGCTCTGTTAGAGATACTGAAGTTCAGAAACCTCAAGCTGCAAAGTCATTCAAATAAAATGGTTATGTGCTCCTGACTTCTCTGAACTTCTGTTTCCTTTCTCTTTTGAAATGGTTTGATACTGTCTCTGTTGTTCTGGCAGGGTGCAAGAAGCTTTTTAAAACAGTGACTCCAGTATTTGTTCAGAAAAAGCATCAGTATTTTCTGCTGTTAGAATTGCAGTGAACCCAGGATCACTGTCGAATCATTTGTACCTGGGGTTTTCCTAATCATTGTGCTTAACCTTTTCCATAAGAAACTTTACATATTTTTAAAGATAATTTGTTAAGAAATGATAAAATAATGCTGCAGATTTGTTGTTCTCTACGCATTCAGCAAGTGGCTGTCACTGAGATCAACGGTTTTTTATTAGCACTCCAATTTCAGCTGGTTCTATAATCTCACATTTCTTTTCATAACTATTTTATAAGGAGAAGGGCCCAGTTAAACCCGTTCAGGTTTCCCTCTTTCAGTGCTGTTATCCTGTCTTCTCTCGTTGTAACAAACCCACCTGGCTGCCTGCATTGAGTCTCTTCAGCCTGTGGAGGATTCCCAGCAATCCTAAATTTGCCCTGAAAGCTTCTGTAGTCATTTATGCAGCTGTATCTTTTTGACCATCTCTGCCTCCTTTTATCCTAATGTGCACACAAAAGCACACGATCCCCTGTTTGCTTTGTGGTTTTTAGCGAGCAGAGGCCTGGGTTACAGAGAGGTTCCACCTTGGTCTGTGGGACATTCCTGGAACTTATGAAACTTCCCGGAGCCGAAACCATGCATTTCTCCTATCTCCTAAGCAAATATTTACTCCTTCTGCTTTTCAGTAATGTTGACAGCGAGATAACGGCCGCTGTGGCAGCCCGAGAGCGGAGCTGCTGCAGGGATATGTGAAAAGAGGAGGGCAGCAGGAGCAGGTGGCAGCTGCTGCAGGGAGATCAGGACAACTGCTGCTATGTGATCTCGAGAGCCAGGTGCTTTCTGTTGCTGCCAGGAAAGGTAGGCAGGAGAGAGGGGCCAGCCCGTACCTGCAGCAGCTTGAGTGCAGATAGCTGGGCTGCTGCAGCAGGTAGGCAAGGAGAAATTGGGCTCTCTGGCTTGTGAGTCTTTTGAAGACCTTTCCAAGGGAAAGTCCTGGGAGGTCAGCAGAGCCTGAAGACTTTCTGTTGGCCACAGAAGTTTGAAAATGAGTTTTCTAAGAGAAAAGAGCAGTGAACTCTCCGTGAGTCTGCTCCTGTGGGTTCCTAGGGTGTGATGAAGCTGCACTGCTCGGTTTGCTTTGCTGTTAATGAGGAATGGGCATCTCCACTGCATTGCAGTTCTGTTGGGTGAGCATCCTGCCGCCGTGGTGGCACAGCAGCGCGCCTTAGCCGGCATAGAGTTGGAGAGTTATTTGATACCCCCCGTTTGGGATTTTAGTTTCTTCTGCACATTCAGAAACCAGCTCTTTCAATTCGGTAACCGGTTCTTTTGAACTAGAAAGTGAGATTATGTTAGCTAAAAAGTGAGGAAGGGTTTATAAAGCCAGGACTATGTTGAAGTGAGATTTTTACTTCTGAAATCTGGAATCATGACCACAAATAATCCAATTGCTGGCTTCAATAATTCATTTACTTTATAAATCTGACCTTTGAACAAAATGTGTCTTGCATTTTGTCCCCATGAATCTTCAGATGATTTTATTTAATTAAAATCAGTTTTACTCTGCCTTCAGTTGCTTCTCTAAATGCAACTTTGATGCAAATAACAGCTGAAAATTTGTTCACTTGGAGCATTAGAGTCATTTTACATGTTGTAAATAAAGAATTTGCATAAATGTATGTTAATATATACAGCACATTTAATTAATGCATCTTATCTGCTTGTTTAGCAAATAAAAGGCTCCCGTTACAGCAGCCCTTCTACAGAGAATGACTATAAGACAGAAAGTGCTACAACCATTAAATGATCAAGATTTCTGCTTAGATCATTTTGATTTTAGAGTGCATTCATCTGTAGAATGCAAATCAACACTGGTGCTTTTTAGCTGAAGTGAAAAATGGAGGCAAGGGGTTATTCTGAGGGTTCATGTACTTTGCTCTTGATGTAAAATACTGAAACCCACAGACTCCAGCTTTGAATATGAGGAAATCACCCCTGGCCGTGCAGGGAGATACTGATCTATGCAGGTCAGGAAGAACTCTGTGGCCTTCCAAGGAAAGGCCCATATTGGGTAAAAGCAAGATTGCAAATCGAAACGTGCTTTGACTTTTCTTGAATCTAGCAGCTGAATAGAGGAAAACAGTCATAGTAAGGGAGTCTTGGAACTGGTTTGAATTCAATTTTAAAGGCAAGGGTAAGGCAGTGCTTTAAAATTTGCCTTCCTCACCACCACCAAAGTCAGTAAATTGTAACCTAGCATCACATTCTGGCTAGATGCTCCATGCAGTTTATAACAGCCTTATACGAGTTCAACTGAGTGACTGTGCAGTTCCGTGCGTGTTTGCTCAGCACACAAAGGAAAGAGGTACTAAGTTTGTTGATACATAGTTTTATTTATTTATTTATTTTTCTTATTTACCCCCCCACAGTTGATAAAACCACAATATCTTAAGTAGCTTTTTCACTTTCAACTTGGTGTTTCAGTTGTAATTGAGGCCAGGCAGGATTTGGAAGTGTTTCTATCCAAAAGGAAAATCAAAACAGAGGGAAGCAAAGGGAATTATCTGTTGTGGAGGATGGAAAAAGGAGAGCGTAATTTATACCAGCCACGGCCTCTCTTTATTCTATACATATTAATTATGGATTAAAATTTACAGTTTGAATAATGGGATTGAATTTGTTAGATGATTTATATTTTTTTTAGGAAAAATATATGAAATAGACCCCATGTGGTGGTAAATATTCAAAACTGATGCTGGAAAAGCTTTTTGGGTAGTGTGAAACCAGGACTTGTGCAATCAGCTGATTTTTCTTCATTTTGATGTATTGGATACCATCTTTTTTAAAAAAATACATATTTTTGAATCAAATGAAACATGTCTTACCCAAAGGTTCCTGTATTGTGTTTCATTTTTAAAAAAATTCAGATTCTTAGATGAAATTTTAAGCTTTTTCCTTCATAAGGAATCTTTTTGTTTAACAGAGGGGAAAAAAAAGTCATGTCACAAAGTAGTATTTCAAGACTTATGCTGGATTCTTTTAGCCTAAAGCTGTTGGAGGTTGCTGTTCCTATTTTTCCCCATAAATGAATTTTTTTTTTTTTTTTTTTTTTTTCTGAAAAATGTTACCCAGTTCCCCTCAGGAACTTTCAATTCCCATTCATGGCTTAAAGAACCCATACAAGGAACAGGACAGGAAGGCTGGATTTTTGGAATAGCTCACTGGATTGTGAGTTTTAGAGGAAAAAAGGTTTCACAAGGTTTTCATGTGTATGTTGCACAGTTTAATTGGAGAATATGCCTAAGTTCAATTGGCATGACACTGGAATTCAGGGAATTTTGATGCAAGGTGTTGGAAAAGGATTCCCTATTCCATGCACTGTGCCTATTCTCAGGTAAGGAACAGGGATCTTTCCTAAATGATTAATCCCAGTGTGTATTTTTGTTGTGTTGAAGTTCTTCCCAACCTTGAAGAGCACCAAAGGGAAATCCTGGCCTGGACCCTTAGCGGTTTTACATTGGTACAGACCAGTTAAAGTCAGCAAAAATTTGTGTGTATGTAACATAAAGCATATCATAAAAGTGATTTGTGGAGTGGAGTTTGGGCTCTTGATAATTAAGATCATGCCAGGAATCACATCTCATCCTGAGCTGGCTTTGGATAAGGCTCTTGACTGCATTTTGAGGACACTGAGGGATTTTTGGGGGAGAAGCACAAGGGAAGAATGGACTTTGAAGCGCTTTGAAGGGCAAATATAACATACAGACATTCTCCTTGGAGAAGGCAGGGATCACTGAAAGTCAAATTAACTCATTAATGAGGTTTATCAGATGAAAACATTCTCTAATTAGCTATGTGACCGAAAGCAACAGAACACAGCAGTGTGTACAGCACCCGTCTGTTAAATGGCTTCAACATCAAACAGCTTGTTCTATGGATATGTTTTTGGTTTATTTTACATGGTTTATGCTGTATTTTTGTTCTTCAGTTCTACACATGGCTCTTTCCTGTGACCATTGTGCAAGGGACCTGTGCATGTTTCTGCTATTTCTCATATATTTACTTCTTTGCAAGCTTCTGTTGAGGGAAGGCTTGTGGTTTTTTTCCTTTCCTTTTTTTTTTTTTTCTTTCAACCCCCATGCTTAAGAATAAATCAATCATGATGTTAGCAAACTTTATGGAGCCTGTTAAATACGAAGCATTTAGAGGCTCTCCAGTGGATTATTGATCTTTTGGATCTTGCTTTTGCCGTATCAGTTCTTTCATGTCACCTCTTCTTGTTTCACTTTATGGTATGTTGCGCGTGCTCTGCAAAAAGGGAACAGACTGTGACCCTCCGAGTTGGAGGATATTGCAGTGTGTTCCTGATTAGATGAGGTCTCCTTGCTCTGTGGCATATAAATCCTAAATAATCCAGACAGCTTTAGGTTCAAAAACAATTTTAATAATAAAACTTACCCTGTGCTAAATTCCAGGGGATCTCAGTTTTTGTAACAGCAGCCCTCACAGCTGGGCAGATTAAGGTTGTTGTGAACTTTTTTTAAAGGTTTGCTAAGGCTGAGTCTTGTTTGCTTCCCATCAGTATTCCTTTCTTGATTCAGTAAAATATATTAATCATAGCTTGGTCATATCTGCACTTTGTACAGAGAGGAGTGGTGATTTACTGACACTCCTAACTCCAAAATGCTAAGTGCAATGGCCAGCACTTACTGAAGTTGATAAACCACCCCCAGCAGAAGCCGATGGTTAGTTTGATAAGGAGAAAGGAGCAAGGACAGCAGCATTCACTGGTTCTGAGACATAGGTAGGTGTTAATCTTGAGCAAAGAATAACTAAGCATATAATGGGCAGTAGGGGAAGTAACCTGCCTGCACTTGCTGCTTCTATTCACGGTGATTTTTGTTCCCATATTATTTTCTTGATTGCAAAAGTGTATTTTAACTGAGTGCAGATTTAGTCTTCCCCAGATTTAATTTTCTCCTTCGGATGGTGCTGGTGGACACAGCTGCTGGTGATAACGAGCCCTTGTGCCACTCAAAGCCAGCTGAGACCCCAGCTCACGCTGAGGGTGCTGTCCCCCACTTAAATTTCTTTAACGAGTGCTGCAGTCGGGTGTACATTTTGTGATGGTAATAGAGCCTGTTAGGTTTAAAAAAACACATATTCTGTCCAGCAGAATTATAGTGTTTTCATGCAGCTGCTTAAGGTTATATCACCATTTCTATTATGGTATCACCATTTCTATTATATTTCTATTATCCCTGTTTACAATTGTTGTGCTGTGCAGTAGTGCTGTTACAAAGTGCGTAGCAGAGAATGGTTATGCTGAGACTGAAAAGCAAAATAATTCTGCCTCTTCTAATTTTGTGTTCACTGAAAAATATTGGAAGGGAAGAGGGATTGAAAGGGAGTGAGATGCAGTTGAAGATGCCTGGAATGAGAAGTATGGCTTGGGTGTCAGTGGGCGTGTGGTGGGGTAAAAAGCAGAGTGGGAGAATATTTAGGAGTTAGGGATTGCTAAATTACTGGTGTTGACCTGGAGCACTAACACAAATCTTGAGGAGACTCATGCAGAAAGCGGAGATTTGAGTGACTGTAATATCCTTGTACTGGAGTTAATTGCCCCAGTGCAACAGGGCTCTGCCTGGGGTTGTGGCTGAAAAAATGGAGGGTTTAGGTGGCAGAGCTGGTGGCAGGGGCTGGTTTTGCAGATTTTTATTTTTCCAATCCTGTATTGCTGTGTCGTGTGCTTTTGAAGGGAGGGTTGGCAGACTGTTCTTACTTCAAACAGGCAGTGTTGCATATAACAAGAAATTAATACAGTCCTAGTCCAAAAGGGAAAGAAATCACAACCTTATCTTGAGGAAAAATGGAAAGGAATATCTATTGTCTTTTTTATTTCCCCCTTTTTTAACGTGGTTAGGTGTTGGGGGGTAGCAGTGAAGGGCAGCTATGGGTCCCTTTATTAGGCTTGGTGCTAGAGATATTTATTTTGGATTTTATTTATAATTGCCTCTTGCTTGAAAATAAATCTCTTGGCTCTCTCCAGGCAGCAGATTTGTGACTTGTACTGGATTTCTCTGTGATTTTGGACCACGTAAATCACAAAAAAATGTAAGAGGAAATTAATGGAACATGTGAACATACTCATTTACTCTCAGGCTTTCATTTTTACTTTCTTTACCATAAAGGTTTCATGAACTTTAAATTAAATCCTATTGCAGTTGTTTGGTCTAGGATGAAACACTGACTTGCCTTTTTTTCCTTTCTCTTGGTCGGCAAAACTGTAATTCCTAAATGTTTCATGAGAGAGTGTTTGCTCGCTCACATACGCGAATCTAAACTCATGATTCAGTTTAGTGGAAGAGGAAGCCTTGAGTTAATCAGCTCTGCTATAATTAGTGGATGAAAACTTCTGGCTTTATTGACAGACTTCTAGTGCTGGCCACGTGGACTGTGCAAGCAATTCAGTGTACAGTAATATCCAGTTCATAATTGAAAGTCTCTTAGCAAAGACAGCACTGTTTTATTTTTGACTACAGTTCTGTAACATCTATATTATTTTCCACTTTCCTTTTTTAATGCATATAGCTGGGTTAGGGTTAATAAAGCAAACAGTATGTAGATTTTAGGGTTAGATTTTAGAGTGAGAGGATGCTCAACTGATTTATGTCTTACTCAGGCTGCCTCTTCTTGCCAATCAGAATTTTTTTCAGATTTTTGATAATAGCTTATGCATTTGGTGCATTGCTTATGAGGAGAATTGCCATGAAGAATCCTAGGTGAGTCATCCCAAAGCACTTGGTTATTAACCAAGGCAATATCCTTCTTTAGGGCAGCAGCCTTCAGGCTGTAATCATGTACAGGACATAATCACATTGTTCTTGGACACAGATAAAAAACGTCCTGGACTTGAAAGGAGAATAAATAGATGTAAGCAAGAGATGCACTTGGGATTTTTCTTTCCCACCAGAGTTTGGGAATCTTCTTTTTGCAGTGGTAGAAAATTCAGCTGTCCCTGAGAGAATTGACTGGGAGTCTAAATGGTCCAGTGCGGGCGGGCTGATCCCCATGGTGCTTGCCGAGACTTGCCTGATCTGTTCTGGTTTCTGGTTCCACCAAAGCTCCGGACAAGCAACTCCATTTCCTTGCAGGTTTCAGTTCCTCATCTAATGAAACGCAGAAGGGGGATCCCTGCCTGGTTGAGCGCTGCGAGGATCGTTGGCAGGCATCAGGACTGTACACAGCCCCCTGCTCCTACATTCAGCCCTGAGCTGCTGCTATGGCAGTGGGGTGGCAAGAGCCAACTCCAAAGGGTGATTCCAGTGGGCGCTCGTTTATTCCATGGAGCACATGGAGCTGTATGAGCAAGTGAATGTGAATTTTCTGGGAGCTGGTGTATCCCAGCGCTCTTCCTGAGGGCTATGGCCTTTCTCTGCTTTGCTTTCCACATGCAATTGTGCCTAGAGGCACCTACGGTCACATCCAGGGTCTGGCAACACCAGAGCTGGGACTGCACAGTTTTGTGTATGTTTTGCTGTGGTGAGAGCACCTCTAATTGCTGAAATAACATATTTAAAGGCAGCACAGAGAGCCCTGTCTGTAACTTTGGGGCATAGCTGCTGTTTGGGTGTGAGGGATACAGACAGCAAACGTGAGGTTCTCCAGAGAGGGATTCAGCTCCGCACTGAGCTGCCATTGCCGTTAATAGCAGTAACCGTCCCAAAACACAAGTCCATGCTCTGTTCAGCTTGTCTTGCTTTCTTTTAAGATGGATCACACAGCAGTGGCTTCCTTCCAGCCCTTCATCGAAGGGGGGCTTTGCTTGACCCTTCAGCTCTTGTCTCTCTGGTTCTGCTGTTTGTTCCTCCAAGACACTTAAAAGATTTATGTGCTCTTAAGGGGAGCATCTTCTGTAGCCTTTTGTGTTGGACGCTGAGCTCTAACGTAGTCCTTTAGTGATGCCCACTATGACAGAATCCTCCTTTGAACCTGTATTCTTAATGTGTGTTTATGTATCTTTATCTCCATAAATATATATTTGTATGTGTGACTGAGTATGTGTGTAAACACATGTCTACATATATATACATACACACAATGTGAAGACCTTAATAGGAAGAAGAGGGAATAGTAAACATGATGCTTGTTTATCAAGGGAAGCTCTCCTAAAAGCTGATATCTCTTTAAGAGCAAAAGGGCTCTTAAAATGGAGAATAATTTGCTGGCTGATGAGAAATTGTGTTAATTTAAGCGTTAAGTTGACCTGAATTTAAGTAACTGTGAAAAAGTATGCCACGAAAGCCACTTTTCTCAAGACCCGGTTGCTTTTAAGTCCTGAAAAAATGCATCTTGTGCATGCATGTCTGCAATTCTAATCATCTTTAAGTTAAATTTACATTAATGAAGTGGCTTGCGTGCATGTGCCTATACATGCCCCTAACCCACATGGCTGATGAACTGACTATAGGAATTCCTCATTGCAGGGAGATGGAGGCAAGTCCAAAGCTTTCAGTTTGAGTGAAGAAAGCAGGGACTAGTTTCATATGTGTCCAAATTGCATCTCTCCTTGCTGGGATCCTGTCACACACTGACAGTCTGAGCTGCTTCCGCTCCAGAGGGAGCAGATGGACGTTCTTGAACTTGGATCAAATTCCTCGAAAGTCGCTGCAGTGACATTTCGTGAAGGTGTGAGAGGGAATTTGGCTGGCAGAGGGTGCAATAGCGGGGAGTGATGCAAGAAAGAAGCAGCAACACTTTTCTTCGCTTTGTTCAACACTGTGGCAATGACTGTGAATATAAAATATTTTAGTGTGGTAAAATAAATTCATTTCTCCCATGCTGTATAAGTTCAGTATCAGATCAATCTTCTTTGGTTGATTTCCCCTTCCCTTGCCATCGGCTCTTAATGACACTTCTAAACTGGGGTATCACAGTATTTGATTCTTCTTTTATTCCCCCTAATTCCTATTTGTATGGCAATTGGGGCATTTTGTTCCCCTTCCAGCCCCTCATCTGTCTTCCCGTGATTTCAGAGTTTCCTCTACCCTCACGTGGAACCTGGGATTCTCTCCCAAAATCTCGAGTGATGAGCAAGCTCATCATCGCTTCTGCACCAAGTGCCTGAAGTGCTTGAAAAGTTCAGACAAGAAGGTGACTTTGACTCTGCTCCATCTTGTTATCAAACATACAAAGGGAGCTGGCACAGTTATGTCTGTATATTTTTGTAATTGAAAGGTTATAGGGGAAAAATAATCTCAGATGTTATGGTTAATAACAGTAAGTATAAAACTTTCCACGTGGAAAGTTCCTCTTCCCCTCCTTGTCTTGCCCAGTCATGCCCCTTTGAGCGAACTGAGCTCTGCCTGCCCACAGCTTTTTGGATGGAGCTTTTCTAGTTTTGCTGGAGGGCTTAGATATTCTATGAGCAACCTGGAGAGGTGGTTAATGTTAATTTAAAACATGCGGTGTTTAAGAGAACAGTGCATGGATGTGGTGGGATAGCTGCTAAACACAAAGTTCACTTCTCTTAGTGTTAAGTGTTCACACCAGAAAATGCCCTTTACCTCTCCTTTAAAATGTTTTCATCACAGTGTCAACAGGATTTTGTGTTAGGTAGAAATTGCCATATTATATCAGACTAGAATTTTCTCTCACTTTTCTTTTAGATCCCGACTTGCATTCTGGGCTTTCTGAAGGAAAGCTGAGCACGTCTTTTATTCTAGGTAGCATTAGCTTCCTATGTGCAAACCTGTGAAAACACCCAGGCTGAGTGCCTGCTTTGGAAGTGATTTGTATTTGGTGATCTTCAGTATTGTGCACGTTTTTTTTCACCAAAACTTCATTTTTTGTTTTGCTGTAACAGTGAAACACATGATCAAATATCAGTTATTTACTTATTAATGTGAATCTCATGGACCAAATGAGATGATGCAGCAGAAGGTTAAAAAAGGAGAGGGAATTACTCCTAATGGGCAATGAGATATGTGTCATTCTTCAGGATATTGCAAGAATTTGGTTGTAACCTGGAATCAATACAGTGCAGGCTTTTGGAATTATTTTCCATAATACCCTGTTCTGACAAGCACAAACTAGCCTTGTGTCTGTATCTCCAGTGTGCGAGTCACTTGTTGCTCTCCTGAATGCACAGATCTGCGCTGCCGTCCTACCCTGTGTGTCTTTATAACAACAACAAAAAAAGTGGGAGTGGGTTAATCGTAAAACATCCTGTTGCAGAGGGTCACTCAAGGGCAGCAGCCCCGTCCTCACAAGCTGCTGCTGCCTCCTGGCCCTGGGCAGCACTCGGGTCCCTTCTGCACCGCGAGGGCAGGACCCTGCCTGCTCTGCAGCAGGGGTTAATTCAGCCTAATGCCATGCTGGTCCTGCGTGATACGCTCTGCCACCTGCGATTGCAACGTGGGCAAAGCAGTGGAGCAGCGTGGATGGAAGAGACATCAAAGAGCCGAGAGGAGCAGGCAGCTTTTTCAAGCCAAGTGCCTGCGCCGCGCTGAGCAGCTGCTCTGGAGCCAGCCAGCCGGCCTGTTCCTGTGAAACCAGCTCTGTGCGCGGTGCGTTATACCTGTTACTGCTCAATCTCCTCCATTCCTTGTAAGGAACAGACTCAGGAGTAATTTCTCATGCTTTTCACCCCCTTTTTCAGGCCTGCACATGTGTTTGCAGTGTGGTTTTCTTTTAAACTGCATGGTGTAACTCCTGTTATGTTTTTTTTAAAGTAATTCTTCTCCAAGAAAAGTCCTTTTGCCCGTTGCACGAAGCATGTGCTGACGTCTGCTCAGTCCTTTTCATCAAGTATTTGGCAGCCTGATTGTTTATGGAGAGTCATTCAAGCCCCACTGACTTATACCTGTTGAAAGACCTGGCCCACAGTTTGCATCCCTCCTTGGGTTTTGCTTTACTCAACATTTGGCTGATGTGTACAAATATTTATGGCGGAAAAATGTAGCCATCGCTATTCAAAGTCTGCTCTTGATTCTTTTGTTTATTAACCAGAAAGGTTGCATGTAGTTTGCTGATACAAAGACGCAAAAGGTAATCTACACTTGCTGTTTGAGTAAAGGATTTGAAAGGGCATGTAAATACTCATGTGATGGGTAAAACTTAAAAGTTTCAGGATTTTGGCACCTGAGGGGTGAATGTCTTATGACTGGGAGCTTTTCAATTGCTTTCTCTCATATAATTCAGCCTAGGGGAGTTTGGCTTCAGTAAAGGAGAGACTTTGGATGCTGCTTATCTCATTACTTTGTTCATTGACAAGTCAGGACCTAAGACAAAATGGACTGGTGCTTTTCTTAGCCTCTTCTTTAAGAAAGGTTTCACTAATAGCGGGTGAGTTTTATTTTGCAAGCTTGCCCTGGAAATCCCCTGTTTGGCTGTGGGTGTTTTGTCCAGGGCTGAGATAATAAGCAAGTAACTAGTTGTGTGATTAGTGTACCTGTATACATTAAAACACCTTGGATGTACCACATGGTGTTCAGCTTAAATGGGTTTTTATGTAGATGTCCTGAGGCCTTCATTTGAGCTCTTCATTTTCCTGCATGAGCTGAAGGAGCAAGTGGCCGGCAGGGCAAGTGCGAGAACTCGATACACAGGGACGAGTCTTGGAGGGAACTAAAGGCAGGATTGTGTGACCAGGATGAACAAACGTCCCCACTTGTGTGCGCTGGGGGAAACCTCCCGCTTGCAGCAGCTGCCTTTGCCATTGGAGAGGGGCAGTTGTCGCCTGTGTTGCAGCTGCCGGGGGCCAAACGGACGGATCCTCACGGGGATGGAGCCCTGTGGAGCCCCTGGGCTCTTCAGCACCGCACGGGGAATAAGGGCAGGTTTGTTGAGGAGAGCAGGGACGTCGCCTGCGCCGGCAGCTGCAGAAGGGGCTGCCCCAGGGCTCGAGCCCCAGGCTGGAGAGTCGCCAGCGCCAGCAGCTCCCTCGCTGTAATGAGGGCAACGTCCCCATCACGCGTCACCGAAAGATCTCGCCGTTATCCCAGAGGATGTTCCGCACGTCAGATGTACAAAAAGGAAGCAGAACTGCCAGAAACCCTCCTGGTTTCTTGCTTATCGTGTGATTTACTAGGGATTGTAATCTGCAAAGTTCTGTTTTGATGTCAAGTTAAAATACTCATTTTTTTGCATTGCTTTCTGTAGAGAGGACTCATTTGGTTACGATTCATGTTATTTTTCATGAAATTCTGGAAGAAGAGAGAGATTGAGTATCTATTTCTAACTTGCTAGTCGGGAATATGATTCTGCAGTGCAGAGTAGATTGATTAGACACATGAAATGAAAATGTCGGACTGCAAAAAGAAGCAGTAGAGATGTTGCTTTTTAAAATCACATTTTCACCTTGGTTTTGCATAATTGAGAAAGGTGGAGAAAAGATCATACACAAAAAAAAATCTTGCCCTGAAAAAGGAGGGGAAGCGCTTGATTACTGGAGTAAACCACATTCCAGGAGATGGAGAACTGCAGTTTGTTTGAATAATTGCTTGCGAAGAAACATATGGGAAAATACCAGAAGTGCCTGTGCCAGTTTAAAATCTCGATGAGGAGGAGCCTGTGGGTTGTGTCCCCTTACCTGCCCTAAAGCGTTTTGCCAACTGTGGCAGAAGTGGTGAAAACTTCCTCAGCGGGCTCCAAGCTGCGGAAGGACAGAAATGTTCTCATGACAGAGTTATCTTTTAAAAAATAAGCTGCAGCACCTTTTTATAGGAATGTGCCTTGCTTTAATAACTTAAAATGTTTTTCTAAAGCCAGGATCTGATGTCCAGAGTTATCTCCTGAAGTACACTGTGTGTCTGTGTCCCTCTGTGCTGGTGGGCACCCTTGGAGAGCATCTTTTTCAGGAGGAAACATCACATAAGAGGTTGCCTGTCCTCCTGGTTTCCCTTTCCTGGGAAAACCCGCCTGGAGATAGAATGGCAGGGGAGGATGGGGCCTTTCCTTGGAGGGGAGGGCTTGGATACAGATTTTCCCATGTCCTTCGTGTTCTTCTCCACATGTGCTAGAAGTACCTTCTGCAATGACAGTCTGTGGTTCAGATTTTGCTGTTTATACTGTGCTAAACTCTTGTCCAAAAAAATAATTAATTGTACATGTTTGTATCTTCCCCAAGTTAGCAAAGAGCTCCAAGTTCACCCCTGCTTAAAAAGTAGCCAGGTCTTGATGCTCAACAGCTTTATTAACATTAAAGGCCCATCATGTAGTGCTTAAAACAGGAATAACCAAGTTTAAATTGGGTCTGGGTTTGGATCGAGATCAGGAATGAAGCATCTTGGCTCAAGAGCTCCGGAGGAAGGAGGGAATGTCAGGAGGGTTTATGCATAGGGCAGCAAAGGGATAAACGGCCTCTTGAAGCTCCTTCCAGCCCAATTTTCTGTGATTCTGCAAAAATGCGATTACGATTGTTGTTAATTTTGCAAATTACTGTGGATAAATTGCTTTCAGCAACTGCTATATATGTATATTTATGGTTGCTTTCATGATTTTAACCAATGTGCTTGCATGGGAGCAATTTCAGGTGTAAATTCACGCAGGTCTCCAGCCTCGGGCTGCTGCGTGTGAGGGTCACACAAGGCCTCTGCCCTTGCATGTCGAACTGTGGGTGTTAACATTTGGGCTCATTCCCCGAGCGAGTCAGATAAGCTGAGACAGAAATTGATTTCAGTAGATTTGTACCAGGTCACGGCAGCTGCGAGTTTAACCTTACACTATTTATAGTAGCTTTTCATTTGATTGTGTAATCTCAGTGTAAAAATATGAAATTACGTGACTCTATGGATCTGATTTTCCTCACTACCCTATAATTTCTGAGCTCCTCAGTGCTTTGTACCCAAGTTGAGCTATATTTAAAGTGGCCTTTGCTTAAGAGTGCACATGCTCGGCTGTTTAAAAAAATTGGAAAACAAAAATACCAACTTCATATCAGGTTGGTTACCTGGGAACAGAGTGGTCTAATACACTTTCATTTCCTCCACCTATTTCATATTGAGAACTATGAATTCCAGTATGTTTTAATCAAGTGCAACTGAACCTCTGGGAACATCAGTGAAAACATTGCAAGTGTTTCCACACAACCCTCTTTAGGTAAAATTTATTTGAAGCTCCTCTGTTGGAAAACATCCCTGGGGCAGACTTACCCCTGGAGTCATTTGCCTTGTTTTTTTTTTTTTTTTTTTTTTTAATAGCATTGCAAGAAGAGTGAATTTGTCTTATGTTTTAAGTTATAACACAGGAAATGTATACAACTCTAGTGCCTCTTCGCCCAGGGTATGGCACACCGGGGGAAAACATGGGTGCTTCCATCAGTACTTTGTTAGTTTAATTATGGCAACAGATGCAGAATTTAATCTGTTTGACTTTTGTTATTGCGTTACTAAATCCCACTCAAAGAATACTTTTATTTTCGGCAGCCATAGCACTGGGTAATAAGCCTAACAGCTTCTTTAAATTTTAAGCAGCTTTGCAACTTCCTCCTTTCTCTCTCTCTGCATCAATAATCTAATATTTTTGCTGATAGCCCTTTGTTTTGAAACAAGGAGGTGTAAAATCTGTTTCCTTTCCACTTGTACTGCTTGTACCGATACTCATTTCCTCCTACGTTCGTGGAATGAAAACTGCCACAAAATAAATTGTCTTTTTTTTTTTCATTTCCCTTTTAAGTAAGAAAAATGTTCAAAGTTAATTTAAAAACATGGCTCTTTCTGACAGAATTCAGGCACATTTATTTTCAGTGGTTTTGGCTATGTATTCAGAGAAGCGCTTCCAGTCAAGGCCATTCTTGACCTAGAAAATAGAGCAGCAAAGCTAGCAGCAAAATTAGTAAGTGCTACTTGTGTTTGGTGGCCTGGAAATAACAGATATTTCTCTTGGTATTTCCAGCAATGTAACTTACATATTGCTTTAAAAAAATGTGTTCTTGCTGCATCCGGATACGCGAAAATGGGAGACTTCCAGCTATGCAAGTTAAGTTCAATGCTCTTATACAACTGTAGCTCCTGTTAAGGAGAGCAGTAATTTGGCCCTAGGGGTTCCCTCATTTGCTATAGGGTGTTTCAGGCCATGGTCGTGGCTTGGGAAGAAGTGGCAAGGAATGTCCTCTGTCCTGGTGGTGTTGGGGACCCATGAGCCCGCACCAAACTGAACGTCTGATGGTGCCAGAGGTCTGTGTTCCCTCTGGGGCGCTCGCGTAAGGGACTAGAAAGAGCTTTCACCATACAGCTCTGACCATGCTAATTTAATATCATATTTGATAAGATGTTCTGCCTCATAACTGAATTTCAGGCAAAGAAAAAAGCAGGTGTGTTGTACTTGCTAATTATTCTCTCCTTTCTTACGAACAGTTTGTCTTCAAGGTATGACAGCCATTTCCTCTCGTCTTTTTCTAGTCGTTGGGACTTTCTGTAGTTGCATAACTGTTTATTCACTTTCCTGTGCTGGCAGGAAGGGGGTTTTGCCACCCATAGGTAGCACCTCGGAGAGGGTTCTTAGTTCAACTGCTTTGAATATTTCCTGTGTTACTGCAGCGGGGGGCAGGAACACACTGCTCTGCTTCTTCAGGTGACCGCTCCAGACCGACAGCGTTAATGACGCCTGCAGGCATTGAATTATCCAGGTAATTAATCCACAAGGTATTGCAGACAATGCAGTGAATAATACAGGAAATGATTAAAGTGAGCATTTTCTTGGGTTTAGATACCCAGTATATGAAGCTAGAGGCAACTGGCTTCTATCACAGAGAAAGAAAACTGACGGGTTGAGTTTTGTCAGCGTATTTGTAGTTTATGAGACTTGAGGAATTTCTCACCATTTTGATTCTGAAGGGAGCTTTCCCGCTTTTGGGAAAGAGCACCCTTGGGAGTCTGGGCTCCCTGGACTCCGCATAACACCGTGGAGAAGGTAAGTGTGTCTAGAAGCTGACTCGGAGCAGAGCTGTTTGCCAGGAGCGCCCGCACACCAGCTTTGATTCCCCTCTGGATAACCACGCTGCTGCCCCAAGGCGCTTGCCTTCCTAGCCTAGCAGCAGCAGTTAAGGTCCTAAAGGTGGGTGACGTGCTGCCATGAGTGTGCATACTTAATCAAGTCATCATTTGTAATTAGATAATATTGTAATGGGATAAATACAGCTTGAAGTGGAACGTTTAAAGGTGTTTAGTGAGACAGACAAGCAGGAGCTGTCTTCAGTCTTTACGTGAAGTCTTGGGTAAGACTAACAGGAGGTGTCCATGGCTGAACTATGTTGATTTGTCTGAAATATCCCTTGCCTTGATGTAGGGAAGGGGAATATGGCCACAGGAACTTGAAGACCTCCCTGAAATTCTTCTTGCCCTGCATCTTGCATGCACCTGCCTGATCTGCTCTGTCCTCCTGCCTCGCAGAACATTTGTTAGGGTAGCACAGCTGTCTCGTGGGAGCTTTCATGAAGGGAAGATGCTAAAGGGACATAATCAGAGGCTTCCTCGGAAATGGATGCCCACCCTCCAGCCGTGGAGATCCTCCCAGCTGAGATTAGAGGCTGGAATCTGAAATCTTGCCCGAATCGCTCTCCCCTGATGAGTGGCTGTGCTCAGTCCTCTGCCAACCTCTCAGACTAGACCCGTGACAATGCAGAAACTGGTCAGACCGGTCGGTGCCTCCTGCTTGAGACCGTGGGCGGCTGCATATGCTCATGTTTGCCCAGGGCCCTGTAAACCCACCCCTGCGGACTGCAGTGTCACCCACTCACCCAAACCCTGCAACGGTCCCACTGGGTAACTGTTTCCACCACTCTGTGAGATCAACTGAATTTCATTTTCCTGAAACTCTGTTTTCGAGAGTATTAAATGTTTATGTTGAATAGATACATTAGAATACACCAAGAACAGGAGGACAGGGATAAAAAATAGTCTACAGGCACATTCTTCTTGCCTCCAAGCTCAGCTACGGGCAAGCAGCACTGTGGTGATCCAAAGGCAAGCAGCAGGCAGATGTGCTGGAAACTGGGGGTCCTGCCCATCTACCAGACTTGACTGAAAGAAGAGGAAAAAAAAGAGCAATTCTCAAAATTTGTCCTATTTTATGAGCTCCCGAAGTTCATTGGTTTCTGGAAAGACTGAGGGTATAAAAAGAAGATATCAATTCCCTCCAGGCAGAGAGTAAGTTTATGAAGCCCAACAGATCTCTCAAGGGTGTGTGGACGATGACTTTGTTCTTGGTTTTTGTAGCTGTTTGTACAATAAACTTGCAATCTAATCTCCAGTGAAATTCAAATATTAACAGATGAATTCTTGCATTTCAACCAGCCTTCTATTATCTTTTCCTACTTGCCTGAATGTATTGTAAAAGACGAAGAATCTGCTTTTTCTTTCTGACACTGTCCTCAGGGTTTTTTTCTTCCCCCTATACTTTCCAGTCTAAACTGGAAATAGTGGCTAGAACTTTATGTATTTATTTATTTTCTGCAAACTGTACTATTTTGCCTTTATGGTTGAAACAGCACAATTCCCTGCACTAGCTGCTTGTCTTTATGCTGGTGCAGCTATTTCTAGCCTCAAACAGCTTTGCTTAATGCAGGTACGAATAGACCCACACAGTGACTTTCATGACTCTACTACACTGGCAAAAGTTGCAAAACCTCCACCAAGAATGTCTGTTTCTGCTGCAGTTTTGTTTCTTTGAGGGACCTCTCCTGTGTGCAGACAGGCTGTGAGGTGGAGCAGGGCGGAAGACTTTGCTCATCGCATTCTGTATGTAGATGGTATGAAATTAATAAAAAAAAAATAAGCCTGACTTGCTAATGTTACACATTAGAGGATGAGAGTGCAATGGGAGTCACTGTAGTAAATGTTCATTATAATCTTAAGCACTAATGCACATCAGTTCATACTGATGTAGCATCTAAAGACACAGTATTACCCCTGCTGAGCGTTGAGGCTGTTGAAGAGGACCTGCTGCTTTAAAGAGGACAGATTTTGATAAATGAGCCTGTCTCCATGCTAATGTGCTCGAGCAGAACGTGCTGTATTCACCACCGAGGGATTAAAGCCCTTTGGTCCCGAGCTGCTGCTTGGTGGCCTTTCAGTGTGGATCTTAATCTCAAAATAGTTTCTTAAAGCACATTTATCAGTGCAGTTCACAAAAATGTGTGTTAATGTGTGTCTCTTGTTATTTAAATGATAAATTTGTACACAAACAGTAAAAAGAGGAAAAAAAAGATTCTTGTAAAAGCTGAGAAAGAAATCCAGGAAAACGGACTCAGAGTGAAAATGGCTTCATCAGTCCTCTAGGCATAAGAACTGTAAATGCTTGGCATTTCTTTGTTAGGAACACGAATCTCTTATTTTTTTTCCTGTGTGCTTACCTGCATTTTTTTAATTTTACTTGCAACATTACCGTTTTTTTTTTTTTCCCCAACTACTTTATTTTGCAAATTACCTATTTGGATTTTGCTTTACGTTTTGATCCCTTTCTGAGTACATTTTGCTGCCTTTTCAAACCTGTTTCCCCAGTAAAACATGGTAAAATGTCTGTTTAAATAAAAAAAAATAAAATAAAGGAAGAAAAAAGAAGCAAGCATTAAAATTCTGCTTTAGCAGTTTGGAGTTCTCCACCATTTGTTAACCGAGCAGGTTGAGAAAGTGAGTGTGTTGCAAGACAGCTGTCAAACTGATGGGCATGAGAGATTGAGCAACTTGGGTTGAAATGTCTGCAAGTGGAAAGTCAGTTTAGTTTGCTCAGGTTTGTGGGACTGGTAACAGTGCCACGAATTTCCTGAAAAATGAAGGGGCTTCCTCCACCCTCAGTGTTTGGTTTCTGTTCCCCTGCCGCTGTGGTCAGGCACAGGGATCTTTGAGCCCCTTTGCTCCCCACACCCCTTGTTTTGGAGCCATTGCTTCTTTTCTTTTTTGTCTTTATTTTCTCCTGTGAGCATGAAGGGACCAGGATATATACATTTTATTTACCCTTATCAGATGATTGTGAAGTAGTGTGTGATTCTTCAGGGTGCAAGTTGTTTGTGTTTAATGGTTGGTTGGATAGTCCTGCAGTGTCTCTTGGGACTTTATTTCTTTTTTTCTTTTTCTTCGTTTTTTTTTTTTTACCTAGTTTCTGTAGTTTAAGAGTTCTTCTAATCCAAGTTCGGGCCCAGTTCAGTTCTGCTTTGTTGATGCACACAGCAAGGGAGCCATCGTGGCTTGTCCCCTTCGTGCGCGATGCTGAGTGAGGACCCTCAGGTCTTCCTCCAGGTGCTCCATCAAGCAGCAAGGTAACAATTGCAGGAAATTGGTTTCCTGCCGCCCACTCACGAGCTCGACAGACTATCTGTTTGCAGAGAAACTGGGTCACTCCTCTCATTTCTTCTTTTTCTTTCTTATTTGGAATATATTGAGAAGTTCCTTTCTGAAGAGATTAGGGAGTGATGATCTGTTCCTTCCTTCCTGAACCTCCTTAGGCCTTTCCTAAGGAAACCAGAAAAGTAAGTTTTGTAGAAAATATCCTAGAAAGGGTCCAATATCACCATCAAACACTAGTTAATGTGTCATGCCAGAGTAGAACCAGCAGTCTCCCTTGTGCCCACATTAAGCTGCTGTGTGTGCTCTTGTTTTACATGGGCTCCTGCTTCAAGGGAGGCTAAAAGACCTGAGAGGACTCAGTTTTTGGAGCGATGTGTGAATGTGCTGCTCAGACGGAGACCCGTTTCTACAGAAAACAAGGCCTGTCCTTTGGAGAAGCGAGGTCGCCTGTGATGTTCTTTTATCTGCATGTCCTGAACGCTCCAGGCCCTGCCGGAGCTACAGCTTCCTGATTTCTGAGGTTGCGACTCTGGTTGTAGCTGTTCCTAAAGAAGTAACAAAAAGTACCAGCTTCAACAGCTGTGACCTAGTGTCCTTTTTTATTATTTTTGTTTCCTATAAATTCTTGTTCTGCAAAACACTTTTTTTTTCCCATTCGACAGCAGAAAGATAATGTAAAATTAAATGCGCTTCAGTAAAAGCACAGTGACATTTACTGTGCAAGTCTCCTGTAATGCCTTTTCTGGAGACCTGTCCTGAGTGCCATACATCCTTACACCTACTGTTTCCATTTAAATCCATTAGGGCCTTGTACCTTTGGTCAAGCTAATGAACAAGACCTGGAATTACCTTCTCTAATTTCTTGCTCTTCACTTTTGTAAGACCATGTTCATCACTGCTAGTGGCCTCCTTATTTTGCCCTTTCCTTCCTTGTGTTGTAGCTGCGAGCAGGTTTGGACGAGGAAGGGTGTCTGTGTGGACACAGAGCGGGCTGGAATGTGGATGGAGTTGCCTGGGCCAAGACTAACTCGTCTGGGTGTGAAGGTCTCTCTTCTTTCCTGTGAGCTGGGTGTGTATTAGCTTGGAGCTAGGATACATTGAAGACCATTTTTCATTTGTTTTCTCTCTGCTTAAGAAGTGATACTCCCTTTTAAGGAAATCAAAATAGAGACCGCATTTTTGTTTGAGCTGTTTGTAGCAAAGACAGAACCACGCCAAAAGCAAGCTTTACAAGCACAGATGTGTATCTCTGCCTCTATATAAATATATTTTTTAGCTAGTAAGGGGTCCCTTCCTGGAAGAGGAAGGGAACTGGAGTTGCTGAGCTGGCAGGTACTTGACTCCTATCTGCCTGCTCTGAAGAAGTACTTGGCTTCTGCACAGCTACCTTTGAATCTGTCCAGGACACTGGCAAGCTGGAGTGGGCCGTGTGGTTTTAATTATGTCCGTGTGTTAACAGCAGGCGGCTTGTATGGCAGTAGGATGTAAATGGCCATTCAGAAAAAGCTGGTACCTGTTTTTGGTGAGGGGCGGCACAACGACCGGCACCTTGTGCTGCTCCTGGCGGGAAGCTGCTGTATCCTGAGGAGCAGCACGTAGAGCGGGATCCGGAGGGGCACTATTAAGTTACAAGAGGAAAAAAATCAGGTTTTTATAGCACATATTAACTCCGTCAGCAAGCGAAATGCTTAGCTCGCTTGGCCTCCTTTTTCACTCTTTAACATGCAGCTGCGCACTTAATGCAGAGGTTTTTCGTCTTCGTAGTCCATTGCCAACGCTTATTCATCGCATTCGTAAGTTTGTACAGCTAGAAGGGACAGCTGTGATCCTATAATTTGCTCTCTCTGAAAGTGAATTTATTTTGGAGTATCCCTCACAAGTCTCTTACTAAATCCTCCATTTCAGTTCCCTCTGCCTTATTTTAAGAAGGAGTTTGTCCAGTCTCAGTTTCCCATTACTGAATTTTGTCAATCCAGTATAAAAAGTGTGAACATGTACCAGGGCCACCATCATCATCATCATCAAAACTTCCAGCAGAGGTTCCTCTCTGGGGAACGTGACCTACGTTTCTTGCTCCTGGACCTTGCTTGGCCTCACGGGGACACACGTTATTTTGACTGCTTCTCCCAGATCTTGGTGGAAAAAATGCAGAATAAATGCAGAGGCAACCAGTGTGTGTCCTGCACACATGGTCCTGCATGGAAACGTGTAGCTGAAGTTTGTGAGCTATGTTGTAGGGGTGTTCAAGACTCATGAAATTCTTTTCAGGCATCTGAAATTAGATGTTGAAAATGTTTCCACACTCCCTAATAATAAGGGGCTGCTGGTTGTTTGGGATTTTTTTGCTCGCAGAAATGTACCGCTCACACACACAGTGTCAAAGCTTTTTAACACTGAAGAATCACTAGCTTCTAATACTGATATTTTCAGTAATAAAGTGACTTTGCAGTAAGAGTTTTCTGCTGAAATGATGTAGGGTTTTTTTGTGTGTTTTTCTGAATTATAGCAGTTTTGTATGAAGACATCGTGTCACTGATGTGTCCCCTTTGGTGACGGCCTTTGCTACTGGCTGTAGGAAGTCCTTTGCCACTGGGTGACACTGTTTGATAGTTCTTAGCACTTGAGGCAGTAAAGCCCTGAAGAAACTGCCCTCTAATTCTGTGGATTTCGATGTAGAATTAATACTGTGTTTTCAAATCTTATATGCTGAATTGGTTAGATTTGATTAAACCGCATTTTGCCCTGATTTAGGAGTCTAAACTGTCCTGTCTAGTGCACTGATATTACCTTGTAGCTACTGGGGGTTCAAACTGATCCTGGGTATTCTGGGGCTTTGGTTTTGCTTTTATAACCTTTAATATGACCTTAAAATGTGTCATTTCATTGCATTGCACATGAGTCACTGTTGACCTATGTGTAAATGAATTGCTAGTTATTTTTTGGGAGTAGCCCAGCTGCAAAATAATCCTGTGCAGTTCGTCTGCTGGGAAGTGCAGTTTGAAGGATCGGCTTCTCCTGCACGTCCTGTTTGCTCTGGTGGGTCCTGATTATCTGTGCAGGGTATCGGTGAAAGCCACGTGTGTCTGGGGTTGCTCGTCTTGGCTGTTGTCGTCTGTCCCTGCCAAGGGAATTGCGTTAGATGTGACAGAGGGGAAGGAGCGTGTCTGCAATGGAGGTGGTCACATCCATGCACGATGTGTCTCTTGTGCTGCCCAAGGACAGCGGTTACCAAGGACATTCCTCGTGTGAGGTGGACAAAATATGGGGCCTTTTTCTTTACATGGAAAGCAGTTTCCACCTTGGCACTTTGGTAATCGCAAGGACCCTGAGCAAAGCAAGGTTTGCCCCCCTCTGACAGAAGGGGAACTTAGTCTCTCTGCCTGCTATGGTAAATGTAGAGATCTGCATTTCAGAAATCAGACTGGTTTCTGATGGCCTCTTTCTTCCGTATCCTCTCACACTTTCCCTGGTGTCGAGAGCTGTTTTTGCAGTAGGAAGGGAGAGGCAATTTCTTTCTCTTTTCTTTAACCTCTCATTACACGTGTTCATTGGTACTTCAGCTTTTTAACTGGGCTAGGGAAGAAACATCACTCTGGAGAGCTGCTACTTTTAGGTAGTTTCAAAACTGCCGAGTGAGAGCTTCATCACGGGCCTTTCAGCCCCTGGGAAAATTATTTTGGATTAACCAAAATTCTGTTCATTGGTTCTGGTTTCATTAGTGGAAGATGTAAATATTCTTAATACTCTATTTTCACCTCTATTTTCCAAGTAGAGAGGAGCCCAAGAGAGACTGGCCAGTCTGTGCTTAGCAGCATTGCTCTTTAGTGCGCAGCCTGTGACGGGCGATGGGCTCTTCCCTTAGCACCCAGGGCCTGACTGAAGTTGAGAATGCAGGAACAGGCAATACCTGGTGTTTAAACTGAGTGAGAGCCACGAGCATCTCTGCATTTGAGAGACTTGTAACAGCCTGGAGCATTGCCCCAAATTTTGTATCGTTTGCGTTGTACCTACGCAGATATCTTTAGGATGACTTTCTGTCTTCTGGTTTCTCGCTTAGGGAATGCTTTATCTGTGCTTTGCTTGACGTTACATTCCCAGTAATACTTAAGGGAAGCAAATGAACGTTAATGTGACTTCCTTGAGATTTTGAGTGGATTAATTCTTTTTAATATCTGCTGAAGTGACTCTAGCATTTCCAGTAGCTGGTGAGGCTGCTGAAGGTGAGGCAGAATACTGAGATGCCCCTGCTCAAGCGGAGGGGAATGGAGCCACAGTTGCCTAGGGAAGACTACGTGGGCCTTCAGCCTCTGGCAGCCCCGTGAATGATGAAGCCATTAGGGGCTGATAGCATTGCCTCGTTCCCTAGATTTAAGGCTGGAGCCCAATCGACCCTGTTCGCTGCCGTTCTAATCAAGAAAGTGTTCTGAGATAATGTGATTGTGTTTATGTCTTGGGCACGCTTGCCCTAATTGCAATGTCATTTATCAAGGCTCAGAACTTCTTAAGGGTGCTGCTTCGAGGCCTGTCCCTGCGTGCAGTGAGTTACAGCAGGAGGATGCAGCTGGGTTACAAACAGGCTTAACAGAATTTAGCCATTATCACTTACATTTAGTGATGCTGGTAAGATAAGGAGGTGTTTCTTGCTGTTATATTTTAGTGCAGTAATCCCGCAGTTATTCCCTAGGAGAAAGCTTGCCTGTATTGTCTCTTTGGGTGAAGACCAGTGACACAGTAAGTAATCTGGTAACAGCAGGATGATGAACGGGTGATCCCTGTGGCATGGTGGGTGCACGCTGCCCTAAAGGGGCTCCAGTTTGGAGGCAAGTTAAGACAGTCTTTAAATCTCTTTAAGATACAGAAGCAAAATGCTTGAATCTTGATAGGAGCAGCCAACCTTCCCGAATGGACCGTGAGGGACAGGAAGGAATTGAAGCCTCCAGCCCACGTCTGGTTTCTCCTTCTCGCCTCCCTAAGGGCAGTATTTTTGTTTGCCACGACCCAAATCTCATAATCACTTCTAGCTGCAAAAGACAGTGCGGATAAGAGCCAAACTCATCCAGACAGCAGCTGGCTTTGGCATCTTGACTAGGCAGAGTTCTTTTCTCTCCTGCTTTCAGTGACTCCTATTGTGAATTAAACAGTGAAATGACAGCCGTGGGATGTTATAAGTCATATCTGTAATCAAGGGTTAATCAAGTAAATCTCTCTAATCAAGAATCTCCTTCTCCACTGACAGCATGTAGATAAAAACAATAGTGGTGCTGAGCTTTTATGTACAAACAGTGTTGAGATGATGGTCACTGGAGATTACAATGTGGGTTTCCATCCAAGCCTGGCTGGCAAGGGGTTGCTAGTTAGAAAATGCTTGGAAAAAGGCGCTCTGAAGAATTTTTTATTCTAATTCCTCTCAAAATCAGGAGGAGGAGAGTAAAACTGCGTTTCCTCTCAAGGAATGCCTTTGGGTTACTTGTAACAAACCACAGGTCTATGCAGCAGTTCAAAGATCTAAAAATGTGAGTCTTAAAAAATAGTGGTTGATGGTTTACAGTACAGCTGAGAACAGATGTTCAAGGTTTCTCAGAATTAAAATTTAACTTCAAGAGGTGTTTGATGTTTGACCTAATGCTTCTGTGCAAGAAGAATTTAAAAGTTTATTAAAGCAAAAAGGAAATAATATGAATTTAGCGCTAGTGTATTTTTTGGTGCTCAATCTAGTCTATTATTTTGATTTTAATGTTTATTTTTAGGCTTTTCCTTGTTTTTAAGAGGTCTCATCTCTGGAAACAGCTGGAAATAATAGCAAGAATCATTTTAAGGGTGAAAGTGCCCTATTTATGCCTAATAATATAAATATATGGTGTTACACAGGAATTTTTATGTTCAGATTCCATATGTAGATAGTGATCTCTGGGATACCAGAAAGAAAAATAAATGGAATTCTACAAATGCCATACACACATTTGGACACAAACATCCATCTTTCTGAAGCGAGGGAAGCCCTGCTGTAGCAAAAGCTCTGGTAGCAGCTAAATCCTTAATCCAATGGTGTTGAGATCTGCTTTGAATCTGTTAAAAACGCTAGTGACTGCCTGGAGTTCTCTTTGCATGAGGCTTTGCAGTGCTGCTGCCACTAAGGGACATTGCAGAAAGTGGTTTTGTTATGGAGAGATTTTCTTTATCTAGTGGGGATATTTAAATAGCTGTGTGGCTCTGTTTAAAGAGTCAAAATTACTCTTCTATGAGGTTCCACAGTCTATTCTCTCCCAGTTAAAATCCTTATGTACAAAGGAGTCTCGGATAAAGTTTATGGGACAAAGCTGTGCATGGACAAAGCCATTCACGCAGGACAAGATATACAGTAGAGCTGTACATCAACATTGCTTGTGCAGCAGCAGCTAATACAAGTGAATGCACAGAGGAAGCACTAGCCATATTAATGGGTGTATAAGATGTGAAACAGATTTGGCTAAAACATCCCCAAATCTGCCTCTCCTTTGTCTTGGAGCGAGGTGACAGCAGGCCACGGCAGTGCAGTGTGTGCTCTTGGCTGCTCGTGCAACAGTAGCTGACCTAAAGGAGCCTCTTGGATGCTATTAAGGCACCATATTCCTGTTAAATTGTTGTTTAAGGTGCAGAAAAATTAAAATGCTTCATCTAGATCCAGCGAAGCAGAATTGCTGGTCTGAAGAGACCTTTACAGTGAAACTAATAGCAATAGAGAAGCACTTCATGTCTCACTGTTGCATCCAGGGGTGATTTGAAAGCAGCTTTGTGGGCTGTGACTTTAGAAGTGATGAACCCTAGTGACTCGTAGAATTATAATTTTTAAAATGTTATTATTTTTATTTTGCTTCAACTTTATTTCAGGTCTTCAAGGGGTTCTGCCATCTAATTTGACTCATTTGCTGGTGAGCGTAGTCTGAATCTCAGAAAGAAACCACGGGGTCAGGTTTCCATCTCGGCTCCTGGCTGCTCTTGCAGTGGTTAAACCCTTCCTTTCTGCCCAGGCCTCCGCTCCCCTGTTTGTGAGAGTCACCCGTGTTTTGGTGCAGGGTTTTGCTGCCCGTGTGGGGAATGCTGCTGCTCTTGTGAGGTGGTGCCTGTGTGCAGGGTTGTGTGATCAGCAGAGCCGGATCTGCCACCTCCAGCCTGGCTGAAGCTGGCAAAGCTGTGAGGGGCAGCTGGGTGCCTATTTCTTTGGCTTCGTTTTTGGTAATCCTAGTCAAAATCACTTGCAGCTTATTCACACATGGAAAGGCTCTTCAGTTCCTGGGGGATTTTTATTCATTCAAATTTGCTGCTAGTAACAGTTCATGTTACATTAGGAAACCGCGATTCCTGACCTCAAAGAGTTGAATGCATGTTTTTAAAAATAGAAATGGGACGGTTGAAAGAAGATTTTGTTTTAAGTGTTTGCCAGAAACAAATTTGCATCCTGAAAAAATATTACAGCAAGCCTTGAGAAATGATTGAATCAAATTGCTTTTCAGAGGCTCTTGTTCTTTTTTAAAAACAACTAGTAATAGTATGTTATTTGTGACAAATCACTTCTAGGCATTTCAGTGTTTTTCCTCTCGCCTAAGCAAATAGATTTGTTGTAAAGAGTCAGAGGTTGTTTTCTGATTTACTTCAGTGGAGAATTGTTGGTCATAAATGCCTTCTAAAAGACTTGCAGCCATAATCAACAATTTAGAACTGATAGAGCAATATGGAAAGCAAATGTTATATGTGCACCCTACCATGTTTTATGTATGGCCTGCGGTTAAGCAGCAGAGGACCTGAGAATGGAGGACCACGAAGGCCCGTCCAGCCTGGAGAAGAGGTGGCTTCCCAGGAGGCCCAACAGAACATTGCCATGAGGAACTCATCAGAACCAGGGAGCCATGCTGGAAAAGGAGAGGTTCCTATAGAGCACAGGAAAACCCTCTTCACCTTGAAGAGCAGAGGAACAGGTTGCTCAGGTGGTTTGTGCAGTCTCAGCAGAAAACCTGACTGTGTAAAGCCCCTAGAAACTTGATCTGATCCTTGGAACTGCCCCTGCTTTGAGCAGGAAGTTGGGCTGGAAACCTCCCAAGTCCCTGCCAACTTCAGGTTTTATTTTTCCAGTGCTCCGTCTTGTGAATGCAGCTATAGTTGGTTGCTTGACTGATGTAAGAAGAACTCCGAAGGAGTAGCAGCAGCAGTATTTTTATTTTACAATCAATGTCAGTAAGTGAATTATGTCATACTGCTGTATTCCTGCCTAGTCCTGAACTGTTGTCACCACTGATAGCAAATTTTGTCCTGGTTTCAGAGGATCCCATCAGAACTAGCATCCCACGGAGTTCAGAGCCTGGCTTCGTGTACATCTGCCTTGGGAAAACTAATGTGCCGGCCACCCCGAGGGTGGCTCGTGCTAGGACACAGTTTGTCGTAGTGTTTGCTCCGTAAAACCTCCATGCGTGGACACAGAGCACCAATAAATACACCTCATGTTATCTATTCCCTTGAATAAGCTGGAAAGTCTAGGCCACGTTAAACATACTCAAATTCAGTTAAACATATTCAAATTCAGAGTGATTTTCCTATATCCAGGAAAATTTAGCCCTCTTGTTTGGCTATTACTTCTATATCTGCACATGGCAGCCCAAGCGGAGTGACGGTGCTGGTGTCCTGTGTTAATGTATCCTCAAATTGGACCTTCTGAGCAACAATATGAACTTCCTGACATACAGAAAATACTTTAGTGATTAAAAGGACCCTGAAACTTAGGTGTTACAGCATACTGAGTAAGAAAGCAGGGAAGAATGGTAACGCTGGGTTCTAAATTAGAGCACCTGTTCGGCTTTTAATGGAAAATATGTGGCAAATCCTATTGATTCTCCATTTCTTTTCCTAGCTCCCCTCCATAAGGTGTGCAGTATTCAGCTGTTCTGTCAGGCTAATGGAGGGCTGTATTTTTGTTTGTCTTTCATGTCACATTGATTCATCTCATGAAACCCACATGCTGGGAGATTTTTTTGTCTGTTGAAGGGACTAGTGTTTGTGTCATCAAACCAGTAATTGCAGCGTGCCACTTTCTGCATGCAGGTTTTGGTGACAGCGAGTGGGGACAGAATTGCTCTGAAGG
>JAWLRI010000001.1:2041061-2059485 GCA_034781795.1 Crypturellus tataupa | reverse complement strand
TCTTAACGACGAGCCCTGGTCAGCCAGGGACAGGTGTTGATGGAAGGGGAGACAGAGAAGTGCTAGGGTGAAATGACTTGGGGGAGGAGGAGAGGAGCAGTGAATGCAGAGCAGATGTCAGGAAATGCTTTTTCCTTCAGAAAGGGCTCAGCATGTGGAAAGGATCCTGGCTGCTGATGCAACGAAGCTGGATCTGCTCCAGGAGCTGTCAGATGTGGGGGAGGTAAGAAAGAATAGGGAGTTAATAAGGGAGAGGTTTCTATGGCCTGTTGGAGATATTGCCCTGCGCTCTCCTACCTCGAGCGTGTCCAAATGTGTTTTAAATTATCCTTTGATATTTCGTTCCAGCTCCAGAAAGAAAACAGAGTGGAAGGCGTTTGATCTGCTTTTGTAGCAAGTCCAGCAAAAAAGATGATCTTTCTCTTGCAAGATTTTTTGGATTGCGCTGAGCTAATGCATTGTGTCGTGTGGCTTTTGCAAGCGCAGGTCTGCGGCAGAGGGGTCCTCATGATGGAGCTTTGCTTGCGCTCCCGTGGCCATAGTTAGGTAGTTGTGTCACACCGTAGCTCTGTGAAAAGAAGTACCTTGGCCGCCTTTACAGGGGTCATAAATTAAGTCATTTCCTATGCAGCCACTCTATTCAGTTCATTAGTGCAGTGCAACTAATAACCTCATTAAAATCTAAACATCAAAGAAGAGTGGTATTAATAGGATCAGTGTTGATATCTATAGGGTGAAGAATGAGAGAGAGAGTTTGACTCTCAGTACATACCGATGGGAAGAAAGCTCAAAGTTGGTGAGATCTGGAGAAGTGGAAACCCGAGGTGTCTCTCTCCTACCACCTCCACTAGCGACTATTTGCACAGCGCTTGAAATCATCTGGCAGGGCCAAGGTTTCGCAGAGCTCCTGTAAATATTAATGACACCTCTCCTTGGTGGAGGTGGTAGAAACAGTGGCCTGGAGGATATATATAGTGATGGCAACGGAACACAGTAAGTTTCCACTCCTCTGCCCATGTTTCATGGCCCATTTTTTGAGTTGCTTTAGACCTCGTTAAAGGCTTCATTCAGTTCCTCATCCTGCCACTTGCTGCCACCATTGCTTCTCTGAATATACATAGGGACTATTCCTATCACTTTTTGACTGGGTGCCTGGGGTTCCCTTCCACCGAACCTCTATGGTTCCCTTTGAGCTAACCATCTGGATTGCATTTATATCCATGCCGAGGAATGAGCCCTCCGGAGTGCAGTTCCTTTCTTCTGCTATAAGGGAATCTACACACATAACTTTCAGGGAATGTCATCCACATCGTGGGACTCTGAAGCTGAGTGATGACACCTCTAAACACCCATACATTCTTTTTCTGTAGAATTTTCCACCTCAATAACCATTAGGGACCCAAATACCTCCGTAGATCTGGCCCTTAATCTCTTTGTGCTTCCTAAACAGGGATAATGCTCCCTCCCCTGTGCTTCCCAGCTCTTTGTAGAGGCCTTGGTGCTTGCTCGGAGCAGTGATCCTGATCCTGGCTGAATCCCTGGGAATGGGTGCCCTTGTGAAGGGCGGGGAGGATGGGACCTGCAGGGCTCTACCTACAGCTCTAGCAGCTGTGGGATAACAATTTTCTGAATTAACTCCTATTACATGCCCCAAACCTCATCTCTCCAGTTGATGGCACAAGGCTTTCAATACAGATCGAAGGTGGCACAGAGAAACTTCAGACTGATTAAGTGGGAAGAAGAATGTACTAGTTCCCCCCTCCTCGACTGCTCAAAACAGAGATCTTTCTGCAATGGAAATGCCCAGGCTGCTCCATTGTGCTCAAAAACTAAAGAGCTCCCAGGCGGCCTAAGCCCCTTAGCTGGGGCCGTTTGAATCCTGTATCGTGGCGCGTGAAAAGGCAAAAGGGAAGCGGCCCGCAGAGCCCCCCGGCATCCGAGCTGAATCCCGCCTGGTCGGGGAGCTGGAGCTCAGCACACCTGAACTCTTCTCTGAAAAAGGAGATTGCAGGCTTGTTTTCTTGATTAGTTTATTTTATTTTATTAATTTATTTTTTGAAGTGCTTTCAGTGCTTGCAAGGAGAAACTTAACGCTATAAAATGTGGAGGCCTTTCCTTTCCTCTTACAGATTGTAGTGGACGAGTGATTTTCCTCAGTGCATAATTTCAGCATTTGTCTTCAATTGCTTAGGTGCGCAGGTGTGTTCGGTGTTCAGGTGTGTTGGTTTCTGTTCTGCATTGTATTTTAGGGTCCTAATATGGAAAGTTGAGGGGAGGTCCTGTTGGAAAGGATGGCTTTGTAAAATGTGCTAGTCTTGGTCACAGTTCCCCCCTACATGAAGACTATTGGTTCATGAGAGAAATTCTCATCCCACTTGTGATATATTTAGGATTAGCTCCTTCAGCACCACAGAAGAAGTTCTCTTAACATCGGAGCTCCGCATTTTTGTTGTTCCCTTGTGCCAAGTGAGTCACTTCTGCACCAAGAACCCCGTTGGCTACGTAGCGGTCAGGAATTGTTCCTCATCCCTGGGCCTGGAGGCAAATAGGAAACTCCTGACAGCTTTAAAGGCCCTCAGGAGGAAACCCGTGCTAAATTCTGGTGTTCAGGGATAGGAACCACCCCTGCTTTGCAAGGGGAAAAAAAGGTGATAAAAGATGGGCCAGGGAAGGCAAGACCCCGACAGATGAAGAATTTCTCTCCTTGCCCAAGTCCCTCTTGAAGCTGAGTACGGCAGAGCCCAGTGCACAATGTCATGTGTCCTGTATTCAAATCTAAGGTATCGGATGGCGTTTTCCCCCCCCTCAAGCTCCCTTGCGTTTCTGATTCCTCTCCTATTGTTTCCTTTCACCCCAAGCTTTTGTTGCCTATGGAGGCCTCCCCGACCTTGGATTATTTCCAAGCACTGGTTTGCAATGAGAGACATTTAATTAGCTGGGAATTCTTGGGCTGGAGCCTCGAAGGGGTGTTTGAGGCTGAGGATCCTGCTGATGCTCAGCAGGAAGGGATGACCCTTGATGCACCGGTGTGGGGAATGGAAGGAAGAAATATTCTATGTGCAGGGGGAAATCGCAGGTAGCAATGAGAAAAGAATGAATGAGGAAGAATGTAGGATCTGGGCAGCCACAGGTAACGTTCAGCCCAGAGGGAGCATAAACGAGCAACTAGTGTAGCCCTATCTGAGCCTGGTCTCAGAGCCCCGCTCAAACCGAAGGGTCGTAATGATGGAAGCCCGATGGGGCTGAGAAGGGGGGTTGGAGAAACGTGCTGTGTGCTCGGTAACAAGCCCAAACCACGCGGAGAGAAGCGGTCTCGGGGCACGTTGAGGTCTCTGGCGTTTTGCGGCGCCGCGGTTCAACTCGCACCCGCTGCTGCCACCTCCTGGGGTGACGCGGAGCGCACACGGCCGCGGCGGCCTGGGGTCTCCGCGGACCCTCCGCAAATCCCTCTCCCAAAGGGCAGCAGCGCCTGGGTCTGGCTGCACCGCGATCCGCTGTCTTCCTGGGGACATGGAGACCGGCCCCATGCTCCTTCCGTGATCGCTGCTGTCCCTTGTGCTAAGAAACCCACAACTGAGCTTCAAGATTTCAATGATTCGGGAGCCTGGACTCGCACAGGCTTTTGGTCTCTTGGTTCCTACTAAAATACCCCATCTCCCTACAAATCCTGCTAGGCCAGTGGGGCTAGTTTCTTCTGGAGAGGTCTGTGGTGGCACTTTGGACCATCCTGGATGATCACCAGAGAGACCCAAGGGGTTATCAGGATGCTCTGGGGACATAATAAGCCCAAGTGTGTCCAGGTTGCATCAGTGATGCGTCTCCAGGTCCTTGGTCGTAAGCGGTAGTGCTGCCACTCTGTTGTCCTCTCGGATCGCCGTGGATGATTTTCCTAGCGCTACAACCTAAGCAACGCACTTGACATCTCCTGTCCCCTTGCCCTTCTCCTTCAGGGGTCCTGCTCACCCCACGACGTGTCTGTCCTCAACTCCAGGCTTCCAGCTTCTTCCTTTACCCCTTCCAAACCTCTCCGTTGCTTTCTGGAAATCCCCCTTCCCCATCCCCATCCTCCTGGCTGCAACGGGCAGACGCAGGGCCAGATGGGCCAGGCCCTGCCACGCGCCCCTGCCTCCCTCAGCGTCGCCTCCGCGTGGGCGAGAGCTCGGGTCTCCTCTGGCCTTCACCATCCGGCAGCGACGGGGGATGCACCCGGCGCGTGGAGCTGGTGCCCTGCGGTGCCCCGGCCGCATCTCCTCTCACCTCCCTCCTCGGATGCCCTTTCCCCAAGGGCCTTGAGGCAGGAGAGCTAAGAGAAGCCCCGTCACATGCACCTATTCTTAAGTGTATTTTTTTTAATGGTGTGATGCTCTGCTCCACCTGGAGCTGCCTGCTCCTGCGGGGAACGTGCAAGCCTGCATCCTCCTGCTCCCGCACTGTCTCACGTGGGTGTCCTGCAGTTATCTGTGATGGCCTTTCAGCCCTCTACCAGGTCCTTTACACAAAACCTCCTTTTTCCAAACCCTTCTGGCCCGTAGCAACAGCACGTAGGAAAAAGTTTTGTGTAACCCAAAACTACATAAAGAAGAGACCTAATATTGTGGTTGAGACACTGAAGTTTCAGTAGTGGCTACTGATATCAGTAGGAAGCGAATGTTCTTCACGGGAGCACGGGAGATGCTGCGCTCTTGCTCCAAGTTTTCCCTTCTCCAAGGAAGAAATGAGCACATCTTTAATGAACTATTAAACAGGGTAGTTCCCTTACCAGACAGGAATTTACTTCTATAAATAAGTCTGGAGCTTCACGTTTTCCTGCAGCCCGAGGCTCCTTGTTCCTGGCAAGCTTAAGAAGTCTATCTGAATCTGGGCTTAGCTTTTGGCTGGCTAAAAAAGTTGCTCTGTAATGCTGTATTCATGTGGACCAATAGCGGAATCTCTATGCTCAGAGAAGTTTAAAATTGAAGATATTTGGAGTATCTGAGCTTCCAAATAGGAAAAAAAGTATGTAAGGAAATGCCTGCATAGTTATGCATGCTATTCAGTGAAGGCATTTATACATACAACTCCTTTGAAGAGGCTGTCTTCATTAAGGCCAATGTTCAGCCAAGAAATTTTCAGAAATCACTCATTGTCCTGTAAATGTCATGGTTATCTCAAACATAGCAAGAATGGAAATAAGACATGCACGATTCCTCTTCCAGCTGTGCCTACTGATTGCTGCATTTCATCTTTTGTGAGCCAAGTGTTAGCTTATGGGGAGGAATCAGCTCACAAACGCCTCGATTCAGGGCAGGCAGTGCGGACATCAATGGCCTTCGGAATGTGCAAGGGATGGGCCAGGAGATGCTCCCAGCTGCTGTCTGAGCACGTGTAACCTCAGTGGCCTCCCTTGTACCTGCGCGTGTCTCAAGTCCATTGCATTACAAGGACTGCTCAGGCAGAGTGAGATGTTTTTGCATGTGCCTCATATGAAACTGCCACAAGATAATTCACTAAAAACACAAAGTAGAGAGCAGTGTTTGGGTTGTTTCATGTTTGCATTTTTCTCCTTTCTTTGTGTTAAAAAATGCCTTAATGAGTGGTTTTGTCCATCACGAATGGTCACTTCTGTTATAAATTTAATAATCCTTGTGTTTATAAATTCCTATTTTGGAAGCATGGAACCTGGGGTTAAGCCTGGAATGAAGTTATTTATACCCATGCAAATCCTACAAGTGCCTCAATCCTAGAGGGTCACTGTTTTAATGAATATTCCCAATGCTTTCCCAAACAGTATTGTGACCTATATGTATCTTTCTCTCTTTCTTTTTTTAATTTTTGAAACTTAGCTTCCAATCATCATCTTTGTGCAATTCTTTTTTTTTTTTCTCTCATGATTAATTGTATTCAAATTTAGTTACCTCCCTTTCCTCAACATTTTTACTGTGGGCACCACTCACTGAATGCAAAGATGTACAGACTATTTCCAGATAGCCCAAAACTAGTTTGAAAATGAGTCTCCTTATATCATCCCCATCATTTTCTTCACTGCTCTTACATGAAATCACTGGATTGAGGAAACCTGGTCCTGGGGTCTGGAAAAGAAGAGACAAAAAGTTGGGAATTATTCCTGATGCTCCTTCTAACTTACTGTGTAGACTTGCCTATTCCTTTAGACTTTGATTCAGCAAATTCAGCTTTTTGCTCCCATTTAGACTCTCAAGTGCTCACTGAGTTCAGCAAGAAGGCAGGAGTCTAAATGCTTTTTTTTGAATTTGGGCCTTAATCTTCTGGTGTCAAGTGCACTACTGTTAATGTATTATACATATTATGTGCCTGTAATGAAAAAAAAATGAGCGTGAATGAAAAAATGAAAATGAATGTACTTGCATCTGGGTTTCTCTTTGCCATTTGTAATAGTTCTGCATACAAGAATTAATGAGGTGGAATTAAAATGAAAAAGGAGTGCGAGAACACAAGTGCAGAACAGCAATTAAGCTGACGTTTGTCTGCAGCAATGAGAAAAGAGATGCCATTTCAGCTGCTGCGTTGTGGATGTAAGCGGGGACCTGCAGAGCCAACAACGCTGGTTGTTTCTCCTCGAGTTAAAAAGCTGGAGATTTTTGGCTGGAGGGATGTTCTGCTCTAGCCCTTTGCACAGGACTGAGCTCATTCGGAACACTGAGAATTCCCAAGAACTTCCCTGGATGTCTGCAAAGGAAGCTGCTTCCTTAGGTTAGAGAGATTCAGGATTGTTCCTGCACCCAGTTTTCCTTTCTGGATTGTTCTTTGCTGCACAAAAGAAATGAGCTCCCTTCAGGTAATGATTTAAAGTTGTTCATGGTGATTTAGAGGTGGAAATCCTGTTACTTTTTAACATGATTTGTCCGCCTTTAAGTGTCACTTTGAAAATACATCCCCTCGTGATTGAAACTGAGCAGGTAGTGTAGCAGAAGGACAATGGTGTTCAACATTCCTTACTCTCCAATTCTTGGAAGGTTACCTGGAAATATTTCAGGTGAAGTTTTCTGTGAAAATATATGTTAATTTGAAAATCAGAAGTGACGTGCAAGCGATTTCATGTGACGTGGATTATTTCTATGCCTAACCAACGCAAACCAAATAAATTCACTTGTTCTCTAGCTGCGGTTTCTCACTGGAAGATCAAAGCCAACATGACACTAGATGAGTTGTCCCGTCCCATCTTGCGGCAGGGCTAGAGCAAGACCTGTAGTCAACAACCCCAGGGTCTAGGCTCGTGGTCTGACCTGTGGGCCTCATTGTGCCTTACCTGGTCTGGGGATCCACGGGACAATCCTACTAGCTGCTTTTGTCTGCTTTGCTTCTCGGTGGGCTACATTTGCACTTCTGCCGTGGTATTTTCTGGCATTCTGATGCTGCTACCACGTCCTACCTGGTAGGATGGACCCTGTGGCTTTCTGTCATCCTGGCCATTAATCAGGAATGTGTAGAACAATCCAGGTCAGAAGCCTCTGGGCATCTCTGATCCCCCTCCTGCTCAAAGCACGACCAGCATGAGGAGGTTCCTCAGGCCATGCCAAGCTGAGATCTCCAAGGATGGGGATTTCACAGCCTCTTTGAGCAACTGGTTCTGGTGACACATCACATTCTTTGACTTTCAGTTTGGCACATCTCTTGCTTTTCTGCATTCCTGTTTTGTGCTGGTTTAGGTGATAGCCCTGGGGGATTTGAGTTACGTAAACATTGGTATTTAATCTCATTCTAGGTACCAGGGAGGATCCTGCATAGCCTCCAGGAGGCTGTTCCAGACATAACTGTGGCCAGGCAGATATGGCACAGGACCTAGAAGAAAAACGCACAGTTTAGTGTTGACAGCTAGAGGCACATGGCTTACCCTGGCACACTGAAATAGGGTATAGACAGGGATATTAGACACCTCACCCCATCCACTGACTTCAACTCAAACACCTACATGCAAGAGACACACAACAGAAGAGCATGGGTTGAGAGCTGGTGGGATACCAATTCTTGGGAATAGCCAAGGAGTCAAAGGAATGTTGCACCATCGGGTTTTGTGTCTGCAACAAAGGTCTAAGCGTCCATGGCCTCGCAGCTTGCCTGCTCCTCCATAGCAAGCGAGAAGCAAACCTCCTCCCACAGCCTGACGAGCTGCACGTGGCTAAAGCTGGGCTTGGGTTTGGCCCTGCAAAACTGGTAAGATTGCCACAAGAGCTTATAGTGCAGCTTGTGTAATACTAGCTTAGATAAAAGAGATGCTGCCTGTTCATCACACTAGGAAGCGGTAGAGCTGATTTTATTTTTTTAACCGATTTAAGGTATCGTCCATTCTGACAGGAATCCTACTATAATCACCGGAGCTACAATTTGAGCAAGACATAATAGTCAAAATCTCTTTGCAAGGAGTGCTAGATACTTAATATACAGTAGAGAGTAGAATTGTATAAGTAATATCATATATATACATATATTTAATGTTTATTGGTAAATTTATAACACGACCACAGTTTATTGCCTGCTGGATGCATCCTCAGCTGTACTGTGTGCTATGATCCGGAGCATGATGAATAGTCAAATGAGCTGCAGGGTACAACCACAGTCGAGGGAGCCATAAACTCAAGCTCTTTATTCTTGCCTGAGACCAGCCTACAGTGGTTATATACAAATGTGATTTAGGCACCTACTCTACCTGAACAGAGGGGGTTGACAACGTAAAGATTCCCCTGCACAGAGCCTCCCTTCCTGCCAGAGGTGGATTGCAACAGATACAAACATCACCATCTTCTGCTTCAGAAGGCAACTGCTGGATGGGGAATTTTTCACCCAGTTGAATGCAAATAAACGTGCTTGATGGCGGCACAGTCTGAATGGCACGTATCAATAATCAAAGGCACCAGCCCGCACCTGGGGTTTGCAAAGGGTTGTGGCACGCTGAAGTTTTCCTAAACAACCTCCTTGAAGTTTGAATTCTTATTCCTCCAGATTTCTTAAGCCCCAAAGGCACTAAAGAAGAAAAAAAAAAAAGAGCTATAAACAGAATTTTAAATAAAACTCTCTCTAGAGATGAAACTGAAAAAGAATATGGGTTTGCTCCTGTAAGGGGGGAAAAGAGCTGAACACACAGGTCCTTTCTTGCAACAGACACTTGAGCACTTCCGCAAGATGCTGTCGTTTGCAGTGGTTTTGCAGGATGGCAACATCAGGAACAACAACGCACAACTCCACCAGTCAGCTGTATTTCCAGCAATTAGAAATCCCACCTGAACTGCAACAATTTTTTTTTTTTTTTTTGAAGAAACAAAAATAAGTCTGGAGGATAAATTAACACTCCCAACTGTGTTAATCAATGGAACGACTCTTCCACACTAACATTGCCCACCCATTTGTCAGCAGACAGAAGACCCAAAGAGCAGCCAGACTATTTGAATTCAGAATTGTCTTCAGAGACATCCATTCAAGCAAGGACTCCTCAGAAGGAGCTGATGGTTGGAAACCTTCCGGAACACCTTGGATACTTACTGAGGTAAGTTAGGCACCTCATATTTGATCCTCATATTTGATCCTCATGAGAGGATTTGTCTTTAGGATCAAATATGAGGTGCCTAGTGCCAGCAGTCTGGCTCCTGCTCATCATTTCTGGATGGAGATGGTAGGGTCATGCTAAGTATGTAGTGACGTTAACAGAAATGTGGCAGACGTCTGAAGATAATTTTGTGCCCCTCAGTTTTGGTGGGATGGAGCTCACTGCAAATGCAGTTCATGGTAAGAGACAATGTTGACTGCAAAGTTTGAACAGGGAAAATAAAAGCCCAGGAAATTCACAAGGAAGCAGCTTGCTCACAGCAAGAATTTAGAGAAAATCTGCCGGTGCCTAGGTTAATTTTGTGAGAAAATAGCTCTTTTAAACTCACTAAGATGTTGAACAAACATTTAAAGATTTTTCCCTAGTTTCTGACTCAATGTAGGTCTTACAAATGGCTTAACAGAATGAGCAAAATTGAGAGGAACAAAAGGAAAAACTGCTACCACCTCAAAGTATTCGAAGGTTTAGACAGTTCCTCATACAGCTTCACAGAAACATTTTGATCTTTGACAAATAAAAGACCATATACCCTTAGGGGAAAAATGTAAGGAATTATTATGTAAGGAATATTTTACACAAAAAGACTTCTAGGGATGACTTGCCTACCAGAAGGAGGAAATAATCTCTGCTCTGCAATTCCTTTGGTATTTCAGAACTGATTCAAGAAGTACCTGTGCTCTAACGACTCCAAGGACTATAAAGTAGAGCGAAAGGGATACGGAATGAGTCTGAGAACGTTCCTCTGGGAAATTCATTGTCCTGTGATGAGCAAGAAGCCTTTTAACTGCTGGAAAATGTCTTCTACAGGCTTCGGCTGTGAAAAATACTCCCTCTACACAGTGATTTTCATGTGGGAACTAAAAAACAAATGGGACCGTGCTGTACCCCACATCGTTACAGAGGGCAGGTCTGATTGGTGCTGAATACAATTTCCTTCTGACTTGGGATTAAAAATGACTTAAATGTGAGCAGAGAATCCTACTGAGGATCCCCCAGAATATGCACGAGATGCCAGTGTTTTTTTTAAGCCTCTTCCAGCATCTCATGGCAAGGGGAGAAGGGAAGAGCCAACTGCTGCCCTGTAACCGCCCTTACTGCAGTTTGGTCCTGGAAACTGGTGGTTTGATACTGCAGCCTCTCCCCGCTCAGCACAGGCACCACAAACCAGTCTTTCCTAGTTCCTCTCCTAGACATAGCAAAAATCACATGAGAATAACAAAGCATGCAGGATAAACCTTAAAAATAAGCATAAAAAAAAAGAAAACAGCACTCAACAGGACCATCTTTTTTCCCCCTAGATATATCTACAGCTTTGGAGGACAGAAGGTTGTGTGTTAAAGTGAAAGCTTTCCATACAGGCATGCGAGGCCAGGAGGCAGGAGTGTTAATAAATATGTTGTATCCTTTCATGAACCAAAGCATTTACCTCTTGTCTACACAGTCAGTTCTGTAGTGCTGTTCGTGAAGCAGCTCGAGAGTATCTTTCTCTATAGAGATACATTTTCAAAGAAAACACAATATTTCATTGCTTTCTGGTTCACCATGGTGGTCTCTGAACAACTTCTAGTTGAGCCTTAAGCACATGAGTAATAGCTGTCAAAACTGATTACAGCTTTACTGCCGCTAAGACACTGAAACGTCAATTCCTTTTTTCCATTTAGCTTTTCAATAGCTCCACTCTGAATTCAGATGTTTACTGTAATTTAATAAAATGCTCTAACAAATATATTTGTGTCAAACAGAAGTGTCCTCAGTGGTAAGTAATAAAACATTTAATCCAGCTGCAGAAGCGTGAAGCATAATATTTCCTGTAATTTCCTTTTCTGTGTAGCAAGATGACCTTAAAATCTTGCAGAAACATCCAGCAGGGCTTAGGACAGTTCTGATTTAGCCTCCATGATCTAATGAGTTTTTTTCTCCTCTGCTTTCCAGTCTGAAAGGAGAAAATATTAAAGAGTAAGCGCTGTGTCTGTCACAGCACTGAATGATCTCAGCCACAAGCTGCTCAGTTCCCAGTAATTTAGCACTTTTTCCTTTGTTTTGATTTTCTTAAATGCCAGAAAAAATCTGGAAATACAATTTTAAAAACTGTTCTCATTTTAACAGAATTTACTTCGTTCTGAGTTTCAAGTCTTTCGGATAGGAAATGGATATAATCTTGTGCAATAGAACAAGAATCCCCTTCCTCCTTTTGCTTTTATTCCATCTTCTTTCTGTGTTCTCATGAGTTATTGCAGCACATCCATTGAGCGCTGGGACTCCAGATCCAGATCCAGACCTTTTCGAAGGAGAACTTCGAGGTTTGCCCTGCTGCTTGTAAGAAAGACTAAAGGAGTTTTCAGTGGCTTCCTTGGATTTTGGATCAGTAACAAACAGGAGTTCTTTCCTCCCTTTAAGTTTCTTCCCTGTGGCCTTTGAGTAAGAGAAAAATTTCGGCTGAAGAGCTGCAAATAGTAGTAAACCAGGATAAGGTGAAGTACAGCACGAAGAGCTGTGAGCATCAAACCCCGCTGATGAAGCTTGTTATTATTAACGATGCTCACTGAGAGAAGAGGCTGTACACACTCTCATGGTTTATTTCCTTGGCTGATGCATAAAAATTGACAGCGTTCTATGCTACAGCAGATCCTCTCCCATGTCCTCATTTATTTAGAAAATCACTTAATATGCATATATTTAAGAAGCAAAATGCAAGAGTAAGAAAAAAACAGGTCACACTGACAAGCTAAACTTCAAAGCCATTCCCTTCTGACCAACTCCTATTCCCAGGTATTTCTCGGTTACGAAATGGCAATATTTCATTTAACTTGCTGCCACTTGCACAGCGTGACCTTTGCGTGTTTTTTTCTGGATGGAAACAAGCAACTGCATCTCCAGGGAGTGCAGCAGGGCCTGAGTATTGCCCCGTGGCTGCCAGGGGGATGGAGGAGGTGACACGTTAGAGCTGGGCTGGGGGCTGCTGCTCCTGCTCGCAGCTCCTGTTGCTGTGATGCTCCTTGCCACCCTTTGGCTTCCTAACACGGTGTGTTGTGCAGGAGTAGGGCTGGTCAAATGCTTTCTTTGATACTGCACAAGCTCATGCGAGTCATTTAACTCTGGGCATCCATGGGGATGGATCTTGAGTTTACTCGGCACCTCCCTGCAGCTTGTTTCATGTATTTTGGATGGACACTGTGAAGTGGAAAATCCTATTGCTTTGATAAAGGATTTCTAGATATGGAGGCAATAAGATCTTATTAAATGGAACAACCTGGTTCCTCATCACAGCCTTAGAAGGAAAATCAAGATTCCTTACAAGTAAGAGTGTGAGAGCATCTATCCAATTTCAGTGATGATGTTCCTAGCAATAATATTCCTCTCATTGGAGTCAGGGGACAGTCATAGCATCACCATGGTTGGAAAAGACCTTTGAGATCATCGAGTCCAACTGTCCTTCATCATGTGAATGAGTTTGCCCCTGGCCAGACCTAGAATTTGGGTTTTGTCAGGAAAGCTGCTTGTACCTTCCAGGCACACATTTTTCAGCACCCAGGGAAGTTGTTGCTCTCTTCCAGATTGGCCCCTTTCTCTTGCCTCCAAGAGCTGTCATAACATAGTGATGCTCGTCACAGAATTTCAGGCAAGCTGGAAAGAAGGCAAAAATCCCAAGATACTACATCAACCTCTACTATTTTTATGGTTGTTACATGTAGAATTTTATTCAGCAAGAGTCATCATATTAAAGAGTGAAGGGGACAGTAGAGACCTTGCTTTTTGCAAACTTGCATATTCTATGGCTGTGACAGTCCTCATCTCACTGATGTTGGCTCCCAGGTGCCAGAGTTTGGCCAGGATCAGCACCAGGATAAGTGAGGTCAAGGGAACTCCTTGAGGACAGGAGAGGAAAAAGCAGAGACTAGCAAGGAGTTGAGTGTCTGTGGGTGCCTCCCAGAAAGGCATTGTGGAGTTGGAAAACACAAGAATCTGGCTCTGAAACATTAATTTGCCATTTCTATTAAAGCAATAATGTCTCAAATGAGTAATAGATCTACTTACCAGATCAGAACTCAATGCATCTTTAAACTCAGGCAGAAAAACTTGAGATTTTATGCTCAAACATATGTAACCTGGGTCAAACACACAACCAATGTACAAAACAAAATAGGGGGTCATATTTCCTCTCCTGGCTTATTGTTTATTGTGCTACAGCATTGTTTAAGTATCTAATTCCTATTTGTAAAACAAGCTCCAATGATCTGGTGCTGGGTTTAGACTTCGTAAACAAAAAGGTGCTGGAATAGCCAAATTCATGAGCAATATAGAGGACTACTAGCCAGTGATTAGATCATTCTCTCCAGTGAGCCAAGTTTTAGTCCCTTCTCTGCGTCATCTGCAATTTGCATTGAACTCGGGGCTGCTGCCTCCTGGGAGACGTATGTAGCTCTTGGGCATTTTGGGACGTTGCAAGCTGTGTCCGTCTTTGCTGGCGTTTATCCACTCTCTGTGCAAATTGCGATGACACAGAAGGCAAACAGAAAATCAGTGAACGAGCTTGGGGAGGGGGGCAAATGAAAAACATTATAAAATTACTATATCTATTTTTAAGCATGAAAGTACAATACTTTTAAACTTAAGAGTCCAGGTAATAATATGCCCTCATTTATTCTTAAAGAAAATTAAGAATAATTCAGGGTAAGATTTTGAGCCGATACTGTCTATTTTGTTACTGAATAGTTAAAATTAACTATGATGTCAATCATCACTTGTGAGGAATGGCCACATGACATCAACTAAAGCTTTAGGCCTGAATCTTATTTAAGCGACTGTTTGCAGACAGCTATAAAGATTTTAGTTTAACCATATTGCCGTATGCCAACAGAGAATCCCAGCTGTGGTGTTCAATTTTCTTCTTTTTTACTTGATGTGACGGCCCGGTCTCATGAGGTTTGGAGAGGCGTCAATTCCCTGCAGGTGGGGCTCTTTTTCTTAAAATATTCGACTAAAACTTCAGGATTCAACAGACTCCATCATAATTTAAGTCACACTAAATGGAGTTTGATCTATACAGATCCCATGGACCCATTTAATTCTCTGTTATGATTAAACGACCGCGTCGGAGTGTCTCAATTCCCAATTACAGACTCCTTGGAGTTTATTCTTCAGAAATATTAATTATTCCAGTGTTCGATTCCAGGAAGCCCCTTTTTCATTTCCTGCAATTTGCCCTTCCTCGTCACCGTTCCCATGAAAGCAAGTGGTGCAGCGGGAGCCGTTACCGCAGCTGCTTAATGAACTCCTGAAAAATCACCGTGTCCCTCCATGTGTGCCCAGTGCTAAGGTCTGGGAAGGTAACTCCATCCTTCTGCTGCGGCACTGCACATCCAGGAAGGCGGCCAGCTCCAAGCCCTTCATTCTTTGGACAGATCCTTCAATGTATTGTTTGGAAATGAGACGGCTTTAATTGCTGTCAGGGCTTGTGAAATAATTTCTCTCTCCTAATTCTCACAACATTTTTAACAGCTGTGCTGATGTGCAGCCACCTCCAGACAGCTGATGCAGTTACTCGGATAAATCTATTTAGTGGTACAATGATCATTATTATTATGATGTAATATAACTAACTCATTTCAGCTTTTTTTTGGAGGGGGATGTAAAAAACTGAGGAAGTTTAAAGCACCTTTGTGCTATCTCCTCCTCAACACACAGAAACATGCCACCCGGCCTAGCATGCCCTTCTGGGGATAATCAGGCAATAAAATTAACGTTTTTTTTTTATACATACATATATAGCATACAAAGCAATCTATTCTCTAATTCATGGTGCCACTGAAATCAGCGAGGATAGGAGAGTTTTATCTACATAATGCCTAAATAGCCCTATTCTCTGGAGAATCAGGATCTTTCCATTTGGACACTTGCACAGGGCTTGGACCATAGCAGCTGGATCCATAATTGCAGACATCCACGTACTAGATGCACAGTCCAGCCCCACTTCTAACCAGGTGCTTTGAACAGGTTCTGAACAGCAGAACAAATAATACAAGAGGAGAGGAAGAGGAAGGAAAGGCTTGGTCAAGTCTCTCTAAATAAATCTTTCATCTGGAAATTTGGATACACTGGATTTTAAATCATTCCTTTTGAAGTCGGTCTTGCAGTTGACAAGAAAATAAAGAAAAATAAAAAAAAAAATTGAATTTTTTTCATGTGTTTTTTCTTGTAAAAGAACAGAACAAAACTTGACAGGTTTAAGCAATATGAAATTGGAAGAACTTTTCAAACTTAGTAGCTTTTACCTCTTTTTCTTGTATAGTATTAAAATATTTTTGAATTCATTTCTTGTAACAACGTTTGCAAACTAGTAATGGAGCTGGTGACTACAGCTGTGACCGCAGCAGCCAACGCGATGCCGTTGCCGGGAGCTGGTCCTCTGAACTCCCTGCTGAATGAGCTGCTATGCGGGATGGGAGATGAAAGCAAGCACTAATGTGCCGCTATAACAAATGGATAACTTTTTTCTTAAAAAGAAAAAAAAAAGAAATATACTAAATCTAGGGAAAATGTTTAAAACTGAGGTAAGCAAGATGTCTTGTGCAGGTCTTGCTCTCTCAGAGGAGCCACTACCTATTTTAAGCCTTGGTTTCCCTACCAGAGCAGTAGAAGGGAGCTCTGCTGTGACTAAGAATAATCCCCACGAGGACACTGTTGGGAATTAACTTCCCAGCTGGACATGGAAGCAGGAAAAAGCCTTGCTTGGGGGTCAGAGCTTGTCTTTAAATATATCAGCAAGTAGCATCCAGGACATCCTAAAGACAAGAAAGGAAAATAAAAAGCCCATTTCCATGGGCTCCAAGATGTCCTCCATCTCTGACAGCAATTGTCCCCACTGAAGTGCTTGTAGGATTAGGAGAGGGCTCCTGTGACCCTATAGAAGACGTCATCTGCCCATTGCCCCTGTTACCCAAGAGCTGTTCTTATGATAATTATACTCCATGAAAACAGAAATGCTAAGGTAGCAGGAAGAGTGAAAAAAAAGCCCTAATTGACAGGAGTAGAAAAAAAAAACAATTACAGAGATGGAAGAGGCAGGCCAGGCACATGTTTCTCCGCTTTGGATCAGCAGACCTGCCGGTTCTCATTATTTTCTACCAGGCCTCACTCCAGCAGGCCTTGGCAAGGAAGGCTCTGGCAGTGCGAGGTCCCTGGGAGGGAGCTCAGGGCTGCTTGCCTCACCTGAGCCCGCGCGAGCAAACCCGGGAGGCAGGAACAGCAACGTGGGCCGGGTACGAGGGGAGAAGGAGGTGGAAACAAGACAAGGGGAGGGAGGAAGGCACGTCCCAGGAGAATACACTAATCAAAGTCATGGTATTAAATAAAGCGAAGCATCTCCCATTAATAATAGAGGACGAGCCGCAAGCCGCTGTGGGCATCTCATTTATCTGAGGAACGGAGGGAGCAAAGGGGAGAGGAGCCGGTTTGAAACACGCCGTTTCCCTGCGTCTAACGAGCAGCGTGCTTGCTTTTTCTTAACAGCTTCCCCCCAGCTTGCACTCCCTTCTCCCCTCCCCTATTTGTTATCCGCAAACATCTTGCTCTTAAGAGAACTGGCATCGTGTGGGGCCTGACGGAGGCAGCCCCGGCTGCTCTGCCCTTGCGCAGGAGCCAGGACTTCTTCCCTTATCGTGAGATTTCTCCCCAAAAGAGAGGAGGGTTCAGGGGGGCTCCAGCTTTGCAACGCCAGGTTGTGCTCCAAGCACCCCGTGTCCACAGACGTTGCGCTCCCTTCAGGCAGAGACTCGGATGCAGTAACAGCTTCTGCTCACAGTGTACAAAATACAGCTTTGAAACCCTGTATTGCGGAGGTCAGACATTTAAAATTAGGAGAGGGTAAAATTAATGTTATAACCCAGTCTGATGCCTTCCATGCAAAACCATTTAATGCTTTCTTAAGCAATTGTATGAACACTGCACCTCAGTGCTGCTCACGAGGCTGTGCTGCCTCTTGGAGAGTCAGGAGAGGCAGGTGCTGTTTTCTCTCTCTCCAGCCTCTTTTCTGAAGCCTGTTTGCAAGGCAGCAAGCAGCAGAGCACTGACCTTTACTCGAGGCACATATTCCATTTGGGCCTTCCCTGCAGTTGTCTTCCCATATGGGTGAATAGAAGAAAGTCTCTTTGTAAATGAAGTAGCTATGTGAAATAGGACGCTCAAAGAAATATTAAAAACACTGATACAGATGGTTTCTTTCTTCCCCACAAACTTTCTCTGGGACAACTGTTAAAAATAGATGCATTCTAGCTTAGGGAAAATGTCTGTTTCACCCTTCAAATGAGCCCCGCGCTGGCTGTGCTGCCAAGGGAGATGTTGTGTCATTGATTCCCACTCTTCTCTGCAGTCCTGACCTTTGGGTCGCTTCCATCTTCACCACTGTTTTCTTGAAAAAGTCCCATTCAGAGCAGAAACGCATCTTTCCAACCAGCCAAGGAACTGCCGAACACCAAGACCAGTTCCAAGTCAGGGAGAATACGAGTACATACAGGGACCCTACCTGAGAACACGGGTACATACAGAGACCCTATCCTGCCCTGGGCGAGGGAGTCAATGAGGATGGTGCTTTGGGGAATCCTTCTACAGCCTTCTCAGAAATCCCTGAAGCCTCCAGTCACACGGTACGTGATCTGAGAGCCCTTTGGGTCCTGGAAATGGAGCTCTTCCTATTTCGGTTTACATAATAAAAACCAAACTAGATCTGCACGTTGCTCCTAAAGGGCGTCTTGTCATTTCTAGGTTGGTGGTTTGTACCAAAATAGCATGAAGACACACTCAAGGATTTTACCTTGCTTTGGTAAAATACAGATTATTTTCCAAAAACCTGATAGTCTAAAGCTGCATCCA
>JAWLRI010000001.1:2014711-2038763 GCA_034781795.1 Crypturellus tataupa | reverse complement strand
GCACAGGCTGCCCAGAGAGGCTGTGGAGTCTCCTTCTCTGGAGATCTTCCAAACCCGCCTGGATGTCACCCTGTGCCCCGTGCTCTGGGTGTCCCTGCTGGAGCAGGGGTTGGACTAGATCCCTAGAGGTCCCTTCCAACCTCAGCCATCCTGTGATTCTGTGATACCATAAGGAAGATTTTGCTCAAACTAAGCCTGAAAGTTTTCTCCTTTGCAAATCATCGGCAATTTTTCAAGCTGCACAAAACATTAGAATTGCTTGAAACCAGATCCAAAACGGATCTTCTTCCAGAGGAAACCTATTATAAAGCTGCCTAGGCATTGCAAAGACTGCTTTATAGAACCAGAATATTCAGTCCTTCTCCGAAAATGTTTTGCCCCCATATAGCCGCCTTCTGCCCCAACTTCATGCCTTCACCCACTATCTTCTCTATATTGAGGAAGTATTGGGTTCTTTATTTTTCCCCTGAGAGAAATGTTTGTTCTGATGAGTTTCAAGAAAAAGTCTCTCTCTCACTCTCTCTTTTTTTTTCCCCATGAAAAGCAGATGATGATTTTTTTTTTGCTTAAAAGCCCAATTTTCCCTAAGAAAATGGATAAACAGAAAGTTTGTTGTCTGCCTGGAGTTATAAAAATAACTATTTAGCAAGCAGTGTTATAGAAATTGAATTGAAGGGAAATAGAAGATTTTATTGTTTTCATATTTGCAATACTGCAAACCTAATTCCTATAGTAAAATAATACAATTTTCTCATCAAAATAAGCATTATATGAGCTACTAGGCTTGGTAGGAAATAAATATGTGTTTAAATGTCCTTTTTAATATTTAAAAGGTTTCCTAGAAAATGTACAGGATTCTCTTTTCATGACTGACATCTCTAAAAAGGGTGTTGGGATCCCTGTGAGACTAAAATACCTTCAGTCTACACAGCAAGTGTCAGGAGTGAATGTCTCAGTCCTGATGTATTTTTGATTCCACAGCTCTGTATTCATAATATGTCAGACATGCTAAGAACCTCATGAAAAATGTGTTGATGGAAGAAATATGAGTTGAACTCCGATAGACCTCCTCCAGAATACCAATGAGTAAATCGATCTATAAGAAATATCCACAAAGGGCTGACGTATTAAAAGACCCTGTTACTGCAAGGGGTGTGATTAACATAGCTGTCAGATTCTTGTCTTCATCCCTCATGCTTTTTAAAATCATAGTTAAAAACAGATTTTCCCAATCATTTGCACCCAAAAGACAATCTCATAATCATGCGCTCCAGAAGCAGCTTCAGGCAGAGGAGATCAAAGCACTTTGCAGCCTCCAGGTGTCAGATGAAATCAGTGTTATTAGACCTATTCCTTGGTGGAGAAGCAGGTGGGAGTCCAGAAGCACCCGCGGTTTCACTGTGCTCAATATCAGCTCTCGTCTCCTCCTGCCTGCCCTGTTCGCAGGAAGGCAGCATCAGCGGTGGACGAGACCTAACACAGTTGTCACCTATGGCTCACAGGTGACATCCTGCCATTGATAATAATAATTCGCAAAGGAAGTAACTGGGATTATGCACCACTTTGCTCCTCTACCTGCATAAAAAGAAACCTGACAGTTCTCTAGTCTCGCTTGTCTTCAAAAATTTTGTCCTTTTTGCAACGTTTTTATACTTAAAGAAAGTATTTCTGTTCTTTCTTCTGGAGAGTGACTTGGAGATTTCTGATGCACACTGTAAATATTCTCCAATCTTTAATAAAAAAGCAGAGATCTAATAACATTCTAACAGAGCGGTTTTTTGTTTGTTTGTTTGTTTTTGCAGTATATCTCCAGGCGTTTGAATGACAATTAATGGAATCAAATAAAAAATAAGTCAGAAACCCTGAGCCAGGTGATGGGATTTGTATTGAGCGTTTGGGGTTTCACTAGTGTTTTAAAAATCTAAAACTCATCTTCTGTTTTAGGCATGTCTAATTTGTTTGCTGTCTTTCATGTCAACTTTTCCAGGCTTTAAAAATCTTTTAAAGAAAATGTTTACAAGAATTCATAATTTCTGGTTGAAAAGATAAGGCTTTCTCCCAGGCTTTTCAACTGTGATTAGAAAAGGGCTCCTTGACCTCTGTTTTAATAGTTCTATTGGGAATGTCCATGAGCTTCCGTGGCACAAAGCGTTCCTAGGTCGATGCTCAGGGACAATCATCATTTAAGATCCTCACTGCACGAAGGCTTAAGGCTTGAAGTCTCCCCTAGGTGGGTCACCAATGAAGAGTTTCACAAGGAACTGCATTTTAAGCTAAGGTCTGATTTAAGCCAACACAGATCTTGTATAGCAACAGCAAGAAGACAAGATAAGACAAGAGGAATAAAACAGAGCGGTGAAGGATTAAGCTACAATAGGTAGGAAATGTTCCCATGTTGTGTATGTTTGACTGCTTCTGTCTCGCCTGTAATTAGATCATAAACTCTTCAGTACGGAGGGTGCATGTGTGGGCACCTGAACAAATAGGTCCTGTTCTTTTACAATGAAGCCTTAAACTGCTGCAGCCTCTGGAGAGGTTGCAATATAAGCAATAATATTAAAAGAAAGATTAACGTGAAGGAACCTGAGCAGTAATGGAGGTAAGACTGTGCAGAGTTTCAGAGGTGAGGTCTGGAAGAAGCTGAGAAGGAAATTAATCATTATTACTGTTGTTATTATTCATTTATATTGGGCCATAAGTGCTCATGCCAAATCTATAAAGAGAAAGTCAGAAGAATCAATATTTTCTTACTGGGTTTATGTATTTTTGTCAAAGTCTCATAAATTAGTGCCATTTTTGGAATCAGATTTTGGATTTCATGTCAAATCCAGCTGTACTGCATTTCTAATGGAAAATACCACTGCTGTTTATTGTTAGGCATAAAACCGAGATACTAACCATGAAAGGATGCTAAATACTGTGACTCTGACAAATCCATCTCAGTGAGGGCTGTTATCTAGGGATATGTAAATATTGAAAGGGAGGATGCTTGTTTCCTTTCAGCACATTCTCCTGAATAATCTATTTAGCATCACAATATCAAAGACTGAATTTAATGTGTTAAAAAGGTGCACATTTTTGATTCCCGCTCACAGTGCCTGTGCTTTGCTTTCCCATTAAACTAGTCACATTTCAATTGCAGGTATCATGAATAGAAGAGGGATTTACTAAAAAACACCAAACTCTGAGCAGATCTCTCCTGGCCTTTCTGTTGCCTATGTGAGCTGCCACTGCTTGAAAAAGCTTTGCTCATGATCCCAGGTTTCTTTATATGATGGCATGGGACAAATAGCCATGGAGGTGTCCAAGGATGTCCAACAGTTGTGGTGGACTGAAATCCATGTGGGGAGAAGGAATGCCAGGAGATGTAGAGAAATCATTAACTTTAACACGAAGAGGTGATACACATATGAGCAGGCACCTGCAGTTAGATCCCATCCTGTGCATGGAGGAGTGTGTATTTAGATTAAATACGTCAGGCCTTCTCTGGGGATGAAGAGATTATGTGGAGCTGGGAAGGGGGACTACTGTGCTATAAATAGCAGCCTCCTTGAGCATGTCAAGGGATAACTAAATAATTTATCATGTATAAAGACACATGAGGAAGCCACACAAAAAGTCCTGTATCCAGAGGTTCTGCATGAGGCTCTTACTTAGGCAGTCCATCTCTCTTCCTCTGCCTATGTCACTTACTCAGGATAGAGATGATAAAGGAAGAAAGAGGAAAAAAATCAAACTTTTGGATGGGATTATATGACACTATTACCTATTAGAGCAGGAGAGAGCGCTCCTGAGTCGAGGAGGCCCTGCAGGAGGTCCTATACTTGCAGAAATAGGGCCAAATACTTGTTTGATGCCTCCTGCTGCTAATACTTTCCTGCTGATTTTTCAGGTTCCTTTCAGACTCTCGGTCTGTCTTGCCCAGGGGAAAGATTCACGTTAAAGGTCAGTAACATTCACTTTGTTTTTGTATACAAGATTAATTCAAGGGCATGCTTTTCTTATGCACTTCCAAATACATGAAATTAGGGTATCTCTGTGTTCTGCAAGATCAGACCTTACTCAGACACATTACTGGGAAGGAACACAGAATAGGAGCATATGCTTTGGTGAGCTGGAGAATAACAGTTTTAATGGCTTAAGACTGACACAGACACATCATTGTTTATAATTCTTGCAAAGTCTGAAGACTTCATAAGATTTCTGTTAACAGATGTGCTAATAAAACCTAAAAGATGGACAACAAGAGAACAGTAGAAGATTGGTCAGTAAGTCTAAAGACTTGAGACTAATTTCTGGGCCTTCAGTTGATAAATTCTTTTAATAAGCTATGCTATTTCCCTTTTCTGTGCCTTTCTTTCACCCTCCTGAAATTTGTATAAAGTCCTTTGGATTAAGCTCTTTGCAACAACAAGGTTTCTTTCTTCAGGGAAGCGCAGAATTCAAAAACTACATCCCTAACTGCATGAGACCTTTGAGTATTTTGCAAATGTTTAAGCAGATGTACAAGAAAAACTTTTATCATTTTTACTATCTGACTATCTGTAAAGCCAGGTGTCTAAATCACGCAAGTTAGAAAGTTTAAAACAGATGTGTATAGTGAGTACATTTGGAAGCTGATAAATTTGCTTAAACTAGCTCTCCAGTACGTAATTGTTCTGAAGTCTGATGTTTTGAGTGGGTCTAAAACCCTTATATTTCTATACCAAGATAATCATTTATGAGTAAACTGGAGAGAGAAAAGTAGAGGACCACTAAGATGGCTGGGGGCTGGAAAAACACTGCAGAGGAGACGCAAAGGGAAGGGGGTTTGGATAGATTGGAAGACACGGGCAAGGGTATGAGAGCAGCTTCCTGAAAGTGGTGTGGAGAGAAGATGAAGTGCTCTACCTGACATCCCTGCTGGGCTGTTTCCATAGGTGGGACCTGCCATCTCCTCATCAGGCTTCCAGGCCTCAGGGCCTCAATGAGATGTACGCACTGCCTCCATGCACTGACTCCATGGACCAGCAAAGGGCTTTTAAGTACCCTTTCTGGAAGGTGCCATGAGCTGGGGCACCGTCTGTGTGCCCTCACAGGGCTGGGGTGCTGGAAGAACAGCCAACACCAAAACTGAGCAGCCTCTGAGAACCCACCTCTCTGAGGCTTTATTTATTTATAGACTTGGAAAATTTAGCTTCTTTTGTCCAGAAAATGAGCTTAAGGTAGAGTAAATGTATCAGCTGGGTCTCCTTTCCCTTCCTGCTGTGCCCTTGCTGCTCTTCCTTCCAGTCCATGCAGCTGTAAGGGAAGGGAGGCTCAGGCAGGCGGTCAGAGACACATCAGCCCTCCTTAGCAGTTACCAGGTGAAATCCACCTGGAAAGGTAGAGTGGGGAAGGCAGGGTGGTTTTTGCTGGCATAAATCTATGCTGATTTAATGGTAGATTCCTGCCTCAGCCCAGCTAAGGGTCTTGTTCATAATCAGTATAAAAAAATATGCTTAAGCGAGAGAAATTTGTACTGCTTGCGCATTTTATTGTCTAGGGAGATAAATCTTTGCTATGGGCACTTAGAAAATATCTTAAGGTAAGGGGAAATGGTCCCTTTGGTCTCCATCACCATGTGAGACAAGAAGGTTCTTACAAGCTCCCTGGTGGCTGAAGGAGCTCGCAGGGTGAGATTTGCATTACTTTTACACAAAACCCAGCTCTCAATTAACCGCTGTGTTACAGAACTGGAGGAGACTTGTAGGATAAATGCCTGGGGTAGGAATTTGGCCGAGTGACTTAATGACCTCATTTAAACCAGCCTGTTCTTTTTCCGGAGCAGTAGGAGCATTTGGCAGCCAGTCGCTCCAGTGGCAGAGCAAACCTCGCTGTCAGCAGAGCCTCGGAGCCGGAGCAGCGATTTGTACATCACAACTAATTGCCTGTGCCGTGCAGTGATATCCTGACAGTGCCCTCGGAAACAGCCTCCTTCCATCCGCTTCCACCACATACACATGCAAAGGGACAAACAGAGAGTTTATGTTCCCAACTGCACCTCACCTCAAAACGAAACAAACAAACAAAAACAAACAAAAAGTGAAATCTTTTTTGGGGGGAATAAAGCTGTAAAACCAAGCTGCAGAAAGTGCCAGCAGTTTTGACATAAAACTTAGCTTCCAATCGGCCCATCCTTTCAAAACTGTGTTATACAATACAACCTGAATCGACTTCTGCAGGCTGATCTATACGTGCTCCTAGAAACGAGGGAGTACAGCTCTGCTCTGCAAATGTAGGGCATGACTCATTCACTAATTGGAAAGGACATCAAGAGTGTGTGAAATTTTATTGCGCCTCATACTTCCATTTGTGGGTCAAGCATGAGCAGCCGACCATGAGGCTTAACAGCTTGGGAACATGTTACAATTAATAATGAAATACAGCTGCATTCGTTTGTAATTTGTAATCTGTTATTATCTAGTTGGGTCAGAGGTTTTGTAAATACATGATGGGAATTTCATACAAAAGTCATTTTCAGCCACATGAACTTCATACCGCTTTGCTTATGAATAATGCTTAAGATCAGACTCTTCATGGGTGTAAGCCTCATCCTGGAGATGTGAATCCTGCTCTTATCTGCTGAGACATTTGGTTCTGATTCTCCTCTTCTATTTTTAGGTAACTTCTATGAAACACCTTATGAGAATGGTAATGTTTCAGTGCTTATGCAGAGGCTGCGTGGCTGTACCAGATGAAACATAAGGGAAAATCAGCTCTGTGCCACCACAGACGCTGAAATGATGGCCTTCATGCTGTGCCCAGTTCTCCTGATGCCTCCACTTTGAGGGGATTTCCCTCCTTTTGGCTTTCCATTTCTGCCCATCTGTGAAGTTAAAAGTCATATGGGGATAAGTAGCTCTGTCCCACCTTTCCTTGAGGCCAAGGAAATAGCTTTGTGCCCTGTGTGTCTTGGACATCACAACCAAGTCTGTGTTGTGGCCTTGGTCGGGGCAGAGCATCACTCGGTTGCTCCTATTTTAGCACAACTTCAGTGGGGTTGTAATAGTGTAGAACTGGGACAAGGTCATGGAAAATAAAGGCTTGTAACTTCAAAGGGTGCCCATGAGCCAATTAATTAGCTGTTTTACAAAGGAAAATAGGTCAGTTGCTTGTCTCCTGTGTATCACTGCAGGTTCTTGGTTCCAGTGGTCGGCAGTTGACTTTTCAGCAGCACAAGGCCCAAGACAGCTGGTGTACAAAATGCTGCTCCCCCAGGCAGTGTGAAGTCTGTCTTTGCCATGATCTACATCCCTTGGACTGGTATAAAAACACTGTGTGAAGTCAATAAAGAAAAAATCTTTTTTTTCTCTGAGCATTTCCTGTGTTAGTACCAAAATAAAAAATGATGATGCAGACAGTCAGAACGTATATGGCCGTTGAAAAGATGAAGACTGGCCTTAAAGTGCGTATTATTGTTTCTCAGAGTAATGAGACCTCTCTGCACACACTAATAAAAGCCGCAATATGTGAACCTGGCTCTTTCTGTACGTGTAACAAAAAGCATGTATGTCTTAAAAGGTTATGTAGGCATAAAAGCCTAGCATAGAAATCAGATGAAAGTCAAGGTAACCTCCTGAGAAATGTAACATAAAGTAGCAAACAGAGCGCAATATTTCATGATGGAATATATACATCATATGGAGCACATAATGAAACACATAGATTTTATGGTGAAATTGTGTTCTCCACTGATACATGTGTTACGTGCTATACAGTATATTAAAGAAAATGGATGCACTTTCCCAGCAATCATGGACCAGACTCCGTAATGTGTACAGATGAAGAGTGTGATATCAGTCAGAATAAACTAAAACTATAGGGTCATGGAGCTGTCAGAAAAAGACAATTTCTATTCCTACAGCACGTGCAAGGTAACTACAACTTCCTTCAGCTGATTCCCTGCCCCTCTTACAGGGAAAAAAACCTCTCACTTTCCTGTTGCAAAAGAAATATCTGGGCAACCTGAAACAGAACTACAGGTAGAGCCTTAGAGAATGGTTTGACCCGGGATAATCAGAGACAAAGGCAGGATTTGGCAATTACACCTCGCATTCTGGATGGGTGTTTCTGCACCTGATCCCTGCTGTTGGGTTAACATATGTGCATTAGTATTGCTTAATGTTAATATGTTTTGCACTCTGCAAAGGGCCCCTGGTGAATTTGAGACAGGATGTGGGGTTGATGTAGGACTTCTTTCCTGGTAGAAGGTGTGAGGTCAGGGCACTCTTTCTAGGGTAATTTAGCCTGTCGTGCAATGCTGAAAAACTAGGTCAATTAGTCCAAGCTGAGCAATGTGTTGCCATTACAAACAGTGACTAATGCCCCCAGCGTCTTCATTTACAGATGTTTGTATTATCCCCACCTTGTCCCTCTTCTATTAACTGAAACACAGCATAGCCACAGCTTTTGCTTGGTGGATAGGTAACATCCTCTACATTAAGGCTATAGTCAAAACACTCTCCAAAGATAACCTTGGGGAATAAACTGCCTTTAGTAGTGTCAAGCCCGTAGGACTCACATTTGTTTTATTATCATTGCAACTTGTTTTAATTGTGAGTGATGAACTACGCAACATAATCCCTTGTTTATGCTTGGATTAAGTGTGACTGTATATTTATATCTTGGTATAAACGATCATACATAGGAAAGTTTTGCGCTGAGAGGTTTTCATGGTTTCCCAAGGGAGGGGGATGAAGGAGTGCTAGTCTTCACCACGATCATCTGAAGTCTGTAGGGTCTACCCTGCTTGGAGGAACATGGACTTGTCCAAAGAAGTGAGGACAACCAAAAGTCTGGAGTTTGAGGTCCAATATTCTTCATAGAGGAGTCTGAGCTGAAGCGGTAGGAGAGTCCAAGAAAACACTTACCCCAAGAAAGATTCCTCCCTTGTGTCTGCAACCTCTTTGTGTGGGCACTGGGTGCCTATGTGACCTAGGTCTTTATTTTCTGACATGGACACAGCGAAGGAATGAGTGAATGTAATCTTTTGATGAGTGGTCTGTTTGGTTTCTTTTGTTTATTTTTGGTTTTGTAAAGATACGTGATATAGCTTAGTTTGATTCGAGTTAAGGGTTAAGAAGCTTTTTAGTTAAGAAACCATTATCAAGTGTTCCATTTTTCTGAATGTGTTAACTGGGGTAGCCCCGTTGCTGAAGCACCTACAGAGTCACAGAATCGTACAATAATTCAGGTCAAAGGGACCTCAGGAGGTCAGTAGTCCAAGCTCTTCCACAAAGCAGATCTAACTTCCAAATTATATCAGGTTATTCAGGGTTTTTTGTCTAGGTAAGTTTTGAATATTCCCAAGGATAGAGATTCCACAGCCTGGTACAGACAGTTCAGGAGTCAGCAACACGGGACTGTCATCACTGGCCCAGCACTAGCCCCATGTACCTGAGGGGCTCCTAGTGCTTTATGAGATTCTCAGTGCAGGTTTTGGTAGCTGGAACCTGAAAGTGTTTATGTTTCCTTATGCCAGAGAAGATTTTATTTTTAAATGGAGGCACTTACAGGACACAAAAAATAGCTACAGGCAGATATGATATCTGGATGGCTAAATATGTGGCTAAATATGATGTTGCTTAAAGGTTTAGTGACCTGCAGGGAGGAAGGGGGCAACATTTCAAGTTACACCTATGGGGAGGACCTATTCCACTCTTACAAGTGCAGATCCTCTGTGTTTTCCAGCAGCTCAATGTGTTTTATGAGCAGAACTTTTCCCTCCCATTGTACTCACTGACATTGTGAATTTGCTCCTACTGGGACACTGGAAGTTTTACTGAGCGTGGTGCTTCTCTGAATCCAGAGCAATACTGGGGTGAATAGAAATACTGCAGGAATGAGGCCATGGAAAGATTTTAAACCTCCTCCCACACACCTCTGCTTAAAGCTGTGACATGCAAAGACCCTCTGTTTAGTTAAACTGTGGAAGGAAAATTAATTGCTTCTTCTGAACTTCTTTTCCTAATGTCAGGATACTCACACCTACCAGCAGAGAGACACTTGGGTAGATGAAGGGCGAAGCAGGACCATTGAGCAGGGCAGTAATGAGAAGTGGGATTAGGTCTCTGCCCATAAGTCAGGCACTAAACCCCCATTAGTGAAATGATGACAACCTATTAGGGCTTCTCCGATGCGTCCCTTTGGAGCCATAGAGAGCTGTTTAGAAAGATTAAAGCTTACCACAAATGCTGTAAATGAGAATTATCTGTGCGTGATGACTCTAGACCCAGCTCCCATGTCCGCAGCATTTCAGGAAGCATTTCAGGGGCCTGGCTGCGAAACAAGTTCCCTGCTCCCCAAAAAGCCAAATCCCGATGACTGAGATTTCCTGTATCTCACGTCCCTTGACAAAGGCAAATGTGGAACTACCCCGAGGGCAGGACAGGCAATGTGACGGGCAGGTGTCTGCGTGCAGGATCCTGGATGGGCTCGTGCCAGGCCCTGGCAGGGGACAGAGGATCCTTCCCGAGGACTGGGACTGCCAGCGCCCAGAGGGACCCTGCACCGTCTCTCCCCAGCTGGTGCAGCCAGCTGGCCAGCCCAGGAAGCCATCGGGTCTGCCACGGGGGTGACAGTCGGGCACACGGCGAGGGGTCCTGCGTGAGGACAGCAGGAATATCAGCATGCAGCGAACGTGGCTGGAGGACACGCGGCGGGGGGCCAGGACGCCCCAAGAAACCCTCCAGGCCTGGGATATGTTGGAGAGGATGCACAGGAGGAGCGGGATCCTGCCCTGCAGCAGCAGGGAGAGCTCTTGGAGCAGCACTTGAATCGGGTTTTGTGCTGGCTTTGCTAATGCCATGTCCTCAGCTTTCGATTTCAGCAATCAAAACTTCATCAACCAGCAAACACTGATGCAACTTCTCTCCTTGGACTGGATTTGGATGTGCACACACTGATGCATTGCAGATTGCACAATACCAGCTAGAAATTGCAAAGTAGTAGTCTAAAAGACTGAAGTTTGGGTTTTTTTTCCATCTAAATTACTTACCAAAAAATATAAAAATAAACTCAGAGACTTTTCTGCATAGTGGTTTTCCAGAGTGTCTTCATCATTTGATGCAATCAAGTTGAGGGTAATTCATGAAGAGATGGAGCAAAGCAGAGCAGCAGCACCGCATGCTCACAAGGCACTTGATTGCTTTTACTGTTTTCATCCAACCATGCAAGTTCATCACTCACTATGGCTCAAATATCGTTCTGCTGATCTGCTAGGGCTGGAAAATTCATAATGCACTGAGGTTAGGGGGAAATTTCTTCCTTTAAAAAACAAACTACTTACACCCGATTAAGTTTGTGGGCTTTTGCATGACATAGGTCATGATGGATTACTGAAGAAATGTGCCAAAGTGTAAAAGCAGCCAGGAACCTTATAATAATATCTGTAACACTTACAATAAAAGTACAGTTAGCAAAATCAGGGGTGTGACTTACAAATTTGTGTGCCCCCAGCTGACTCTATGAACCTGCCGATGAATAGAAACATTCGTCTACAAGAGAGTTGGTAGGAATGGGATACTAGCATGATTTACAGTTATGAACAGTGTAAATATGAATTGATGAATTAAGGACATTCTTCATCCACTTGGGGCCCTGCAGCAACATAGTGCTTTCACACTGCTTTCACATGCCCACCTTGTGTGCTAGAAGCAGCCAAGATGCAACAGCATTTTCTTCCAAACAGCACTTGAGAGTCACCCTGCCACATCCAGCCTACTGAGCCTATAGCACAGAAACACACAGAGTGATCCTTGAAAATCCTGCTGACCATAGATATCTGAAAGTGTGGTTGATAAGTGGGCATCTTTTTGGATATTTTGAAACAAGCTCATATGGACAGTAGAGCAGGCTGCTAGCTAGAATATTCCTCACCGAGTTTATTCTAGCTCCCATTAACAGGCCTCCTTGACCGAAAGAATGATCCTGTGAGTCATTTCCCAGATACCTTCGTCAACATCATGATTACAACTCTGAAGTTTCTCAAAGGTTTTGGGATAGTTGCATCCTATCCAACTAAAACAGGCACCAACAGCTAGAGGCAGCCAGGTGAGGGTGTGCAGACATACCGAGCATATTGCAAAAACAAGCCGTGTCCACATTAATTTCCTTTTCCAGCATGATCAATAGCTATGAGGCTTATTGACTTCACAGAGCATCCAGCTCGACAACAAAGTATATCACTGTGTACAGACCAGTCATCACATCTATCCTTATCTTTATCGTCAGACAGCCTCTGCTGAATCCTCCGAGCAATAGAAGTTAAAGGACATCGTTTCATGTAAGAAACTGTAGCTCATTTTTTATTTCAGTTACCAAAACAAGTAGTCATTTTTAACCCTTCTTTTCTCCCAGCATAAAATGTCATACAAAGGACACTTCCCTTCACCCGCACCTGAACTCCTGAAATTTTATCTTTGGGTTGGATATAAGATTTCAGACTCTGTGTTACCTCAGCTAAAGCCTCGCTGAAATTCATCAGCTCTGATCTGAGCAATTCAGCTTCTCTCATCCCTTAGGCTCAAAAATAGCATATTCATGAAAACTGACCCTGTTAGCTAATGAAGCAATCTGAAAAAGCCCGGTTCCAAGCTGGATCTGAGTGTCAGCACCTTTATATATTTTACATGAAACAATTAAGCTGCTAAGTTGCATTTGCAGCTTAGAGTTTGCAGTTGTCTACATGTGGGCAATTTAGCACTCAGAATGCAATTTCCTTTTAAAATAGGTCTTCTGAAGAGCCCTGCTCTACCAACATGTCACAGAGGGAACATCGGTGCCTAATATCTACATATGACTTTTTTCCTCTGTAGTATCTAATTCTATAGTTAGAAGCTCAGCTATCCCAAACTTAACATTCTCTCAGCAAAAATGTCACTTATTTCTCTTTATTTTAGGAATTCTTAGATAAAGCATGATCAGAGCAGCAAAGATGCAGGGTCTTTTCTGCACAGACACAAGTAAATGAGAAATAGGTGCCCATTTGTTCCCCAGAGAGTCTCAGCGTGACAACAACGAGGAGGAGCAGGGTGAAGGACAGCCAGACCTTAGGGAAGCTTAATTTAGAGTTCAGTTTTGCACAATGTTGAGCCACCTGGCCGCAGTCCAGCAAAGCACTTAAGCGCATGTTTAACATGAAGCATGCAAGAAATGCTCTTGAGTGCAGTGGGCATTTGGCAAAACCAGCCTGTTTTGATAGGGGTGTTTTTCTTACGTCCCTTCAGGTGTTTCCTGGCCACGCTTCCAGGGGTGTGACAAATGCTCAGCAGCCTTCGTGAAGGGCACGGGCAAAGAGGACTGCTGAATACAACTTCTCAAACGCGGTTAATAGCTTTGCCAAGCTCAAGGGACTCAGACGCTTTCACACGCCATAAATACTGTTTCTTATATGCACAGTCATGGTAATATTCTCCTTCTCTTATTGCTTCTGAGGATAAGGTCTGAATTCAGTGAATGAACATAAAACAGCATGAAATCCATGGATCCTTTTCCATTTCACTCTGTCAAATGCCTTCTTCCTGCATAAGAGAAATTAAATGGGGAAATTTAATTTTAACAAGGATAATTTTAAAATGACTTCTCCCCTCTCCTTAGCATTCTAGGAGACAGATGCAGATTACAGTGGAATTTATTTGGTTTCAGCAGAGCTGTATCATGACGCAGTAGCTCCTGTCTTCATTTTAGGAGTCACATGTGTAGGTATCTGCTTATAGAGCTAAATTTTTGTGAGGAGCTACTGTGTGCACTTACTCGTTCTCTAAAATGCAAATACCTTTTATTAACAGAGATGAGCAATCATTGTTATCTAATGAGAATAACAAATGACTTCAATGCTTTATTGACATTGGTCATTCTACAGATGGACATTTTTTTTCTTGTGTGTTTCCATATACCCTCCTCACGCAGACATTTCTCCCAGTGCTGAAGAGAGCGTTATAAACTTCTTCTAGGTATTTGCCTGTGAAGATTAAGTTCACCAGTGCAGCTAAGCAATTACGCTTCACAGAATTATTTGTGATTTATTTGGATAAGATTTTCCTTTTGCCTTGTTATATTCCAGAAATTTGTAACATAATCTTAAAAGGTAACCCACGAAAAAAGGTTTATTTGATTAACTCTGCAAAAATGTATATTCTTAGTAGCTATGACACCACATGTGTGCATATGCCTTGAACAAGCTCCTCCGCTCCTGAATTGCTGGGATGCACAGATCAAAATGTCTATGTCCAATTCCAGCTGATTTAGAAAAGGCAGCTCAAGAGAAGGCTATGGGTTTGGAATGTGTAATTCCTCCTGCAGATTTCTGCAAATAATTACTGATTCAAATTACCACAGAGAATGTATTTTCAGTTCCTCACCTCCTGCTTAGAAGAAAGGAAACCTAATCGTATTCAATTATTGGATAGCATTGCTACATGCTACAAAGACTTGACTCTATTTTAGAGGCAGGAATAATTACATTAGCAATATTGTTACCATGGTGTCACCACTGCTTTGGAAATTTATTATATTGTAGTAAATAAAATTCAGGTTCCACAATAGCTTTTGCAGACAAGTTGAATAAAAATTCCACCTCATTATGAATATATGTATAAAACATCTGTAACTCTCATGGCTTGAAGGAAAGTGTTGTGCATTATTAGTATCGCAGCAGCAGAGACAGACAGGAGTGATAAAAGGCTGAGGAAAAAAAGGCAGTGACTTTCCATGGTCTGAATTTCATTGCTCCTTTGGGGATCGAGGCATCATTTGTTCTTTCCTCTGCATCTCCCTTCATGGACGATGTGTCCAGCAGTGTCTCCTATCATCATTCTCGTATCATTTTTCTTTTTCCAGTAAACAAAGACACAATAGAAAGGTTATAAAAATTCAAGAAAAGCAGTGCCCAGACTGCTGTAGCCAAAGCAAGATTGTTACCGATATCTGTCCCTGAACGTCATCTAGGTGATGATATTGAGTTGGGCAAAAAATAGCACGTAGGCTATTGAAAAGTAGAGACAGGCAATGGATTTGGTACAAACTCCTGGTTCTTCAGACTCCGTCTCAGTCAATCTCTTGCAGCCGTTTGGCAGAGGGCTGTTTTCAGTGGGTATCATACTCACTCATACTCACTCATACCTACAGTTGGTCATCGATGACTACTGCGATAGTCCAGGTCTAACTTGTTTCTTTGTGCCTTTTGCCACCAAAACCACTAGGTGTCATAATTACTCCCCCCAAGTCTGTGGTGCAGCCCGGGGCAGCTTTTGGGATAACAAAACCCACTTTTGGATGGTTTGGGGATAACAAGAGCTACCTTTAATGACAGATGTGATGGCAGATTTGCTTTCTTAGCTGTCAACTGTTGCGTGCATAGGTGTTGTACATAAACAGATTTCTAAAGGAATGGAAATTGTTATATTTGTATCAGTTATGGTGATGATAGAAGCGATAGGTTTTGATCCAGGTTCAAAAATAATTAGCAGTCTTGGGTCAAGTGTTTCTTTAGAAAGACTTGATAAGGGAAGAATTTCCCTCATGATTTTCTCCTTTGATGCCTTACAGTGAGTATTAAAAATAGGAGACCTGAGTTTCCAGTTCTGATGTAACTGATAAGCTCTCTCTGTCTTTATGGATGCATTTTCATATATCTTGCTTATAAGCATGTCTTTCTATAACCAGGAAAGATATTAGAGAAAGTTATTTCATACTAAGTTGTTTCTTCTAATATATAAGCAAACTTAAACAAAACCAGACCAAACTCTTTAATTCCCAAATGCCAAAGGTATTTAATTAATGTGGGCCTTGCTTGCATGCTGATAACCACTAATGAATATGAATGAGTCTGAGCAATCCTGGAAAGGGTTTCTGAGAATTTTATTTCCACCTAACCAATGCTCAAGACAGCCCAACACGCAGCGGCAAGCTGAGATACGGCAACAGGCACGTTGAGAAGAGACTGATCTTGATTTCTCCCTTTTGGTCACGTAATAGAGTCTCCCTCATCAGCAGCTTTTGCACGACAACTTGGGAATGCTGGCCCTGCTGGAGGTCCCTTCAGGTGGTGTCACAAGACTGTCCCCATGAGATGAAGCTGAGACAGAGCCAGGCACCAGGGATGCTCTGCCTGAATGACTGAGAATTAGATTAGTAATGACTTATTTTAATGATATAGTTGGAGAGGGTGGGAGAGTTGGCTCTTAGAAGAGGAGGATTTTTCTTTCCGCCTGCTTTGGTCAATGCGTGGGACTATCTGAGATGTTTGCCTTCCTGGTCATAGTGTTTGAGGAAGAGGATTAAGGTAAGCAGAAGAAGTGGGGCCTTCTTTGACATTTGCATATGGATGTGTACTTTAACCTGATCAGTTTTCCTCTTCCTTGTTCCGTTGCTTTTAGCTCTAATGTCAGATAGCCTCAAAAAGGAGAAGAGCAGACCTAGTTTATGCATCCTGGACTAAGCTTCCAAATGTTTTGAACTTCCTTCTTCAGCAGGTTTGGGAAAGCATTTCCTTCCCCTAGGATGAGAATATCTTTGTTCCTTCTGGAAACTATATCATACAAGGCCTGACCCGCAAAGCACAAAGACTTCCTCTATATTCTATACTTTCCATGATCTCTCAGTCAAAGGAAATATCCCAACATCTCCCTACAACTTCAGGGTAATAGGTGCTTTAATTAGTATTGCTTTCATTATTCCAATTTCTTTTGGAGGGACTGGAGTCAATAAGAATTTTATTCGACAAACCTCTACCATTTAGTAGACAATATGTTTTCATCAGGCAATTTTCCATCTTTTCTACCAGAGGACAGATTTTTGACAGAATTCTAAAAGCAGTTCATATACTTGTAGGGAATAAATTTGCTAAAAATATGCTGTGATTATTTCTCAAAGGGCTATCTGCATTGGCGGAGGGGCATGCACAGATATGGAGCTAGCAAGAAAACTGGGTAATTGCTCATGTTTATTTTATCCTCCTGTGACAGATTGAGATCCAGCATTTACCTTGGGCTCTTCTCTAAGCACAGGCCCCCTCTCATGTACCTGTGCACAGAGGCTTGTTTTCTGTCTGCAGTTCCAGGCCATACAGTGCATCTATATCCTGCCTTGGAAAGTGCATAATTACCTGTGTTGAATGGACAGTTGCCAGGCTGACTAGCAAAGCTGGTCCTGAAACTGCTGTTTTTTAAGACTTAAGCTCCCGACTGTGGTTCCCAGCCCTTGGCAAACTTTGGATTAGGTCACATCTTCTTTCTTGCCCTTCCTTTTCAGTTCACCCTCAGTTCAGTTCACTCTCAGCACTTCACAAATTCTTCATGTGAAGTTTCTTTTTTTGAGGTGTCTTCTCACTATAAAGCTTCCTTCATCCTGCCTCACTTTAGATGGCTACAAAACACCTTACTAAACCAGAGCTGCGCAGACTTATCTATAGACCCTTCTATTGCAGCAGTCCTATTTCTCTCCATTGACTATAGAGGACTCCAACCCACATACAGATCCTCTGTTTTTGGACTAAAGAGCACAAGTCCCATCCCACATGTCTGTCAGGAGGCTGGAAACCTACATCAGCACTAGGACTGAACGTACCTGTGCATCTCTGCACTTGGGGCTCTGTGAGAGATGACGCTGCAGAGGAGAATGGTGAAAGGAGGAAAGTGTGTGGATCACCATGACCTCTCAGTAGAGAGAGATTTTAGAGAGAAACCTTGGTGACAATGGCAGAAGGTGGCATAAACCATATCTATCCAACTCTGAGATTGTAATTTCCCTCCTTCTGGAAGGAAGATGCTCCACTAACAAGGCAAATCTGTCTGTATCGATGTTATTGCTTCTTCTATCAGCTTACGTAAGTCTTATCAGCTCAAACTCTGTGTTTCTCTAGGTAGTCAGCAGCAGAAGGAGAGTTTTGCAAACAGACTATGGGCTGCAAAAATGTCGAGGGCTGAAAATGAGCTCTGACCTCGCGAATCTGGAACAGGCTGCTGTGTCCTGAGATTGCTCACCGAAAGAACCACAGCAGGTCTTTTAACCCAACGTGGTTAGATTGGAAAACAAACAGAGATGTTTGTCCACACTGATAGCAGGTGTCTGCCCACTGGAAATGCATCTCCATGCAAAGGGCTTTCCTGGTGAATGTGTTCTGTGCAAGGCTGTATAATGAGATGCATATTGCTTCATTGGCAATCCTCCATCAAGCAGCAGTTTAAATCTTTGCTCTCCATTTGTGTGCTGTATTTGGTCCATAATGTACATATTTTCAGGTGTCATTTTTAATTTAATGCATGAAAGAATGCATTACCCCTGGCAGAGTTAAATAGTTAAACTAGGATCTGTCAGTTCCTCCCGAACTGTTGACAAGTGGAATAATATTGCACTGTGATTAATTTTAAATGAAGACTTGCGGACTAGTTTAAGCAGTGGAATTCATGCAAAGCCTCCTGCTCTGTAGGCATCAGAAAAAATAGGCACCTGGATATTTACCTTGTAACCTTCTAATGAAGAAAAACGTAGCTTAGACCTAGAGTCAGGCTTAGGCCCCTGACCATATCCATTTTTGAAACTGCTTTTTTAATTATCTAGTTTCGTTACTTTTGGAAGATCAAAACAACACCACATTAGGCCGTGGCATTTAAGCATCCCTGAGGGTGACAGGTATGGATCTAGGTGTGAGCTATGGATAATGTCACTGGAAGAAACTTCCAAGGTGTTTGATGCAGCTTCAAGAAGTCCCTGGCTTGCATCTTCCATCGTCTGCATGAGGTCCTGCAAAATCATCTTCTGAGGATCTCTCCCCCTTTGCCTGCCTTGCGCCCGTGATGTAGTGTGTGCTGCACCTCCCATTGCTGATCGTTTTCACTCGGTTGCTGAAAGCAGTGACAAACACTGTCCTGCCTGGTAGAGATTCCTTGCTAGCTTTTACTTTGCTCTTCCTAATAAGAAATAAAAGGTTATTCTACCTGGGGTAGCTGGCAGTTCATTATTGTATATGGAAAAGCATAATGCTTACTGCTGCCAGGAAGAATCCTTAAGCAGGAAATTAACGAGAAATAAAACAATATTCCTTAAGAAGACCCCAGTGCTTCCTAGATCATGCTGAAAAATAGCTGTTGTGAAATGCTTTCATATGGAGCTACACTCTATAAAAATCATATTTTCTTTATTCCAAAGGGCATTTGAAAAGATCTTCTTCCGCCTTCGGGAGCGGAGCAGTAATAATGCCAGTTCTTATATGAGATTTTTCACCCATGGATCATACATCAAATGACTGCTGCTGGCTCCACTGCACAGGAGGAGAAACTGAGGCATGAGGCTGGAAAACAGCCTCTTCCAGACCCCTTGGAGACTCGTGGCTCTGCCAGAAATTTAAACCAGGCCCCATGAAACCTAACCCAGCTCAGCGTTATAGCTGAAACTTCGGATCTTTGAAGATACTTAGATTTAGTGTTTTCATTGATTTTTTTTTTGTTTGTGTTGATCAAATGTTTATTTCCCAAGAGTGAAGTTACTTTGCTTCCCCCACAGCCCCCACAGTGGCAGATAATCCTACCAGGCTGTTGTCTGAGGACTTAACATCTTCTCAGGGCAATTTTTCAGCCTTGTCGTTTGCCATATCCTTGGCACATCTGCTGGGCTGTAGTCACAATTAATGATGATGGTCGTTCCTGAGATGGAGACGAGGAGAAGGTCTTTCAGCCACGTCCTGGAAGAAACCAGCTCCAAACCTCAATGCAAAGCTCATGCCACCAGCCCTGCTCTCTCTCCTAGGGCTGTGGCCTGGAGCAGAAGCCTTCTGCATGGTGGCTCCGCCAGTCTGCAGAGGGGATTTTGAAACAGGGTATGAAGTTTCATGGGAAAAGGAAAATATCTTTCCTCTGAGGTGTCGCAAATAGTTTGCTTCAAGCGGGGAGAGGGAACCCAGCAAGCTCAGCTGCCCCATTACTTCTCTAGCTGTGCAGGATGTGTCTTGTTTTCTTTAAGACATGGGGCATTAACAAGCAGGGATCTCTCTTGCCAGGTTTCATGCACAATGGGGAAAAATAACAACTGGTAAACTTGGCATCTCTGTTATATTTGGAGATCTTCTAATCTTTTGTCTTTGACATTGTTTTAATCAGTGTTATCTTATTTAATTGTGAGCTGGAGGGACCTTTCCTAGACCCGAGGAGGGTCAGAAGACAACTGGCAATGGCCATCTGGCTACATGTCATACTCTTAGACCCAGGACTGGATTCTCAAATCCGTCTTGGAAGGCATTTTGTCTTCAGTCATCCCACAAACCCTGTCTAAGAGCCTGCTGTGGAGGGGTCCAGAAGATCCAGCAAGGACCACTGTGCTCTACAATCTGCCCAACTCTTCAGCAAAGAGATAGAGAAGATGGAGGCTGGGTTCATCCCCGGGACAAGGCAGTAATGATTCTCCATAAACACCAGCATACTGAGATATTTCTGCAGGGAAGTATCTTGCTTTAGTTTGTAGTGTGGCCTTTAGCCCGCTCAGCAGCGCGCCCATAGCTGCTGTCACCAAGACGACATGGGTTACAGCATTACAAGTCTGAGAGCAACTTTCCAACAGCAACCTGCAAATTCTTTGAGGAAAAATGCACCACCAGGTGAGTCTCTTGCTGGGTTCCCCTTCCTATGCAATATTCTTAGTAGGAAACAGGTTTGAAGAGAGGAACTATGCTGAGATTTCCTCATTTGGTTCTGCCCATTTTAGCTGAAGCATATTTTAAAGGCCTTTTTAATAGAAAGTATGACAGGAAGAGTCAGTGCATTGTGAAAGCAGTAACTGATTATGATGGTTAAAACTGTCAGATTAGCTAGGAGCACCAATCATCTAGTCAAGAGAAGAAAAAAATCATGGAAACCATCATGTGTCGTTGGATGGGCTTGGAGTGAGCAAGATTAGAGCTGCAAGCTGGCACAGGAGGCTGTGAGCTACATTACCTCATGCTGAACAGATGAACGTTCTTGCACCCACATCGGGAAAATTTCAGCCTGTAAGTACAGGGAAAAGAAGGATGGAGTCGCATGGAGCAGTGCTTCAGCCTTGCTCCTCAGATGGGTTTCCAGCTTATGCTCCACTTGCAACCTTCCTGTAGGAACGGGATCAGAGACTGGATCCTTCTGGACCAAATATCTGGTGTTTCAAAGCAGATACCAGGTGTTCCTGGTGTGTCTGCCAAACCTCATGCCAGTTAGTTGCCTTGTCAAAATGAGTCAAAGTCAACTCCCCATTTCCACTTTCCTTGTTTTAATGCAGGGATTAACGGCTAGCACAGTCTTAGGGGGATGTTTATATTCCATCACCATTACCACTACATTTAAATGCTGATGCTGTTTGCTGTTGTGCAGAGGAAGATCAGATATGAGCTGCTGATTGTGGATATGTTTAATACCGAGAGGAGGGAGGGGAAATTTTCCCCTTCAGTGAGTCAAGGACTGTTAAGGATGTGACATCTGCACTAACAAAGCCGTGCCTGCATCTCCAAGGAAGTGGAACAATGCTCATGGTTATTAAAGCAGTGTCAAGGTTCCCTTTATAACCTCCAAAGAGGTTATAAAAAATACATTTCAATAAGAAAGATTAAATCTATCCAGGCAGTCTTGAGGACTCCAGAAATAAAATTATCTATAAAATCTCATGCTTTCTATGAAAGAGAGGTTCTCTGAAGAATGCAAACCCAAATGAACCCCTGACAAAGGGTGTCTCAGGATAATGTTTGCAGCTATGGGAGAGAGAAACAGATACTGTGGAGAGTTAATATTGGTATAACCAGCTTATAAGGTTATTATATATATATATTTCTTCAAATTATATCTTTTACAAACATTCATTATTACACTGTTTCTTTTATATGTGTAAAGGAAATGTCTATATTCTCACTTTACCTTAATGTGGGTTAGGAGCAGGGGGGTTGGACTAGATGATCTCTAGAGGTCCTTTCCAGCCTTAACCATTCTGTGATTCTGTGACGTGTCTCCTGATGACCAGGGCTGTCTAGACAAGCTCTTTTGGTGGGTCAGGACCATGTCTGGGTTTGGAATGTCCCCAGGGTGTCTGTCCCCACAGAGTACTGTGTTGATCTGTATTTTTACAAAAAAAAATAGGTGTTAAGCTGTAGTGCAGTAGGACTTGTAAGATACTGTCAGTCCTAGACAAATTTCTGAAGATATTGTTGAAGGTAGGTGCATCAAGATGAAGCTGTGACCCCAGATTCCTTCTTACCTGAGACTTAGTGTCTCAAGAAAGGGCCCGGGCACATGTCTCTCAGCCATTTCAAGAGACCACATCCTGCAGCACCCAGTCCTATTCTGCATGTCACTAACATCTCTGGCACCTCCTGCTGAATCCCCTTGAAGAAATGGGGGAGCGAGTGGCAATGCCAAGAGCATCCCTTGGCTTCCCCATGGTCCGTGTGGCATTTCAGCCGTTGCACCTTGCAATAGGCCTGTGGGGAAGGATGCTTCAAGCTCAGTGTTTGCGCAGAAGGGAGGCAGGAGAGCACATTTACGTGCTCTTCAGGGCTGCTTTGTTCTGCTTTTGTGCTGCACTTCACTCGTAACGGGAGCTGCTGAGCGTCCCCATGAAACAAATAAGAGATTCAGCCCCTGGATACCATGCATTTGATGTACAAGACTGATTTATAGGATTGGAAGTTAATTAGATTCCAGCGATAGGGTGTAAGTTCTGTGTCAGTCTTAATAATTGGGTGATTAATGTCAGTTAAAAATAAAGCTACCATGATAAAATACAGAGGAGCTGAGGACTGCTGTTTCTCATTAGCTATCAGGGACAGAGTACCTGCTTTTGCATAAGGGAATGATTAATCACATAACAGAAAACAAGTGCTACTGTGGAGATGCTCCAGGGGAGAAGGTGAGAGCCCAGGGTGCACGTGCGGAGTGGTTGCAGCCTTCACACAGACTACAAGAATTAGGCTTAAAATCGTTGGGATCATCAGCTACTCCCATGTGGAAGGCTGGTGCCATCAATGTTTACTCACAGAGGTCATCCCACCAGCCCAAACTGGGTATTTCTTGCAATTACGGGGTTGCAAGGCTATGTGTAAGGGACACTGTAGGTACCAGACAGGGAGCAGCACAGAATACCCTGTTTGAGCACATAGCGGCTTCATCCATCTGCTTCCCACCCTTCCTCCATCCTAAAGGAGAGCGTGGCCAGCAGGGGAATCTCCACTTATCCTCTGATGATGTATTGCTTGATGGGACGTAGCCAGGGCATGTTTGTAGCCACTCTGTACGCTGTATCCATGAGTATATTCAGCACATAACTAAGCTCAGACCTACAAGTATCTCCATTTCTATTTGACAGGTAAAGAGCCCTGCCCCAAATGTAAAGACACAGGTGACGCTGTGCCATTGCATAAATATGAGATAAATATCAGAAAGAAGCCAGAGCAGCTTCAGAGACATGCCAGAAGCTGGTGAAACTAGAGAAATATGAACCTGTTGTTTGCAAAGCCTGGTGAGTAGGAGTCTGATCCTCCGACTCCGTTATTGGTTAATGGAATTTGAATGCTTGACTCCCACACACAGCTTTGAAAATTTACTCCATCTGCTCCATTTCTTATTATCCTGCCTCCTTTCCTCCTGCAGCAGAGAAGATGGTGCCCTCACTTTTGCTAAGATTGGCTTTGAGAAATGTAACAGTTTGAGTAAAAATGTTAAATCTATCAAAGCAAGTTTTAAAACAGACAGGAATTTGGTTTTGTCTCTAGAGGCACTATTTTTACATTTAAAAATAGATTAATATGGCCAATAAAGGAATCAGTTCACAGACACAGGACACATTTTATCAAATAACTGAAAAAATGGACATAGAGCACCTATTAGGTCAGAGAGTTACATTTTATTGATTTCATACAGTTCATTTTATTTTTCTGCACATCCCTTTTGTTACGTCTTGTTACATACATATGCATAGGTTATTGTAATTCCATCAAATCTTGCTGACTAGTGTCAACTGAATTCAGAGTGACTTATTGGTGCCAGTGATTTAAAACAAAGCTTGTGGATGAAACAACAGCTGA
>JAWLRI010000001.1:1989259-2014611 GCA_034781795.1 Crypturellus tataupa | reverse complement strand
CTAGTGTCAACTGAATTCAGAGTGACTTATTGGTGCCAGTGATTTAAAACAAAGCTTGTGGATGAAACAACAGCTGAATACTGTATTTTTTTTCTAAAATTATATTCCCCCTTTTGTTCTTCCAATGCCTTTTATTGCTCTTCTGAAAAAAATATATTTTTATCTCTTTATTTTTTCCATTCTGATTTTGTTTGTTTGTTTTTGTTTGTTTGTTTTTGCTGCTGAATCTTACTTAACTAAATGTAATAAAATGAAGGAACCAAAGGGAAGAATTTGGACAGAAGACTGTGTTTCATGGTTTTCTTGCTTACGTTTCCTATTCTTTCAACAAAGCATGTTGTGCAAACACGTTCAAGGTCATATTAAAGCCCAACAGATCTGCATGTGCTTTTTATTCTGGAAAAGTCTCAGTGGAAGGAATATGCTGTAGCTTACTTTAAGCATATTTATAAGATGTGTAACAAACACAGTTGCATAATACTGGAGATTATTATGAACGCGAGTGCTTTACTGAACGGGCAGTGTCCTGTGTGGAGGTACAGCCTTTCCACTCAAACGCTGTGTAGGATTGCTCAGGAGGGAAAGAGAAAACTGCTTCATCTAGAGCTTCCCTTGCTGCACTAGGACATGGAATTTGTGTTGTTGCTTAGTGTGCGACTCAGGTCTACAAGGGCAATATGAGAACTAGAGTTTGATTCATTTCTAAAGCCCATGTTTGGATCTTCCTTGTTAACTTGCATCCAGGTAACTTCTCACCTTGCACACAGAACAAAAATGAATAACAACGGTTGTCTCTATTATTAGTAGTAGGAGTAAAAGTGCTGGTTGCTACCACAGGCAATGTCCCATTCCTAATGGAAGGGAGTACTTGGGACGTTCAGACAGAGTCTTGGGACAGACTTCTTGAGATTGTACAGGTTGGATCTGTAGCCCTTAATCTTCCTCGTGGCCCTTTGCTAGACCTGCTCTAGTATTTTCATAATTCACTTGGACTGAGAAGCCCAGAACTGGACCCGGCACTCGAGAGGTGGCCTCACTAGTGCTGGGTAGAGGGCAAGGATCCCTCGACCTGCTGGTTATGCTCTGTCTAATACAGCCCCAGGTACCATCAGTCTGCTTATTACATGGTTCTAAAAGCTGTTAAGCCTGGGAGCTTTAAAGTAAATTAGTGAAATGCAACAACAACAGCATGATTCCCTACTTTCAGTTTTTACCCTTTCACAGATTCTAATAGAGCCGAGCTGAAAATTCTAGCCAAGCTATAGATTTCCACAGGGTACCCTATAAAAACTGCAAAAAGGATTTCCTCTCATTTCAAATCAATAGGGGAAACCCAGGTGCTCTTTTGCTAGGGAAATGCATGACAATCTTGTGCTAAGTTAAAGCCCTGAACAAAACCTTGTATTAATTAGCAAAGCAATAAAGACATTCTGGCTCATTATTTTTTAAAAAGCACAATGCACTTACACTTGCTCAGCTTTCATCCAGCCATCAGTAGTAACAAGGCTACAAATTGCTCTCTAAATGTGTTCCTTGAATGAAAATAAATGCATCATATTTTTGTTTAACAAACAAATGCAAGGTATAAAAGGCTTCTACTTATGCCATTTGCTGTAAACAAAGCATTAAATATGTTATATGAATGAAAACTTGCCTAAGAACACTTGAAACACAATGCAAGATGGGAAGACTAAATTAATTTAATTTAATCTGATATTTTAAAGGAAATTGTTTTTATCTAAGTCACAAAGAGCTATTTGCAATGACTGTGAAGAAAATTGTTTTCATTTTGCTTACATCCAGAACTGTAAAAGGTCACACACTTCTAAGGCCTCCTCAAATTGCAAAATATATTTGAAAAGATTTGCATGACTCAAATTGGACTATTTAGCTGTATTTTTATAGAAACAGCCAATGTTCTGTCATTGGTACAAAGACAGAAAGATAAAATCCAAAAGGTTCAAGCTCAATTACCTGTTTCTGTGTGTGTGTCCCTTATACAGCTAAACGTATCAATGACTTCTCTGATTTTTTTCTTTTCGGATTGAATTCAGAAATAGAAGAAACATTTTACATCAGCCCTAAACAAAAGTTATCTTTTTCACATCAAAAAGGAAAGAAATCACTGAATTATTTTTAATATCAAATCAAGCTTTCCGATTTTCACAAACAAAGCATATCTTTATTTTGGGAACACAATTTTAGCTACGTTTATAGATGTAAGCTCTTTTGGAAATGTTGAAATTACTAAAATAAAATAGTTTGACTCACTTGTTTTATTGTCTTCCCATTCATTTCACCTGGAAATTATTTGCCAAATGTGTCTATAGTCTGTGGGTAGCTCCAGCCAGCTCAGATCTCTGTTTTGTGATTTCTCTTGTTCATGGAGCAGCCTTTCTCAGTTATTTCACTGGAATTAGTCTATATACATTCAACCTTCACTCTGGTTTGAAGAGTGTGGGCTACAGAGCAGGAGTATGAGAATTTCCTTTTCTCAAAACTGTGGATAAACACATCCAGGAATAGCTGTTCAGTCTCAGGAGGAACACACAAACTCTGCAGACTTGGAGGGCCAATCTTACCGAGATGACAGGGTATCCCTTCACCTGTGCTTCTGCAGCGAGACTGAGCAAATGCTGTAAAAAGTCATTTGAAGAGCTGAGTGGAGGAGTAAGGGTGTCTGGAGGGGCAGCCTGGCTCAGGCTCTGGGGAAGAAGCAGTATCTGTTGTCAGAGGTAATGTTTCCGCGATGTCTTTCTGCCTTGGAAATAGCTTTGCTTTGGCATAATGTTGCATTTTTACGTTGGCAAATGAAATCTGTATCCTGAGGTAAGAATTGAAACAAATTGTGGAATTAGGTTTTCCTCCCCTCTCCCCGCACCCAGGCTAGGCAGAGATATGTGACAGACGTTTAATGACTGACATAACATAATCTGCTTGATTTCCTACCCCTTGGTGCTGGGCTTGGCTCTCCTTCCTGAGGGATCTAGTATGGAACAGGCAGGTAAAAACTTTCCCCTTGCCCGAGGAAGTGGAGCTGAACTTGTGAGGGAGGTTTCTGTTTGTTTTAACAGGGGATGAGGAGCTGGTGGCTCTAGATGAGCTGATCTCCTCTGGTGTCCTGTCTCTGTAGCTGCTGCAGCATGAAGCTAAGTGGAGTTCATAAAGGGGAAGGCCAAACATAGATATATGTGATTCTGGTGCAGCATCTGCTTGGATCTGCATTAAGGAGAATGTTCAGTGAACTGGGCTCTTGTCCATTACTCTGGGTTCATGTCAGGTTCATGACCTGAGGGTGATGGGACCCTCCAGGTTGCACTGGAGGTGAGGGTGGTAGTGGAGACATCTGAGTTGCGAGAGCACTTTGCACTTCCATGCAGAAGGTCTAGTTGGACTCTTCCTTGTACCTGGGTCCCAGGAGAGACCATGTGGAAGAGCTTCTTTCTGGGCTCTCGAGGAAGTGCAGTGACAAATACTCCCTTTCTCTTTTAAAAATCCCTTGTATTAATCAAGCAAATGGAATGTTATCTGCGGGTGATGCAGATCAAGATTAAAAATCTTTTTTTTGTTTGTTTGAATTTGAGCTTTTCTCGCTATGTGATTTGTTAATGATTACAGTGAAGGCAGTGCTTTGCTTTGCTCCCACCTGTGCCACTTCATGTTCTGTTGAAAATGCTGGGAAAACAAGAGCTGTCAAGGTGTGATAATGATGCAAAATTCACAGTCTGAATATTGCATTTTAGCATGGCCTCTGCATATCTGAGCACTGAAGTGTTTTATCACAGAGAATGTAGAATAGCACTGACAACATTTCCCTTAGCTTAGACATGTACATCCCTGAGCGACAACAGTTTCCAGAATCTAACAGGCCTTGGCTTAGTCAAGGGAAGGCACTTCAAACAGAATGTACATCTCTAAGCTACCAGCTGTTTGAGTATAGAAGAGTCAAAATAAATTTTATCAGTAATCTAAATCCTGCTTAATTTCAGTATAAAAATGTACTGAACTCAGCAAATTCTGAACTAGACCCCCAGCATAGCAGAATAAAATATTCTTTTCCATTTATTTGCCTTGAGAGGAAAGAACCATGGCTTTCCAGATGCCTGGGTAAAGGAAGTAGCATGTCTCAATTGCTGGTGTAAGTTCATTGTACTTCACAAAACAAGCTCTTGCACCCTAAATGCAGAAAACTTGGTGTATTAATATTGTGTCTGAATTTGGAAAATCAGGGAAACAAACTCATCAGACCAGCATTCCAAAGCATCAGTGCTGGCAGAATATTTGGAGCTGCTGATGGTTTTCAAGCAATATGTCATCAGCGTGCTCCACTCTGTGGCCTGTCCCTCTGAAGTGTGTTTTACAATTCTTGCTTTTAGAGGTTGAATTGCGTTGCCATCTCCTCCCTGATACTGTTGTAGAAACTCAATGGATCTGTTCGTCTGTGAGATCCTACAGTAACATACACACAGGTGTGGAGGATGTAGGGCTAATTCTCATAGCAACAGTTCTCATACTTTGCAAAACTGGGTTTTAATCCATGAGTGTCTAACTGGCTAGGTGAACTAGCAACCACCTGGCTCTGATCCTCCTCCACCTTTCAAGGGGCACCATGTCTCTGTAGTACCTTGGAGATGGGAGGGATATTTAATTTAAGACGCTCTCTGGTGTGATAAAGATGAGAAATTCCCTGCTGCTGTCTGTATCTGAAATGGTCCCTTGCAGTTGCCTCTGCAAGACGTGCCCATTTGCACAAGGCAGTATGCTGTGGAGTCTCCAGGTAGCTCCAAGTGGATGATCATGGCAAAGCAGAGCAAGTCCTGGAAGTGGCTCAGCTGTCTTAGCACAAGGTCATGCAAATTTTATTACCTTTGGCTGCAGCGGGCACGAGACCCTGAACTTCCCTGGTGAGTTTGGGGGTGTCAGCACTTGACTGAGAAGTGAGACACTTACCCTCAGAGCATCTCTCATCTGCAACCTCCTTCACCTTCTGGGTTCCTGTAAATGCTGAAACCAGTAGGCAGCAATTCCTCCACAGTTTGAGACTTATTTTTTTCTGTTTCTGCTCTGAAATGGAACTGAATTTCCTTGGGAGTGCTCCCAATAACAAATGAGAAGTGGTGAAGAATGGCTCTGTATGCAGTCCCAAGTCTTTGCTTGTAGTCACCTGTCAGACCTGAAGGGGCTGTGGGCTCATGTTTGGGATTTGAAGGCTTGTGGCCTCCTTGCTCCCAAGCTTCTTGCCTGTTGCATGAACTGGCACCCTGCTCTGATACATGTCAAATGTGGAGCAATGTCAATGGCCATACATTGTACAACGCCTTGAGCTTCCTATGGTGTGGGTTTGTCTCCCTGTGGACCTAGTTTTTAATTGTTGTGGTCTAGAAAAGTGCTTAAATATATTTAATTCTTTATCCCAGGACATGAACGTTACTGTGAGTATGTGCTCTACAGTCACCCCCTGTTCTTTAGGTATAGAGCATCCCAACCAGAACCGTTATCCGTGTACCTCGTTGGTCAGAGATACCAGATCCAGATGTCTAGAAATCCCAGGCTAACACTGCGAATTCTCAATATCGTCCTGGCTAATGTTCCTGGGAGAGGGAAAGAAGGCCTATGTGGGTGGAAACCGGGACATCCAATTGTCCTATGTGGGTCTGGAGCCCTAGCTTCTGACTCCCAGCAACATTGCAGGGAGGATTTGATTATATAGACTGATTTAATTTTGGAAGATACTTGCGATTATATAGGCACCCATAAAATGTAATGGCTGGACTTAGGATTCATAAAAACAATATTCATTATGAAGCTGCTTTACTGTGAAATCACTGTTGGCTCTTTAATACAGTTAAAACATAAAATACAGTAACTGCTTTGCAAACTAATTGCCGAGAAAGCAGAGGCAATCTATCTTAGCATTTGTTTATATTCAGTGAGGTTTTATAATCTAATTTGCAGATTACTAGCCATGATATTTAGGGCAATTAATGGACTGAGCTGAATTGTGAGAGTTTCGCAGAACATATTTCTGAACCAAGGAAGGGTATTTGGATACCCTGCATTCACTTCTGCATATTAATGTTCATATACACTTCATAACTGTGGATATTTCCTAGTAAGAACTGTTCTGTCTTTATTAGTACTCCAGTAAATTAGTTCCTTGTAACAGTAATTTGTAAATGAATAAAACTAGCTCTCTAGTTACTTTTAAAATAGACTTCTGTTTTAACACTCCACTTTGACTATATAATGAAATAGCAACCGAATGTTAAGTTCTGCATGTAGTGATAACTTGCTTTGGCAAGTGTTAATATAAGGATTGCTGAAAACATTCCAAAAGCATTAAAATTTTTCATTTTACTGTTATGAGTGTAACTTTCAACATATCTATATATAACATCCCCTTCTTTCCTGGCCTGCCCCCACTCCCACAAAGTGTTCGCACTCTCTCCAGCTCACTATGGATTTTCAAATCCGCAGTGAGCAATGCATCTTACTTAAGTCATGCTACAACAGCCACTGCTGAAATAACCATGGTTGTCTGAGAGGTTCTAATAATTTGCTGGAAACTACTGTGCTCTCAGCTGAATCAGATGAACAGATTGTGCAAGAATTCATTTTTGTTATTACTTTTTTTTGAACCTCAGACTTCACTCTGAAGCAGGTGAGAGCTCATGAACCCTTTGGATAATTCTGCTGTGGGAGCTATAACAAATCATTGATGTGATAATAACATCCCCGGTCTATTAAGGTGGATGTACAATATCTAGCACCATCAGATCATCTAAACATCTGTGTGATAATCAAGGTGCAACTGTGCTACAAATAAACATCAGCTCCTTCTCCTTGAGGAAAATATTAATGCTGACTTTCTCCAGTGAGCTTGTGCTATTCTTATTCCCAGGCCTAGGCAGATGAGCTACCCCTTTGGGCATCTGTCTGTGCCAGAGCTGTCAGTCTGGCTGTCTTCCCTCTCTAGGGCCACCTTTTTTTAGGAATCAGTTTTGTGTTTCTGGCCCTACCTCCAGCCACAGCAGCAGGATGGTGTAACCTGAAGGGAGAGCGAGTGTCTTCTGGAAGCTGAGCTCAGTGCAGGGAGCACCCTGGCCTGGAATCCTTGGGAGTTTGACTTGTGGACACCCTCCACTGCCAACACCAGCTCCCTGGGTTTGGGCTCTGCCTCCCTTCTCGGGTGAGAAAACTCAGTGTATACGACTGGTCCATGGGAGCAGCTCTTGAGGCTGATGGTGGTGAAATCTATTGCTCATGGTGAAATCTATTGCCAATGTTAAAATAGTCCCTTAGGCTTCTGAGGCAGCCAATGGATAGAGACAGCATCTCCCGAGTATACTCATTACCCTTGAAGACAGACGGGATCACTAACCCACCCTCTGAAGTTGCCTGTATTAGTCCATCGACTGTTGAAGGCATCTTAGATACAGTGCTCCTCAACTGTTCATATTAGTTTAGATGACTCCCTGGTCTAAGGACAGAAACCCAGAACTGGCTGTTTGCTCTAACACTTGCATTCAGATAGCTGTTATTTGCTTTAACTTCTGACTCACTTTCTGCCCCAAGACATTATAGAGCAGTAGCCACTTCATGTAGGTTTTTGTTTGGCTGGATAGTTAGGTCCATGCTGTGGACGGGCTCTTCTGAGGCAGCAGGGAGGAAGCTCTGCAAGGAAAGGCAGCACAAACCTACCTGAGAAGACTGCATGGCAACACTGGAGAATATTTTTTTTTCAGGAGACAAAATTAACCATAGCAGTGATACAGCATCTGAGAGCCTGTGAGCTTGTATCTATTAAGTTTAGCTAGGATCATCACATGTGAATGTGCTGAGCTCCTTATCTTTTAAGTGTCAAATTAATATTAAACAATCAAAATATGAAATCCATGACTCTTAAATTGGTTCAGATAGTTACTGAATGCTAATTACTATGCTATTAAGTAATACTTCAAGTTATCACATGCTTATTTTTTTTTTATTTTTAACACCCAGGTTTGCTTTTCTTTTTCTCCCCTCTCTTGGGCTTGCTAGGTTTTGGCTGTGATAACTGGTCAGGTCTATTCTTGGATATTGGAGCTCATACAGAAAACACGGATAGATCTGAGACCTGCGAGTGTCAAGCAGCTATTGAGTTTCTCTGCAACTGGAAGACAAGAGAGCTGCCCCTTGCAGAAGGGAGATGGTCAAAGACCCAGGTCAAAGAAGCCATGAAACTCCACTAAGTGGGTCAGCAATAACTCCTGTACCTGCATACTGACCAAAGCTCATCCTGGAACTGAGGGGCAGCCGTGTCTTGCCCTGGCCTCCATGGAAGAGGTGTGCTGGGTGCTGTGTTTGAAAGGGGGTTTGCTCTCCAATGACTGTCCCTGTTGTGGAAGATGTGCCTCCAGAGGGTCCAACAAGTGTCTCTAGCTATGGTGGCATTACAAGAAAGTGCTGTGACAGCTAGTGCTTGTTCTCGTAATAAGAGATTTCTAGGACTCTTGATGTCTCAGAGTGGTGTTTATCGCAGCTAACCAGTCCTCAAATATAAACAGTCTTTGGGAGCTGGGTTGTTCTGTCATGAGCCTCTTGTGGCTTGCATATAGAGCTCTAAAAATAATGATACAAATAGGTTCAATCAAGAGAGCACTCAGATGGAGGTAGAACTTCTGGTTTATACCACTTATGAACAGCACTATATTTCTCTGAAGAAGTAAGGCTAGAAGAATGTGCCAATAATCAGCACTGGAAAATGGAAGCTAGAGCTAAGTTTCACCTTAATCCTTTCAGCCTGTCTCATAATCTAGGTCTTGGTTAAACCTATTTTCAGTAATATTTGCTACTGCCTGCAAGCTTCAGAAGCAGATATTTCTTCTTGTATAATAGTGCCTTGGTAGTTTTAAACATAATCCATCATAGTCATCCAGAGCTGAGGATTTTCAAAAGAAACAGTCCAAGATCCCTGTGGGATCCAAATGTGGGACTTGACAAGTGTGTGTGGAGGGGCGAGGGGGGACAGAGAGGAAAGCGTTTGTTTGGGTTTACTTTTTTCTACTTCAGGTTGATGGAAGGAAATGTAAGGAGAAGAGCTAATGTAATAAATTCCTTCCTATAATCTTTATTAAACCTGAATGAGTAATTTACAATAAATAATTCATTTGTTGGAGTCAGCCTTCCCTCTTTCCTGGGGATATGCTGCAAATCAAGTGTAGGCCATTGCATTTGTCTGTTTGAATTACACGACTATTCTTTCCATGTATTTCTCCATAGCTTGGTTAGGCATCTTGGACATTCCAGCTGTGCGGCTTCATCGTGACTTGTTGTGTGATTTGCTTACTTCTTTGGGCTGAGAACAGAAGCAGCACTTCTGCCATGGGAGTTCATAAAGCAAACTTGCTTTCTGTATCTAATGCCTACTTGAAGCTAATCACTGGAATTCCCACAAAGGCAAAGATGCACAAGAAATGTGCGAATGACTCAAGGAAATTCATTAAATTCGCATAGCAATTAATGCCTTTGTATCATCTATAATTGCCATAGCTCTGGCAGCTCATTCTCCTTTAAATTCAAGGTAAAAAAACCTACATACCCAGCACCAACCCAAATGTAACTTCAGAAAGCTTTTAGAAATTCTCACTGTTTTATCTATTGGTTGCTTGGATGGTGCAAATTAGTAAGTTAGTGTGGATTGGTCACCTTAATTCTTAGGGTAGTAATGCCAACGTTAATTTACTATTTTTCTGATAGAATAATAGTATAAGTCTTACTAAATTACTAAAAATAACAGCTTTGTACTTGATTTATACTTAACTTCTCTTTTCTGAATGATTTTTTTTCCTTTTTTTTACATGCCTCTTTAAATAAATGGCCTTCTGGTAACTGATATTGCTGAACCTTTCATTCAAGCACATATCTAAGGAAAGACAAGTCATATCTGGATTTTGATCTCTCAAATGTCGCAAGTGACTGGAGAAAGTACTTTGATTTTTAGTGATTGCAATATCAATGGCAGTAATATATGGGAAGTCTTAAAAAAAAACAAACTTGATGGTAGCCTAATGACTTAAAAGAGTTTGCTTGACAAAGAGGAGGAAAATCATTTATGAGACACAAGAATTACTGAAAGTCTCATCTCTGCAGTCATTTCTGTGTAGTGCTTCAGATTGGATTAGTCTAAGAAAAAATATTATAGTCTTGGATTATTTGTCAGGATCCTGCTAAAAAAAAGCATAATTCTTACATAATTCTTAATTTGATTCTCAGAGACATTTTCAAAACTTGCCTTCATCTTGTGTTCTACCTATTTTCCTCTTTCAAGGGAGATTTAAGCAGACTGCTTCTCTATCTAGGAGAAGTCATCAATCTGGTCATCTACTAGATGAAGATGAATCTTTTCAGAGGGAAGGGAGCAGATCGTATTGTAGCTTGTAGCCTCAGATGAGTGTGGACAGCCAAGATGGGAACCATCATTAGGGAGTATGGAGGAATTTTGCTTCAACACTCTGGTCTGGTTTACATGAATCATTGAAGCTCAGATCTGTGATACCTGGGTACCTTAATGCATTTATGAAGCTGATCTCCACATCAGCATCACTGAGACAACTGAACCTCCCTCCTTCCCTGATGTTGTTGTCAAAGTCTGAGGTGTGGAGGTGACAACAACATCTGGTGCAAATGTCCTTTTAGGATCTGAAAACCCACACATGTGTCAGCAAGGGATTCTTCTTGGGTGCTGACGCCTATAGCCCAAAACCAAGGAGGGGGGACCCAGAAAACTCCTCTTTTCCCTGGAGGAGCATCCTTCATGTGCATGAGTGGCCTCCTCCTCCTGCACCTCTTCATGGACTACCTGTCTGAGGGAAGCAAGCCCTGCGGTTACCCTGCATCACCCAGCGCAGTGTCTCAACTTGCGGGGGTTTTCACTGACTTTTGGCTCTGCTTGAGGTTTCCACCGGCATTCTTGTGTTGGACATCATTGTGTTTACACGAAGAGCCCAGGCTTCTCTATACAGCAAGTGCTATATGCACTTTATGAGAAGTACAGGTGTCCTGCATGACCTCAGGAAATGTTTGCAATTTCCCACAGCTCTGTGTCCTGTTTGTTGGAATGTGGTGATGGGCGAGCAGGGAGAGATTGGCCCCATGGGTGCTGCAGCGCGACGCATGTCCTGACAGGCCTGCCCTGGTGTGCAGGGCATGGACTGCTGCCTGCCTTCGTGGAGACCGCCCTGCAACCACCTCTTATAATCCAGTTTCCAGTTTCAATGATGCTTGCAGGAATGACATGCATCCAACTGTTTCTCCCTGGTTAGATTTGACTGGAACTTCTAATTGGGTTCCAAAACTGCGAAGGGGAGGACAACGCGCAAGCAGGATCTGGAAGATGAACAAACACTGTCATCGTGCTAAGCCTTCTGGAAACGAAGCCAAAATTGTGGTGGTTCAGAGAGGAGATGAAAGAATTAAAACTCTAAAATCCATGAGGCTTCTGAGCTCTACAAAAATGGGTGTTTATGTCATGGGAGGTCTGGATGGATTAGAGCCGCTAGCCCCAGGTCCTACAGCACATCTAGGTGAGAGCTGTGGCCTCTGCACGGGTATGCGGGCCCTCATAGGAGGATGCTGTGCTCATCCTGCGAAGCCTGTAAGAAAGTGGCTCTGCCGTTCGCATGCAGTGCTTAAACAAGCAGCTTGTGTTCAGGGCTAATTTGTCTTCGGGTCTTAACTGCCCCCATTTTCGCAATTAGCCGCCTCCGACCTCCCGTGCGGCCGGAGCTCCGCGGGGGATTGCAGCGCGCGGAGGGAAGGAGGGGGGCTGCGGCGCAGCCGGCGTGAGCAGCCACGCTCTGTAATTACACGTTCCCAGGAAGTGTGCTAGCTCCACGGGGAACTGGATCCATTTGGAGAAGAGAAGGAGGACAAGCGGACTCTTTTTTTTTCCTGGTTTTAGGGGGCTAAGGTGATAAGGGTCAGCGTATAACCCAGCTCTTGCTTGAACGTGGTAAAGGGAACTGCAGTTCTCCGGTGCTGCCTCTGTACTGCATAGCTCATGTCTGTATTATGCAGACGTCTGCTTTCCATAAATAAAAAAGGGGGAAAAAATAAAAAAGGAGAAGGCGGTTTTGCAAAAAGAGATTTGGCCATTTGGGAAGTGGTACATTGCAATGCTCGATGTTGTAGCATCACCAGGGCAGAGATGTCAAGTCAGGAACATCGCTGTTCTGCTTAGCCTGGGTGTTTATGGAGGTGGAGGAAGGAAAGCGGCAATTAAAAGCAGTTATATGGAGCTGGCGCGGGGGGAGGATGGCCTGGACCTAACCTGTCACGTAGGTGTTTGATGCACGTCCCCCGTTCCCGCTGCTCGTTGTAGCAGCGAGCATCTGAGCTTTAAATACCCTGCGGCTTCTGATATCTCATTTCTCCAGCAGCCTCCCCGTTTCGTTCCCCTCCCCTCCCTAGTGTAAAATTTGGCCTAGCTTAAGCTCCTTTCCCAGGCTGGGAAGGTTATTTCCTTCCCTCCTCTCCTCCCCACCCCCTCGCCCATCCTCTCCTCCTCCCGCGGCCGCGTGCAGCCCGCGCGGGGGCTGCTCTCCCCGCCGGTACCCGCAGCTCCGGCGGATGCTCGGCCGCGCCGGCGGGCCGAGGGCTGAGCGAGCCGCGGGCAGGATCCGCACGCGGGGAGGAGGAGACGGCCATGGCTGTGCAGCGCGCGCCCGAGGCTGCCCTCAGCCTGCTCATGGTGAGTGATGCCGGAACCCGCGGCGCGGAGGGAGCAGCTGGGGGCACGGCATCCTCGGCGGGTTCGGGGTGAGCTACGGACGCGGGTCCCAAGGAACTTTGCAAAGGGCTCGCCGGGCACACGCGTTCCTCCCGCGATGGCTTTTAATGCACCGGGACCACTGCTCGTTGCTCAGCAGTTATGGCAGGGTTTTGAAGTCACCTTCATGACAGAGCTGATGTTCTCTGGATTTTAACCTGAGCTGTAGCTTTTTTTCCCCTGCTACTTTATATTAATTATATCAGCATCCCGAATCCCTGCATCCTCCTGCTTTCTCCTCGTCTTGCCCTTGCTGGCTGCAGGACAACTTGGTGTTGAGAAGGGCAGCTTGCTTTCTCTGCAGGTGGACAGGGTGTTGCTAGCCATGACCGGGAGCTTCAGCGTCGCTGTAATTTGGGGAACAGGCTGTGAGGGCAGTGCACAGCCCTTGGACTAGCAAAACAGTGTGTTGGACTTGGTGCTGTCTGCAGATGGTAGAGAAAGAACTAGCATTTATCCACGGTATTCACTACAACATGTTGAGCTACTGACCTACTTCTCAAAGTTCTGCATATTTATAATATTTCAAAGAAGATTATTTAGTGGAACACATGGGGGCTGAGTCCAGAGACAGGCCACTGCCTTGCTGCAATTAAAATAAACCCTTTGGGGTATTAGAGTTGTTTAGTTTTACTAATTTCCTCCCCTCCACCGTTTTCTGTGCAGCAGCAGCAGGGACGGTTTCTGCATAATATTTCTGCTGGATATTTTTCTGCCTAAATGTCACTGTAATGTTTCCACTGCAGAGTTGCCATAAGCAAAGAGCAAGAGTGCGTGTGTATGTGTATGCGTAATTATTACTATTGATCTCTTTCCTGATTGCAGTAGGAAACGGTCCCCGGCACTCACGGTCGGGATGAGTTTATCATGGGAATGCTGTGGCGTAATAGACCTGTAATGCTGTGTGTTGTTAACAGAGGTCAAATGGAGAAAAGCAAATTTTACGTTCATTACTTGAAACACTAAACATGCCATTAAACCTCCGCATGGTTTGTTTTATATTTACCAATGACTGACTTGCTGTATAAGCTCGTTTTTACTACCCCTTTACCTCCAGCCTTCCTGGCTGCTCCAATAGCCTCTTTCTTTTTCTGTTTCAAAGTCAAACTGACAGGTCCCTGTTACCCCGAGGGGATCATCTGGGCTGTATGTGCTTTTAGTTTCAGTGCCCTCTTAATTCCCAAGTTATACTCCCCCACCTCCGCACTGGAACTAACGCATCAGCCTGGTTCCGTGTCAAGCTGTCTGCAAAATTTCTCCCTTCCCAAGAGGCTTTCTGTAGCTGTGTCATGAGCAGCACATTGGGCTACACGGGGGGTTTTGAGGTGGGCTGAGTGTTCCTGTGACTCTGCCCCATAGCCCGGGCATCTCAGGCCCCCCCTTTCTCAGTAGTCACGGGCAGATTCTCTGCTCTGTAAAAGACCTTGATCATGCAATCAGGCAACTGCTTCTTTTACCTTTTTATTTTTTTTCTCTGTTGGACTGTGAATGACTTATACTGAACTACAGCAACCTCATTCTTCCCCTTCTGCTCTGTCTTGGCTTTGACTTCATGCTTGAGGAGTCTCCCCTTGAATCAATAATAAATTCGTGCATAATTCATCCCACAACAAGCTAATGGCATCCCTTCTAAAACAGCCATTCTCCAGAGATTAAAGGATTAGATGTCTTCGGGAAGTCCAGGGAAGTAGCTTTTAATACTTTGATGGGCTTTCTTCATTGAGAAACCTATCTTTTAGCAGTGAGGAATATTTTGGTACTGCGTTTCTCTTGCAATTTTATGCAAGGGAAACGTTATGCATGCAGCCATCTCCTCTTTATGGGCTGTAATCTGCAGAATATTTGGCAGTGCAGCATCATTCTCGGTCTGAAAATCCCTCTTGCTCAACCTCTGAGCACGTTGTGTTGCGGATGAAGCAGCCAGGGAACAGAGCTGCTGTTTGGCTTTCCTGGAAGTTTATGCAGTCAAGTGCTCTAAATTAGGAGTTTGCTCCTGCCCTGCTCCTTTTCAGGCCATTGAGAGATTCACATCTCCAGAGGACAGAGTTCACCCCCTTTCATCACAAGGTACCTACCATTAGCACCACAGGAGAGAGAGCTGTGTGCTGACCCTGAGGCCTTTCCAAGTCCTGCTCCCAGGCAGCAGGTCTGAGAGGAACTGCACCTCGTTAGCACCTGGGAGAACTTAAACTTAATTAAACCAGTAGCCCTACATAGATGGGCCTACTTCTCCTTAGTGATAAAAATATTGATGGTAGAAGGGCCTGAATTCATCTAAATTGATTTTTTCCCCTCATTTTCTAGCCAGTCGTGTTTTATTTATTTATTTTTGTTTCTCTCACCATCACACATACAGGCTAGGTAAAAAACCCAGTGAAGGAAAATTTTAGTCCTAAACACACATTTTTCCAGGCTTAAAGATATTATTTGCTTACAAAGACTGCGATCTGAAACTGCACCCGTAACTTCTCTGTTGGTCACTGACTTGTATTTGACTTGTATCACAAATGAGTTGGGCCTGGTGCTTTGCTGGTTAGCACCGCTGCCTCTGCCTTGCTGCAGAGGCTGCAATAGGCAAGGGGTGTTTTTGTGCTCAGCATGGAGGAAATTTTGCTTGTTTGCTTGTGGCATTACCGAATCTTTACAATGGTCCTTCCTCGGCCTCTGCAATCCGAGGGGAGGAAGCATCTAAGCATGAAATAGCAAATGCCACGTCTTGTTAGGAATGGCAACACCTGCTGTGCTAAGATCACTAATGTTGTTGGGAGGAAGTGGAATACTGGTAGGATTTTTATGTCTGTCTTATTAGTTGATTGTAAAACTTCAGAGCTGCAGACATGTATTGATTGTACAGATTTTAACGCCACAATAAGTTATGATGCCTGGTTTCTCTTGAGGGAGCATTACCGCACTTCATGAAATCAGATCTCAGTGACTTGACCTTCAAACTGCTACAGTTTATAACCATAATTAATCTGTGTTAAATAAGAAATGAGCTAGGTAAACAGCACAGTGTGTACCAGTTAGTCCAAAATACTCTTAAAATGGAAGGAAAGAACATGATTTTCTGATTCCAGAATGAGTACTAATTGCTCCCACGGCCTCTGCCACACTGAGGGTCTCCCATTTTTATAATCCAGGTTTTCCTTCTCTGTTCTGTGTCTATAAATGTTTTCTTACTAGAACAATATTATTTCTTGAAGGAAAACATGTGCACTTAGTAAAATTATGTCAACTGCTTGTTGCCATAGGGGCATCTTTCATTTCAGGGTATTCCGTGATGTTTTCAAACTGTAAAAATTTTTATATTGTGTATCTATCTAAGTTGAATTCTAAACTGAGGCCGGAATTAAGGTGGATATGAGATATCCTTGTCACTCTAACCACATCAAGGTTGGTTACCTTTGTAGTAAAAGGGAATTAAGATGCTTCCAAAAGGTAATTCAGAGCGCTTGGTCGGTCTCATGTCCTTAAATAGTTTCTGAAGGATCCTCCTCCCAGTCTGTGAAGGGAAGAGGACATTTTGTGTCTCCAATATTCATTATTGTGCCATGTGGTAGAATGAACCATTCTGCTTTCTTTTCTGTCTTCCTGTGTCATTTGTTGTTACTTAGATCTTTTTCCACCCGCATCTCTTGGAGGAGACCAGTATCATTATGGTCCTTTCTGTTCCTGGCTGCTTTTGAACACTTGCACTAGGTGCCGTGGTGTTCACAGTGCTAGGATCAAGGTGGGAACTTAACTGGATGATGCCTACTACCACATCTGCTGGACTTCTCCCTGGGAAGAAAACAGCATGTCAGGTGTCTAAGGTATCTGCCATAGCATGGAGTGTGGAAACAGCCCCATATCTAAATCGCAGCATAAATATCTGGTGTCTAAGTCCCACTGCCCACTGAAAATCCTGATTTGCTGCTGCATTAGTTCTCATTTTAAAAATGATTCTCCTAAATTATCTTTCCATCCCTCAAGCAAAGGTAAACAAGAGCCCTAAAGCAATGCAAACGTCCTGAGACTGATCATTCCTTTTTGAAACTTATGACCAAGCTCTACAGGATCATCCTTCAAATATGTTCATAGCCATGAAGTCTCATTATTACTTAATAATGTAATAATAATATTAAGAATGCAGTAATAATAATAATGTAATAATAACTACTAGTTATTACTAAATGTTACAGTGACCATGTCCTGCTCTCTTGGCTCCCTCGGTTAGGTGTCGATTAGACTTGACACCACTTTAATTATTTCATAAATTATGTCCTGTGTTTAACTATTGAGTTTTTCCATTTGCAGTCTACCCTTGTGAAGGCAAATTGTTAAAAAAAAAATTACAGAGCTTCTAAGCCCCAATTAGACCTACAACTGAATTCCCCTCTGAAAATCACATTGTCCCACACAAACCTTCAGGTAGGTCTGCAGACGTACAACTGGCTCAGGGGATCATATTAATTCCCTTGGGACTAGCAAGGTTATGCTGAAGGGATGAAGTAATTTTCAGTCTGTCCCAGGTTTTAAGTGCTTCCCTGTTGATGGATGCAGAAACTCTTGACATGGGAGGCTCCTTGTCGAGACCCCACCTACAAGCCACATTGACCATGGTTAGCACACTTCTTTAAGGAAAATAAAACTTACTCCTTTCTTTCTCTTGTGCTGGATGGGGATTAGTGATGCTCTCAAAGTGCTGAGCTGGTTGCTGTCTTGGAGGATGAGATGAGAGAAGCAAATTCCTGCCTGGTGCTTGCTGCCTGCTCATGCACCGTGGAGCAGGAGCTTTGCTATTTCTTGGTCATAAGCTACAGTGCAGAGCTAACTTGTGTCTGAACTCTATTGCGTGCCTCTCTAAACCATCAATAAGACTTCAAACATGGGGATTTAATGCCAATGAATCAGATTAAACACTCTCCATGATTGCTCTTGGGTCCCCTGTAGTGGATGTCACCCTCTACCCTGCTGATCTGCAGGACTACAGAATTGTTAGTCCTTCGATTCTGCTGCAGAGTTGGCCTTCAATTTCCTTGTCCTCATCCCGCTGCACAAATCTTCAAATCTTGAAAGAGCTGTAAAAAAGCAGGTCTTAATGTTTTCAGATCGCAGTTCTCCTATTTATTACTATGCTTCAATACAGAGGTAAGAAGGATTACTGTTTTATTATCTTTTTTTATTAGGCATATGGCTGTGCCTTTTTTTCCAGCTGTTCATTCTGAATGACTGATAAAATTATCATGTCAGAGATGCAGCCAATGGTGGGTTTTTTTCCTATTTTTTTATATGTTTTTAATGATGGTATGAAGCATGGCTAGTTCTAGAAGGGAATTAGTGGGCATTTCAGTTATGATTATAATTATGATTAATTAGAACCTTTAAACAACTAGGAAGAAAGTACTATCTTAACAGATTGACTAGATCACTGAGAATGACAGCTTGCATTGTCGATATACAAATGAATAATATTGCTCAATTAAAAAAAATAAAATACGTTAGAAAAGTTGACTGATACCCCTAAGTCAAAACAAATTTCAGAAATGCTGGAGTTGTCATAATTAAATTGTAAAGCTATGAATAGCTGCTAATTCATAGGAAAGGCTTGAAACACTGGGCAGTTGTAATTATTCAGTTCTTTGATTTTGGGTTATGAATATTGTACTTACATAATTACTGTACTTTTCTCAGTGTGGCAAGCATCCAGTCCTCTGACAGCCTAAGATGGTTAGTGCTTTAAGGCTCAGATACAGATAGTTCTCACGTGTCTCCTTCCCCACTAAATCCCATGAAAATGCTGAATTTTTTGCTCTGGTTCGTGGAGCTGTTGTACTAAGGTGCCCTTATAGTGCGTCAACAAGAACAACGGCTGGTTCATTCCATGTTCCTCAAGAAGCTTTGAGGCAGTAAAAGGTCAAAAGGAGGGACTAGATAGAGGTTTGGGTCTCCTCCTAGGGAATGTGCTGTCCTCTGCTTTCTGCAGCTGTGTCAGGCAATTCTTCAGTCACCACAAGTGCCACCTGTGAAGACATTTCCATTCCCACCATCACTGGCAAGCTTTAGGTACTCTTTCCTCCACACACACCCTTTGTGCCTACAGGGAAATACATAAATTTTCTCTCTCACAGAAACTTGTGGAAGGGAGTTATGGAGGTTTGAATCAGCTGCTTCATAAACAAGTTTTAATTACTATTCTAAAAGCTATTTAATGAATGAATATCAAGCCAACCCAAACTTAATACCACCTTCAGGAGACATGAACTTTGTTCTTGGTTGGCCTCAAGCTAAATCCCTCAACCACGTGAAAGGATGTTGCTACTGGGTCTATTCTTAGGAAAGATCTAATACCTCCAGTATCTTCTAGTAATGCTTTGGCAATGACACTTGGTCACAGTGTGTCTTCTGGGCAACTAGGCTCTACTTGGGCTAATCAATACCCAAACTAATGAATTGCGGGAAGCAGAGCAGGGGCACAAAGCTGGATGCAAAAAGAATCTATCCTGACACTCTTTGTAAATATGTCCTGGTTTGGAAATTATAGGGTGAAAGCAAAATACATCTTTCCTTTTCCAACCTCCCCTCCCAAATCCTCTGCCAACTACTTGCCCATGAAGAGCTGTTCTCTGCAGTGCATCTTCCACTCTCTTCCTTTCTCTCAAACCATTTACAGCCACTACACAGCTGAAACTTATTTTTAAGGTGGTTGTGCTCCTCTGCCATGTTTTCCCATCTGTGGGCAGCCTGTCGTCTTCATATTCCAAGACTCTCACTTTGGCTTCCCATATTTTTTTGTGAAGTTAATGGTAGAGTGTTGCAGAACATATGTTTGGCTTAATATAGGCTTGAGCCTTTTTTAAGGATAATATATTAAAGGAAAATCTGGGACAGCTTCAGAGTAAATGAGATTGAGATTTTTTTCATTTTTGAATAATATGAGAGTAATTGAGCCATAATGGTCAAAGCACATTGTATTTCCTGGTAATTAATTGCTGGCTGTGATAGTTGACTGAATAAAATTATGCCCTGGACCATTAACCTCAGGTCATTAGAACTCAAGGAAATGTCTATTCAAGGTCATTATTACTGTCATTATATAAACTGTAAGTGTAATAGAAAGAAGTTGGCATGAGTTTTTCTAAAACTAACTTCCCCTATGTTCTAGCCTCTTTTCAGAGGGAGAAGAGCGAAAGAGTGATCTCAATTAATCTACATTTAGAATTTTATTATAATATTAGTTTTCCCACTTTCTTAAAAATAAAAATGTAATAATTGAATTGAGAGCGTGATTTTCAAATTTTACACGACTAAATGTTCACCTTTTTGAAGGATCATCACAGAGGTTCCTAGCAGTGATTTTAGCAGGATTTGGTGATTTTTACCCGGACAAGGGCTTAAAAAATAAACAAACAAAACAAACAAACAAACAAAAAACCACCCACCAAACCAAATAAATCCCCAATCTCTCTCATCTCATATCAGCATCATTAGCAGCAGGGCATACACACCAGGATGACGCCTGTGGGTAGTTCCTCACAGGGAAGCAGAGAGGCTGTTGCTAAACGTTGATTCAGTGGTGATTGTGCCTTGTTATCTCGAGTGTGCCTTGAGTTTCAAAGAGTTTGGTGAAGAATTAAAACCAGTCTTCTTGGGAAGGTTCTAGTTACCGAACCTCCACTCAAACAGGTGCTACAGGGAAATTTGCCCATTTTCCTGCTCTTCTGGCTCAAAATCTTCAGTAGATCAGTCTCTGGAGGAGCAGGGTGATAGTTCTACTGAATACTAAATTCTCCCCAGAAACGGTTTTAGAAAGGGTCAATAGTATCTCCTCAGGAAGCCATTAGCAGACTAGTGTGATTGAGAGCTCCTTATTTTAAGGACTTTTCCCCCCTTAGAGGGGGGAAAAAGTGATAATGAAAGAACAAGAATACCGAAGATGGATCTTTTTATTAGTGCTAGTAATGTCACACATTTTCTATATTAAATAAAGCTTGGTTTAACATTCTCTTCTTTAACTGTGTGCCTAAAGTAGGAGTGAGTATTTCACACAGATCAAAGTTATCGGATCAGAGTAGTGTAAGACCACTGGCTGTTAATGAGGTTTCAAAGCAGCTCTAAATAGTTAAAACCAGAGACACACCAGAAGATACCGTGACAGCCTAAGAAAAACAACGAGGAAGTTGTAAAATTTAGCTTTCCCCCCTGCACTTTGGAGTTTTGTTTTGGAATCAGAAGGTTTTCTTATGACGAGGCTTGTATTGCCCTCTTGGCTGATACAGCAAGAATGCTGACAAAATGAGTTTCTACGGGATATACTGCAAATTTTATCTGTTCAGGGTCCTCTGCTTTTGAGTCGATCCACCTGCATTCTCTTCCTTTTGGCACGTCTAATGTCAGATACATCTCTTTGCTCTCCTACGCCTTGCAATAGGAAACTTAAACATGGTGCTTGCATTGGTTTTAACACAATAATGTTTTTGAATCACATTAATATTTTGACCAACTTTTTTTGAAAGATTGTTCTGAACTGATATAGGGAACTCTCTTTTGGGTGCACCATTAATGGTGCGCACTCCCCACTTAGCTCTTAAATTTTGAATTAACCATAAAAAAACATCTGTGCAAACTATGATTCACTGTCAGGAACTAAACTTGGGCTCCAAAGTCCAGAGGTATCTGATGTCTTGGCCATGGATCCTCTTTCGAATATTCCAGTTTGGCTTATCTATGTTTAGCAGTGTTGCACCTAACAGCTGAGATGTCACTTCCAAATACTGATTTCTGTAATTAAATTTCTAAATTTCCCCCAAAAGAAATGTATGTTTTACCCCATTCCAGATATGAAGTGTCTGTTGTGGCTACTGCTAAGTATTTTTGCGAATGAGAGGGGAAAATGACTGCTATTCCCTTGTGTGATGCAGTGCAAAGTGCAGTTGGCAAGTTAATGGTTGTTTTAAGATTATGTGGCCACACACACACAAATGGGCACAAATAGGTGACAACAAACTCCAGGTGTTTTGCATGTAATGGGACTAATATCTGTATTATGTGTATCTGTATTATCTGTGTGTAACAGAGCAGGAACACACTTCATTGCTAGAGCCTGTAGGTACAGAGTAGGATTTGGTCACCTCTGAGTAGGAAGGCAGCCAATTTTAATTTTTAATAATCTTTAATAATGTAAGAGTTTACAACACTTTTGATGTTTCTGTATTAACACAGAAAACACTGGCTAGCTATAATTCCATGCGTAGTCTGGTGTTCATTGATTTCGCAGTGATCAATGGCTGTAGTATTGAATGTTTAAATTCCATAAAACCACTACCATTGCAAAAAAAAAAAAAAAAAAACCCTAAAACCACATTGCCTTTTGAGATAGGATTTGGTCCTTGTTTTCTTAGGATCAAGAGGGGAGAGGATTGTAAATCCATGTTATTATCCCTCTTTGCTCCATTTCCTCCAATTTCTACTGATGCAATCAAAAGAGCTCAGCTCGCTGATCATTGAACTTTTAGACAATTTCACACTCCAAACTGAGTCTTGTGACCCATACAATCACCCTATTGCTTTTCTGAAGTAGAGATTTTTATCTGGAACAAGAGGACAAGATTGATGCATATGAATTATGAATCTTAGAGATTATTATTGGTTTTCTGGTGGAATATGTAATTTTCAAGCAGAATTAAAATTTTAGTGATGAGTCATCGCACATATCCCCTGCCCTGATATTTTTAGGTAGTAAAGCCACCATTTCAATGAGTCTGGGCTGGGGAAAATTGTCCATAATGTTTTGGATGCACAATTAAAATGCCATCTGCCTCTGCGAAGCAGCAGATGCATAATTGATATTCACTGCTGATTTGCCACTTGATTTTTCTCAGACGTTGAATGCTATAATTGTTTATATAGCAGAATCCTAAATACCCATGTGAGAGTTCTGCTCTTCATGTGCTCCCTACCAGAAGTATAACTACCTTTCCTAATACCCAGAAGATGGAGTCATTAAATGATAACTTGCAGTGAGAGAAGCCACCAAAATGTTGCAGGAATCCAGTGAATAGCTAGGAGGTGAGCTTTGAAAAGGAAATGTTTTTTTTTTTTTTTGTAGAATCATAGGTTTATACAGAAAAGTTTGTTAGAAAAAATACAGTGCTGATCACCAGTCAGGTCACATTTATACACATTTATATTTATATATATGTGTAGAACATGTCTATACTTACTTATTTTCCCCATCTTTCTGCAGAGGGGGAAACCATAGGTATCTGTGTACTGTCAGGTAAAACTTCTAGTAATCACAGAAGGTGAACTAGTCTATAAGGGCTACCTTACTTTCTCCAAAGTAAAGATTATCTAAATAAACATATCCAGAGGGAAAACAAAACAAAACAAATACATAGCAGTAAACAAAGCAAAGCAGTAAAAAACTATAGAAAAACAGGTATGTTATTTTATTTTATTGCACTGTTACCTTTAGGAAAGGCAACTGCTAAGAAATCTTGATCATTCAGAAGACTCCGAGTTCCTCCTCCTGAAACTATTCTAGGCCTGAATCTGCTGATGTTGAAATAAAATGTGATCACAAGCTTCAACAGCAGAAGGTTATGACTCTGTTTTATATTGCTGACATAATTTTTGCCACGGTGGCTCTTTCTCATTTCAGTTTAAATCGCTACACAGTGTCAATGACTGTCCAGGAGTTGGGCTCTATTTCAGAGGACAGAGAAGTTGCCTGGAGTTTGCATTGTACGTAGTGCTTGGACTAGTCATTTCCAAGCCAGTGTCTACTTGGAGGGAGCATCTGATGTGAACTCTTAGCTTGCTCAGAGTGACCCGGGTCCAAGCTCTTGCGATTTACTCCTTTTTCACATGCCACTGCCTCTATGTGGGATCTGCCATAACCTAAAATGAATCTGCTGGGTCTTTCCAAGGCTGAACACTTGGTCTTGTGTTTGCGTTTCAGGCTCTTCTTCCTGGTAAGAGCATTGCAAGGCGAAACCTTGTGTATCTAGTAGCAATATTCTGATGGCACTTGAAGGGTTTTGTGGCTTATGGTTCCAGCACACGGTGACAATGCAAAAGCCATGTGGGGGGCTAAGGATGCTGAAAAAGGGAATGCAGGGGCTGTGGGGAAGGACAGGTTTTGGGAGGAGGTGGGGTGGAAGACTTGAGCCAAAATCTAGGAAACAGTTTTCTTGCAGATCTGTGCTGCTGCCCAAGGAAACCTGCCAAGCTACAGAGAAACAGAGTGGCAAATCAGGAGAAATCTGACTGTATGTTAGAGCTATTAAACTTTTACAGTAGGGAGTGGAAATGTTTTTTCCATGAGCCATACGGGACGTGCTGCATGATAAACTCTAACAGAAATCCTGATAGGTTTTGGGTTGACTTGGAAGCCCAAGTAACTTCCCGCTGATACCTAGCTGGGCTCTATAACATGGAGAGAAACACTATCTAAAAGTGAGGAGTTTCACGCATTCCAGCTGTTACGGCAAGCAGGGAGAAAAGAAACCTCTTTCTCCTGTTCCTAGGAAGCTTTTGGACATGTTGGTTATATAAAGGCTTCTCTTCAAGTTGTTTTTTGCTGCCTGAACAGGTGGCCCTGGGAAGAGAAGGCTGCAGTCTTGCAGCCTGCATTGACAAGGTGCCTTCCCAATATGCAACAAGCAGCATAGTAGGAAGCCAGACAGGAATTTTGGGGACTGTTGGAGAAAGTTGTGCAGAGGGGATCAAACTACCCTTAAGGAAGCTAGCACTTTCTACAGATATGGAGAAAGTGGCAGATATACTTCAGCAACTTCAAACTGTTTAGGCTGTCTCCTTGGTCTCTGCAGCTTTGTTCAGGTTAGCAAAACTAACTGTGTTTGCATGAACTGCAGCATATGATTCCCATTCGATCTCCAAAAGAAGCGCAGCATGAGGAATCCTGAGTGTTCCTGTCCTCGAGGTAGCAGGTGGAAGGACCTCCCTGCTGGAAGAAGTTTTCTGTCCCCCTGACTTGCTCCCATGCCTCCTTCCATGACAGTTTCATTAGTTTCAGTTCTACTTCTGCCAGTCTAAATAAGAAGGCAGCTTCCTCTAGGAGAAGCATTCAAAGCTTCACGTAAAGTGTCTTAATTTTTATCATGTGCTGCAGTACGTGGCAGTCATGAGCTGCAGTATTTATAGAGGCCCCACAGTGAGAGAAGCCACAGCAAGGGCTTCCAGAGCGCAACATCTGGTCGAGGAGCCTGCCGCGATTAGAGAAAGTGTTGTGTTAGCGCCAGGATCAAATTATCCGGAGGTGTCCTGCTGGCGTGCAGCACACATGAGCTGTGCTGTGTCCTAAATTGACGTGTACAAGAGAGGTAGTGCTGGGTCATTGGATCCCTCTTGGGGTTAAGGTGGATTTGTCATTGGTCACGTCTAAAACCTAATGCGAACTTTCTCAATGTGCAGGCTCTCCCTGATTTAAGAAAGAGAGAGAGGTAGGGGGCGAAAGAGAGAGATAGAGAAAGAGAGAGACAGAAAGAGAAAGAAAGAGAGAGAGAGACCGAGAGAGACAGAGAGAGAGAGACAGCGCCAG
>JAWLRI010000001.1:1935198-1989237 GCA_034781795.1 Crypturellus tataupa | reverse complement strand
AGAAAGAAAGAAAGAAAGAAAGAAAGAAAGAAAGAAAGAAAGAAAGAAAGAAAGAAAGAAAGAAAAGAAAGACTTTTTTGTTTGTTTGTTTTCTTCTATGGGTTTACATTATGTTTCCCAGCTTTGGGAATGTATCCCTTCTTCTGGAGAGCAAAAGGCAAAAATTGATATCTGTCTTGTCCTGCGTTGTTTCTGCCTTCTTCCTTAAAAATAAACTGTTTTAGCTGTGGGAAAGAAAGGTCTTCCCAGGAGAAGGTAGTTGAGGCAACTTTAGCTGAAAATTATGCTTGCAAAGGATGCAGCTTTTCCCTCCAAGGGAGGAGGCCAGGGTAGGTATTTTTGCTTCCCAGCTGCAAGGCAGTAAGTAGCCATGTGAACGCTCCCCTTCTGCTCTCTGTTCTCTGCCGTGGCACTTGGGGTGAATTGATTTTTCCTTTGTTTTGCAGCAGAGAAAACTTAACTCTTAGGGGCCGGCTGAGGAAAGGTAACCGCAACTTCTCCCCCTCTAAGTTGGTAGTTTCATTATTCCCTATTGCACTACTCATTCAGCCGTGTAAGGAGACACAAATGCAGGAGGCAGGGGCTGTATTGTACCAAAGGCCCTACAAACATGGCAAAGAATTAAATTGTCATCATTAAGTCTAAATCTTTTAGATCATTCTAAATCAGAGATTGGGCTCCTCTCTCTGGCAAGGATGGCTGCATCCTTTGCTGGTTTTCCTCCAGGGAAATTTATAGCAAGATTTAAATTTGATCTGAATGGTCCTCTTTAAAGTAGCAAATGCTAAAGGAATGTGACTTATGAATCCTGTTAGCAGTAATGGCTGCGTGAGGATATCAAACACTTAGCCAAATCAAGAGTTTGCTGTGATGCATCTTGCATTCAAAGGGTGGCTATAAATTTTGCACTGTGCCAAACGTTTTTATGTACCTCGGGTATGTGGGCTGCGTTTGATGCTCATAAAAGTTTAGTCTGTTTTGATTTTGTTGCTGACTGCTCAATGAAGATGTGTGTGGCTGAACAGAGTTACAATTCATCCAGATTGCAGTGTTAACAACGGAGAAATTCCACCATTTATAGTAAAAGCCAGGTGAGGAGAATATTCAGCTGCAACAGAAGCATCGATCTTGAGTGGGGAAGAGCAGTGTTACGTGCTTAATCTGTCCTGGCCAACACAGAAGGCATCTTCTGGAGAGACCCACTTCAGTGGAGAATACTGATTTCCTTTAAAATGGCTTGATTAAAATGTAAGTGCAAAAATGTGCTTGCAGCAGGGAATAGCTGAACGGGAAAAGGCCTCAGTCACCTCCATATCTGCCTGGGGGCTAAGCTAGGGGCTTCGCTGGAGGATGCTGATGTTTGCAGCCTGCCGCTGGGTGATACCTTGGGGATCTCAGTGCATCTTGTGGGTGGTGCTGCCAAACCCAAGCCCCACCAGGAGGGTGGATCTTCCCCACTGTTCTGCTGCTGGAGGGCAAGGGACAGTAATGGGACCAAAAAGGCCCTGGCACCAGAGATACTGGATGATGGGCGTCTGAAAAGGGTGCTCAGCATCCCACCAAATACAGGTGGAGCTTCGTGCATAAGGCTGGCTGCTGAGATCAACGCATCACGAATCCCTGTGTAGGAGCAGGAGACGGGACCTGTCCATAGCCTGGAGCAGAGATGTCTTCAGAATACATTTGATCACTTTTTCTTATGTTTTTAAGCAACATGGGCAATTCCAAATGGGCAAGTAATGGAAAACAGTGTTTTGACTTCCAAGGGAATAGTTTAAAAACAAAACCAAAAACTTGTACAATGGAAAAGTGAAAAGCAATGCAATTCAAACTTTTGCCTGGCTGACCAGCAAAATTCTGCCTGCGCAAATTCCAAGATCTTTTGTGGATTTATTTTCCTTGGAGAAATGCTTTTGTCTTAATGTCACTGTAATTGTGTAACTATTGCTGGGTGTTTAAGGCTTCCCCAAGGTGCAAGATCATCTGGGAAGTATCAAGGGACTCGTAAGCTCAGCACCTCTCTGAACTGGGGCACGAGTGTGCGCTGAACTTGTCTGTTGGCTGATTTTTATTTCTATTTATTTTTAGCTGTGACTTTTGTCAACCTGCTGCTCTAAAGACAAGGCTATTTCACAGTGAATCAATGTGGTGGCTACTCTTGTGGCTAGATCTGAAAGAGGTTTTAAAACTGACCCTACAATGTGACATCAAAAAGAACCGTGGAGACGCGGGGGGCTGCACGTTCCCTTTTCCATTGGTTCCCCTAAGCAAGGCTAAAGAGCTGTGTTTCTGTGCGTTGCCGCCTGGAATCCCGCTGAATCAGGACAGAAAATTACTGAACGCATGAGAGGAGCCCAGTAATCATGTGGGGTCAGTGAACTATAGATTGCAATATGCGGCGGGGTTATTGCGCTCGCTCGCGCACCGCAGCCGCGTCCCCGCTCTACCCGCCCGCAGCCGCTGCAGGCGCCGCGGAACCCGCTCTGCATTTCATCTGCTTGGCCTTTCTGATTGCCTCCCCCGAGTCACCAGCCCTTCTTACCTGCTGAAGCCTTTCAGGCTGCATTATTGATTATTTTTAATCAAAAGTGTCGGGGTTATTTTCCCCAGTTGTCGGTTTGGTTTGTGTCACTGCTGATTATTGCTGCCTGTTGAGATGGTGCAAGTAACCATCTAGATGGTGAAGGTTAGAGGTAGAGAACGGGGAAACCTGTCTAGCCAAGGCAAATGGTCTTCTTCCATTTGGTGGCATTTTCTCCTTTTCCCCCCTTTTTTCCTCTCTTTGGTTGTGGCTTGCACAACATATTTTACTTCAGCTTCCTCCAGGTTTTCTACTGATAATTAAATGACAGGTCTCTGTTCTTACTCCTTGGTTTCTAAAACTCAGGATACTAGATTTGAATTTTAAGGACCTATATTCTACATTTGTCCTATATTTGAGGACACATATTCCGTGTTTGTTCATTTTTCGCTCAATGTTATCCCTGCCCCAGGGGCGCTTTGGGCACCTCCAGAGTGCTATTCTGCCACTCCAATAATCCTGTAATGAGAGCGAGAAAAGAAACCACCCCCCGGAAGCTGAACTATGCACAAAAATGAAAAATAGGAGGGAAAAAGGGATCTGGCTGGGGTGGTTTCAGACTCTGTACCCTCACTTACTTGTGGAGGTTCATACTGCAAGAGGGAAGCCCAAGGCTGCAGCTAGTGGTGCGAGATCCAGCCTTAGCTGCACAGGAGTCAACTTCAGATTGGGCATCTCATCTCCTTTGCAACAACCCAAGCCAGGCAGGAACAGGAACTTCCAAAGAAAACTTTATGACTAAATTTTGCCGAGCTTCCTATTAAAGACATGCAAATTATGGAAGTCCAAAGGTTTGTGTTCAGTTCTCATAGCCGTTGCTTTGATTGCTAATGATGTGATTCATGAAGAAGAAAGATTCCTAAAGTAAAGAGGCTGTTTCATGTACCACACTAAAGACAAATGAAAGGATGTAGCACATAACATTTTTCCTTTTGTCATGTTAAGCCCTGTCCAAATATTTCAGGACTCAAACTGAGGGAAAATAAAATGAGATTTACCGGTTAATGAGCTAGTCTTTAATTTTTTAAGAGGATTAAAACTTAAATTGTAAATTTAGCGGTACGTTTAGTTGTGAACTTTTGCCCTGAATTCATGTCCTCAGCTACGCAGTTGTCTCAGATTGTTAATATTAATTCACGTTTCAAGATCCCTTCCCCAAATGCACCCTCCCCAAAATACTCAGACCTGGGACCAATTGCCTGCCCATGAACTCATGGCATGAAGAGCCTTTGCCTCCCATCTTTACAGCCAGAGGTTATGGTGAAGGACAAGCATCTCAGTTTTGAAACGTCATAGAAAATAGTCCTCAAGACTTGTTAAAAGAAAAGTCAATGTCAGCTTCTCTATGTTGAGCTGCGCTTTCAGACATGCTTTCATCCTCTCACAGTTGTTTGCTGTTTACTTTCTTCCTGAGGGAGGTGCTGAACACTCAGTATTAAAAAAATAATTTTAAAAAAATATATATTTTTTTTTAAAGGCAAAAAATGCCTTTTTATTGTGAGCTTAAAAAGGAGTTGGATTCTTTCGAAAAGTCCAGTTCCAAGTGCCCCAGATGATCTAGAGGTAGTGAAGGAGTCCTGGAGTTTGGGCCATGGACATGGCTAGATGCTCTACAGAAGCAAATTGTGGCCTTCTGGAGGTGCAGTTGTACCAAACACGTGACAGGAGGTACAACTGCACACATGAAAGGGTTTGGATTCACCGGGCTTCATCTCCTTCCCCTAAGAGCCAAAGAGGGAAATAGCGATTGCTCGGGCATTGGCCTGTTTTGGAGACAGTGAATGTCTGAAATAGGATGGACGGTTTGTGATGATTTTTAAAAATATCCATTTTCCTGTCATTTAATATAAAGAGAGTATAGATGCATTAAAACAAAAAGAGAGATGACCCCATCCTTGGTGATTTCTGGATACACTTCCTGGCCTATTTTTGAAATCTCTTTTGTAGAGATAAGATCTTGTAGAAGGAGTAAAGTTCATTGCTTACAGCACTATCCCAGTTTTATTTATATGGGTTTTTTTATTTATTTTAGAGTGCAAGGCCATATGTCAGCATAACAATGCAGTTTTACCTTCTGAGTAATTTAGTTTTTTTTTTTTTTTAACCCTCTAATTCTGTTACATATTGGTCATTTATTTATCTGTTCAAAATACATGCTTAATCTTCAGTTTTACAGGCAGCTGTAAATCCTCTGATGTACAGGCAGCTTGGCTAATTTGGTGCATATGTACACCAAGATGATGGCCAGATGAACAATTAGGAAGAGAGTAAAGTTAGTTGAGATTAAAATACAAGACTTTTAAAAGGTAGAGAAGAAATAACTGATCTTAGTCTCTTGTGTGTTCGGGAGGCAAAAGCCCAATAGGAAGAGCAGATAGGTGGTGTTTGGCAGCCTATTTGAAGTTTGCATTATCAGGCAAACAGGAGAGGTTTATCCCCGGAGATTTCTCTTAAGAGTCTCTACAAACAATATTCTACAGCTGAAATGAAATGATGGCACTTGAGACTGTAAGTGGTAATGCTATTACTTGAGAAGTGCAACTGCATCAGTTTTCTGCTATGTATTATGTAGAATTTTTCTTGGGAATTTAGAGCTGTTTTGTTCTTCATAATGTTGCCTTTGTCTCTCACGACACTTTCAGTCTCTTTATAACACTATTTTTCCCCATGAAGAGGCTAAAAAAACCACACACAATGAATATTAATATATGGAAACTGGACTGGGAAAGTTGTCATGGTAAACAGCCAAGTTATAAAAGATTCTGTGCTTTGAATCTTAGACAATGCCGCTGAGAAATGCACTGTAAAAATATTTTCTGGCTAAAATTAAACAGTAATCTAGGTGGCTGCTCACAGAAAACGCCACGAGGTGTCTTGATTCTTGGGGGGCTTTTTTTTTTTAATCTACCTTGCCAAATATGAAATGGACAAATAAGTATATAAACAAGGAGTTCAGAATAGCACTTTCAGCAAGATTCTCATAAATACGTGCTAAAAGGAGGCTAATTTCAAAGGCTCCCTCAATAGCACACAGATCCAAGCGACAGGCAGCAGGATGCTTTGCTGTGTCATAGGAAAGCTGCTACTGCTGTGGCAAAACACACCTTCTCCGTAGTGATGGGATGAAAGATTTACCCCATTTGGAGCAGCTGCTTGACTTGCTGAGATCAGGGGTTTCATCTTTTCGTGCTTTCTGAGGTCTGCTCCCTTCCAACGGGGCTTGCTTGGCATAAGTGCCTGGTTCAACTCTCATAGTGTTGCTGAACCTGCAGCTCTTGTCTTGCCTGGTGAGGTTGGCCATCCAGCACAGAAGATGCCCTTACGGTGAAGTAAGGGCACTTCAACCCTGCACATGAAAACTTCCTGGGTCACTTACACCCTCCTACAATTTGCATTAGATTTATTGGTGTTGAAGGAGACTGAAATCAACTGAAAAAATGGAAAAAGCACTGACCTTGGTCTAGTAACAAGTATCTCTTGTGCAGATCTGGCTTAATACTACCCAAACGAAGATCTAAGTCCAGATATGCTTGAATGAAAATGCAAATGCTATACCAATTTAATGGAAACTTGCTCATGAAGAATAACTAAAATACTAAGAACATTGAAAAAATCATTCATCAGAGATAATGTCCTTTCTTAAGAACTGAGGTCAGGTTGGACAAGGTACTGCTGCAAGGGACATCAAGGGACCACGGGTGTTGAGGAGTGGATTGGGACCATATGACCATAGATTTTGAGGACACTCGAGGTGTGCTGAGTTGAGCTGGCTCTAATACACATTTTACTATGCAGTGATTGACCTACAAATTCATTTCTGTTTCAGCCTTGCATCTGAGTCTGGATTGAGCCTCAAGTTTGTATCCCTGGGTACCAGGCAAGATACAGCAGCTACTTTGCCAGCTCAATATTGACATGCATTTGTGACCCCCGTAACTAGTAATTTAGAGCAAAACTGCACCCTGGTTCTGCATAACAATATAGTACAGGACTGCCACAGTTTAGACTTGGGAAACAAAGATTGTTTGGCTGAGTTTTCCCTCATTTTGCTATAGATATGCGTAAGTAGGAAGAGGAAATTACGTACTGTGGGGGTGAAGGATGCAGTGTGTACATAAGAGGAAAAGCAGCAGATGAAACTCCCAAGGCTCATTTCCCTGTTGGAGAAGAGCAGGTGAATGAGAACCTTTCATAAGTGAGGTTGGGAAGAAATTGAATGCAGGGGACCCTACTCTCTTCCCTAACATTATTAATATTTTTATGTATGTGTGCTTATTAGTTTTGGAACAAACACTATTAGTAAAAGGAAAAGGTATGGTAGGTAACAACAGAAACACCTTAAAAAACGTTCTGCATTTTTTAAAACCACCTCTTTACAACAGTGCGACCAGCAGGACGTAGTCGCAGCGCTGCACCTGCAGGACCCAGAACCTGTATGATGTTGTTGTAGCCACTAATAGGATTCCAAGTACAAAGCACTTTAATCCATTGTTAAGTAAGTGACAGTGTAGTAATGTGGTTCGAGGAAAGGACATGGCTAACATGCTACTTCTGCTCTTCAAAGACTTAGTTTTATAATCCTCTGCAAATATCTTTTTCAGGTTTATGGAGGTATTTTCTAACGGTCTTTAGATATTGTCTTAAGACATTCCAATGCATCTCCTGCAAAACTCAGTCTAAAATTAGTTATGCTTTCAGTGTCTGAATCACCATATAATGCTATGTTGTGTCAGAGTTGTAACTATTCTCTTTAATTTTTCAGTGGACCAATTGCTAATGCAGTTTTAAGGCCAGTAGCATAGCTGCCATAAATCAATAGTTTTATCATCACCACTAGATAAAGGCTCTGAGTCTGAATTTGACATCTGTTCGAGTATGGCATGTCTGTCTCGTGTCTGATTTAGGGACGGCATGTGCTCTCAGTCCCTTTTTAACCTCACAGGTTCAGTGTTTAGGCAGGAACACATGCGCAGGTTTTCTGCTGACCTTGTTGGTGCCCATGATCTCAAGGATTTTGGGGAGCTTAAAGCAATATGTGCCTGTATAGCTGAAGCCATAGATTTAACACTTTCCTCGGCTTAATCTTACACTAGGTCACTCAAGCTGTGTAAGTTTAATTCTGCTCCATACACAGTAAATCAGGCTTTGTTTGAGACTGGGTGGGATTCAGATGAAAAATTGCAGCTGTCTATATGATATAAATTGGAGTAAGTGAGCCCAGGATCCCTTTATAATATAAAGACTGAGCTCGTCAAATACGGACGCTTGAGCCAGGGGTGTATAGGGAGGGATTAATCTCATTCCTCCACAGATGCCTGATTTTGGCTGGACGAGCTGCACACTAAACTCCATTGACTGCATCCATTCCTCCATGCAAAAGCTGGGCTGGAAGCCTCAGACAGTTCACACAGATGCACACATCTACACTGTGAATATGTAATTTGGGTGATATAGATCTGACCACCAACAGGCTTACTAGAAAGGAAAGTAATTGTCCACCATTAACTTATTAAAGCTGCAAATTGTTGTAAGGCTGGTCAGTATAGTAGTCTCTGAGTTCTGCTAAAAGGTGTCCTGACCTGTATTTCCACAGTGGTATCTGTATGGTCTCAGTGTCAAAGACTTCTCCTAAGGAAGACTGTAAATTTTACCTAAAAGCTGAGGTGTCACAATGGTTCTGCTGCACCTGATGATGCTCACCATCCTTACTGCAGCCCCGTAAGATGTATCCAAGTGTCTCAAGCACATTGAATTGCAGCTGGGACACTTTGCTGAAGTATTACCTTTTCTTTTTGGTCTTTTGAGATGTTAAGCTGCATAAAGGGTGTACATAGCAAATGAGCAAAGAATCTGCTTGTGCCTCACAATGCATATTTTGGGTCAGACTAAAATTTTACTGAGTATAATATTTTGTCTCTGACACAATGGGACATAGGGATAGCTTTGCCTATCCCTTCAGAAATCCTTGCAAAGCCACTGAATGCAACAGGTCCTGCAATGCTCCACAGCTGGAGCACTGCGTATTTGCAGGGCCAGTTATGGACTGCTTGCCCTTGCTCCTCTCCTGTAGGATAAATAGCAAACTCTGAAGGCTGAAGCCTTTGAGGGCTCGGAATCAAGGGGACTTTGGCTCCTAAAAGCCTTTGTGAGTCTAGTGAAACACTCTTTGCAGGAAAAAAGTAATATCATCTGTTAGGCTCTGTTTTAGGGGAGGGAGAGAGAGGGAGAAAAAAGGAGAACCTTTTGGGCGTATCATCCATTTTTCACCTCATTTGTATTGCGAATCTAGACCTTAGTTCCAAAGTGATGAATGAGCCCTTCAAAACTGTCTCTCAGTGAAAGGATTTACAATGGCTGATTTCTCTTCCTTCCCTTTTTAATGCTGATGTAAATCAGGAATGGACCAGTGGGCTTTGACTGAGTCAAATTGTGCAAGAGACATGGGGTGTACGCTATATATTAGTGCTGCTAGCTGTGAGGGAGACAGTAACTCTCACCTTTTCAGCACACCTTGGGAGCTGTCGGACAGCTCTTCACTGCCGTCACTTGCTTTTCTTTAGTGGTCTTAAAATAAAGCAGAGTGAACAACCCTGGGGCAGAAGAAATAGTGCCCTGTGGCTGGAAGATGGAAGCTAAATCAGCTTCAAAAATACTGTGTGGTGTTATAAGATAAGGCCATAGTTGTTTTTGCCAACTGCTCTTTTTTAATTCCTTTTTTTTTTTGTAGTTTAATTATACTGCTGTCACAAATCAAAATAGTGTTTGCTGGGAACGTGAACCTAAACCAAACTGTTTGCTATACTGACAACTGTGAAAGGTTTAGATGAACCAACATCTTATTTTTCCTTAAAGCAATTATAGATATGTTTTGTGACATGCCCTTATCCTTTTCTAGCTTGTTTGCGTGGCTGCGTGGGTCTCTGCTAGCCATGCATGTAGAGGCTGCTGGGCTAAATGTGAGCTCTGGAGCTGTCCTGCCTCGTTGCCAGGGAACAGAGACAAAGAGCTAAAACGGAATTTAGGAACTGCCTGTGCAATGAGCTGCTTGGAGGACAAGGACATGATTGGGGTGGGATTCCTCTCCTCCAACTTCAGGTTCCTCCTAATAATAAAAATCTAAATTCAGTGTGATGGCAGACTCTGGATAGCACTGGATAGCAAGAGACTGGTACCCTGCTCCTCCCCAGCTGTAGCAGAAGCGCAGGTGGACACCACCACCATCTGAATCTCTGCAGAATTACAGAAGGGGGCTTGAATTCTGTGTTAATCCTCTTCCGACAAAGATAAAATCTTTGAAGTCTCCACAGTTGTCTTAACTCTGATTGATGTTATGTGACATGTAACATCAGCAAGGTGGTTTACACATCCTCAGATTTCCTTCTCTGGAGATCTTCCAAACCCGCCTGAATGCCACCCTGTGCCCCGTGCTCTGGGTGTCCCTCTTGGAGCAGGGGGTTGGACTAGATGATCTCGAGAGGTCCCTTCCAACCTTAACCATACTGTGATTCTGTGATTTAGTCACTTGTAGACAGTTGCTGGAGGTTGGCTTCGAAGGGAAGAAGAATACCTCCATCATCTTCAGGGTAGCCCTAAAGCCTGAGTTATACAGTTCAAGGGACTTCTTGTTCCTTTGCTCAAAACTGGCAGGACGAGAACTTTATCAGGCGCTGTGGTGGTGTGTTAGTGGAGAGCTCGTAGCACATGTAGCCCAAAGGTGTCAGAAGCCAGTAAGTCAAGATGAGTAGCAATGAACACACAACCAGTGTGAGTTAAGGTCTAAAGTTCATTTGGGAATAAACACAGTGAAAACTTACCTTTAGGAGCCTGCAAGGTGAGACCTGCAGCGAGAATAACATCTTTGCTAAATGATTAGATTCTGGAAGGATAATGTGGCAGCTGTAAATGCGTGTTCTGCATGCAAGTGAACACACCTTAGTCCAGGGGATTTCACAAGTGTCCTCTTTTTTCAGTGTTGAAGGCAATTGGATGCATTGGGTGGGAAAGTGAAAAATCAGTTCATAACTTTGTGGTTCACATCAACAAAGTTTTCACCAGTAGAAGGAAAATTAAGAGACTCCTTTTCTTATGGGCATTTCATTTGAAACTCTCTTCTTTTAGACTGAAGCCTGTTTCATTCCACCAAAAGACAAATGTTTTTTTCTGTTCTTATAAACTAAAGCCAAAAGATTTCTTCTGTCGATGCTTTGACAGTTTGTTGAAGCATCTACCTTAGCTTTGATCTCCTTTTTTTTTGCACTCCCCATTAATTTTTAACACTTGTTAAAAGATTTGTTCTATTTGTAAGTCATGAGAAGGTGTCTTAATTTATAGGCAGCTTGAGAATATCTTACTGTAATTTCAAAGTGTGATCTTTTTCTTCAGGAATTCAATTTACATCCCAAACTGACATATAACAGCATAACTACTTTGAATTTATTGAAACTATCCTGATTTACACCTAACAAGACTTCTGACCTCGTTATAAAATTTAGAGCTGCTTTCTCAGTGAGAACTTCACACCTGAAGGAATGTTCTTTGCCAACTACAAGAAAAACTCTATTGGTTTACCACAGAGGAGGAAAACACACTTTTGTTTATCAAGAACTGTGTTTGCAAGATATAACCATATATCTTCATATTTTATGAAGAATAAGTAATTTTTATGAAGAAAACAACATACGAAAATCAAATTTTCCTTTTGAAGAAAGTGGCAAAGTCAACATCTCAATATCTGTTCTTTTGAAACCTTCTAAAACTGCATTTATTCTGTTTTTCCATACTGTGAATCTGATTCTTTCTACATGCTTGCTGAGGCTATAAATACTGAAAATGAAATGAATATGCAGTCCAAGCTTTAATGTGACTTGGCCAAGTTAAGTGTTGTAGGAGTGTTGCTGGAAAGGCTCCTGATCCTTCATGGTCTCTTCATGTACTTAAAATAGCCAGATTTTTGTCTCTTGTCTTTATCCTTCAGTAAAGAGGAGAAATTAGGTCTTGCATGTATTTCAGATAAAAAACACGGCAGTTTACAGGTGCTTTTGACCATCTTATAACTGCAATAAAGCCACTTTTGGAGATACAAGGATAAATTGGTAAATAGGATAGAAACTCTCTGGGGAGTAAAATACAGTAGTTTTTAGTACCACATGAATGTCTTTCTACCAAGAAAATAATTTTTGATCTATGGGACCTCTCTAGGGGGTTCCATCACCCTAGTATAGGGCTGTGCTGCTGCTGCCTGCTGGTCTTCGGTAGCTGCTGTGAAATGTTTGCATGGAGCATGGCCCCCAGAGACCACACTGCGCATCCCGCGGAGAGGGGATCCGGGTCCCTGCGAGAGGGTTCGAGCTGGCTGTGTTGCTGCTGATATTCCCCTGCAGCCCACCGGCCTCTCCCGAAGGTGAATTTGGCAATTCCCTGCAGCCTTCGGCTTCAGTCGTGCTCCCAGGCAGTGACTGCAGACTAAAGCAGTGGGTGCAGGACCTCTCGTCCTGCCACTGAGTACACGGCACATCAGAGGAAGGATTTAGAGGGACTTTTCAACTGTAAAATTTGGATCAAGATTTCACTCATTCCCCAGCTTTCTTCTGCCCTCCTTTCCATTTTCTCTCATCTTTTATTTTTTTCTTGAAAGCAAATTTAGTTGAAGTGATATATTCATTCACATCCTGAACCTTTATTTTTCCCATCCCCAGATTCAGAATCCCAAACCCCACTTTGGAGCCTTTAGTGTTTTCTTACTGGAGCATCACCAAAGCACATGACGTACCTACCTGGGGATCAGAGAAGGAAAAGAAAAAATAGCCGGTGTGGCAAAAGAGGCTTGTCTGCCTGCTCTTCCTGACACCCCCTAGTTTGGGAACATATGTGGCTTATACCAACAGCAACAGCTTTGTTGACTTAAATAACTTTTTTGTTGATATTATAAGTGACTCAAGGCAAGGTTGTTGTCATGTGCAGCTGGCAAACAGTTTACAGGTAACTTACAGGGTTAGATCAGGCTGCAGGGAAAAAAGTGGTGGTATAGCTTGCAAGGGAGCCTGAGAGGGCAGGAGGCCTCTCTGCTTTATGGGTGTTTCTTGACTTTCTTTTTCTACCCACACAAAGTGCAATCTAGAGCTGTACTGCTATGTGGGTTCTCTAAAGAGCTCTGGGAGGTAAACAGACCAAGTTATTCTACTGTAACAAGCATTTGGCATCATCTTCCAGTAATTCTTCCCTTTCAGAGGTTCTCCCAAACCTTCTCAAGGCCAGGCTGGTACTTGTGGTGGTCCTTTTGGCCCTCCCAGAAGTGCACACATGAATCTGTACATGAAGGACAAGGAACGCAGAACCACACGTGATGATCTACCTCTTCAAGTCACAGCAGAGCTCCTTAATTTCCTCATGCTGGAGCCTGGAGTGCGGGAAGAAGCTTTATTCATCTTTATATGATGCTTTATGTTTCCTCAGATAGGAAGGGCTGCAGGTGGAGAGGCTCCACTTGCTTTTGTCTGTCTCCAAAGACGAACATGTTTGACAGCAGCTAACCATGTCTATAGACTCACAGGTGTGAATTTTGTCATGGCTTGAAGTAGATAGAACATCTTTTTTGGCAGTGCACAAAATCTTGTGAATGGAAGTGTATAAAGATTCATTTAGAGACATTTCATAAAACTACAGTCTTCCTAGAAACAAATTCTTTGTGTTTCTTAGAATTTATCCGTTCTGGCATGGAGTTCCAAAATCTTCACATTTTAAAACCAAAAACTATTTTTTTTTCCATTTAATTCCTTTTCTTTTCATTCCAAGCACATATTTATCCTCCATGGAAATCACAATGATTATATATTGTTGCAGCAAGCTCACGTATATCTATCAACATTGGCTAATTAAATTTGTTCAAACAAGCGAGGTAGATATACCCTGAAGAAGGTGGAAAGTAAATGTGGACTTGAGAGAGTGTTGGGAGGGAATAATGGTCAAAAATATGAACATCATTTGTTCCTTGTGAGCAGTTTAAAAGGCAATAAGAGAAAATTCCACAGAAAGATTTGAAATGCAAAGCGTCCTTGTACCACTGAGCTAAGTGACCTCTGACTAATCAAGTCTACCAGACCACTGATCTCTGGAATAAAGTAGGAGAATCCCAGAATTGCATATCAAAGAAAATTCCAGCCATGGGATGTCTGAATTTCAGCCTACATGTAGTTGTAAAGTATATATAGATATATAGTGAATACATTTATGTTGTCTTTCACAATGACCACCTACTTCCTGTGATGCTGTTGTTTATCAGGAATTTTATTATCTAATAGTAAAACTATAGAAATCAAGCTCTTTTTTTTTCTGTTTGAAAAAGAGTTAGTACTATGTATACACACTCTCTCTCTCACACACACACACACACATGCACACGTATTTTTTTTTTTTTTCTGATTATGGATATGTTTTTATAAGGGGTCAAAAATTCTTTCCTGGGTATAACATTCATCTTGGGTTTATGCAATAGCATTTGTATATGCAGAATCTTCCTCTTCCATCTTACTTTCTAGCAGTGTCTCTTTTCCTCCTTTCATTTAGCCTGTTGTATTTAGACCTGAGCCTCTGAGATAGTCAGGCTCAGATGGAAATCCATGTTTCTTCTCTTCCATATAATAGCTTGTCCTGTGTCACCAGAATCATGGAATCATTATGGTTGGAAAAGACCTTCAAGTCCAACCGTAAACCCTTCAACCCCATCCTACTAACCCATGTCCCTAAGTGCCTCATCTATACGTTTCTTCAGCACTGCCAGGAATGGTGTCTCCACCACTTCCCTGGGCAGTCTGTTCCAGTGCTTGACTGCTCTTTCCATGCAGAAATTCTTCCTAATATCTAACCTGAACTTCCCCTGGTGCATCTTGAGGTCATTTCCTCTTGTCTTACCTGAAGTTATTCTGGAAAAGATGTTGGAGTTCAGTTTGATACATTAATCTCTGTTTTTTAGGTCAGCAGATGTTCTATCAGTGCTCACAAAGCAAAGTACTATTCCTTAAAAACAAAGGTATTTCAGAAAAAAAAAATGACAAAGCACTTACCTAAATGCATGTCTTAACAAGCTGTCACTCTGATGCTACACAAGAGCTTTTGTGCGTTCAGCAGCTCTTGGAGAAATCTCAGCCTTTCTATTCTGTCCAGTCTTAGTTGTCTCCGCTGCAACTGTCTCTAAGTGCCCTGGTTGACTACCCATGTGCCAAGTGCCATAGGTTGGCTACCTATGCACAATGCAGAGGAATAGAGAGCTTTAGATAGCCATTCAGCCTGCCTATATTAAATGTCCTTTTAGGATGAACTGAATTTGAGGTCATATTTCTGAATAAAGGGGAATCTAAAGCCATATACACTTTGGACTGTGGGAGTCATCTAATGGATACCATGCAAAGTATTTTTGTCGCCCTACCTGATGGTAGAACTTATCCAATATAACTCAATATCTAGTTTCTCTTGTAAGAGGCCATACCAGTAGTGCTTTCCCAAATATCTTGGAGAGTTAGTATTATTTCTGCCCTAGACCTCCAAGTTCTGGGGAAAATACTCTTTATCTAACTTATTTTATGACAAATGCTTACATAGAGGCAGGCCCCAAAATATCTCTAGTCCTTACCTCATCCTAATAGGCTAATCTAAGTCATTCAGATTCCTAAAACTGCCGCCACAGTCTATATAAATTGCCCTTTGTGCACTGTAAAGATGCAAACTAAATCAATTAGGACCAGGAGTGAAATGTATTTTACTTGACACACCACTGTGCTACCCAATTTGGGGCTGCTCAAGTTACCAAGTATTGTTCAAGGTGAGACAATACCAAATTGGAAGGAGTGATTGATAACATCACGTGTCTGTGCTACTATTTAGAAGGACCTTGGCAACTTGGAGAAATGGGATGGAAGAAACCTCATTGAAACTCAACTAGGAGAAATGCCATCTGAGGAGGAAAAAGTAGTGCAGGCTGGGGGCAAACACTGGAGACCACTGTGCAGGAAAGGACTTGAGGGTCCTGCTGCACAACAGGTTAAGCCTGGGCACATTGCCCTTGTGGCAAACAAAGCCAACACTGTCATCTGAAGCAACATAAGGCAGAGAACTGCCAGCAGATTGAGTGAGGTGATCCTTCCTCTGCTCAGCCATGGTGAGGCCACAGCTGCAGTGCTGGGTTCAGTTTGGCTGGACTACATGACCTGAAGAGGACCTTCCAGCCTCAGCTGTGCGGTGAGCAGAGCTCAGGGTGATGTGCTGAGGCCGCTGACCATAGGGTCATCAGCTGCTGATCACAAGACCTGCCTTTGGTGTCTTCCTGAGCGTGAGTGCTGCACGCACCACCTGCCTTCCGAGAGCACCTGCTAGGAGCAGGGACCTGCACTGGAGCTCCTGCCACCCTAACACGTGGGGCACCACATCAGCTTCCTTCTAGCCTCATAACTAGGGCTGAATCTCCCAACGGATGTCAAGTGTGATATATCTGCGTTCGGGAACAAAAACTTTGCAGAAGGCAGGTGCCTCTCTTGTTTCAAAAGATAGAATTTAATATTTTTCTGTCAGCCTGAAAAGCGGTTTTTGAAAAGCTCTTCTGAAATACATTTAATGCAACCATTGCTTTGAAAAAAAACGGAATATCTTCACCTGGCATAAGCTGCCTTATGCATTCCACAAAGCACTGTGTTACCTGCAACTTACTTCATTGTTTTAACTCCTCTGGAACGTGCCTTCAGACGGTCCTACGGTATGTGCACTGCATAGCAAATCGATCTATACAAAGCTTTGCATTTCCACAGGGATGGAGACTGTAGGCATTCCAATACATAAAAGAATATAGACTTAAACCTTCCCCTCCACGTTAGATATTCTTCATTTATCCACCAGAGCCCAGAGTGCAGCAGGAAGTATAGGGAGAACTCCAGCAATTCGCGATGCCATATTATTTTATGAAGATTAATGAACACAGAACTGAACAGAAGAGCTCAGCAATCTATTAAATCAGGGTGTTCAGGCCTGTTTGTAACAAAACAAATAGGTCCAGGGACAAAGTGATACAGATGAGAGGAGTTAAGATACACTCACTGATTTCAGAGATCTGCAAACAAAATGCTACTGCGTGATCTGTCATTCATTTTGATTATGGATTACCAACCAGCAGTAGAACCTCTTCAGAGGTTACTGTGAGGAACTGTTCTCTTTAACTGGCAGACTGAAATGTAGACTCTAGAGGCAGAAATAAGCTGTTTGCTTCTTTCCAAATGTGCAGTGAGTACAGGAAAGAAATCATTTGGAAGGTTCAAGGTTTGGAATTGCATTTTGGGTTTATATTTTGCCAGTATCTTTAATTTTAAAAGACTGAAACTACGTGAAACATGAGCCCTTTTCCCAAATGTCTTGTTTATGTGATGTAGCTAAACTGTTTCTTCATGCTGCAAAGCAAACTGCTTGCTGTAAGGTTTGCATGACCAATAGCTTCCATTTTTGGAGACTTACGATGATTGCAATTAAAATAATATAGTCAATGTCTCCAGCACAGAATTTCTTGCTTAGCTATTTATAACATCTATGCTTAATAGTTGACAGAATAAAATTATAGCTATATGCTAGAATAATGTCATGATAATGCGATACCTAATGCAAAGCAGTGTGCTTGTGTAATACCTTCAGAGTCTCCAACACCTCTGTGCTCTACACTGACGTGCTTACGGCAGTAGTGAAACAGCAGAGACCTTAATATCTAAGCAGACAGGTAGGACTTCATCACTCTCGGTCCCCTTCACTCCTCTAGTTTCCCATCTCTATGGAGAGCTGGGGTAACGCTGCCCATACCCAAGCCCATTGCGTGTGCTGCACGAGGCTGCCCAATTCAGAGACACAGGAATGGTCTGGGCTAGCAGGAGCACTGGGTTCCCAACAGCTTGATGCTTTCCAAGTCCTCTCCAGGTCTACCATGCCGTGGTAGATGCATGATGCAGTGGAATCATGGCTTAAAGTGCTGTTGTGGTTTACAGCAGTAGTGTGGATGGTAAGGCATTAGAGTCTTTGGACTCTAATAACGGTCCAATTTACCAACTGTACCATAGTATCAGAAATTTATTCTATCCATTTATTCACCCTGACTGTAACCTGGCAAGGCAGAATGGTCACTTCTTTAAAAGAGAATATTCAGTAGCAGAAGGAATAAGACCCCCATTGTGTGCATATATAAGGTAATCTGTTTCTTTCATCACGTCTTGATCTTATTTTGCTAGAATCACATTTTTAATTCTAAATGACTTCGTTCATTATTTCAGAGAGCGAAGGTCTATTAAGGGAGGCCTGGCAGAGTGACGGTTTCTTGTCTGTTGACATCATCCTTACAGAAATTTCAAAGCACAGGCAGCACTGTCTGTCTCTTCTTTCACTGGTGAATAGATGCCCCTTGCTCATAAATTTATCAGGCTGGTTTTGTTCACTCTCCTTCAGATGAGGACACGGTATTAGGTTGCTGTTGAGCCACTGTTGCCACACATGCTGCTTTTCAGCCTTGTGATACAGATATAATTCACTGTTTCCTGAATCCCTTTTTCTGCATAGCAGGCAGAATTATTTTGACAGATATCTGAGGTCTTTTTGTGCTGCTTGGCATTCCTAACGTTCAGAGCTGAAATTGCAGACAAATTCAGACATATGTTGCTGATGAGTGTTATAGATACTTGCTTTCAAAAAATCACCCCTTGAAATAAAATCATTTCTATGATCAAAGACACATTAATTTCATGAGGCAGATGATTGAAATCTTTCCTTATGGCACTTAAGTTCAGTGGCACAAATATATAGACTAATATATGTGTGTGTGTAGCTACTTATTTAAAAATGAAGTATTTTTATTGCCAACTGTACCAAAGCGATAAGTTAAGGTTGTAAAATGCAGAATTATTTCCATATAATTAATTTTTCATTGTCTGTATGTGCTTATACATGCATTATTTCCTCTTCCAGTAGTCAGAAGGAAGAATACAAACAGCTGCACCAATGGCCAGTGCAGCCAGAGTCTCCAGGTGTGAAAATGCCTCTCTCCTCTTTCCCGCAGCTTTTTGCAGAAGAGGGAGTGAATCCTGCTGAGGTACCAACCCTGCAGGTGGTTCCCAAAGGTTGAAGGCGCTGTAGCCCACGCCGGCACCATCACAGAATTGTTGGTGTTGGAAGGGACCCCGGAGATAAGGCACCCCTGCTCTAGCATGTTGCTCAGGACTCCATCCAGGTTGCTTTTTAGCATCTCCAGTGATGGAGGCTCACAACTTCTCTTGGCAGCCTGTGCCAGGGCTCAGTCACCCTCACAGTCGAGAAGTTTTTCCTTACGTTCAGGTCTGCTCCATGGATCTCCTGTGTTTGGACCACCCAGTACTGAGCCACGCTGCTGTCTCAGGCCATCTCTACGGGTAGCCCCTGCTTTGCTTTTGCAGCCCAGCAGCTCCTCCCTAGCTCTGTGCTAATTAATGCTGGCTGAGGGATTGGGTCTCACCCTTCGTTGCTGCACACCCAATACCTTGCAAGGAAAACCAGAATATTTGTTCGTGACTGTTTCCGTATTGATATGCAGCATAGCTCTTGCAAGTAAAAAGTGAAGCACCCTGTTACACCTGCTTGAAACCTAGGACCCCTCCTGAATATTTTCACTCCCCTGTTTCTGCTTCTGATAATATATTTCTGTTCTTTTACATCTATCAAGTAATAAAAGAAGAGAATTTTGGATATCAGAACTGCCATCTGAAGGGGACCATTTTCTGACCTATTTCATGAGGGATGTATGGAAATAAGGTTACAGCCTGGCTGGTGACCTGTGGCAGTCCCTGCAGTTTAGGCTGCCTTTTTACTGACCTGACAGCAGTGAATTTATACTGCATTGATTTGAGATCTGTCTTCACATTTTGCACAGCCTTTAGAAGACAGCTTCACATCTTCAATAATATTTTTGTGCTTGGAATAATGCTTAGTTTGCTGGAGGAATCATCCAGCAAAGGGAGATGGCAACTGTTAACCTTTAAAAGCATGGTGATTTATTCCCCTAATTCATTGCAGACTGCTGCTGATTAGCATTAAGGGCAGATGGAGTCTTGTATTCAAAAGTTAACTGCTATAACGAGATACACTGTTGTTTTTAAATATGTATTCTTAGAAATTGGTCATAAAGATTTGTTGATCAGACGCATGTTACAGACGCAATGTCCTCATTCCTACCATTCTTGGTCATATCTGGTGCTGAGCAGACTGAAGAGAGTAGGACTGCAGTAGGACAAGCCATTGATCTGTTTGCTGAAGAAAACAAAGTGCTGTAAAATAAGTGGATGAGGTTTTCATGACTAACTTCCTAGATACATTATGTAAATTTTATAGTGTCTCTAGTTGTTGCTTATAGTAAATCTTTAAAATAGATTTAACACTGCTCTAGCATCTCTCCCTGAAATTCCCAGTGCCCTGCTGCTGCCCTCAGATGTGGCGCTGCACGTTCCCTGGGCGAGCTGGGCTGATTCCAAATCCTCCCCGTGTTTGCATTTGCACTTGTGAGGGGCTGCAGTTCCTCTATCCATCATCCCCTGCCACTTTGTCTCTCTTCAGAAGTCAAGCCTTTGATTCCTCTTTCTGAGTAAACCCCAGGGGACTCTGGAAATCCTTCTCTGAATATGTCCACAGGAAACCTGAGAATTTCTTATTGCAGTTTATACTACTTCTCCCCCCCAAAAAATTCTAACATGATTATATAACTTAGGTAGATTCTTGACTCTGATCTGCCATTCTGCATTTTTTGTATGACCTTTTTAAGTAAAATCAGAGTTTCTGGCATGCTAAATTATAATAACTAGGAGCCTTCTAGCAGTTGTCCACAGCATTCAGTAACGTTTATCTGGTCAATGACAATGATGTAATTAGTTTCTCCTTGTCTTCATATTCTTCTCATTTAGAGGTCCCAAATCAAGAGAACAAGTTGACTAGAGGAAAAGAGGCAGAAATCCAGGCTCCTTCTGCTACAAATAAAGTCTGCAGAGTGAATTGGAGCGGCAGGAGCAAGAGAGCTCCAATTTGATTTGCAAATTGACTCTCTTCCACTTCCATTTGCAGAAATAAGGCCCATATGCCCACTAAGCCATCTCTGCTCAAGGTGAAGCTCTACACCGCGGAGGGTTTCTTGGCAGCTGTTGAAAGGAGCGTTGCTACTCCGTTACGTATGCCAGCTCTAATAAATCTGCGGATTAGTTTCCTGGCTGCCACAATTGAGCCAGCTCAAAACCATATGGTTCTCCTCTCTTAAACATTGCCTTTTGAAAGGAGCACAACTGCCCCCCTTCCAGAGCCATTTTGGTTCTGAGGAGAGCTTAGCAACAATAAGGATTCATAAATACAGAAGTCTGTGACTTTATTTATCCCCATTGCCTAGTCTGGCTGATGGTATGAGATCAGAATTGCCTTTTATTGGCCTTCTTGCAATTTCCTTCTGTTTACGGTCTGCCCTCTGGTTCTCTTTATGAACTGGAGTGTGGCACAGCGTGTTCATCTGGCCTATTTACTTGTAAGGAAGAGTCCCTGGGATGTATTCTGAGCCATACTTGTTATAATCCTAGAGAGTCTTATGAAACAGTTTAGCGGTTCCTGGGCTGAAAATAAGATTTTGGTTCAGGGATATGTTATTTACTCTATTTTTCCCAAGCCTCGAAGGTAGAGTTCTGCACATTAAGCACTAATCTGCTCCTGTAAATGTGCTGGGGCCTCATTCAGCTGCTGTTCTCATATGGATCGTTCTTATTTCTGCAAATAGTCTCCATCAGCTGACGGGACAACCCTTTTTCTTACATGAGTGAGAGCTGTAAGACAAAGCTAGAGGATAAGACTGCTTCACACTGTGGGATGCCTAACTGCTACAGCTGCAATGCAAGGTGTATCCTGCATCCTGAAAATAGCTCTTAAAATCTTTTCTAAATTACTGCTGTAAAATGAAGAATCCCACTTCCCTCTGTAAGTGGATATAGTCTGCATGGTTAATGTGGCTGCTGCCTCAGCACAATCCATTTGTCAGGAATTGTTTGAACTTTCCTTTGGGAACCACCATAGTTTAAAAGTGTACATATCAACACTGTCAGAATTGACATCTCAAGAATTAAAGAAAACCATTTAGTCATGGTCCAGGCTTTGTATTGTTTAAAGTTTTTTTCTGTAGTTTTTTTACTATCAAGGTTTAGATGTTTTTTCCTTTTGTGAGGGAAAGGAAGTTTAATGTAAGTCTTGCTACCAAGATAAGTTTGAGAGTGCTATACAACTATACAGTAAATTACTTATTCTCCTATTTAAATTCTCATATTTGGGAAAAAGCATCTTTATATGACCTAAGTGGATACTCATTTGAGGGTTTGTATACTTTGACCTAAATTGGTACCATTGAACTAGTTCAGTGTTTTTATACATAGAAAGATCTTTAGAGGAAGAAGTAGCAAATGATTTCATTTAACTGAATAGCTTTTCACCAAGTAATCACTATGGGAACCTTTTTCTGATTTGTCTGCATTGCATCTCACCTTTCCTCTCTCATTTTCTTGTTGTTACTTCCTCCTTTCAGAGCAACCAGGATGTATCAGTCTAAATAATGATTTCTCTACTGAAAATAGTAGGGACACTGTACAGTACATTTCTATTTTTCTTCCTCTCTAATCCTTAGTTTTGTATATGGGACAACTAGCAATTTACCCTCCTTCAAAGGAATGCTGTAGAGCCTGAACATCTTAGAAGGTCAACTGGAAAAAGACACTCTGGGTTTGACTTTCCAGGTGGTCAAGCAAATCTTACGCTGCAGAGATCCAGAGTTTGGTATTCAAAACCTCTCATTAACTTTGGATCTTTCCACAAGACTCAGATTAAATTATAGGGTTTTTTTTTTTCTTATTATTCCAACAGGAAAAAGCTTTTTCCTTCTACTGTCTGTTACCCTCTGATGAAATTCAGACCTAGATTCACTAGAAGGTTTCTTACAGCTGTACATGTCTTTGCATTTCTGTGCTTTGTCACTGGATGCACAATTGAGCTTTTGGACAATGATACTGAATCATTGATGCGTTACCTGAGAACCCTTCTGGCAAGAGGATGGTTTTGTGCTCAAGATGATGAGATGGAACTTATAAGAATTCCCACCAATTCCCTGACTCTGGATGTGGTCATAATCAATTTTACTTCAGCTATTTCCTTTTTTTTTTTCCTCAGCTTTTGTTAATATTAATTGATCTTTCTTCTGTTTATATTATAAGCCCATGGGAGAAAGAGTGGCCTAGGCCTTGTGCACACAGATCTCAGCTGTGCCTTCCATGTACTACAAATGCAAAAAATAACTGATCCAGATGAGCAGAAGCAGAACAGTGAGGTGCTTGATGCCTCTTGTCACTTCTTCAGGTGGGAGATACTATGTCTTTAGTGCAGATAAATTCTTTAAAGCTTTATGTTGAGCCATACATTAAAATTTGGGGGTTTCAGTTTTTTTAACATTTTGACTTCTTACACCATGTTTTCTAGTGGAGACTTTCAAATTATTAGCTAGCAAAGAGAAGAAGCAGTGGGACAGCCTCAGTTGGCCTCTGCTTTTCTCTTACTCTTGCTCTGTGAAGACACTGCACAGTTTGGGTTTCCTGTTATTCCATAGCCCTCCAAGGAACAAATTTCCTGCTTAATGTTGTATGTTAAAGGGGAACAGCATCCTGCAAAGACATCCTCAAATCCCCAAATGTAATGTAGATTCCTCCTAGCATCACCGAAATGTTCTCAGCCGGTAGAAGATATTTTTCTTGCTATTTTGGATTTTGCAGGTAATGCAAAGGGTGGCTAAGACCCAGATGTGGGTTCAAAAGCAATCTGTAGGCTTTGTGTTCTCTATAGATTTGTAAGCTGGGAGTCTTGCATCCCCTTTTTCTCCCATCCAAGCTCTCCTCCGTCACTGCTCAGCAAAGATATTGTCTTCTAAAGGAAAGACGTCTCTTCAATGCAAGGAGCCAAACATATTTTCAAGAGGATTGAAGGCTGATCTGAATATAAAAAAGGCTTCTGGGTACAACTGCATGGCATTGTGTGGATGTAATTTCCTTAATCTATAAGCAAAGTCTGATTACAGCATATTTTCCTGCCAAGAAAAGCTCCACAGTCTCTCCCACCAATACACAGAAGCCAGCTCATTTTGAAGGATTTTTTTTTTTTTTTTTTTGTGCTCCATTTTTATAATTTGGGCAGAGCAGTGACTTTGTATTAATAAGATTCAGGCAATGAAGATGAAAATGCAGATTTTACCATGCCCTAGAGCTATAATAAATATAGTCTCTTTGCTGTCCTGGGAATGCAGCAAAGGTCTGGATCAGGTAGTTTGACACAACACCTTCTTGGGATATCTCCCAAGGGCTTCAGAGTGAAGCTGCTCAAATTAGGTGGTTGCAGATCTTTTATCAACTGGCCCAGATTCATCAGTGTTATAGTAAGCCTAGAATAACTAATAAATTTAGTGTAAAATAAATTTAATAATTGTGTGTTGCAGGGCTGCTGAATGTCATGAAGCATCTCTGAAAAGGTGGTGTGCACCTTAGGAGGATCTTACTAAAACCATCACAGGTTGTCTGCAGCTGTCAAAACAGAGAAACAACTGTAAAAATGAAGTTTTCTGAACAAATCAACAAATGTTGCTATTGACAGTTCTAGAGATATAAGCCAGGATGAAGTCCTACCAGATAAATCCATGGGTTTAGCATGGAGGTGATGGTTTCCAGTCATAAGGTGGGCTAGAAAAAAAGCCATGAACTTGGACAAGCAGGTGGAACAAGACTTTGGAAATAAGCCAAGGAGAAGAATCAATTTCTACAGTGCTTCAATATTTTAAGCAAATTTTCTCCTTTGGACTTTTATTATCACTGCTTAGAAAAACTAATCTAGATTCTGAGTGTGGAAATCATCTGACCCAATACAATTTTTACAATATATATTTATGTGTGAGCTATTTGTCTTAACATCTTCTGTTATCTGAGGAGAGAAACAGATGTTTTGAGGACTTGACTCATCTCTTGCTAATTTAGCTTAAATAGGAGGAAATGGCTCATGACCTAAACACACCTGTTTTCATTAGCAGAGTGAGGAGCCCAGGCAGCCAGCTCAGCTTTGGCGTCTGGACTCGATAAATCCCTTTCTAGATTGTTGTCATTGTACAGAATTTTTCTTTATTTATTCCACGAAAACCTAGAAGAAAATCTGATTTTGAGTCTGTTGGTTTGTGCCATAGCCCACAGAGTCTCCATGTTAAGTGTTTACACTACCTACTTTAAATAACCACCCTTGCATTTGCAGATAACTATGGGAAATGGCTGTATTTCATCCTTAAATGCCTCTCCCCATAGGAAGCCGCATCCTTGCTGACAAAGAGAAGATTTAGTGGGTGTTTAGTGTAACTGATTATCTGCTGATTCAATCAATTATGTGAACCTGGAGCCAAAGAGAACATTTATGTGTCTTTATGCTGGTATTGCAGCTGCTCTGCTGCTTGACCCTGTGACATGTTTGCTGTCTCATGTAAATATTTGCATCTGCCAGAGAAACCTGGTCTGCCCCTGCTGCCAAATTGCTCTGCTATAGAGCCTGAAATCTTCCTTATTAGTTTGCATAAAGGCAGTCACAACCTGTTCAGAATTTGTGTGGGATAATTTGACAGGAGGGAAAAAGCAATGCCAGGTCAGCCTGGAGTACAGCAGAAAGGTGCCCAAGGTGGAGCCTCTTCAAAGCCTGGTCTTCATTTGCTGGTTTTCCTATTCTGTCTTTACACAGTTACCTTTTATACCCAAGTGTTTTCCCAGTTGCCTGGATGTAAAAGCAGAGAAAACGAAGCTGACAGTGATCCTGTGCACAGTAAATGACAAAGGCAGATATTGATGAGGAGAGCAATGAGCAATTCTGGATTGACGAGGCCTTGGGAAGTGCAAATCAGTCTCTTCAGCTGAGATTTCACCCCACGCAGAAAAAACAGCAGAACCACATGTGTGAGCCAAGCAAATGCTTCAGCTGTGGCAGCCTTCTACATGTGATAATTAACATTAGGATTTTAGCATAGTGATTTTCGTTGCGTTTCACTTCAGCTGCCCAGAGAGTGGAGAAGAAGTATTTGCATACGGCCTTCCACATGCACCATCTCTGTCTGGCTTCCAAGTCTTGGTGGAAGTAAGACTCGCCAGGAGCAATATCACACACTGCTTATTCTGAACAGAACCCAAGGCCACCATGGCTCTCAGACTGACATATCAAAATCCCTAAGTTTGCTGGCAAAAATCGCAGTAGTTCATCATTTTGTTTGGAATAAGTGATTGTATCTGAAAGTAGAGCAGTGTATGGACTTAGTAGTTTGCTGTCCTCTTACTCTTGGGGTCTTGGCCCGCCAGCACCCCCCATGCATGGGGAAGTAGAAGGTGCTTGTGCCATGCGTTGACATGGGGCAGCTGGTGTCCTTGCGAAGTGCCCCGCTGGAAGATGGTTTATCTCCTTCCCCTCATTTCCTGTGGTCTGTCTGCCTGCCCTCCTAGTTTCTCTGGCTGTAAATCCTTAAGTGTGGAAACACTTACAAAAATATGCATATAGTGTCCTCACAGTATGGTAAATGATCCATGCCAGATGCTCCTGGATGCTGCAGTGAAGTAGACAAATATTTGAAGTGTGGGGTCACTCTGATATAAATGAGGGCCAAAATCAGCATCTGTCTTAGCCCTGTGTCTTCACTGGCTTCACTTCTCAGTTACCCTGAAGAGAATGAGAATAAAAAGGACAAAACCACTATGCAGCTATTATAATCATGCTGGTTTACTGCATCTGGTGTAATAAATTGGGAAGAAGAGGTTACTCTGTGTTTATATATATATATTTTTAATGCTCCCAAATGACAAGCATGGGAAGGTGCTGAAGAAGGTGCACAAGCAGAACAAAAGATTCTTCACTGTGTATGTGAGAGTGTACTAAAAATTTAGCAAGTAGATTTGCATTTTTACATATCAAGGGATACAAACATGAAAGAGATTATTCTGATAACAATATTTTGAAATTTTCCTTTTTTTCCCAATACTTCTTAAAGCCTTTTTATAAGGGGTCAAATTATCATTCAAAAATAATTTTCATGGGATTAAGTTACTGTTCCAGGGCACTTTGAAGTCTTTGGATGGACAAAGGTGACATTCTGGAAGGTTTTTGGGTGGAGACCTGGTGAGATTGCCTTGGTGAGCCCCTTGTCATCAGCAGGACCCTGCAGAGGCTAGTAGTTCAAGTCATTATCAAGTATTATCGTTATCATTTGTCCCGAGATATTCTCGAGCAATTACAGATGATGCCTCCACTGTTTTTCTGTTGCAAGATCTAGCTGGAACACAAAGCTCATTCCTATTGTGGCCACATGAGAGTATACGGATCCCCAAAGGAAAGAACATTTCCCCATTCCTCTGTAGATGCAGCTCAGGGTGCATCTCATTTGAGATGCTAAGCCATTCCTCAGGAAACTAGCGTACAATTAATTTAAAAGTCTTCATTGAAATTCTCTGCCATAGACACACTTGGAATCCAGATGGTTTTGACATAACTTTGGGGGAAATAGAAAGGTTTTTAGATATGTCTCCCCCTTTAACCAATGAACCTGCGCTGATATGTTGATTAGCTGGAACTGCCTTAAATATCTGAGTTAATAAATAAATAAACTCGTAAATATGTGAGTTCATGTGATCAGAATTGTCTGTATATGTTCTTACAAAGCTACCAGTTCTCATGTAGACGTATAGACTTTGATCCTCCCTGAGATCCTTTTGCCTTCAGACTGGTCTAACGGGATAGACAAGGGGGACACATCCCCTGTTGTCCTTCCTGCTTCTCTCACAGCCCGGAGCCACTGTGATCTCTATAGCAGGGGTAGATGGATGGGAGAAATAAGGAAAGCTTAAAGTGCAGCCATCAAAGAAGGGTTTGCTCTGAGATGCTCCCCAAGGGTTGGCAAACCCTGGATGCACCAGGTCCAGAGCCGGCACAGAAGGACACACTGATGGGCACTCTGTTAATGGGTGCTGTGGGCTGAGCAGCAGGTCACGCTGGTGTGCACTAGAGCCATGCAGCTTTTGAGTAATGTTGGGCCAGCATCATTCTCACTGGGTATAAAAGAGAGTAAGTTGCATGTTTGATGTGGGCTTGGACCCACGGTCTGCTGCCTGTGGGCCTGAGGACCTCATCAGTGGGGATGCACCTGATGTCAATAGCATGTTGAGGAGAAACCAGGGAAAACGAGACCAGAAGAAGGGTCTGTAAGGGGCGAGAGCAGTTGCTGTACCGTACACCCACTGATTGAACCATAGACCTCTGTATGTGTATGTATATATATTATATATATATGTCTTCTGTTCTATTTCTAGCTTAAGCTATACTTGTTTCTGGAGTTCAGAACAACTAAACCCAGAATCTGAAAGAATCCTGCATGCGCCTGTGGAAGCACATCATAGTTGTCCTGCTACAGGGGTGGGAGCCGTGGGAAACACCACGGTGAGCAATTAAAACTTGCCTGGGGACATAGGACACTTGATTTCTTAAGTGGTGTAATGCAGAAGCAATGACAGCAAATCACATAATCACCCTAAATGATAAGGTCTGTCGTCTTGTCCAGTTTTTCAGGGAAAACGTTGCCTTGACAACATAATCCACTTGGCAGGGGTCTGCTCTACTTTTATGCAGGCTGATCTGGCACCACCTAATGCAGGGACTTGGGGGTTTTACAGCACATGTCCCCAAAATATCCCCTTCAGGACTGCCAGGGGAAGAGTGAGACAGAAGGAGGGGGCAAAGGGGTTAACAGAGTGACAGCGCTTTGCCGTAGGCTCCTATCTCCACAGGCTCCTCAAGGAGTTAACCCTAGATCTGGGGTAGGAGTTTGCAGGAGCAAGACCATGGTTGCCCCTCGTGGGATGCAGTTGCTGTATGGGACGGTACAGAGCAACCCCCAGGATGGGGAGCAGGAGCTCAGCTCCAACTTCCCTGGCCCAGAATACCCAAGGATGCCAAAGAAGTCACACGTTTGGCAGCTGTCAACGGAGTGCATGTGGCAAACCTAGGTGAGCCCAAATAGCACGAGGGGCTCTTGCTGCTGCTTGCAACTGGACAGTACAAATGCACGCTAAGGGCAGGCAGTTTGGGCTGGCTTCTTCAACCGTAGCCCTTCGCTTGATTTTCACAGGTTTTCAAAGAATAAAAGTTTAACTATTTTTAAAAATATATTTTTAAAATAAATATTTAAATATTTTTGTAGTTTCTTTATCAGAGAAGGGCAGCCTTGCAGAAACACCTATTTTGTAGAGAGGAAAACAGTACATTATAACCTGTCCACAGAGGAGGGAGTATGTGGATTTCTTTTTGTCTGTAATCCACTATCTGCCTAATTGCCTCATATCCTAGGACATCCTTAATGTTTTACAACAAAAGCCCAAAGTGATGAAGGCACAAAGCACGCTCTTACAGCTTATGCTTTCCTGCTAATAAACACCTAATCTCCTTTGTGAGCTGGTTTATGCAGCTGTGAATATTTTGTACGAAGCATCTATTCAAGTTTCCCTTTAATTTAAGACATGAAAAAGCAACTTTGTTTGCAAAATTAAGGAAATGGAATAGAGGCTTTGGCAAATGAGGACATAAAAACTGCAAAAAGCATGGGGAAAATCACATTGTCAGTAAAAAGATTCTTAGGGCATAGTGCAACACAAATCATACCAGTTGGCTAGTAGTTCCTATCTTTACTTCAAGCATTGCATAGTTAATCATCCAGTCCTTCAGAAAAATCTGCTATTTTTTGAAGACTGCAGATACGGAGAAGCCATTGCATCCTTAAGTAAATTGTTCCAATAATTAATTGCTCTTGTTGTTAAAAATATGCATCTAATTTTATTTGAATATTGCAAACCTCAGCTTCCAGCCCTGGATATGCTTGCAGCATCTTCTACTAAATCAAAAAGCTCTTGAGTGAAATGATTTATGTTAAGTAAATTCTTCAAGATTCTTGAAGAGGTAAATCATATTCTTCCAGTGATTAAAAGTCTACCAAAAAAAGGAAAATATTAGGACTATAGTCTCCATGCAGTTCCTCTTGGATGAATATTGATGACATTATGTACTCTGAGGCACAGCAACAGAAACCACTAAAAAGCCTGAATTTTAGATTAAATAAGTTTAGGACTAATCTCCATCCTGCCCTTTGCATCTCAGCAGAGCTCAGAGGTCTCCTGGGGTTGCAAGGGTGATGTTTAGCTCTTTTGCCAGAGCTTTGATGCATAACAGAACCATTAAGTTGCCAGACTCCTCGGCTCCATCCCTCCTGGAAACGCCCAGCACTGCGGCACCTCTGGGTGCACAACCCTTGCTCCTCTTATGAGCCATGGGTATTCACCATCTGAATGTATAAAACAAAGCAGTGGGAAAATGTCACAGTGGAGCCCACTCTTTGGTTTATTCTACTTGCTTTTCCCTTTTGAGGGGCCACTGTTTAGAATGAAAATGCTTTTCATAGCGCCAGTTAGTTGTGTTTATTACTGTTGTAGTGAGGAACCAACTAGACCCCAAGCATGAGGCATAGTGCTCCTGGCATGACATGTGTGTCCAAAGCACCTTCACCGATGGTCAGACGGGTTTTATGGCAGACTTTGCGCAGGTATAAACCTGGCACGAGGGTGGCAAAGAAACAAAGGTTGCATGCGAGAGCAAACATTTTCACTTCTTTCCTCAGATAAATACAAAAAAACCCCACTTTTTGGTTTAAACCCAGATCAATAGCTGCTGCCATTTTCAGTCTGCAATTTCAGCCTGTGAAGTGGGTTTACTTAAAACGTTGCTGAAGCTGTAGCTGCTAGAAGGCTCCTATATCTTCTTACTCCCACTTCTGTCTCTCAATTAAACTGGAATTTCAAATTTGCTTTAGTGCATTTGCATCTCTTCCCTTTGGATCAGAACCAAAAACTGTTCTTCTTTTTTATATTATGTAAAATCAAGTGTTTCTGGTTGAGGTCATAACCTCGGTGCCGTGAAAGCTATGACTATAGGTCAAGTGCACCTCTTGGCTAGGCTGATACTAACGAGTTTTCTTCTGATATTAATAAACTGCGGGATCTCACAGCTTAGCAGGAGCCATAAATGCCTCCTGGTGAAGACTTGTGCAGAGCGTAGGTAGATATTCACACAACTGGCCTTGCTGATATGCTCTTTCATCTCTAGCTAGTCTAAAGTTACCTCAGGTAATTCTGTGAATGTAAATTTATCCTAGGTTCGGAATGCAAATCAAACTCTACCTTGCGGAGTAAAATCTGTAATGTTTAGTTAATACAGGATAATCTGTGTCTAGTTTTTAAGCCCTGTTTCAGGTGCTAGTGTGCCCTCAATATGTTGCTCTGTCTTTGCTCGTGGGTTGTTCCCAAAGCCAGGAAGGATTTCGAAGGTGTTTGTGCCCAGACCATTCGTTATTGCCATGGTGTAAACATGCAGGTGGAAGCGTGAGGCCATAGTTATAAACTGTGTGTCCGGGATCAGGGATGCTCAGCTGGACTCTGACTGATGCTGCTCCAGCATTTCTTCTCCTGGGGACACAATCAGGACTTTCATCAGGAAAATGACTCAGTTTTCAGAGAAAATCAGAGAAAAATAACTCAATGAAAAACAAATCACAGGACTTTACCTCCGAGCCATTTTCAAATCCAGTTCTTGTCTTACTCTACCTTACAAACTGCTTACTCAAGTGCTGTTCCAATTGGAAAAAAATAACCAATTTTTATTTTAGTGTGCTATTACTATGTTCGATGTCAGCTGCATCTTCACCGTAGTTCTGGTAACTGCAAAGATGAATTGATTAGTCTGTCACATTCTGCTCTTAGATATAAAGGCTTCTCTGCCAGGCACTTCGTAGGCAGAGGTATAGGGGGTTTTGCTTTCTGCCTTACTGTTATCTACTGTATCTTGCAAAACCACAGTCAGCAAATATTTCTTCACTTATTGAAGAGACTTCCCTTACTGTGTGTTTCCAAGCAAAAGAAACTCACTCAGATCAAGCTCTACGTGCTGCGGGAATGTAAGTGTTTGGTGGTGGACTGCAGAGAGGACCTGACCTGGTATCCCTTTGGGACAGACCATGTTGCTGCAATTTTGTCTCTCTGAGCCAACAGGCTTGGGGTTGAGTCCGTATTCCCGCACATCTCCAGTAGCTGCTGATGAACCTGCTGCCCTCAGCTGCCCTAGACACCGAGTCTGCCTTGGTGGCACGTGGCAGCAAGCCTTCTGCACAGCCCCCAGCACGCTCTGGTTCTCGCCCCGTTGTTGACCCCTCATTGCACATCGCTAACCATAGCATTAACCACCGCTTCCTGCAACAAATCCTGGGAGATTTATGCAAGAGATTTTTGCTGTTGCCTCAAGACACTCTCTTGTTCTTTGGCTTTTAATATAGTAATTAAGAAAAAATTAAAAGAGCAATATTAAGCAGTGCTGTCACGCACTTGGAAGTTAGGAAGTGCTTCGAGCTTTGGTGTTCACCCAGAGTCGTTAGTTCAAGCAGTCTTCCCCTGCTGTCTCCCTGCCCAGCTGCTGTGTGCTCCTAGTGCCACTCCTCTGTCCCACTGACCTTCATTCCTGTTTTCCCTCACTAAACATCATATCAGATCTCAGAGTCTTCCCTCGTTGAGTCCTTTCGGATAATCTGCCTGGATAGACACCCTTCTCCAGCTCCTCAGCTAATCCTAGCTCTCCTTGCTTCCTCCAGTCTCCACATGTCTCCTTTTCCCTTCAACTCCAAGAAAAGTTGTCCACTCCTCCCACACTTTACATCTTTCTCAGTGATTTCTTGCCCTCACCCTCGCTATTAATAAAACCCAGGCAACAGAGTGAGAGAAGCAGCAGAGCTGGAGTAGGAGACAGGGATTAGTCTTTTACCAGGAGCAATCACTACCAGAGAAACCTCTCCGAGTGCCTTTAGCCCTGGACAGGAGGCAACAGGAATTCCACGCTTTGGGACTGGTGCATTCCTACCAGCATCTCTCTGCTGATTTAGGACCAGTTGCTTTTTTCTTCTTCCATAAAGACGAGGTATCATAAGGTGATTGCTTTAGAGCCTTTTGAAGCTCCAGAAAAACACCACTGATTTCAAATGAGCATGAAAATAAGCTTTAGTACTCACACACTAACCTCCCTGAAAGAAGTTTGGATTCACAGTTTAGGAGGGATGCTCTAATGTGTGTTGGAATTGAGATGTAGAGCCAGTACCTTCATAAAGAAAAAGAAAATCCTAGAACAGTTAGCCTGCAACATGCCAGTATTTTTTTAATGTTCATGATCTGAGTGAACCTAAGGAGAAGGCTACTTCTGCATCCAGCACTGAGTCATCGGATCAGTCTTCATAATGCAAACATCAGAGCAGACAGTAAAAACGAGTGCAAGATTGAGATGTTTGGAAGCTTCTGTGATGCACTCCTGGTAGTCTGGTAGGCCTGGCTGTAAGGTGAAGGAAGCCAGATCAAAACCACGGCTGCTGAGCATTTTTCAGTGTTAGCAGCCCGTGCCTCTGTTCGACTGCAGAGCGCTCCCTGAACTGTCTGGTTATTTCCTTGTGAACCCGCATTGATTTTCTTGTAGATTGCATTAGTTCCAGTCACAAAAGAAATGGTATCTGTTCTGCTGCTAATGCAAACCTACAGCTAGCATTTTCCTGAAGGCTGTTTTTTTTTCATGTAAAATGCAAGAAGTCAAATACATCTGGGAGCATATATGGGTATACAGAAAGAGCCCCACTCAGAAGTACCAAAGAAGCTGTTCCTGATATCCTCTGAGGGTATCAGTAAATGTAAAGCTCTCCTAACTACTGTCTTCTCAGCCCTATTCATATCTAGCGGCTGCAGAAAACTGCATCCTTACAGTCTAATTCAAGCTTCATTTTACTGCATGGGCATTTAATTCCCCCAAAAACGTAAAAAATCTGTGATCCTGTGGGCATCTTGACACGTTCTGCAGATGGGTGCTTTGGAGTAGAGTAGCTGAGCCAGGGGGTCTCCTTACAAAGCTGTTAAAGACTCATTCAGCCCTGGGATCTTTCTGCTATTAATATAACTGGTTTCATAATGTTGGTAAGTGAATTTTTTTAATGAACTACAGTCTTTCTTCCTCCTACGTATTTTTGGTTTTGTTCCTCCTCTCTCCTTTCTTGTTTATCTCCTCCTTCCCATTCTGTTCTTTCCCCAAGACTTCAAGGCCTTTGCATTTAGAGAGATGAACAAATCTGTGAGCAACTTATAAATAACCAGGCAACTTCGTTCTCCCAGAAGTGACGTCATTGTCTCCATCTGATCAAAATGTTCAGGGGCAGGGAAAAGGGGTTAAAAAAAAAGCTGATTCTACTATTCTCATCACCTCAATACTTCAAAGTTTTGATGAGTTGGAAGTTTCCTGCAGAAGCAAGGTGGTTTTTGGTTTTGCTTTTATTTTTATCTTTTTTCCTCAGCTAATTCCTCACCTCCTTTGCAAGAGGTCTGTGCTACCATGAGGGCCAAAGGGTCTGTCCTCAAGGAATTCAGAAATCCTTTCCAGGGGAAGTCTGTGTCGCACTAGGTGCTCTACAAGCTCACCCAAGCCATAGCACCCTCCTAAAAGAGCTCAGGTTCTTAAAGGTACAAAAAACACTGGGAGAAAATGAAGGTTTTCTCATTTTCCAAATGCAAAGGGTGGGTTGCTGGAACTCATTTTTTCCATCAACTCAGAGGAGGGATCGAATGACTGGTTAAATCTATGTTGTAGCATCTATGTTATAGAGCTCTAACACTATTTGGTCTAGAAGCATCTGAAAGTTGTGAAGAGAAGATTTGGGGTTTGCTGTTGTATGCTGAAGGTCTGATCAAGATTTCTAGATTGGTGGACACAGAAGGGCCTTGAATCAACTGAAGTTGCTAATTTTAAGTATAGAGAACAACACCTTGACCAGTAAATGTTCTATAAGATCGAAATACCTGGCAGCTCTCATGGGAGGGAGCAACAAGCCAGGTGTGATTCAGCTGTAGCATAAACAAGGAAATTCAAATCTAACTCTGACATAAGATCCATAAATCAGCCAGCGATGCCAAAGTATTATGGCAAATAATATTTCATCTCCTCTACTGATCTGACAGCTGTGCAATGAAAAGAGTGTCACCTGTAACTTTGACAGGTCTTGCTCTTTTTGGGTGGAATCGTAATATCACTCCAACATGGGGCGCAGGCTTAACTTGCAAATTTTGCCAGCTTAAAAGAGAGAGGGGATAAATTGTTCCTGGAAGACAAATAGAAAGCGGGAAAAATGGCATGCCACCTAATGAAGTAATTTAAATGCAAATGAGAAAAAAAGGTATTTGAAAATCACTGGGATTTTTTTTAAGAAGAAAAATTTTTAATTTATCAAAACACTGCAATGTGATTCCGGGGTAAGCCCTTTTAATGCCAAATTTAAGACCACAGGGCTTTTATAAAAATTTTATTTTAAGGCTGAGATGTCAACTGCCTCCAAAGGAGGGTTTTAGAGTGAGTTGGCTGACAGCCTTAAGGACAGCAGTGGGAATAGCAACTCAGTAATTGATTTGAGATGAAATATTCATATATTCCCCAGGGAACAAGGCAGCCCAATACCCTTCTCAGCCCATATCACAGATGTCATCATTAAAGCCAGCACTGCTCTATATGCACTTGGGTTTGATTGGCAGAGGATCCCCATTGCTTTTTCAGGGAGGGTTTCACCAGATTTCTTTTTACCTTCTATAACCCGGAAGACCCATCAAAGATCTTAAAAGATCTCAACAGCGCTGGTTCAGATGGACCAAATGAGTTCTTGCTACAAGAAACAGCATCCTGCAAAACCAGACGGGTTGCAGCAAATCCTCGCGGCAGAGGGGTGGCGGAGCAATTAGGGGATGGCATCAGGATACAGCGGGAATGAAAAATTAACGTCGCATTAAGCTCATGGCCGTGTTTTGCAGCCCAACACGGTGCGTGGCGGCTCTGGGCGCATCCCTGACGTGTCTCCATAGGGGACGGTGGAGGGATGTCTTTGCCGTGCTCCAGAGGTCCCCAACCTGCTCCAAAGGCGGCGCCGGGAATGCTAAGGAGGCTGAGGCAACGTGGCCGCGATTTTTCAGGATACTTAATAGGCCCCCAGTGCAGTTGGACGTGAGATCTACGTGGCTGCTGGAGGAGCCATGTGGAGGGGCTAAATGGGCAGTTTTTGATAATTCCGTGACACCAGCCTGTGAGCAACTGGGATTTACAGGAGGGGGAAGGGAGGCTCCACGTCCTCCACGGCACACGCCAGAGCCCGCCTGCCGCTGGATCCGAGGGAAGATGCAGGATGCTGGGGTTGCCCCTAACAACCGTTGCTAAGAGACCCCGGCCGGCATCGGGAAGGATGGAAGCGGCTGCGGATTATGGCCCTGTTTGACACAGCGTCACGGAGAGCCGCGCTGAGGCGGGAGCACCGCGCACGCGAGGGAAACGCGGCGCGCGACCCCAGCAGCCCCTTCCCACAGCCCGAGGGGGGCTCACGGGCAGCCGCTTTGTCCCAAACTCGTCTCTTTTGTGATTTCTGGCTAAAACTTCGGGGCGAGTCTGCGAATTAAAGAGCAATGAGCAACCGCTTAGCAGATTTGGGGTTTGTAGAGGAGTCCTGTGGGACAGGGCGGGTAAAAAATCCTGGAAATGTCAATGCAACGTGGTCATTAAGTAGCAATGAGGGATAAACACTACCGGCCCCGTCTGACCTTTGGTTTAAGAGAGGATGAGCCCTCAGCACCAGCGCGTTGTTCCATCTCCAGGTCCCTTTATTAGGGAATTACTGTAGCCCTCCTGGTCTAATTCAGCTCCTGGGGTGAAAGGGGCTTATGCCAATGCTTGTTCTGTATTTAATGGGTTCATTATGCTTTTCATCATAAAATTCATCACTGTTAATTGAGTGGATTAGCTAAATGTAATTAGAAAAGGGGCGTGTAAGGGGGAGGGAGAGTGTCTCTATGTCTTTACTTTCTCCTGCGGCTCTTTGCTTTAACCACCACTTGAATTTTAATCTCCCTCTTCCTAGTCCCTTTCCCAATTTGACTTAGTAACATAATCTGCACACTCACATCAGGGCTCACATGCTGAGGTAGATTACAGCTTAATTCAAGACCAGAAGAAATATGACCAGCCTTTATGGGACAGTGCTTTTGGTGGAGGTGGGATTTATTTTTTTTTTCCAAATATTTTATTCTGTAGCAGGGTTTCTTGGGTATAAAGCCATGCCAGGTGGTGGGAATGATGACGCAACCCAATTATTCCGCCCATTGTTGTGCAAGGGGCTGTTAGTGCATCTGATAATGACTTCTAGCGCTCAGCATGGGGGACGCTCGGGGATGGAGCGCCGAGCGCAGGTGCTGACTGGCCTGTTTTCGGCTGGCTCTAAGTAAATTAAGGAGTGATTAGGTGCCTCTAGGCCACTTCTCATGTAGATAACAAAATTGATGCTGCAGAACCAGCCTCGGGGAGAAATGTCATACCTGCCTCTGTTCTCTTCATGTCAGGGATGCACTTATGTCACGGCTTTATAGGTCAACAAACAGCCAGAAGGGAGCTTCAGCTGCGGGATGTTAAAGTAATGGACCTTCCGTCCTCAAAGAGCTTTAATGCTGCTAAATTGGCTAAACTCAATTGGTTTTAAATCACAATTACATTTACTCAAAGATAGGAAGGTAGATCTCAGATCAATTCTTACACGGCAAAGAACACAGTCTTACAGAAGTGCCTTGGGCTAGGCTCAGTAATGAAATTAAGTGCTTAAAGTGTAAGTGTTGCAGCTGCCAAGGTCTAGACCTGGGCAGTGGCAGCGTAAGATGCCTCCGAAGAGAATTCTTCAAAGCTTGACAGAGCAGCAGGTACCTGTTTTGACCAATGTTGGGTCTGTCTGCAGGGTGGTAGGTTGTCTTTGGAAACCCAGATGCTCGGCTGGCGAGAGCATCCTTGGAGAACCAAGTGTTTTTGGCAATGTTAAATACCTTTAATCTGTTCTGTTGGTTCAGGAAATGGTGTATTTATGGAAGTGCGTTTACGACCTGTGAGAGATCTCTCAGTACTGCCTAAGGGTATGGAGAGCATCTACAGAACTTGGTCACTCACTGCACAGGTAGACAAAAGTACAATCCAAAGAGCAGTCTGGAATCCTCCAATACATCCAAAAAGATAAAGCTGTCATGTTAGAGGCAAAAAGTTCTGGTTCTGGTGGCTTTAGCTTGGCAACATTTCCTCTCCTTCTCCCACCAAAGAGCCTAGGGCCAAAATAGCTGGTATATTCACACGCCAGAAAAAAACAGGGACACAGCCCCTTTCTTAAGATCTGCTTGCATATTTATTTTCTGACTCGGGTACCCTTCGTTTTACAGAACCTCATTCATCTAGCACCAAAACTTATGAAGCTCCAGGGTTAACACGAGTAATTCAGGTATTTCAGCAGTAGTTGTATGAGGTACAATGCAGTGCACTGGAACTGCAGTCAGAGGGTGACACCAACAGTCCCGATGTCCAGGCACGCATGCAGATCCGCAGTTGAGCTGAGGCATTAACACCATCGTTATCTTCTTGTTATTTCACACTTTCACCTTTACATACTCCTTCCTGCTCCTCGTCCTTGGCCCATTCCCTGTTTCTCCTAGATCAGCAATAAGGCTATTACACATTATCAAAGGCTGTAACAGTGCTACCCTATGCTACTCTGCACCAGGCCTTAGTGCTATGGAAATACATACAGTTTTGAAGACACTTGCTATGCCACAAAAAAATCTGAATCTAAATCTCTGACTAATGTGTAAAGAAGATAAAAAGACTGTTCCCTCACTGGCAGTGATGCTGGTTCCCATTACTGTGATATAATAAGTATCATTAATGTGTCAGGGCTTTGCACAACAGCTGGCGGAAAAGCTTGCCTTCCCCATTTAAATGTGTTTTGGAATACATAAAGCTCGCTTCCACTTGAGGGAGGAGGTGGAGTCTGAAGATAAATAAATACATTATGCTTCTGTTGTTCCCTGAGTTTCGGTATGCTAACTCCAAAACGAACTGCTGGATACCAAAGTGATGGTTCATTCACTACCAGTTTGGATATTTTTTTTTTCCTCCCCAAAGGGCCTATGGAATTAAATCCAGACAACAAAGACATTCATTTCATTCCACCATCTATCTGTCCGAAGTATGGTATAACTCCTAATATTTGACATAGCAGGAGTCTGCAAGGACTACTGAGCTAGGCAAAGAAGCAGAACTGCTTTAGAATGGGCTTCACTTCAGGGGTGATTTATGTAGCATGAAGCCCCTGCATGAGAAACCTCCCTGTCCATGTGCACATGTGTTGCCTGTCGATGAAACACTGCTTTGAAACTCCCTCAAGTGAACACAGACAGACAGCTGGGGAATACTGGGTGCAATTTATCTGTGAGGAAGTGTTGGTGTGCACCTGTATTTGATTTCCAATTTTATTTCTAACAGCTTCCGTTTTTCAGCTTTACAAGAGTTATTCATGTTCTCTTCTGTAGAAGGTGTAAGAGGGGAGTTTTATGTCAGAACAGTTTCACTGTGAATAGTCAAGAATGTTTTCACTGCTGAAGCTGGTCAACAATCTCACACACAGGAAAAAAAGAGAGATCTGAACCACCGTCTTTGGCCCTCACCTTTCTTAATATTCCGACAGGTCTAGTGAGAAACTCTGTTCACAGCTGTCACTGCTGCTTGGCTTGTGAAAAGACCTTTTATATCCAAAAATATGTTTAATGACACTCTGTCCCCTGCTGAGTTTACAGCCAAAGATGCGGAGCAGACATCCGTCTTCTGCAGACCTGGGGCTTGGCTGTAACCTGGCTTTGCAAGGGAGAGCAGGAGATGATCAGGGTATGCAGAAGGGCTGTGCATACAGATAACACAACTACTTGTGTTTTCTGGGGGCCCTGCAGGTGTGCTGTGCAGTGAAGGATTCCTAAATATTAGCAGAGTTTGTATTCGGAAAGAGTGCTGGATCCGTCCCTGGACTGAAGTGCAGCAGCTCCCTCCCTTGCTAGTCAGAAGGCCAGCATTCCTCCAGTGAGGAGAAAGGAGGTGCTGAGTTTGGGGGTAGACCCCACGGAAGGGTTACAAACACCTGCCTAAGCCGCCTTCCCCTTTCTGTTTCCTATATTCATGGGCTCTGTCCTGAAAGGGGGATGCCTCTTCTTCAACAAGCGATAAATTCTCAAACATTATAGGAGCAAATGTTATCCCAGGGACTTCACACAAGCTCATGTGTGATCCCCTGCCTCTGTACCAACAGCCTCCTGTCCCTGCGAGTCCCAGGCAGGGTCTGCACCCAGCAATCCTTCCTGGGCATCCTCTGCAAAGAGAGGATGCCTGTATCCAGCCTGAGGAATGCCTGTATCCAGCCTGAGGAATGCCTGTATCCAGCCTGAGGAATGTCCACACAGGGAGCCATGACACACACCAGGTCACCTCCCTCTGTCACCTAGGATGTCTATCCCTGTCCTTGCTTTGTTTTCCATGCAGAATCTCTTCTGCCCTTCCCGACCAGCTAAGTTTAGCTTTGTAAAGCTGCCTGCAGAGCCTAGCCCCAGGCTTTCTTGCTCGCCTTTCGGTGACTTGTGATCAAAACAAGGCAGGTACCTAAGGTTTGGGTTGGTTAAGAAACATGAAATATATGGAATTACTTAAGAGTAAGGAGAAAAGCTAGGATTAAAATATATGGGCTTCTGCCTAGTTGCAGCAGCCCCTTGTTTCACTCATGTGCCTGTTTTCTTGAGCGTAAAATGAGAAGGATATTTGCAAAAACTTCTTTGCAAAATGTGTTCAGAGTCTCTGCTGAAAAGAGTTGTGCAAGAGCTAGTTATTTATCTTCTGAATCTGTTTATAGGAACTTTTAATTTAACATTTCATTGGCGATGTTCAGTAATAGACTTTTTTTCAGCCTGTCTTGCAAGATCTATTATCAGTGTTTACTGGACCAGATCGAAGAGCGAAATTGATGTCTTTTATCGCTTGATCTATACGCAGTTTGGTATTTGGGAAGATAAAATATTCCATACTTATTAAGAATCTCTGCATTATTGAGGATTGTATCAGTGCTGGTTTTATGTTTATTGACGTTACGTTTAGACTGGCTATTTGAGTGCCGTGTTGCAATTTGACCAAGCTTAACTTTGTTTCTAGGTCACAGGAGTCTCTTGCGATGATAAAAGGTAAAGAAAATTCCCATTTTAAACACAAAATAATTATAATTAATTTTTTGAGATATGCACATTGATGCATACAAGCCTTGATATCTGCCCAGTCCGCTGGGGAGTCGTTTTGACTTTGAAGTGCAGAAATGTGTTCATATTTAATAATGAGATCGTTTTATAGTGAGGCTTAATGGAAGTTTGTTGATAATTATTCTGCCTCATTGATAAAGTTCCCAAACACACAGGAGTTTCAAATCATTTCACAGCTGATTTATATGCACAAAGCATAATTAGGATCATGTAATTTCCTTGCCAAATCAGTTTTCATTTGAATATAGAAAAATGTCACTTACCAAAACTTTCATACTTTGCTGTTTGACGGGTATTGAAATACCGAATATGAATTGTAGCCAAAACGCCACGTATAGAAGCTGCACATGATTGCTGAGTACTATTCAAATGCCACTTTTTGAAGACAAAATTATTAATTTCCTCATGGATGTTTTTAACGTACTTGCTACTATCTATATAATATCAGATACCTTCACAAATGTCATTTTTTTAAACACCTTCTTGAGAAGGGAAGATGCTGTTATGGCCATTTTTTAGATGAGAGCTACAGTACAGGAGAGATTAAGATCAAAAGTGTCCAGCCCATTTGGCAACATGAGACATCTAGAACCTGATTTTTCAAAGAATTGTAAAACGCAACATATAGTTTAACTGCTACGAAAACTGAGTTCTACTAGTGAGTGTTCAGCATTACTCCAAATCCACAATTTCATCTTGATTTCGACATAGAGAAAGAAGAACACGTATTCTGTGTCAGGATGGTAGTTTAAGCCAGGCATCACACAGGAATCCGGTGGCAGAGGTATGGACAGGGTACGAGTCTCCACGATGGGCCTCACAAGACCTAATCAGGAACGCTTAACAGCAGCTAAAATGTATGTTGAGGTTAGGAAAATCTTAGATAGCTTTCTGTAAAAGAGGACTTTGTTGGCAGATTTCGACTTCCACAAGAAATGATACAAATGGTTAAAACATCCATGTGTGACAGCTTCAAATGAGAAGTTTACTTTCCATTGACAAGTGATTTTTCTGCTTGGAAAGTGTGCTTCATTTCTAGCAAAGTTAAAATACAACCTGCTAGTGAAATACTCATTTATTTGTTTGTTTATTTTTGTGGCTGAGTGAAGGAAGAAGTGTTCAAACTCTCAGTTGGCAAAGGTTGTCGGGAACATTTCTTGCCATCCTGGTACAAGACAGGAAAAAAATTCCAACCTTCCAACTTTTGTAAGACAGAAGAGCAGCTCTTGCCCATCTATCTATGGAACTGCTTTTACTGAAGTATGAAACCTTTTTTTTTCTTGCAGCACCTCTCTGCTGCACTCGTGTCAGGCTTCTCGGTTACAGCAGGTCTACAAGCATGAATCTCCTAAATTACTGAGCCTCGCTTCATCCTCAGCAATAAACCATCCTGTGTCCTAAATGAAGCAGCAGGCCTCTAGGGAGAGAGACTCTCTATATATATTTGTATGTATGATCATATAATGAAAAATTGTTTCATAATGTATAAGTACCATCAGTTTGCCTAATGTAGGCTCCTTTTTTTTCTTCTGTATTTTAAGTGCTTAGTGACCCAGTCCCTGGGGTGAGGGCTGAAGTTCTTCTGCAGACACTGGGGAGATGTAGGTGCCTTTGGCCATCTCCAGAGGGAGATCCAGACTGCTGCAACCAAGCACCTAAGTGCAGGCTGGCAGTGGAGCCGGGTGAACCAGCTTTCCCTGTACTTAATGTATGACTCTTCCTAAACTCATGTTCTCTTTGGATTCACTTCTGGGTGCCAACAACGCTCTGTGTGAACAAGCATCAGTGGAAAACATTTCATCAGGGGTTTCAAAGGCAACTTGTAGAGAGGATGAGGGTGCCAGTGAATTGCATCTTCAAATGGGTGCTGGAATGGCATGGGCAGTGCAAACAGACCTGTGAAGAGTCCCTCCATCCTGGAGAGCACTTCACCCTCCTGCTCACAAGATCATGAGAACCTTCCTGCATTTAGCTTTGGTCACTCAGTTAATCCTCTGAGGCAGACAGAAAAAATAGTTAGGAAGTGGAATAAAACCTTTGGCTGTGAAGTTGGTGAGCTGAGAAGACAATTTTCTTATCTAATCTGGTTTCCAGGGAAAATTTTCACTTGAAGAAAGTTTGTTGAGAGAATCTACCACTTGAGAACTGGGTATCGGCCACCTCTAACATTCCCACGACATTGCATGCCGTGCTGGGATTCTGGTCTCGGGCACTGGTCCAACACCCATGGAGATGCAGAGATCAAGCGCTGGGCAGAGGCTGTGCATGAGGAGCTCTTCAGAGGCGCCCTGAGATCCCAAGGGGGTTGACTTATCCCCGTGGGCACTGATCTCCCTTCTCAATCTCGGGCTCAGGCAGTCACACAACCTGCTGTAGTTGCTCAGCCTGGGAGAGCACATCCAAACAGTTTACACGTTTTAAATGTCACAACGCCATTAACCACAAGAAAGGAGACCTTTATGATAAGAAAATAGGTGGGGTGGGATCTAATTTAGATATTTAGTGTATGCAAGGAGCTATACATTTGTTAATAAAATCTGTTCTCATGAAGAGAAGATATAGGGAAGATGCTGATGCGTCACCTATTGCGCACTGATCAGCGTACAGAGAGACCTCACTGAATGATCCCTTTTCTGCTATTCCGTACTCAGTGACATTTGCCTCTTGCTTAGAGGCAAATGGAATTAATTTTTCGATCTCCCTCCACCGTGGGCCCCTTCTGGCTACAGACGTTCTACTGAATTATAGTGGGTTTTGTTACGCAGACTGTTTGACACCTCGGGTCAGATTTGAACCACAGACAGAACGAAATTGAATTTTTCCTCTGAATTTCCCCTTTCTTATTTTTTGACAGATCTCAATTGCGTTCAAGTCGTGCTTCTGTCAAGTGTCATAGAGATTTTAACAGTGCCCCTACAATAACTGTATTTCCACTCGCACACAGATGAACTATCGTATAAGAAAGGCTGATTTAAATTCAGAGCTATAATGGAGTGCCAGCTCTATACATTCAAAATCATGAGTCACTTTCCATCCCTAATGGTATTGACTTAAAAATCTTATTACTGAAAGGGTTTTGTTTTTGTTTTTTGTTTTTTTGTTTTGTTTTTTCCATCAGCTTTTTGGAAGTTCATATCTGCAGGTTTTTCCCTCAGTAGCAAAGGTTAGAAACTACAATGCTGTGTATCCAGGAGCTTAAGTTTTAAGAAAAATATGAACTGCAAAGCTACAGGGCCCAGATAGAAAAGATGTGTATGTAGAAAATGCATGTAATTCCATACTACTATACATTTCATGAAAGAAAACATCTTATATAAGCTGTATATCATTCACATATTGGTTTTGCTACTCTGTTTTGTAACATATCATATGGAGGTACCACAGCTTGGTTCCTGAGGGTGGGGGCAGGAAGACTTTTAGGTTCATAATGAACTTTCCACCTCATATATTTTGGCTCAACTCCTTGTTCACCAGCCCATCCATTCCCCATTTGGTAAGTTACAGAAACCTGCATTTTCTATCACATCCATCCATCAAGAGCACTAGTCTGAGGCATCCAGACCCAATTGCCTAATCTGATTTCTGAAACCTTTGGAAAGTCCTTGGCAACTTGAAATGTTCTATACAGTAGAACAAGGGGGCAACTGTGCAGCTACTTTTGTGGTAACTGCAGTAAAAATAAGAGAAGATAAATCAGCAAGTAGCTTAGCATATGTCAGGATATGATTCTGGGGTCCCTGTCACACTCATGAGCTTCTCTGATGTACAAATCATGAGCTTCTCTGAGCTCTGACAAATGTGTTGTCTTATATTGTTGCACTTGTGTTTTGATTTAGACAAGCTGGGATCCTCTTCTCTCTATATGGGGAAAATTATCTTGTAATCAGACCATTTCATAATGTCACCCTATAAAACAAACGATGAGTTTCCTGGTAACGAGTGATATGTTTTGATGACTTTGGCTACGCTTTACTCTTGCAAGTAGTGTGGCCCAAAAGAAGCAGATTTGCACAGTGAAACTGTCAGTGCTGAGCACCCAATTTAACATACTGTAGTAATTTCAAGGCATTTACTGGCTCTTGCTATATCCTATGGATCATCTGGTCCACCAATGTTTGGAGCACATAAGCTGCTTTCCTGGAGCACTATTGTGCCATCTTCCAGTTGAGCTTCAACTGGAAAAAAACATGTTCATGTGGTCCAAGACCACCTTGTGACTTGAGCCAAGTCACAGAGCAAGTGGAACCAGCAGGAGATTAAACTAAACTAAAACCTGAAACCCATCTAAACTAAAACCTGAATGCAGACATGCTCATCCTTGGCAGGGTGCCGTGGCTGGTCTGGAGAGAGATGGATGGCTCCATGCCCGTCCGTTGTAGAAGAGTAGCGAGGACTGTGCTGCTTTTATTTGGCAATGCTTGGTTTGCTGGGTCCTCAGATTGGCTAAAGAGGCTGCTGTTTCCCATTCAGGATCAGCCAGGAGTTGGTGGTTCATGGCTTCACACATCACAGTTGCTACCAACAGGGAGAGTTTTGCAAATCTCTCTATGAATGAAGTTGCTGAAGCAGTTAGAAACAGCCCAGCGTGGGCTGGAAATGGGCAGGGAAGGAAACCTCAAAATAAAATAAACCACCCTTTTCTCCATGCAGGCTGAGACACTAGCCATGTGGTCCACCAAAGGGCATAAAATGGGGTAGAGATCACACACATTAATAAAGCCAGGTTCCCCAAGACAACTTGACTCGCTGACAACACTTTGGGACCATGAAGCTTCAGCCAACTGGAACACAGAAGGTCTTTTTATTTTTTTTTCTCCATTCTTTCCTCTTTCTACATTCTCTCTAGATTGACTTTTCTTCATAGGTAGATTTAGGTGTTAGCTCCACGATACAGTCCTCAACAGCTGTTGTGATCTTTAGGGATATTTAGGGAGGGATGACTCTGAGGCATGTCTAAGGCCTTTTGCTTTCCTGTGCCAAATTTACTGGCTGGGAGAAGTAGGTGTGTGGTCCCTTAGTTCACAGATAAGCTGCCGCCCTGATCATACAGTGATTAACCCTGGTAGTAACTTTCTCACTTTTTGTTTTTTTCTACGGATATATGACTGTTAAATTATGAACGTTAAAGAATGCTAAAGGTGTTTGGTTTGCAGGGTAAGCTCTGCGAGGTGTTTGGACTCCTCAGGACAAAGGCATTTTCATACTAAATGGACTCTCAGAGTATCCCCGATTCTCCAGAAGAAAAGGAGAGGACTGATTCCTATGTGGTTGCTTTGCTCCTGTGAACATAGACGTACGTCCTCTAGGGGTGGCAAACATCACTTTTAAGATGCATCCTGCAGTTGTTTGGCCTTACCCCCTCCATCACAGTTACCTTAACAGGCCATTTCAGCACAAACTCAGTCAGGTTTAATAACCTTTTGCCCCACAGCAATCCCGAGCTATCCAAGAGGTATTTTTAATCACACATTGTGACTCTTGCTCCAAGTGATCCATGCAGCCCCAAAGATCAGCAGGCATCAGTCATCTGCAAACCACTCACACACCGCACGAAAAAATGTAGCTCATGACCTCCTGCTCCCAGCAGAACAGTCGATATTAAAAGCAATCCCACAATATTCAGTGGAACAGGCAGAGGTCAGATCAGACTGGCCCTAGCTAATACACCGTGTCAGTATTTCTTTAGTGAGCTCATCAGTTCTCTCAGAATTATCTTCCTTTAAAAGATGTCTTGCCTGTCTTCTTATGAAGAAAACCTTCTGGATGAGATTTGATCTTGTGCATTACTGCATCTAACACTATCACGGAAGAGGTGGTCTGACCCCTTTAACTCAGGGGAACTTTAACTCTGAAGCTTAATGACACTTTAATTGCTACCTATCCTTTAAGAGGAGGAAATACAGCCATTCTGGGACTGTGGGTTTCAGAGTATGGGTAAGAAGTACCAGGAGATGTGAAAGTTCAAAAGCACTGGAAAAAAAAAAGGTTCCAAGCTGAGATTCAGGAACTGATATTCTGCCATGAGGATGAGGGATCGACATCTTCTTCATCAAGTCCACCAGTTCAGCATCTGTTGTACTGAGAATAAATGATTTTCACTGAACTTATATTATTCATCAGAGGGGATGTATGTATGTGCATTTAAATAAAATATGATTATGTTTTCTGGTTTTGGTTTTTTCATACTTTAAAGCTGAGTGTCTATCTTTCATCAGCTGGTTTAGCTTTCAGATTTTGGCTTTTAGCTGAAGCAAATAAGCATATTCTTAAACTTTCCTAAATAGATATGTAAAAATACTTACCATGTTTAATTTACCATAAATAGCATCTTTCCACAAAGTTTCAAACATTTTAATTTGTTATCACATATTTCGAGCTGTCAAGCTTCACAAATACATGATTCCCAGGGAGAGAAGAGAACGGGTTAGTAATAAGTTTGGAGAAAGTATGGTTTGTTTGTCTTCTATTCATTTCTTTATATTCATGTATTTTTTCATTGTTTTCTTGCGACAATGAAAGCTTCATGTCTGTAAAAGTGAACCGTGTATTTCCTGGGAAATTCAGAGAAAAAAAGAAATGCTGTAAGATTTGCAGTGCACTCATGGAAGCAGGCAGTTCTCAAATAGTAGGAAATTACTTTATTTTAGTTTTATTCCATCATCTTATCTATTATTCATCTGCAGCCCTCCCTTAGAGTCAAGTGTTTTCAGTGGCTTTTTCTGCTATCCCTCCGACACCTTTTGCTCTCCACTTGACAAATGCAATCAAACCGCAGTGCCGAGCGGAGCGGTAAATTAAGGTACTTAAGACAAGAGTTGATTTCAGAAAACAGCCAGATTCCTTCACGGTTTTCAGACTAAACCCACTGGGCATCCTGAAGCTCATACATCACTGTTTGCAGCCCAAACATTACAAAAAAGCTGTGGTTGTGGGAAAGGAAGCAAACTGTGCTCCCATTTCTGTCAGTATATTATTCGATTTTTTTCGCCCAAGAAACAGTCAACAGTGATTTAAGTACTTCTAATTGCCTCTTCATATAAGAAATTGTGAGTAGGAATGCACCACTTCATTCTTCACCCTACAGTATCTACAGTTTGAAGAAATAATTGCACAGAACAGCCGCCTCCTGTTTCCTCCAATCTGACTGCGCTCAGAAACAGCTCCTTAATGTGTTGCCCCCGTGGATTCAGGCTCACATCTGTCCACAAACAACCCAGAAGACCAGGTCTTCTTGCAACCCATCTTGTTCAGATCAATCCCAGCTCCACTATGGGTCAATATCTTCCTCTTGCAAATCTTTTGCGAATGGCATGTGATGTCCACAGACCTAGCATGTGCTGGCAGCATCGGTCTTACCTGATTATGCCTTTTTTGGAGCTTTAAAGTCCTCAGAGATGATGAATTCCCACACGGGTGGTTAAGGCAGCTTTAATGCAGCTCAAGACACTTTGAATGCGGTTGCTGCTCCCACGTGCAGGATGGAAACCGTGGGGTTTCCACCGTCAGCAGTCACTACCAGGCAGCACAAGCCATGGAGGGCTGTGGATCAGTCCATAAAGTCACCTAGCAGGACTTGGCCTTGAAATATGGCTGTATACAGAGAGAGCATTGAATTACATTGATAAATAATGAAAGACCTTGCTTATTAACAGGCTGCTCTGAAAGCCCAAATACAAGGTTTAGTCATACTACCAAACCTGTTGTTTATTTTTAAGAATTCTAAAAACAACTCTAAGTAAGTCAAATATATCTGAATGCATATATGTATGTACACGTAAATGCAGTGATTATGCAATGGTTGGACTTTTGCTATTCATTTCTGCTATTTCTTCTTTTCTCTTGTTGGTGCTGGTTAAATTTATTGGCTGCGGCAGTTAAATGATTGGTGTCAGCAAAATGCATATTCTTTCTCCTCACTTCTGGGGCTTTTGAAGGAAGATTTGCTCTCTCCCTCCCAAAACAAAATCCTCACGCACAACCTACTTCGGAAGTCCTTTGATGTGTGCTTATTCAGTAGAAAGATACCAGCTCTAGACCTCAACCTTCCTCTCTTTGCCAGCTCAGGCACTAATTTTCCCTTCTAATATAACATTGTAAGGTGGCAAAGTCTAACATCACATTTAATTATTCACCAGGCTACAATACCAGGCAGTATATTCCCTATATTCCGGGCAGTAAGGAATTGCATATATTATATTAACACACTGCTGCTTTTATTTCAGTATGAAAACTTTTCTCATTTTTAATTATGAGGAGGAATAAAAAGTAGTATTTTTTGATGATGTTACCTGGGCTAGAGGGTGGAATGACTTCTTTTAAAAAAAGTAAAATCCCCAAAACTGCCTTTTCCAGCTGCAGGATTTGCATACACAAAATGAAAATGCTTATCTGATGGTTCATGCTGAGTACGGCATTGCATGCAGCCATTAATGATCAAAATCTTTCTAATTCAGGTGTTAAATTTTAATAATTTTAATTACGACAGTGTGATGATTAATATCAAATGTCATAAGGCAGGAATGACTGCAGTTTGCACAGGAGGCACTGGCTGCTGCGCTGCTTTAGCGGTGCGAGAGCACCTCCACCAAGCGCCGGTCAGACGCTCCCGTAGCGCTCTGAGACAGCGGTGCAATCACCACCTCCAACCAATGAGCCCCTGACCGTCCTGAGCTTAAAGCACCCTCCGCTCTATCCTCAGGTGTTTCTAAGCAAGTACTCTGCTTGTTTTGGTTATCACTTTCCATGAAGGATAAATATTTTACTTTTCCTAAAATGTCACAAGATGAGGAAGAAATGATTAACACTGCATCTTTGGTCCCTGGCCCTCTGATGCCAAATGTGTTGCCTGGAATTACCTTTTTTTTTTGGCGCTTGCATGTATTTCATTACTAACCAGAAGCAGGACAAGACAAGTGATGAAAGCTACAAACTTGGACAGTTGCCCTTCTGGATCAGTAAAGGCCTCTGGCCTCTCCTCATTTACCCACCCACTTGAGCTACTATCTATCTGGATTAAGTGATTTCATGTTTGTGATAATCTCACTGTGCTAAATGATTGGGAAAGGGTAGATGAACGTTCCCCTGTGAGTCCCTGTTTGCTTTGGTTCATGACACCCTCACTTACTTCATGTCTGGTTGGATGTTCTTTTCAGAGTGGATATTACGGTCTGTCTCCTACTCTCTTCCATTGCTGGAGAGCTTGCTAGGTTAATAGTAGTCACTGGGAGCTATTGCTTCTTCCCTTCCATTGCCAGTTATCAATTTGCTATTTGTGAAGTATAAATGGATTTGATGCTCTTTGGATGCCTATATGCTATCTATCTCTATCTATCTCTCTATATATGCATAAATATCTGTATTCAGATATACGTATACACACACACATTAGAGGAATGGCTCTTCATGCCCTAATCTAGATCCTGAATGTCACTGTACTACTGCAAAGTATTGAAATCCTTTATGTTGAACCATCTTCCTTTAAATGCATTTAATGCACAGATAATCAGGTGCAAATGGATAAAATATCTTATTCACAAAACCCAAAGCCACACAACGCAAAAGCAAAGCTGGTAAGAAAAGGTGAAAAGCAATAGCAGACCATATCATGGCCTTGCAGTTGAATTATCCGTAGGGGCCTCTCCTCTCCATTAGCCACTTGAGTTCTCACCCAACACTGTATCATCTGCAGACTGCATTCATTAGGTATCAAACTTGGATATTTGATTATATCGTCTGGATGCATTATTGTAGGTCATCCAGGTTGGAATCCCCTTCACCTCAGTCATGGCACAGGACCATCTAATCCTTTCCTTCAGCCAGCTGCTTGTTGCTACCACCCCTTCAGTTGTGCTTGTGTCCCTGTAGTACAGGCCAAGCAGTCCTGCCCTGCCCACACAGCTGAGAGGTGATGTTTCTGCCCTCATTTAGGACATCTGTAAATTAGACATCTGCTTCTGGGCTAATTAGCCTGCTCTCTCCTTATACTCAGTGAAAAATAGTAGGTGCCTCCAACAGGTGCTTCATCTCATCCTAAAGTAGGCACCTAGGATCAGACAATTTGTCCTCTGGTCACCTGTGTCTAGGAGCAAGTCTACAGTGACTATCTTAAAATTAAGCAACTGACCTGACTCTGACATGTCTGAGTTCAGATGAGAGAATTCCTTCTCTAATGACTAATTTGTTAGGAATAACTCACTCCTTCACGTTGGACTTGGGAAGCTCTGCAATGGCTGCACGTGGCCTTTCTAGGGCAGTTTTTTTTTTTTTTTTTTCAGGGCTAAATTATGTCCTCCTTCTGGATGGAGCGAAGAAGCAAACCCATGGCCTTCCGTTGTATCTGAGTTTCTACCACAAATTGTTGTTTGTGGGGTTTGTGCAGCCCCAAAGAGGGACCCGGCAGAACTGGAGGAGCAGCCTACCTCTCCCACCACTGGCCACGGTGGGGAATAGGGCTTGGGCCTGGGAAGTCAGGTGGGCAGGGCGCCACGAGAAAGGTTGTTCCCTATCTCAGACAACCCACGAGGTCCCTTCGCGGGATGAGGCCTCCTTTCCGTCGCGCGGCTGCATCTGTGAAGCCAGATGGTTCAACATCTCCGGCCGTCTGCAGCAGCACCGCAGATCAACCTCGCCGCTAATGAAAAAAACAGGTTACTGGGAGCCCCTGGGTCGTCATCAGAGGCCGTGAACCTCCTACCTGATGAGCAGCGCTGGCAGCGTAGGTGAGGCTGCAGCTGGGCCCCGCTGCTGCTCCCACTGCAGCCCCCGTGGACATGTGACTGCGCCAGAATTAATTCGAGACAATTAATGCACATCCTGGGGAGCTTATTATTCATTTTATGGAGCAGAACAGGTGTTCCGCTGTCAAGCAGAAATCAAGAGCTTTAGCCCCATGGAGACAGAGATCCGAAAAACTGACATTTCTTCTCCTTTGGCCGCTCTGGCAAAGCGAAGAATATTCTGAGCTCCTTCAAGGTGGGGATGGTGGTTCAAAATCCGTGAGCGTTCAGGTCCTCTTCTCCCCTGACGCTACTGTGCAGAATGCAACCCGCGCTGCATATTCTCCATCAGGTCCAAGGGCGGTGGTGGCAGCGGTGACATTTGCACCAATGACAGCAGGAGCAGAAGAGGACTCTGCATCGCGCGTCCCCCCGGTGCAGCAAGTGCCACACATTTTCCAAGTAAACACATTTCTGCTCAAGTGCAAGAGGTAATGTAGGTGAAGATGTTCTGACTGAGTGCTGGTAGGTTTGCAGAGCAAAAAAAAGGAAAAAAACAGAAAAAAAAGCTGAAGCCTGCCAGGTTTTAAAATTGCGAAGTCTTTAATGTATTTCTAGACCCAATATTTAACTTTCATGTGTTGAACGCATCCAGGAGAAACTGTTAAAGGTGCAGTTGGAGGCAATTGTCAAATCATAAATCAAATGGGAAAGGCAGAGTGGGTCAATAAAAATAAATAAGAGGGATGGTCCCCCAGGCAGGAAGGAAAAGCCAGTGCTTTTGTTAGTCTGAAAATAACATATTTCTCCCCCCTGGTATTAAAGGGTATTTAATTATATAGAAAAGCACAGGAGAAGTAGCAGCAAAGTGACTTACTCTGAGTTTGCTCATTGTCCAATGCACCACAAACCCCTCGTAAAACAACATTGCTACAACGCCAACACCATCTTTGGGTGTCAGATTCTATCACCTGCTTGAGTAACACCACCAGGGTCACTTCCTAACTACAGCTCTTTCATTTCCAGTCCCAAATTTCATACATCAAGGCTTCCTATTCTACTATTAACTATCTCCCTTGGTAACGATGCCATTTCTCAACTCCCTACATGCTGACAGACTCCCCACGTCGATCCTGGTCCTCGGAGCAGACAGATTTGACCTCTGGCCTTCCAAGATTAAAGGCGGTGGCCGAGCCCCATTGTACCGTCCCACTTCCACTTCATTTGCTCTGTTTATATGGCCACTATTTTCCACCTCATTGACAAGGTGCTGGGTGGGTGATTTGTCACAAGGTTCACAGCTATAGACTTTAATGTGTATAAATAGCCCATTTTTTAAAAGATAATCAGTGGAAAAATCAGGATTAAGGTCAGAAAGGTTATATATATAGGTGTATATTTCCGCACTTTATACACACAGTGGCCAGAGGTCTTGACTGGAAAGCCACACAAAACATTTATTGTTATAAGACATCCATGAGCCAAGTCCTCAACTGGTGTGATGTAGATGTAGCTCTATTGGTAACAAAAGTTTTTATGCCATACAATGTTTTTCTGTTACAGAAAACTGTATTTTGCACTTGTTTTGCTTCTGTAGGGTCCCACATCCCAGGACCTATATGGATAAGATACCCAGATACTGTTCAGGGCACACATCCATAAAGCCCAGCATTCAGTGTCCACCAGCAGATGCTTAGAGAGGAATAAGAAACGGATATCATCCTGCCTTCAAGCAATTTTCTTCCTAGCTAAAGGTTTTACCTGAACTCTTGTGTTTAATAGCCACAAAAGAACTTAAGTACTCTAGATAAACGGATTATCTAATTCCTTTTGATTCATTTATACCTTGGACTCCATAGTATCTTTTACCAATAGATTCCAGGTTAATGAAATTTCTGTATGAAAAGTTCTCTCTTTGCTCTGTTTTAATTGGTGCTTGGTAATATCACTATGTACCTACTACTTCCTATATTAGGAGAAGCAAACTAGTTATCTTTTCCTGTCCCTGTTTGTTATACCAGCTGGGATTTTGCAGACGTTTATCTTCAGCACCTCTTTTTCACGTTTCTAAGCCTAAAAGTTCTCTTCTATTTAGTCCTCTATTTTATGAAAGGTCTGTACTTTGATCATCTTTGCCTCTCGTCTCCCTCTTTCCTAGCTTTTTGAGATGAAGTCACTAGAAAACCCCAGAATCTTTAAAATACAGGTGCATCGAGACTTCTACAGTGGTATAATGAGGTCAGTACCTTATCGTCAATTTCTTCCCTTAGAATTCTTAACATTCACTTTCCCCTTCTCATTGCGGTGCAGTTTGAGCTGATGTTTTCAGAAAACTCCCTACATCTTCTCAGGCATCTCTTCTGTGGCTGATAACAGCGCTTCAGAACCATCA
>JAWLRI010000001.1:1899101-1935098 GCA_034781795.1 Crypturellus tataupa | reverse complement strand
CTGCACTAATTGACACTGAATTTCACCTGCCATTTTATTACCACATGATTCAATGTCCTGTCATCCTCCTGCAACCCCTCAGTTTGGCTCTGGAGCATCCAGAATGCCTTGTGTCACCTGCACATCCCGGCACTTGGTGCCTTTCCTTAATTTTGGGTCCGTCATGACCTCATTGGATTGCAGAGGAGTCAGGACCGATCCTTAGCAGGAGTCGTCATTATTCTCCCTTAGTTGTGAAAACATTTGTTTCTATTTCTACCAATTATTAATTCTCTAGAGAACAACAGCTCTGTCCTTTGTTGGGAGTGGATGTTCTGGCCATAGATACAGAAGAGATGGGCTCATGTTTGTGTATTCATTCATATATCATTTTGCAGACAGTCATGAGCTGGCTTTGCCCACGATCTGAGACAGGCAGACAGCACTGACCCTGGAGCTGTGTAGCTGGCAAGGATGGCAGTGTGCTCCGGTCAGTGCATCCCGTTTGGAGTCTGGGATCATTACCATGTCCAGCAGTCACATAGCTCCCAGGTGGGTCTCATCCAACCGGATCAAGCCATGAGTAGGAGCTGCGGAGAAGCTGACAAGGAGCCCCTTTGGTGCGTGCATGGGGAGTTTAGGAGGTCGGCTCATTTTCACAGCTGGGTTTTTCCACTGGCCAAGCTACTCTCTGCAAATAGTGTATTTATTTGGGCTCTGGTTTTGCAGCAGGGGGTCGGCGGATCCGCACTCGGTGCATGGAGATGGCAAGAGGGAGCGCGGGGCTCGCAGTGCGCAGACTGCGAGCGGAAGGGAGAGCTCTCACACTGCAGACACAACAGGCTGGTTATGGCCTCATTATCGTCAATGGGAGTTTGCCATCTGCTTCAGTAGGGGCAGCATCAGGATATAAAAATACTACGCACTGTTTAAGTCGCATTTCATTTTCTGAGCACTGGCTGATCCTAGCCTTGACCCCAGAAGTCGTTAACAAGTTTTCTCTTCGGTTTGTCAGGAAAGAAAGCAGAAATTGAGAGGAACAGGGAGATTTCAAAGATTGTGGCTGTCTCTCATCTGGCCATATGTGGCTGAGCAGAGAGAATAAGGAGCAGATGAGGGAGTTCTTGGCAGCTTCTCTTATGTGACATGCCCCGTCAGCAGGTCTCAATTTCTGCCTGATTTTGCAATCTCTTTTCCTCAATCTTCCAACTCAACTGCTTCACTAGAGTCAGCGAGGAAGGTGCCGAGCTAACTAGGTGACCCAGTGAGACACAACTGCAGGAGCTGCAATAAGCAGTATTGATTTTGAATAAACACATGAGTAATATTGATTTGGAGAAGCTAACTCTTAAGAAGTGGAGGGACTGACCAACTCCAAAGGCTGGAGACGTGGAGGGTTTTTTTCTAGAACTGGGTAGGATACATTTTAGTCCCAAACATGAAAGTGGAGTGTGTTTCCAGCATCCTTTTTCTCACTGCTGTTGGCGTAAGAACCATAAGGCAGCACAGCTAAATGAAGAATGAAGGTGGTGTGTGAGATGGATTGATCCAGAAGAGGGAGGAGGAACAGAGCAGTGTGAATAAGCAGTTAGCAAGCCACGGTCCAGTGCTTGAGATGAAGTTGATGTATGAATGTTACAGAAATATTAAGAAATATGAAAGTGAAAGAGGAGAAAAGTTTTTGTGAATTATAGCTGTAACGACAAGAAGTGAAAACTGAGGAGTCTCGTAATTTCCAAACCTTTGAGTAAATTACCCTCTAGATCTATAAATCATCTGTGGATCATCAAGAATACTCAGGGGATTTATTTTGTGGCACCGGTTACATATTGATAGAGCAGTCTGGATGCCTTCTAACCAAATTTCTATGAAGCAAATCCTCTTTTTTCTCATTTGTACTATAGCAGTCTTTTCTTTTACTCTCAGTGGTGCACACCATCAGCTCTTAGATATTCCCATGGGCATATTCCCATGAGGACACAATTCCTGCAGAAGAGGAATGGAAGCAGCATTTGTAAATCCCTTCAAATAATATTCAGCAGCAGAAAAACAAGGGGAAGATCTGCCAGCTGTGATGAGGCAGCTGTCAGCTACCTGGCTAAGAACTAGGGTAATACACGGGAATACTTGGCTAACTGTGGAAACCAGGAAGATGTTACCCACACGAGTGATTCTGCTTTTGGCTTCAGCAAATATATGCTGAAGTCAGGTTAGTAGTTATGTTAAAGAGGAGAAGTGTCTAAGAGGAAAAAAATGACCATGGAATATTTTCTATGTGACAAAGCGCTCATAAATGGAGATACAACAAGCAAGTGTATGCTACAGCACCTCGGGCCAATTGCCTAATGACTGTGCTGGTAGCTAGTGAGTGGATTGCAGTCTGAATTGTACCTGGCAGGTCAGCAGTAGCTGCAAATCTTCCCAGGAATGCAGACAAATGAGGTGGTGTTCTGCTGTGGTGGGACTCCAAGAACATCTGCTTGGCAACAGATGGATGGGGATTGAGGAATCTCATCACATTCAAAAAGAAACCTTGAACCCCACGGCTACCTTTGCAGGGATTCATCACCCAAGCTTCCCAGTGGAAGACACAGGACTTAAACCACAGCAGGCTCCACATGCAGCAGCTGCCTCATCTTGGCTGAGACAGAACACGGAGTTGGTGCCACTGCTGTTTGGGTTCCACACTCTCATTGCTCCAATGTCCTTTCAAGGCGAGTGGAAAGATGCCATGGACTCGGTGGACTTTGAATTGAACTCACTAGTTCTGAGAGATTAGCCCTGAATCTGACCAAGCAGCACTGGAGTTAGCCAAACAAGTAGAGAATGGTCACACTGACATGCACTGAACCAAGGAGTCCACAACATTTATTTACTGATGAGCAGATTCCAGACCTTTGGATCAACTTTTAGCTGAGACTTTCCTGGGATAGGTCTCCATACAGACCAACAGGCTTAGAACTGTTTCTGTTTTATGCAGTGCTACCACGCACCCAAGCCTCAGAGATCCCCAGTGGCCTGTGCACCTCAACATTGGATCATTCTGATCACCCATAGATAACTGGATTATAGTTGCAGTAATGTAGTGGGTGCCTTGCACAGAAATAAAAAGCTTGAACTCCTCTTCAAAAAATCACACAGAAAGGGAAAGTAGGACATCCGAAAAAAAAAGAAAATGTTGTAATTCCCTGGTTCTTCTTTGTGAATGGCAGTGAGAATGCAGCTGTATGCAACAGGGCTCTGTGGAAATGAGGGCATTCTTTTTGCACATGCATATTCAAAGATTAAAGAACAAGCTTTGAATCATTTTCAGAAAAGGGGTCAATTATGCATATTTTACATGACTTGTTATTAAGACCAGAACTCACATCATTTTCACAAGGGCTGGAGGGTAGCAAGGCAATATAGATACAAAGGACAGAGCCCGGATCTAGCAAGAGTTAGGGAGAAAGAATCAAAGAACAGTTACCAATATCCTCTCAAGAAGGGGCTTCGCAAGCCAGGAACTCATCCCCAGAAGGTGACTCCAGGGCTACAAGTTGCAAGGTACATTACTGCTGATCTAAGCAGTGAGCAACCCCGACTCTGGCACTTTCAGTAGCTTTTTGCAGAGGAACTTTCTGGAAACACAGGTTTGTAATTTGGACAGCCTGCTCTGGACAATACCGTGTCTTTTCCTTGACCCATTTGAACTCTTTCAGCCCTGATACAATAATGGGTTCAAAGAGAACCCAGTAACAATGGATTCCATGGGCTTTGCAAACCCTTTGACGAAGTTTCATACAAAGGCTGTTAAGGAAACCAGAAACATTTGGTGAGAGGTGAGGTATTGTGTCACTGCTTTAAAAATTGGCCAGGATAACAAACAGAGCAGGAATAACTAGTTATTCATTACAATGCAAAAAGCCTAAAAAAGGGCCACCAGAAGGAACCTATTAGCCATTCTTTAATACAATAAAAGACTTCGTTTAGAGGAATTAAGATTATTGTATTTCTATGGTATCCACTGAAAAGTACAGAAGTATTATTTTTCTGAATAAATACCTTACCCTTTCATAAAACACCAGCTTATTAGGAAGTCACTGCAAATAAGGTCCTTCATTAAGTGAAATAGAAGGTTTCTAAAATGTCCTGTCCAGTTCTTGGCCTGTTTCTTGAGTCTGAGAAGGGAGGTTGGGCCTTGACTATGCACAAGTGTCCTTTTGTGTTCACAGTTTCTGTAGTGTGAAAAAAAAGAGAAGGGAATGGGAATGGGAATGGGAATGTCAACATTTTATACTTTTAACGAAAAAAAGAAAATGTTTTAGGTCAAGTGTTCTATCTGGAAGTTAATTGGACCATAATGAAAATTTTAGATTCTGATAGAGCATCTTGCTGTTCCACAGCCGAATAATGATCTAAAAAGATTCCATAAAATCTTGATGGAAAATTAGATTTCAGCTAAAAAGATTTCAAAGTAATGAAAATATGAAAAGTATTACTTTCTTGGAGAAAATACTATTTTTTCTCAAGAAGCTAAACATTTTGTCCATTTTTTTTCACATGTAAAAATTGTGACTTCTTATGATATACACATTTTACTTCAAAGAGAAAAACATTTTCTGATAACTTTAGTATATCCTGTTAATCCTTAATTCTTAACATGAGTTGATTAGGAGTACAAGAATGATGGGGTAGCTGTGTAGCACTTTTCCACTAGCAGTGTCAAACTAGGGTGCACAGGCACTAATGTCCCCTAAGCACAAGAACAGGCAAACTGAATGAGGCCCCTAAATCCAGCACAAGACCCCAGAATGGCCCCAACATATTGTAATTCCCAGTGCAAAAGTTCTTTCCAGTAAAGCATTGCCTACATTATTATCAACTGATGAGCTGATCTTTCAGAGTTGGTGAAAAGCTACAAGAAATAGTCTCCATTAGAATGATAACTTCGACTTTTTTTCTAAGGTTTAAAAATACAGCACTGCCCGTGTATTGCCAAATTGAACTGAAGACTCTACAACTCCGTGCACGCGTTGTTATTTTCCTTTATCAGCTAGGCATTGTTTTGTTGCATGAAATCTTTATGTTCAATAGATTTGATTTTCCAGGCAGCTGGGTTATCGTGCGCTGTGAAGGTTCTTTCTTAATCTCAATTGCTCTGCTTTTCTCAGCACCGTTTCCAGCTGCTCAGAAATGAGCATAGCGCTTTCATCTCTCTTTTTGTGCTCTTATTAGGTGTGACAGTCTCAACAATACCCATATGTAGCAGAATATGCAGATTTTAATTTAGTTTTAAAAAATAGATATATATATATAGGCAGAAGGGTGTTCTTTTTAAATTATAAAAATCCTGACATGATCACGCACTAATGATATATTTCCTTAGTAAGATTTGTTTTCAGTTTACCCTAGCAAATAAATGCAGCCAAATGTTATTATGTCCAAAGGGGAAAAGAGAACAGAAAACAGTTGAAAAATCCAAAGCTTGGACCATAGGGGCTTTTCAGCTGCCGGTGACAAGAATAATGGATGTATGTGATAATTTGGATTCTGTTGAATCCAGGTGCTTGGAGAGACTAGACTGTTCACTATGAATTTTTTTTTTTTTTTTTTTTTGTCTTGATGAATCTTTTTATGGAGAAACTGTTGCTTGGCGTCAGGGGTCTATGATTTAAGAGAGCACCTGTTGGCCTGTGTGAAGTGCCAAGAGCCAGGGGAGAGTCAGGAGGAGCAGAACCATCCCTGGGAAAGGGTGGAATATTTCAGTGGAATACTCTTTGTCTACTTTGCTATCTAAATAGGTAGAGCTAAACAAATGTTTTGATGTTTATTTTCCCATTCTTTCTGATGAAATTAAAATGATTACACTAGAGAAAATGTCCAGATTGCTCCCAGTGATGATCATATGGTCAGTGGTCAGGTTGCAGCTTGACCAAGTGGCCAACGTTACAGGCAATAGCTTAGAAAACAAATGTGGGAATGCTTGAAAAATAATGTTGGCTTCAGAGCTGTCCTGAAGGTTGAATATCTGCAGTGATGGGGATCAGCAATGATTTCCCCAGCTGCATGGAGAACACCTTGCATGGGGATTTCTGCTTGGGTTTGCTCTGTTTTGGTGCAAGGAAGTATTTCATGGTCTGGCCCCAGATCAGGCTGGACTGACAGTTCCTTTGCGTGGAGAGGGCCAAGTGTGCCAAATCACAGTGTGTGATAAAGTGGTGTCTGAGCACAGCCTCCGTCCAGGCATTTTCCTACCTCGGTGCTGGGGACGACAGCTCAGACTAGCAGAAGGTACGGAGGGAGTGTTGTGTTCAGGAAGCAGAATTCAGCTTTGCAAAGTCACCTACAGATACACAGACTACAAAAAACTAAGGTCTCTTTGGCTACACTGCCAAAGGTTGCAGTGTTCCCCATATTTTAAGTTAACAAGCTGTATGATAGACAGGATCGGTAAGGATTCAGCACTGTTGCAGCTATCATAACTGGGTGGCCAAGGGGCCTCAGTCCACTGTCCTAAATCCAGCACCTTACTGAGCTCCTATAAACCTTGTACTACTCCATGAGAAAAACAACAGCACAATCCAGCAATCACTATGCTGTTTGTGCAACAACATGGCTTTGAGTAAAAAAAAAAAATGGTATTTATAAAAAAGAAATGCACATTTTCTCTGAAAATGTTTCTCTGAAAATATTGTCATGAAGTCTAAGCTTGTATCATCTGTGGGAAATACTGCCAGCGAACTCAAGAAGACAAGTATTTACGAGCCCAGCCTGCAGACTCTGTTCACTTTGGAGTGTTTTCCAAGCCCTGGTGTGACCTGCTCCTCAAGGCCAGGTGAGGAGCTTGCTATAAAGGTTACTTCAAAGGAGGGTGGTGGGAGCGAGGGCAGTTCCAATAGAGCAAGAGGAGACAGGAATTGCTGGGAAGAGCGAGGCAAGGGCAGGAATAAGCCCCTCAGACCACTCTGGCTCTCCAAATACACATCCATGTAAGGCTGGGGAAAGGGCAGTGAATAGTGACAGCAACAGGACAATGTAAGACACGAGACAACACTTCAGTATCAAAGGCCACTGAAAGGAAAATAACCTCAGAGAGACTGGAGTTAACACACTTCCAAAGAAAATGCGCTGATTACAAGCAAGAAGTGCGTAAGTGGTTGAGTAAGTTCTGAAATTAGACCCGTTGCTATTGCTAATTCATTGCAATTAAGAGCTTATGGCTGACAATAGTTTCCTCTAATGTATCTGCTCGAGTGACTTTACTCATGAGGAGCATCTGGCTTCTCAGCAAGACTCTGCTTTTTCCTGATTTTACACTGGGGAACCAAGAGCCCAAGGGACTCTCAGAGTCACATATATGGTGGGATCTTCTCTGCTTCACCTACCTTTGAATCTCCAGTGCAAACGTCCTTCTGTCTGATACAGTTTTCAAGTGGTTTTATGTTCCTTCCAGCACTTCTGAGCTGTAGACCATAAAAGCAGTTGCTCTTCTCTGTGATCTGCAGCCCTTCACAAAGCAAAGCCTGCAGAGGGGTCGGCTCTGCACACCGACAGTGACCTGGGGCCAGGATGGGGTCTGAAGCGAGACCTCCCCTGCCTGGGAGAGCCGGTCGCTGCTGAGCTCAACATTCTCACTCGCATCGCGCCGGGGTCAGCCACGCAGGCAGCTGGGTTTGTGCTCATCCCCCATGAGCTGGTTAGGCAGGACTGCGAGGAACAGCTTGCTGGTGATATTTAGTTAGGGATGAAAAAATAAAAATAAACATCTAAAAATGTACTTGTGCCTGGCAGGGTTGCTCTCCACATCTAATCCTTTGCATTTCTTTTGCATCTTCCATCTGTGATTTCATGGTTAATTGATTTATCCGTGCAATGTTCCTGTGAGGTATAGATTATCTCCACTTTCAGAGTGATAAAACGGAGAAGATAGAGTTTGCAGTGCAACTCGCCCTAAACCCCCACGGGATTACAAGGCAAGACAAGGGGGCAGAGTAACACTGGGAATCCCTGGTCTCTGCTCCTCATCTCCAGGGCTTGACTCCCTCTCCTCGGGGATGTGCAAGCCCTGTAAGGGCCGCAGGAAATTGTGCCCAGCGTTAAAGAGAACCATCAAATGCTGCACCCAGAAAACAGCAGAGCTCCTCAAAATGTTCACCAAGAGCTGGGTCTGGCCTGAGAGCTGCCCTTGCCATGGGTGAATGTGGGCTGTGCTCGTACCTTAGCCACCATCACGCGGTTGCCTTTTATTTTCAGTTGTCAGCATCAATAAGGGCAGCGCGGTGCTGCTGGTATCGATCACGTTGATGTTTTAGAGATCAATGTATGTAACAATCCTCGCTACGGTTCTTCAGGGGGATCAAAGCTAAGTCCTCCAGTCATAAGGCAGGATCTCATCCACCTGGAAGCTGTAGAAAGCTCCTACCACGCAGGGGATAGAGGGAAGCATGTAATATATACTTAGGGTTTTGGCTGCGTAATTCTTACAAGGGCTAATAAAAGGCAAACATAAATCTCTTTTAAATCAATAGGAGACACTCCCCTCTGTCCCCAGCACACATTTCTTTCTTTGACTATATTTAATCCGCCTTAGACCTTGAATTGTGTGTTTGCAGAACAATGCTTAACTGCCCTTTAAATTGCTTTTAATAAGCAAAGTAAGATGAAGAGGAAAGGATAGTTAAACGCAAATGTAATAGCAGATGAAAAGCAGTTGAGGAAACGCTTCAAAAAGTGGGTTTCCAAGAATCAGTACATGCAGGTGATGCAGAGACTTCAGTGTAGAGTGAATTAGCTGTTGAACTTACTGCTGCTGTCCATTATCTTTGAAAAGTCATGGTCAACTGCCGAGTTTCAGGCAACCGGTGAAGTTCTGATCTGAACCATCCCAAGCCACAATTTCTGACCTTTTCTCCTTTTAAATATCATCTGACAAAATTAAAAAAAAAAAAAAAAAAGAAGTTTGGCTCCACCACTTTTGGTGTGGCTGCCATTCTTATTATGTAGAATATAAATCTGACCAGCAATCATCATGCTGTCCAGAAAAGGAGTAGAGACCAGCACAAACTGTTTCCATTCTTATATCTGCCAGGATTGCAGCATGGTAAGCATGAAAAGCACATTTATTGTGAGGCAGATAGGCCACGCATCAGCTTATCCTAGCACAGGTCAAGGGAGCTGAACCGTTTCTCTATCATATGAACCGTATGACAGCAAATCAGCTAAGCTGGTACCAGGCACACTGCGGATGTTTGCAGCTATCCCAGACAAATCCTGCCTCTGAAGGCTGACCCTTCCATGCCAGTTTGCTTCTTGTTTCCAGCTGAGGAAAGATGGGGACCCCTGAATTTTAACAGCCTCTAATAGTGGTGTGAATGCCAGCATCAAATATTAATTCAAATGAAGCTTTGATGTAAATGGAGATTGTTGCTGAGACTGAAAACAGGCTGATGATCTGCATTCGTTATATGGAGGAGCTCCTGTGCTTTGCTGAGGATAATGCCTCGCACTGTTATTTTACATCTTTATTGACATTCTGGGAGATTGATAAATGCCCCATTAGCCCAGTAAAGATGGAGAAATGACACAATAAGGAGACCTAGGGTCAAAAATATTCATAGAAGACTATCTGTATGGCAGTGGCGGAGAGAGGGCCACCTGAAAGGGGCTAGCAGCCCCTTGGAAATAATTCTTGCCACGAAGGGACAAATCTAAGTGGTGGACGATTTGAGAGGACAAAGAGTTGAAAGGAGCTGAATGAATCTGCTCCAGAAAAGTAGCCGGGCAAGAAAGCAGGAGGAGATCCCAGAGCCCCAAACCTCTTTGTGTGTTAGCGCTCACCTCCCCGCAAAAGGCAATGAGCTCAGGCTGCGAAGCAGCTGCAGCGGGATATAATGAAGGGGACGATGGCTGGCCGGAGAAAGGGAATCAATCCCCCAGGAGGCCTGGAGATCACAGAGGGCTGTAACTTAAGGAGGAGCTTACAGACAGCTAATGAAGCGGGCAGATATATGTGTCTGGAAGGATCCATTACAGCATACGTCAGGAATGGGCTCCTGTCACCAGCAGAACCAGCCTTTACATCTGGGGGCACGGTGCTCCCAGCTGAGCTGTAAGGGAGGGCTGTATGTCGCCTGTGTCAGGAGGTGCAGGGAGAGAAGGAATCGCACGAGACAATGGATAGAGAGGAAAATGCTGGGGCAGCTGAGAGCCAAGTTTACAAGTGGCTTTAAATGAGCTTGGAAATACAGCAGTGAAAGATTAGATGGGGATGGATGCTAGTAATCACGAGCAAGGTGTTACATATCCCACGGAATGGGAGGGCTTACGAGGCTCAGAAGTGTGAAGGCAAATGCTGGTCTGGGGAATTCTGCATGGCAGGAGGAGCTGGGAAGCCAGACCCTGCTAGGGCTTTGCTGGGCCCAGGGTCTCCCTGGGGACTGGTGTCGGGTGTCCGGACATGTCCTGGGAGGCAACCTGCCTTCATCAAGCAGGAGATGCAATCCTCCTGTCTGCACGGACCGTGCTTATTGCTTTTTTTTTTTTTTTTTTCCCCCATGCAAATGTATCTCCCGAGACTCCAGCAACTGTAAAATTCTGCCCTCAGGCCTCAACCTCAGAGGGACCCAAACTGCACCGACATCTTGGACCAAAGATAGTCTTCTGTTTATCCTTTCATATCTACTGATGTGCTTCTGCTTCAAAATTAACCTAAATGTAACAAGAGATTAATTAATATCAGCAGGCAATTATGTTTCACTGTATTGCTCTTGGACAGCCCCAGACTGTTATTACTATTTTTCATTTTACCAGCTTTCTCCTCCCCTCAGTGTTGCATTTCTGCTTTATTCTAGCAATCAAGCTTTTTCCCTCTCCATCTCCTGTTCCCCCAGGCCAGAATAATCAAAGTCCAGGATTTGCACAGTTGTAATGATATTACACTCCAGAGAAATTGATATTACTCATTTAATGCCTTGCCTGTGAGACCTGGGCCTTCTCTTCCAAAACATTCACAGGGAGAGGTCTGTAGAGCAGCAAGTGAAATTTTAAGCATTTACAAAGTATCTGGAAGTCATCTTGCATCAGAGATTATGTCCCTAAATACTCAAAATGATTATAAAGAGGTTTCTAACAGAAAGGATAGTAGTCATGCTTTACCAGAGTTGCAGATTTGGCAAAGAGTATTTAGTTTGACAGAGATATTAACACAGATAGTGGCAGAGTCCTTTACCTTAGTTTCTGAGGAAGAAAAAAGAAAAAAAGAAAAGAAAAGAAAAAAAGCAGTTTTTCTTTTATTCTGTTCTGTTGATTTGTTCTAGCAAACCAAACACACCCAGTGTTTGTGGCTCTCTACACTGCAGTGAACACTATGTCGTGTTTGAACGGTTACCGAAGTAAATGAATAAATCATCTATTTGCCTGTTGGAAATGCACAGATAGGCCTGGCGCTCCAGTAAAAGGTTTTGTATGTGTTTAGACTGTTAACGCCCAGAACGGCAAACATACCTAGCAGAGAAAGGAAAATGCAGTTCCAGTCAGGGCTTTGGGAGCAAAGTACCGCTGTATTTACAGGGTGCTTTTTGTCAGGGAAGCTCAGCCTTGTGGTTGCAGACGCAACTGGAATCAGGGGAGCCAGAGGCTGTTTCCTTGCCTGGGCAGGACCTGGATAGCAGCTATTACTTTTAGTGTATAAACCTCATCTCTACGGCTCTGAGTTTTCATCTGTAGATCCTCAAAATGCTAGCAAGCTGGGATGGGAAAGAGGAGAAGCAAGGTGGCCAGAGCCTTGCCTAGGCAACTGAACTGGGTCCTGGACCTCTTCCTAGCATTACGATCCCATTTCACAGAATGGTCGAGGTTGGAAAGGACCTCTGGGGATCATCCAGTCCAACCCCTGCTCCAACAGGGACACCCAGAGCACGGGGCACAGGGTGGCATCCAGGCGGCTTTGGAAGATCTCCAGAGAAGGAGACTCCACAGCCTCTCTGGGCAGCCTGTGCCAGGGCTCTGGCACCCTCACAGCAAAGAAGTTCGTCCTCATATGGAGATGGAGCTGCCTGTGTTTCAGCTTGCACCCATTACCCCTGTCCTGTCACTGGCCACCACCAAGAAGAGTTTGGCCCCCTCCTCTCTACATTCTCCCTTCAGGTACTTGTACATATCAATGAGATCCCCCTCTCAGTCTTCTCTTTAGGCTAAACAGACCCAGCTGGCTTCGTCTTTCCTCACCCTAATCATTTTTATTGCTCTCCGCTGGACCCTCTCTAGAAGCTCCACGTCCCTCTTGTCCTGGGGAGTCCAGAGCTGCCCCCAATACTCCAGGTGCGGCCTCACCAGAGCTGAGCAGAGGGGCAGGATCCCCTCCCTCCACCTGCTGGCAACACTTCTCCTGCAGCCAGGAGCCCATTGGCCTTCTTGGCCATGAGGGCACATTGCTGCCTCATGGGTAACCTGTTGTCAACCAGGACTCCCGAATCCCTCTCCGTGGAACTACTTTCCAGCAGGTCAACCCCTAATCTGTACTCTTATCTGGGGTCTCAATCCACCTCACTGTCCACTCGTCTAATCCACACTTCCAGAGCTTTCCTATGAGGATGTTATGGGAGACTGTGTCAAAAACCTTGCTGAAGGCAAGGTAGACAACATCCCTGGCTCTCCCATCATCCATCCATCCATCCCATCGTAGAAGGGTATCAGGATCATCAAACATGACTTCTCCGTGGTGAATCCATGCTGAAATTTCATTTCTTGCTCTCCATTCAGCTTGTGATGGAGGGAGAGGGTTTTTTTTCCTAAACTTCCACACTGTCTTAATGGGGATAATGACTGAGATCACTGGTGTGTCATGAAGCTAAATATTCCAGTGGCTGGAGAGCTGTCCAGACCCTCACGATGCTGCTGAGTAGGAGATCTGCAAGCTGGCTTTGCTGCAAGTTACTCTCTCATCTTTGTAAAGACACACAAAACTTACTTTTTTACAGATGCCTTCAAAATAACATAGATAAAGTAATCTTAATAATGTCTTGATATCTTAATAGTCATCATATTGTTTATCTTTTGTGGAACAAGAGTTTCATCAGAACTTTAAAGATTAATTCCCCCTGAAAAGTAATTGGTGTTTCAGGCTTCATTAAAACTGGTGCCATGTGAGGGCAAGCTGGCAAACGACTTTGCAGGCACTTACTCATGCAAATAGTGCATCAGCAGAACAGCTTGCAAAGAGTACAAGTCTGTCCCTTGTTTACTTCCCTGGAGGATGCTCTGGCTCCCTCTGAAGCCATGGGGCAGATCTCAAAGGACTGCACTGGCTATGGTGGAGAATGAAAATCTCCTTTCTGTGTACATTTTGGAAATATGCCCTGTACTAGCAACAAATAAATGTGGTTCCAGTTTATCAGCGCTGCCAAAGCAGTGCACCCAGCGCAGCACTCGTCCTGCTCTTGCATCACTGACAGAACTGAGTCCTGCCTGCAGCCTCGGTGCCTGGGAGAGATCCCAAGCAGGAAGCACGCAGATAAGCTTTCAGCAACCAGGCAGCATTTGCAATTTTGCTAGTGTCAAAAATAAGATCCCAATGCCCTGCTACTGAATAGTAAAAAAAAAAAAAAAAAAAAGGAATCATGTTTCACGGTAAAAGTCACTGCTGAGAGCATGGCTTTTCTGAGAACAGCACTTGGTATATGCCAGGAGATGACTTCAGAGTGAGAGCTGAAAGATTCCAACCCTGCTTACAGCTTAATCTGCAGCTAAAGAGAAACTGGAAAGGTAGGACCATGTGGAGAGGGAGCACCTCGTCATCAGCATCATCCACCATCGGTGCCGGGCCGGCGCGCTCGAGATAGGGATGCTGAGGTGCCACAAGACCGCGAGCGAGGCCAGGATCATGGAGCTGAGTACAGCCCGAGCACCCCAGCCAGAACTGGCTTCGCTGGCTCACAACATTTTCCTTTGCCTTCCTAAAATCCCAGTTTGTTACAGTACTGCAGTAAGCGCTGGTACTGCCTCAGCTGGAAGGGGCGAGCTGCAGGGCCTGGGCAGTAGTCAGTGAGACTCGTAGCCCTGCCCAGCACACCTGCATTTTTTTTTAAATCAAGCCATATAGAAAAGAGCATAAAATTATTCAAATGTGGGATTCTGGCTGGTTTGACCCTTTTTCATCCCCTTAAATAAAGGCAGAGAGAAGGAGGGGATTTCAGGAAATGTCTAAGTGTGTGTTTTGCCCTGAAGAATGAGTCATATTTTTTCCCTATTGTTAAAAATGGCTATTTTTAACAATAAAAAAAAAAAAAGAAAGAATGAAAGAAAGGCCTTAATCAGAGCTGGTTCTTGTGGGTCATAAGCAGCTCTTACCCATTCTTAGGTATCCTGTGAACAGTTTGCATTTGTGCACTTGCAAAAAGTGCAATTTAAATCCAGCAGAACCTCATAGGGAAACTGGTTTTCATGAACCTCCCAGTTTGTTTAGCCAGACCCATAGACCAACTGCAGACACTGACCTTGATTTAGGGGTCCTGCTTTGGGGACTGTAGTCTGCTGGTTGAGACTTTTATTCATAGCAGAAGGTAAATGAAATGCAGGGGAAATCTGGAGGAGTGCTGGAGAGAGAAGCACGGCAGCAAGAAAAATCCGTATCATTTGGAGGCAAATGTTGCATTTATGGAAAGCAGGCAACAAAAATAAAAAAAGAAAAAAGCAAGCATGAAAGACACCCGGGGTGTTAAATATTCATCAGTATTCCACGCGCAGCGTGTGCTAAATATAAGCGACGTTTCCGAGCAGCCCCGGTGTATGACTGGGATGTCTCCCCCTCTCCCACACGATGCCATAGCGATTCGGATGTCTGGGAAGTCGCCATGGCAACACCTTGATGCTACCTTTTGTTCGGAGGATGAAATGACCTGCCGCGAGGGCCGGGAGCTGCGGGCACCAGAACGCCTGTGGCAGGCACCGTGGCATGGGCAGCACATGGGGCTCTGCAGGGGCCAAATCTGGGCCCCTCAAGCCCTCAGTTGCCACCAGCGCTCACCCCTGGCGAGCTCCAACCTCTCTCTGCTGTCACACGTGTGCAGATCCACCTCTTTGATGCCAACAGCACCGCTCGGTTCTGCAGGGGGATTCACATCCCAGAGATTTGGGAGGATTTGAGTTTTCAGAAGTCTCATTCAGGCTCAGCTCCATCCCCTCAGTGTGAGCAGAAGGAAAGTTGAGGGTTCAGATATGCTCTGTAGAGATAGGCGGTTTCCAGGTCAATCAGTCAGTATCCAAACTGCGAATATAGGCCTTTTTTTGGCCTATTTCCCCTATACTGAATATCTGAATATCTATTCAGCTCCTAAATTAGGACACACCTAGATTTAGATGTTTGTATACACATGACTAAATGTCAGCTAGATAGATATCTGAGTTCTCATTCTAGTCTGTGGATATCTCCCAGTCAACCAGCAGAACCGAGATGGATATTCACCTCTCAGATAGACATTTACCTTTACTAGCTGCCCAGATTCCAGCATGTGTTCAAATTGCAACAACATATGGGATTTCCCAGATAACCATCTTCCTCCTGTGACTAGTTAAGGAGCTCAGTATACCCTCAGTTTAGGCACTTCTCCTTAGAAAGGTTCAACCAGAACAGGACCAACCTCTGTGGTATCTGTGCGAACCAGACAAGTGGGTCCCCTCTTCTGCTGATGGAGGAAGTGAGATAGAGTGGGTGTGAGCTGACCAGCTCTAAGTCAGATGCTGCTCTCCTCCTCTGAAAGGAGCTGCCTTTGCCTCTGCAGCGTCTTTGATGTGAAAATCACGGGAGCAGAGGCTGCAGAACAAGTCCGTGGTGATCTGAGCCTCACCACGAGTCGCAGCCCTTCGGGAAATGCACCGTCAGACCAAGGCACGAGCTGTCCCAGCACCTCCCTGCTGGCTACAGCAGCTCAAACTTCACTTCCAAAAGAAGCCTGAGCTCCCCTGGCTCTTGTTGCTGCAAAGTCACTAATATGAGCAGGAAAGGGGTTGGTCAGCAGGCTGTGGTGTTAGATGTCCTGCTCCCGGGACCCAGGAAGGACAGGACTAACGCAATCTGACTAGACACAAGTAGCCTTCAAGTCCTGCCAGAGAGAGGAAGATGAAATAAGAGGCCGGGCTCCCATCTACCTGCGCTATCATCTGCTCAGACAGAGCCAGCTGGGGTGCTGGCCCCACTGATGGAGATGCATGTGGGACCTCACTGTCCCACAGCTCTGTTCATCTGCATCACTCAAGAGCCCAGTGTAGGGCTTGTCCCAACCACAGGGCTAAGAGCATCCTCCAGGCACACTGGTGGGGGTTGCAGGTTGGCCACCTTGCTCCCTCTTCCTGTAGCCACAGATCCCGCCAAAACAGCATCATCCTCTTTGCCGTTCCTGCTCGTCCTGCTGAGCTGGGCTCCGGTGTGACTCATGCAGCATCAGCACAAATCCCGAATCCTCTCAGATCACAGAGCCTTTGAGCGCTGCTGAACCAGAAAGGCCCCGGCTTGCTTTTCTGGTCCCAGGCTGAATTAGTGTTTTGGCCTTTAGGAAAACTCTCTGTTTTTTGCTTGTAAACAGAGATAACACAGGAAACCTCGTGAGGCTTTATAGTTTAGCCTGGTTCAAAGCAGAATTGAGCTTTAAAAGAGAAATGAGCATTCATATGCTATCTCGGGAGCACCATCCACTTTATTACATCGCACTACAAGTTGCTCAAGTAGACTGAGCTTTCCAAAATTGCCAGACATGCTCCTTGCTCTTCAGGTTCTTGTTGACACTTTTTCCTCTGATAATTTTGGGGACGGGATGTTTCACAGATGCACGAGCAAAGCCTCACACTGGAGCCTGACACCTCTGCACAGCGGAAAAATCACAGCTGATGTAGTTTGCTATGGCCTGGACTTCCTGCCTGCCATTCATCCAGCCATTTATTAAAGTCTTGTAAAAATTGTGTGAATACTGATGGAAAAAGAAAAATCCAGCAAGAAATACATGAGCCTGCTGGAGTTGCATGGACTCTCTGTAGCTTAGGAAAACTTCCCTCCACCTTGGATATGATATAATCAGATTGATTCACATTTAATAAGGAGTTGAATTTTGCCAAGCACCATATAATTACTTTGAAATGGGTATTAATCACACAGCAGGCACTTCCCCTCCCTGTTTTTACCCAGTAAGGAATAATAAGAAAAATGCCCTGAAAGTCTAAGATCTGCAGGATTGGGAGGCAGAGATGGGAAAGAAAAAGAGAAGCGTGGGATCAAGCACTGTCACTGTCGGGGTACTCTTTTCTACTAGGTCTTTCCAGGGCAGAGATCTTTTCTTTCTCGGTGTTCATCCCAGGCTTTGCACCCTGTGTTGTCCTCCACAAACACATTCCTTAGCACCCACTTCATCTTGGAGGAGCTTCCAGAAACCTGCACGGAGCCTGAAGGCTACATGTGAGCAGAGATGGTCTCTGTCCTGAAGAGCCAAGGGATGGAACCAAGGGAAAGAAAGAGAGAAGCTTTATGGTGAGGAGATGGAGCCTGGAGGTGCTGGGGAGTTGCTGAGGATCTGAGCATGAATGAGCTGTGGTTTTGGGGAGTTGAGGTGAATCATCCTGGGAAGGAGTGGACCTCCCTCGGTGGCTCACTTGGACTGGAGGCTGGTGCTGAAAGAGGTGAATCCCCACAGTTGTCCAGGAACTGTGTTGGACCAGATCTGCCAAATCCCAGCCAGTGCCTTAATGACACAATGTCTTCTCTGAGTGTGTTGCTTCGGGCCCTTAAAGAAGAGTGAACTTTAAAGGGCATTAGAAATTTCCACTTGTGGTACACTGCAATAGACATTCCCAGACAGCAATTTCTTAATGCCAAGAACCATGTTCTGGTGGTTTGACGAGGTTATTTTTTATTATTAATTCATTTTTGAATGAGTAGAGTGCTTGAACATGGAGCTTTATCCTCTGGGCTGTGCAGGGGCTGTGCATGTCTGTCTGCAGCAGGACCTGGGGTTACCCCAGTGGGAACAGATCTGGGGACCAAAGCAGTGTGGGGCAGATGATGATGCCTTGGTAGGGACGTCAGAGGGGGTTGATTTGGGAGCAGCCTTATCCTGTGGACCGAATGCGTGGAGCACACAGGGGTGCAGTTCTGAGGCACATTTTCCAGTTGGATTTCATCCAGCGGAGATCCCATCCAAGGAAAAAGTGGGGGCAGTTAGGGACTCAGCACAAAGACACACAGTCAGCGGGTACCTTCTGCTGACCCAACTTTGCAGCACTGAATTCCCTTTGTTCCCCCCTCTTTCATTCCCGTCTTTCACTCCCCGTGTCTCACAATTGCCAGGAACTCCCTTTCAGCCTGGGCTGCATCCCCGGCTGCCAGCCGGCGCACGCAGCACAAAATGCTCAGAACAGCATTTGCGAGCCGCTATTCGGGGAAAAATCACATCATCCAAAGCTTGGGAATAAGGAATATACAATTTTAAAGCAGAGCCCGGGCAAGCTACAGCCTCACCGCACCGGTGAAGTTGCGCCGGTGCCTCCTGATCGCATGGGGAGGCGGAGGGATCGAGCCGCCTCTAACAAAAAGCCATGGGCACAATAGGCACCGTCCCAGGGCTCGGCGGCGGGGCTGGGACCGCGTCCCGCGCTGAAGGCGTTGCGTAAGGCGGGCTCGTCTCCGCGCGGCGATGGCACGCGCGTAGCTGCGGGCGGATTATGCAGAGCCGGCGAGGCAGCGCGCGAGGAAGGCTGCTCCGCGAAGGGCACCCCTGGGGACTGCAAGTTGGCGGGCGGCCGAGCCGCCGGCGGGGCGTCGCGGGCGCTCCCTGACATGCTGCTCTTCGTGTGGGATGCTTGAGAGCGACGCCGGGGAGCAACTTGGGGCGGCAGGATTGGCATGAGGAGCGGAGCAAAATGGAAGGGCTTCTGTCTCCGATGAGAACGAAGGTAGGGGAAGATGCTGATGGCTTTTGGAGCGGCTTTTACCCGGGGGAGGGAAGGGGAGGCGCGGGGTTGGCTCTGTGAATAGGGTCTTGCCGGGCTTTTGTCTCTTTTCTTTTCTCTCTTCTCTTTTTTATTGCTCCTTTTTTTGGGACCGTGCTCGCAGATGTAACTCGGAGCAGCAGCGGTCGCCTCCACAAGGGGAGTGACCCATCACTCTCCCTCCGTGGAGATGACCTTTGTAAACGAGTTTGCCTTTTGGGGCGGACAGCCATATTTCTGTCTGAATTTCCGAGCGGAGCCTCTCATTGTGTTGCCGGCGTTGCCGGGAGCTGCCGGCCACGCGCTCCCGGGGCGCCGGGTCTGGGCAGCGACGCTGCTTTTGTGCCCCGTTGCCCACCGGGGCGGGCGGACGCGCGGTGAGGAACCGGCCACCCAGGTTGTAGCAGAAAGTGAGCGCTCGGCTGCAGCCGCCGGCTGGCCGCTCGCGCTCCCAACTCTTCCGAGAGCTTTGCCATTAATCCTCGTTACGGGAGAAACTTGAATTCCAGAGGGGCAAGAGCAGAGGCAGGGAAATGCAGTTATGGTTTGGTTTGCGAAATCTCTTTCATGGTATTTCATCGCTATGAAATGTGTAGTCCTGGGGGACTGTCTGAATGGTGAATGTATTTTATTTAGTCACTACCTCCATCCCATGTGGTGACGGGCTTGGGTGAGCCTTGTTGATTCTGGTCCATCATCACGCACAGTCCAGCTCTGCTGTGTGGTATTTTAGGGTTGGGAAGTCTGGAATACAGTGACCACCCGTGTTGGCAATAGGGCATCTCCCTGGCCCTTGAGCACAGATGGTTTTAGAGGTGGGGTTTTATCGGAGTTGTTCCATGCACATGCAAGACCAGAAAAGACTTCAAGAAATCATCCTGTCCAGCCCCTGTACTGAGGCAGACCGGTCTTCTCTCCTGCCCTACATCCCTACCAGCTACTCTGCTAAATTAAAGGCTCTTAAATGATTGAAAGTATTTTCAATATTAAAAGCTCCAAATGTGATTTAAATAATAATAATTTGCCAGCAAATGGCTGTACTGTAGTCCTCCGAGGAGTAATTCCTTTTGCACTTAAATTTGCTTCTTTTCTGTCTTGCCCAATAAGTTGAACATTAAGAAAAGGGGCCTACCCACCTCATAGAGCTTTCCATTACATAAGAAAAGAGCTAACATTTAGAGAATGAAAGATTTATAAGGTATCATAGACTCAGCCATTCATACCTATCATCACTGAAGAATATATACGTTGGTAGTAGTCTTTCCAAGATACTTCTCAGTGCTATTTCTTTTAAAATCACAGTGTAAAACAAACAAATGAACAACAGCAAAAACAGAACAGATCTCATTTCCCATTATAGGAGAATGCAACTTTCAACATTTTAGTTGATGTTTCCATTCTGTTCCTTTAACCAGACTTGAAATGATTGCTCGAGGCAGTGCCTCCTGTACGGGAGCGCTATCAGGTTAATGTTGGGATTACAGTCAGACGGGTGGTACTATCGGCACCTGCAGCGCGCGCGGAGCTATAAAAATGACAGAGTAAGGGAATGGGACCGGGGCTGGGTATTATGTTTGTTCATCTGACTTGCTTCATAGCTACCGCTGGAATGTAAATCCTAATAATGCCTTTTGTAACATGTAATCTCAATTGCCACTGCCTGGTTATTTATGGATCCTACAGAGCAGTTTGCTTGGGAATACACACAAAATCCTTTGGGCTCGGATGTGTTCTAATAACACAGAATTGGACAGATTCGAGCCTCTCTAATGCATTTAAAAACCTTTCCAAGCAAAAGAAATGAGATTTGAAACCCTTGGTTTCAGTGGTGTAAAACTGGTGTGATTCTCCAGAAGCCAATTCTGATGTTGGTGGCATTGGAGTAAACTGGAGTAGCTCCACAGCACCCACGCAGGGTGCACGTATATTCTGTGCAATGCAGATCGGGATCCTGCCCCTTACATCTCCGCCTCTCAACGAGACGACGACGAGATGATTGCTTTAATAGACGCGAAAACTCATCTCGTCTCGGAGATGCTTCACAGTTGGCGGCGGCTCCCTGCTTACTTGCCAGAAAAGCGAGTGTAAAACTCTGCAAACACAACCCCAAGAGGCGACGCCTGCACAGAACTTGACGCGCGGAGACCCCGCGTGCTGCGGGTCCCCACGGTCCCCTCCACTCCCCCGTGTGTGTGCCCATCTGCCACCGCTTGCGCTACACGTGGGCTAATGTTTGTTGAGGCAAGGGCTGGAAGTTTCTCCTCCCTTGGTTTTGTGCTAAAGCAGAGGATGGTGGTGCCTGCTCATCTCCTGCAGTCTTGGTTGTTCCCGCAGGGTCCCCCAGAAAGGCCAGATCCCAACCTGGCGCTGTGGACGTTGATTTGCACAAACTTATCTCCACATTACAGCAAGGTGCAGATAAGCACATGTTCACTACTGAACTTCTATATTTTGTTGTCCCAGGCAGTTGCAGTCAACTTGATCCAGACAGAAAAAAAAATAAAAAAAAAACACTTTGTTTTGTTTCACTAAGTAATTTGGAGAGGGGCCTGCCTCTGTGGCATCTCTGTAACCTGTCACCTGGTGAGGCCAACATCACCCTCCATCCTAAGCAAAACATGCCAAAGCCCCACTCGCTCAAACCAGGTGGGCTTTGGCGAGTGCTGTGTAAGCAGCTGGAAATATCACTGTTTGGTCCCTTTTCTCTTGTGGAGGTCACCAAACACGCAGCCAGGGCCAAACGCCCCCAAAATCCCATCCCCAAACCCCAGTCCCTCTCCCCACACTTGGTAGGAGACCACGGTGCAGTCGGAGTCACTTCTCGGGGATTTCTGCTGCTACAAAACGATAATCCATTGGGTTACTGGTCCGTGCTGGGGGATCGTAGAGTGCAAGGGCTTAATAGCTGGGAAAGCCTTTAAAATATTTGTTGAGGTAAATTGGATATCAACCATTAAGTGCATCGCGGCCTATAATGGACTCCACTATACTAAGTCAGGAGTGATGAATATATTTCTACTTTTACCTAATCGGGCTGTTCCTATGCAGAAGTTTAAGGGAAAGTGGAGGAATACGCAGTAAAATGGGTTCGTGTGTCAAACTGAAGCACTTACTGAGCAGAAAAGTTGCCCTCCATTTTTATGCTGATAATTAAATTTCACATGACTAAAAATAATAGTGGCATGCAACTATTCAGTGGTTTAATTGTGACACTGATAAATATGAGCAGAACCAGTTGGATTCTGTAGCTGTGTCTAGTATGTTTGAGTCCTCTCTTTTTGCAGGTGGAAGTTAAGGTACTTTAGTCCCTGTGCCACCTTAAGAGACTGCAAAGTTGGTTGTGTACACTGCAACTTGAAGAATGAAGAAAGGCATAAATATTACACTCCTTTTGTTAACCTCCGTTTTAATTTGTTTTTTAATCTCAACGCACGCACAGTTTTCCTTACCCCACCAGTGCATCGCCTTCAGCGCTTTACGCTGCCATAAGAATCTCAGTAATTTCAGTTCCTGCGCGCGGACGCTTGCCAGCGCGTGCTGCTGAATTTGCAATGAGCACCTGGCTCGAACCATGCAGAACTGCCTAGCTGCGCCGTTTTGCTGTGAAAAACCCACATTTTGGTGCACCGTGTTTCACTTTTCCTTTAAGACCCACTAAACGAACTTTCTCAATGAACTTTTCATCTGCTCGCAAACCTGCGCAGAGGGTGAATGGAGATTAATTGCCGTTGGATTTACCGAGCTTTGCATCCAAAGATAATGAATTTTGAGGGTGCCTGTGTACAGAGAATTGAGCTAACGAACTCAGTAAATAAAGTGTGTAATGTTTAGATAGTGCTCTTAAAACGTTAATGGAGCTCTTCCCCGTTGTTGAATCTTATTAACTTTATCTGTTTACTATAGATTCTTGGGATTAGCAAACTCCCATGGTATTGCTGTTTATTTGCTGAACACTTTGGGCTCTACTTGCGAAGCAGTTTAGCTTATGACCGCTAGATCTCTCACAAGCAGTGGTGAAGTTGTCCTCTGTGCCTCCCTTGCAGAAGTTCATAGTGAAACAAAGCCTCGGTAGGGGCTACATCCTTGGTCAGTCTTAGCAGAGAGCAGTGACATTAGGCCTCTGAGACTGCCATAACTGGAGGGAAAATTGTCCCAAAGAAAGGGAAGTCTGGAGTTTGGGCCTTTCACCCTTACCCACTGGATTGCTGTAGTTCTACCCCTGCTGTACCTTAACTGAAAAGAGATGAACGGAAATAGATTTTTATCATTCCTTGTTAAGAGCAAGCAAACTATGAGGCTGCACGCAACAAAGTGTTCGAACATATCCTGAACTTTCAGCTCACAGACATCCTAGGGGAGTTAAAGTGAGCAGCCCGCGCTGCATGGGGAGCTCCGCGGTTGCGGATCACCTTATGGCACTCTTACGCAAGCCGAGACGCAGAACGAGCCCTCCTCTGCGTATGGCATGAAACTATTCCTGCTATTCTTAGCCCTGGCAGAAGACGGGGAGGACGCGTGTCCCCCCAGACATTGTGCATTCCTCCTGCGAGGTCTCAGATCCCCATGTTGATGCCACTGTGTATTTACCTCCCAGCCTGAATATCCCATTGAGGCAACAACTGAGCGGGTGGTGTTCAGAGACTGGGATTTGCAGGGTGGTTTGGGGGGGTTCAGACCTCCAGTTTTCGGTAATTTCTGATGAAATCACAAACCAAAGCCACGTGCAAGCCCACGTCTGCAGGTGACCATCAAAGTGCTGGTGTTTCGTGGCCAGCCCTTCCGCGGGGCACTCAGAGATGCTGTCAAACAGCTTAGCAGGGCAGCTCGCTCACTGTCTTATTAGCAGTTAGACTCAGAGGTTAATGAGGTCACATGTAATTCTTCAAGCTTGTAGGCAGGTTTTTTTTCTTTAAAAAAAAGGGAGTTCAAAATATAATGAAGCTCTCTGTCTACTGCTGTTAATCATTATTTTAAAAATACCTGGGAGAGAGATTGTAGGGGCATAACTCAGCAGAGTTTGGCTTCAGAATAACTCTTTCATAACATTTTTTGCCTCTGGAAAACTGGAGCCCTTTCCATTATTTCATAACATTTCCTAAATCCATCCAGATTTAAAAACAATATATCACTGAACACGAAACCAAAAGGTTATTTTTCCTCCCCGGCTGTGCTTGGCATCCGCGTGGGGAGACTCTCTGCCTGTTCTGCGCCTGTGAACAGCCACGTCCAGAGCGGGTTATTGAGTGCACCAGGGCAGAGCAGGCTGCAGTCTGAGGTGGGAAGTGGACACGGTGCTTGTTAGTAATTGGAATTACACTGCAGTAGCACAAGGATGTCCCAGCCCAGTGCGGGGCTTCATATATCTAGTACCGGCCAAAGATACGATCAAAAGACAATCCCTGCTCCAAAACGTTCCCACTTCAGGGTTGGGATGAAGGGGTGGCCTTTATCCTTGTTCGTCAAGGAGCAAGTGTTTTGGTGCAGACACTGGTATCTCACCAGGGGTTCTTTGGCCGTTCTCGGTCCCATCGGGAGGACTCCTGAGATGAACTCACCCCCAGCAAACCAGCTGAGCACCCGGCTGTGTCGGAGTCCGGGATCAAACCATCTGATCGTCCCATTAGCAAGAAGTCCAGCAAGGAGGCTGCAGGCCTGCGTGGGTGAACAAGGGGCTCCTGGCAAAACTCATGCAAAAGAAGGAGCACAGTGATCCCAAATTAAAATAATAATAGCAAAAACAAACCCTTTACAATGCAGCGTGACAAGGCATGGAGGGAGACTCAACAAAAAGTGATGATGACAGCACGTAAGAGCGAAAAGCTCATTAGCTCCGTGCATGGGTTGCCAGCTTCAGGTTTTGTTTTTGTTTTTGCTTTTTAATAAGAAGCGCGGACATGATAGACTGCTGAACACCCATCTCTCGAGTCATGTCGTTAAGGAGTTTGCCTAACGGACAGCTGCTGGCGAGGCAATTTGCCATCTTTTTCAAAAGGAGAATTCAGATGGTGCCACCCCAGTCAGCTGTGAATCACAAGTTATTCAGGTATCCTCTGGGGAAGGTCTGAAAGTCACAACTGCTCAGAAAAATGCAAAAGGTGCGAGAATGGTGATGAAACAAAGGGGATGCTTCTTGCAAAATGCCAGCATGATGGTTGTCTGCAGAGGGAAGTTCTCCTGCATGTGGTTGGATATATAAGGTCATCCCGAAGGCAGTTTTGGGTAGACACTGTACGTTGAATTTTTGGGACTATCGGGAATGCATGTGCTGATCCTTTATTAGTGCATATTAGCACTCTCTTAGCTCCCTTAGGAAATCAGCAGGTGATTTAATTGGTGATTGGTGATCAGCAGATGGTGTAATTGGTGATTTTCCATAATATTTTACTGGTTTTAGATGAACATAAAAATATTTGGAGAATTGTGCATGCAGGTTTTCCTCCTGAGAATATCCACATAATATACATTAACTTTTCCCTACATTACTCACCGTCCCATCTGTGTTACCTGTACTGTGATATAAAACCCCCCACATCCACAATAAGAAAATTTGGTGCCCCTTTCAGATCCAACCGGCAAGACAAATTCCCAGGCCCTGCAGGTTGTTCCACTTGAGAGGAGACCTGAGGACAGGTTCTGGTGCCCTTTTGATGTTGTTTGTAAACACGTCGCAACGTCAGCAAACCTGCAAAGCCCTGTTTCCCCAAGCACAGCAGGAATCAAGCAAATGAGAGGGCAGGTCTCCCACTCACGCTCAGGCTTTCCGGTGGTGCTGGCATCATTTACTTGGTTAGACAAGGCAGAAGCTTTTTAATTTTCCCCTCCCTGAAGCAGAGTCAGTGCTTATCACAGCTCCAGATCCCCTTTGAGGTTTTATTTTATTATTATTATTTTTTTTTTTTTTAGGGAAATCCCTTTTAACTCTGGGAAGGAGGTCAGCTTTTCAGCTACGTTTCAGGCCAGTCTCCTGCCATGCTCAGAATGACAAAACTTCCAAAAATGCACCCCTCCCCAGCCCAAACACTGCTACTAAAGGCCGGTTTAATGGTAATGAATGATATTAATAAAGATGCATCACTTCTCTTTTTACCAAATTTTGTTCTTGGGTCTCCTACATGACAAAAACCCAAGGAAAGAGACAACTCTGGCAGGACATCACGGGGGCCCTGTGGCTCCAGTGCTGATAAAGCAAAGTTGGAAACTGCAACCGAATGCGTTGCAGTCTCATGGAAAACACTCAAATATCACTGTTCACGTGGGGATTGGTAGCAAAACTGTTTGCAAAGCTTGAATCTGTTGAAGCTGCCTTGAAGGTGGAAACAATCTCCTGGGTAATAGCATCCAAACTACTTGGAGCTTTACAGACAGGAGGTAAAATGCAGCGTCTCAAGGTAGTTATCAGGCTGCCTTGTCTTCCTTCCTCCCCTCCCTCTGGTGCAGAGCTGCAGGACCTGAGGTGCCTTGATGTGAACCTGTCAGACACTTTGGTCTCATCTTTGGTCCCTGTGCCCTGCCCTATCCTTCCACATGCAGATTTGTATGAGATTTTAATTATAGGCATGATCATATTGGTAAGAAAACTCTTCCTTAATTACACGCTCAATTAATTCTGGTAGCTTAAGAGCTGCAAGAAGAGGTTAGCTGAAGTCATTAGTGTTTCATCTAAAGCTGGATCTTTCAGTGGCCAGGTTTGGAATAATGCTGTGGAAATAATTTTCTTTAGAAAAATGGATTTTGTTTAGAAGAGATTAAATTATTTTGGATAGAAAGAATTGGAGTCTTATCTGGTACCACTGTAACTCCTTTCCAGCAAGACTAATTACTTATAGGGCTAATCTTTTCAGTAAATATTTTGTGATCTGGCTCAAGGAATATAATATACAAATAAGGCAATAATCAACCTCATTAAGGCTGGCACAACCCCTCCCCTAACAAACTGAAGTCTTTAGAGAGAGATCAGTTGAGATGGGAGGTCAAAATATTGTCATATTGTCAGATACCTCCCCATAACATCGTTTCCCAAAGTTGTGCTTCCACTGGCTGGGGCAGCACAGGTTCAGGTACCAGTGGGGACCAAGTAGGTGCAAAACAACCACAAGGTGAAGCCCATTTTCTTGTGTTTTGAGACGGGACATCTGTCTCTCTTTGTTAGTCCAGCTGCCCAAATGGCATAGATGAAGCCTGCCTGGTTTGTATCCCCAGGGATCCCTGCTGCTGGCATGGAAAACAGGGCAAGGATCTGACGCAAACACAGGGGAAACAAAACCCAAATGGGAGTAAATAGCCTGGGGGACCCTTAGCGGGGACAGGAGCTTGGGGAGGACTCAAGTGGGAGAATAGGATGGAATGAGGAATTTGAGAAGTGGAGAGCAGGGCTACATGGGTGAAGGAGGGCAGGGGTGGCAGAGGACACCCACCGTTGTGCTGGGAATCTCCTTGGATCCAGAGGGTCTCCTGGGGTAGACCAGCCAAGCACAGGTAGGAAAACACACACCTGCAGCCCTGCTTTGTAAAGACGAAGCACCATCAAGCTGCAAAGCCAGGAAAGACCTGAGCGAGGGGCATCCCTGCAGCCGCCTCCTGCCTAATTATGCCATCCCATGCTGATTTTCCACGGGCTTCTCATCTAACACATAGGACAGACGGTACGGGGATAATGAGTGGCTTTTCCTTGTTTTACATTCTCTTCATATCTCAGTGAATAACCTTAGGTCTTATTTACTGCAAACTGCCCTGAAAACACAATTATTCATCTTCTCATGTATTTTTTTTTCTGTAGCACTAATCATCATAGTAACAAAGTTCAGCCAAACCTTCAAATAAATGCTAGGTTTATCTCCATTTAACCACGCTATGAAGGAATTGCTAAAGGTTTCCTCCAGTTCTGAGTAGTCGTTTGGGGCCATTTCTGACTTTTCCTCATCCGTACAATTATCCTTCCTGTATTCCCAGTGTGTCTCTCCCCATTTGCCTCTGGCTGAGCATGAACTTTCTGCATGTCGTGTGCCCAGGGTTTCTGGCTCAAATCTAAAAAGGAAGCTGATATGTCAGGGATCATTAGTAAGAGTTTGGGACGTATGAATCATACATCATCAACTGACTTGACCCAAAGACTATTTCATCATCTGTGGTGCTCCACAGCCTCATCCACTGGGCACTTTCCATCTTCCACAGCCCCCTAAATGCCCTAGGTGAAGCAGACACGTTCTCTGGTTCATCTGAAAGAAAACTTCACCCTGCACAAGGAGGAAGGAAACCATTGGGGCAGAGTCTGGGCCAAGAGAGCATACAATCATACAAATAAATATTGCACACTAAAACATCCACTCATTCTGGAATTATCTATCTTCTCACTCTCATATTCACTCAACACATTTTCCATCTATATAATAGCAATAAGCTCACAGCACTTGTCACATGGTTATTTTTTACTTAAGCTCACCTTATTTCTGCTAAGAGCGCAAGATAAACTGACTGCAGTTCATCTCTCCTAGCTGCACCTTTACTGAGTAAGCCAGCCTGACAGCACATAGAGTTGTGTTAGTAGCTGTGAGCAGAGCCAAATTTACTGTACAAAAAGGCCAGGCAGCTTGTGGAAGCCCCAGCTGAAATATGGCAGCATGACGACACCGTATGCCGAGCGTGGGGCGCGAATTTGTGTTCTTCCACTTGCATCTATCCGTGCCATCTCTGCTTGGAAGAAGTGTCTCTGCATATCACATTGGGAAAGCTCTGCCTGACTATTTGCCTTCATTTGATAGAGTAGTAAAGAGGAAAGCTTTATAAAATGGGTGTGACTTTTATCGTGTGCTGCAATTCAAATGTGGGGTTATTTGTATATGGCAGTAGCTACGCTGTCTTATATCACTCATGCACATTCACTCCTGGTGTTTGCTTTCTTGTTGAGAATAGATTTTCTAAGCAGCAAATACAGTTTTGTTATCAAGGTAGATTTTCAGGTAGATTAAGCACAAAATTGGATTTGGGGGGTGTTTGCTTAACCTGCAATCAGCATTTTTCAGGTTCTAAATATCCTTTTTGCTTAGACCACAGATTTGTCACTGAGGAATACATCTGAGTTTGAGGTTTTTTTGAAGATGCTCTTAAGTTGGTGATAACAGTATTCCGGTGCTTCAGCAAATTCAAGGGGAAATGTCAGCCAGTTCACAAATGCATTTCCCAAAGTGAGCTGACATTTCCCTCGGATGCAGCAAAAAAAAAAAGGAAAGAGAGAAGTGGCAGCACAAGAGAGTGACTGAGATTACACTGCACAGAGTCGCAGTATCTGCTGGCAAAACTCCTGGAACTCGGTGGCAATAAGCTATAATTTCCTGCACGTACAACTGAGTCCTAGGCTTATTTGTGAGAATGACTCACATTAATATGGGAACATCACAGATGCACAGAAAGATGGTAAAGTTATTAGGGAGGTCATCAAAGGATGAAAAAATACAAATGAAAAAGAAATTAGAAAAGGTAATATTTTTTAATCTGGACAGAAAATAGTATTTTTTATTATTTTTATTTTATTTTAGATTGGGTACACTACAAATCAGCTTTCCCTGTTAATCTTCCCTGGGAGATGTCTTCCCCAGTGCTGTTAACAGGGGGATGAAATAAAGCTGAGTTGCCTGTTACACATGTTGGGGAGAATTAGTGTTGGCTGGGAAAGGAACAAACCAAAAGGGGGTGAAATACAGGGCAGAGACTCAGCTCTGTGAGGGCATGTGGCACCACTGACATTGAGGGTGCTAAGCCAGCTGTCATAAATTAGGAATTGAGCCTTTCCTTTGTGTATGTGATATTCCAGAGAAAATAGAATAAAGAACAAAATTCAGGAATTCTTCAAAAAATATGAACAGAGTCCAGTTCTGCAGATATACTGGAAAATCCATATCAGAGATGATTTCTTTATTGAATAAACCATGGACAATTTTATCAAAGAATAAGGAATATTTCCATTGCTATCAACAAAGAAACAAAAATCCAACCAAATCAAAACTCAGAACCAGGAAGAGACTCATGGCTCTTCATGAGAATGGGAAACCTTAGAAATACGTCTGAAAACATAAGGAAACGGTTAAAAATTCCCAGAAGCAAAAATTAATGCTGAGCATTTACATTCGTTTGACAGAATTTATCTACTCCTGTGCTCCATAAAACGTAAGTGCAGTACTTAACCTGCAACCCCCAGCAGTGCCTGGCTGTGATACTTGCCAGCCCGGGCGCTACTTGGGGACGCGCTCTGGAATGCAGAATGAAGCTGCAGGCTGAAGGGAAATCATTATTTCAGAGCAATCGATACCGAGCATCTTTCCACGGCTTCGCGGCTTCCCTGACACGCCACCGCGGAGGCGGGGATTGTTTTTTTTCACGATTTGAATAAGGTCATAGTTTGTTGTGGGTTTTTGATTTGTGTCATTTAGATCGATTTTCTTCCTCTCGTGATGATGGGAGCGCTCCTAAATTAGCCAGTGGTACTGAAGCTTCAACATACATCATTTTAGCACATGGGGTCAAATCGGCTGATGGTGTAGGGGGATGTAACTCCTTTAAAGTCACTGCAGCTAAAAGGGCAGCATTTTGAATGAATTTCTTCCATCTGGGTTGCCCTTTTTCCCCTTTTTTTCTCTATTTTTCTTAGTCTCCCCCCATTTGTAGTGGAGAGAGAGGAAAAGGGAACAAAAGTGCTTTCCTCTCCATAAGATGCTGATATAGAGGATAGACACAGTCCTGCCAAGCCAGACTTGCCAACGCAAAGAGTTTTACCATTTCGTAATGGTCCCAGGAATAGACTGTCTGCACAGAGCTTGGGATGGACCATGACTCCAGGAAATCTCCCCAGATAGTAGTTAAATTCACTGAATCTGAGAACCATACAGGACAGCTTGATCTTTTTTTTCACATTTCCTGTTCCCAAAGCAATTTTTTTCCAAATATCTTAGGTTTGGACTTTGTCTAGATCTACAATTTTGGTAGCACCCCAGAGACTTCCCCAGGAGCAGGGACTCGTAGACTGTCCAAGGGAACTCACAGGCTCCTTGGACCCAAGCAGACCCCTAATGGAAAGACTTAGGATTGGAGAATGAGGATGGCAAGGTCAAGACCTCGGGATGGCCGTGGGCGGGATGGAGACCCTGCTATCCTTTCTGCTGTAATTTCCAGATTCCTTAACATGAAGCTGACACTCAGAGCTCACAAGGGCAGAGACAGATATTTTTGGAGCCCCATGCGGCAAACCTCCTTTTGGAGTCTCAGAAACCCCATAGAGTTGGTCTTTCTGTCTGCTCTTCACCCTCACCATGGCTAAGATGTCCACCAGCAGTATGTGAGGACTGGCCTTTGTGCTTACAGTATTTTCACACTCCTGCTTTTCTGGTCTAGCTGGTGCCTGGGTTGTGGTACATGAACCTTGCAGGGTATCAAGGGTGTTTTCAAGCTCTGAAGCTTGGCAGGAACCCAACACAGATGTTAATTCCTGCCAAACACCAGATTTGGTAGATCCTGGTGGCTTCACAGGGCTGTGGCTGATGGGCATTTTGCTGTAACTAGAAGGAAAACGGGAAAATGCAAATACCGTGTAGGGAGTGGGAAAACTCCTGGCACTTTGGTCCTAGATGGAACAGCCCAGTAGAGAACTAGACATTTTCTGGTCCAGCACCATCAGTGACTTATACCTTCTTACAGCAAACAGCGACTTACAGATTTCCAACACAGCCTTGGAAAGCTCTTTGCACTGGCTCCCTGCCCAGCTCTGACTTCTTCACAGATTCATAGAAATACTGCTGAAATAACACACTCCCAGGGATAACACCCTATAAACTTCTGCTGCCTTCTCCCGCTGCCTTTACTGTGAGACAAGAAATGTTAATGCCTTGAGGGTGTCCTCTTAATTGCATGGCTTCTGTCCAATGCAAGCGAACGTACAAATTAGCTGTGATTGCCGGTGTGCATGGTGGTAGCACCGCTCAGGAAGATTTCTGCTGGTATTAATGCAAATATGAGAGAGAAGTCTGTAGAAAAGTCCACTGTGGTTTGGTATTAATCCTCAGGCACCAGGTATTAGGATTTTTTGGCCTGACACTAATGCAAAAGAAATCATGGTAATAATAAATTCCCCCAACCAGCAGATTATGACAGATTAATTAATACATAGCACATTGTGAATATGTTCCATATCTTCTGTAGAGAGGTAGAAGAAAAATAGAAAGATGTTTTGGTGAATGAATGAGAGAATGGGTGGAAACAAATGAATTATGCTTCTGTTGTTCATAATGTGATTGCTCCTAATTCCCAAGGCCGTGGATGCTTCAGCAGATCCACACATAGTTTGGACCTTCTCTCCCCTTTGAACGTTACCTTTCAGAGACTGGGTCGCTCGGCGCTTTGCACAGATGTCCAGAGCTTCAGCAGAGTTTCCCAGGTTGGTTACTGAGGGGGTAATAAGGCAGGTGCAAAGTTATGGCATTCAATTATTGTAGTTACTAGCAGAATTTGCACGAAAGAAAGAAAAAGGGGGAAAAAAGCAAAGAAGCTATCAGGCAATCACATAAAAATAGAAACAGATGAAAAGTGCCCTCAGAAAGGCAGGTGCTCTGAGAGGGGAAGGATGGGTGCAAGCTCCTGGGGATTACTGGCTCAGAAACACTTGTAGCTGAACCTCATCTCACGAGCTAGCTGCTTCCTCAGCCTTAGGGAGGTTGTTTAAATCTCTCTGTCTTTATCTCCCTTCAGTCCTATAAATTAAAGTTGTAATACATGGCCACCTACTCACCTTTTGCAAAAATATTCCACTCTGCTTGTATGTAAACTGCTTGGGAAATAGCATAAGTCAAGTATTAGTGAAATTGTAAAAAATAGTACTGGCAGGAACTGTGTCTCAGAGGCAAAATGGGCACATTTACACTGTTTGCAGAAGGAGTTTATCCAAGCTGTTCATAATGCGTCCAGCACGTGAGACTTCACAGTCTCCCTGGACATCTGCTCCTGCCCCAGTGCAAACTAATCTTAAATTAAGGAGGGTTTCCTAATGCCAACTTCATTCCTTGCTGCAAAGTAAGCCGGATCGTCCTTCTCTTGTAATTAATCACTGCCCTTTCTACAACCTTTTTATCACAAACTGTTTTACAAACTCCTCAGGCTTTTAACCTTTCTTCACTGGTCAGGTTTTTTAAGTTCTAATCATTCTTACTGTCCTCTCCCAGAAATTTTCCACTACTTTCTTAGGAGATGGTGTCCAACTTGGGCGCAGGTCTCCAAGTCGTAAAGATGTTTGGTACTGCTGGAATACGTTCCTACAATAAGCTCCAAGCTCCCCCTCATTATTAATTTTATTCTTCTTATTATTATTGCAATATAGCATCATGTTGGTGATGCATATACAGTTTGGGATTCAAAGTGCTATAATCTAAATTATATTCCACATGGTAGAGAAACTTATACAACAGATAAAGTGCTGCTTTTATTGTTATTGAATCTTTTATATCTTGTCTAATTTGCTGGCATCCAATATTTTTCACTCTGCACATATCCAAATGCCACTTTTTATTGGCAGAATGGTATAAAATTTAACAGAAAATATTACTATTGCTACAAGATTACCTTAACCATCCTATAAAAATTAATACAAAATAAAAGCCCATCTGTAAAGCACTTTAAAACTCCCTGGGCAAAATATTCTTCTCTGTTACATTTTATAGGGGTTTAGAGCAATTTCCAACAGAGTCCAGTGAATTTAGGGCTAAATCTTCAGTTTGTGTAACTTACCCTATCTGTTTCATTATGACCATGAAGATTTGCACCAAGTGAGGAGCCAGCCTTTAGTTTTTGTCACGTGCTATAGGAATTACAGCTCCTGGGACTACCAGGACCAATTACACCAGGTGGATCAAGATTTGACCACAAGACACACATAGGTCTAGCCTGAGGTCAAGAACCACCCCAAATTCTGCACTAAGGTTGGTTACAGACCTTCCTCTTATGCTCCAGGTGGATCCATCCCAGCTGGTAACAGCAGGAGCCAACGTGCAATTTCTACTCTGATCCAAGCCCAAATTTCCGCTTGGCTCTTGGTGAGACATTGCATGCTGGGACCTGCAGTCCTTGCTGGATGATTAGCGGAAAAGATGGTCACAATCTGGTCAACCACACATAAATTAAGCCCTGCACAACGGCTCTTGGCAGGTTGCTAATGCAGTGCTTAATTGGGGAAAATTTTGTCCTAACTAGTGTTCTGCGTGGATGTGCCCCGTACCTTGCATATTGATTATTTACTAATCAGGACATGCACATTGGCAAGTTTATTCCTATATGAACCTCACAGGCATGCAGATGCCTTTAAGCAGGCTACATTGTAACCAATTGTATTTTTAATTGCTGTGTTTAGAGAGTCTCATTGATCTAATCAGAGCTAAATAAGCCCCATGGTATTTACTATAGTAAAGTTTACCGAGGACGTGTTTCTTCAATTTGCTATAATGAAACCTTCTGTCGTGCTGCCACCGGTCAACACACAACACCAGAGCAGTACGGAGAAGCAGAGAGGACCTACCACACTTTAACAAATTCCCTATTATTTCTGCAGTTCAGAAATATCCGCACCCAGGCAGCAGGAAAGCAGCTGGGTAACATTATCAGTAATTGCTTAATATTGTCATTGCATTTGCTTACAAGAAAAGAAAAGCAACAGACTATCAATCAGCCAACAGAATATTCATAGTCTGTGATAATAGTAAGTGCTTTTTGAATGTCATGGCAACAGCCACACAAGCAACGTGAGCTCGTGCTTGATTACTTCCTGCTGCATTTGTGATAGTGTCCATATTGCTTCATTAATTGTGCTCCCTTTTTTGTGTGTGTGTGTGAGATCTCACGTGTGTTTGGCAAATGTGTAGAATATGCAGTTCCTTTTCCCAGAGCCCGTAGGGAGCGGGACCTCATGGGGTATTTGTTCTTCTCCTACAACCTAGGTGTGTCCTCTATAGCCCACAGAATTCCTGCCTGTGTTTAGGAATTATGTCAGGATTATTACAGCAGGTAATCTTTGAAATCAGATTTAAAAGTGACTTTTGTGAAAAAGATTTAGAATAATCTCATTAAATAATTTGTTGGAATGGCTTTTCAGACAGGGGAAATAAATTGATTTGCCTAAGATACATCTGGTCCTGACTCATTCTGTTTGTCCTAGTGGCCTGTGCTTTATCTTATTCAAATCTGTGGATTCATAGATTTTAAATGTCAGAACATTATGAACATTGTGTGTTAGAAACTCATCCAGCAATTTCTGTATCCAGTCTATAACTTCTGAATGTGCCTTGACATGTATTTTTAGAAAGAGTTACTTGGAAGACTGCACCTGAAGGGAAAACTGCTGTGTGAATTATTCTAGATTTTAATAATCATTTTTCTTAAACAACAAAAATATAAAATGAAACAGTAAGGTAAAAGCTGAGATCTTTCTTGTAGTTCGAATTTGTTTAACCTCAACCCTCATCTGGTAGATCTCACTATGACTTTTGCTTTAGCTCAAAGCACTAAGTCCTACATGAAATCTCCTCATGCAAGTACTTGTAGGTCATAATGGAGTTATCTCCCAGCCTTATCAAGGACACCATTAGATAAACAGGCTTAACACAAGTGAAAAGTTCTGCTAGGGAGCATATACCTGAGATCTTGTAAGTCTGCTAGACTCTAGCTTGACTCTTGCCAGCTGGTAGCCTGTATTTCACTCAAGGACCATTTGTAGTCTGGACGGACATGGACTGCAGGGTCCCAAACAAGAATACTCCTAAAAGAAGGTGAAGGGACCACTAGGCACGGACTTAACAGAGTTTAATATCCCAAGTTCATCCATCTCCCAACACAATTCATCCCCTTTAAGACAAACTTTCTAGCTCAATCCATTTTCCAAAATGTAAGAAAAGTCTTTAAATGTTTTAACAATGTCATAATATCTTTGCTACTTTCCTGTTTCATAAAAAAGAGGAAGAAAAAGAAAGAAAAAGAAAAAGAAAAAGAAAAAGAAAAAGAAAAAGAAAAAGAAAAAGAAAAAGAAAAAGAAAGAAAAAGAAA